>CM055118.1:768504050-769223521 GCA_029206835.1 Rana muscosa | reverse complement strand
GCATAAATCTCCAGATATGACATTTGTATATGACACACTATATATGTACACTACCACCCATCACTATCTGTCTAATCCCACCCCATTCTCCGATGGTCTTGACAGCAGATCCGGCATCTAAAAGAAAACACAAAGCAAAATATACATAGCAATAATGTAGTTGTAAGGTATATGATATATACAGAAGCAGAGCTGCATCTTCGAGAAGATGAAACTGTCCTTCTTTCAGTTTAATCCGTTTCAAACTCTATGTTATATAAGAGTATTTTTCCTATATTTGGGCAAACTACTGCTCCGCAGTGTCCAAGGCAACACATAAATGTATTTTTAAGCAGGGGCTGAAACACAACTTTACAAATTTAAATTTAGATATAATCATAAGTCTGAGCCCAACTATGGGCTCAGACACCCCCTAAATTTACAATAGCGCCCCGATCATTGGGGGCAGGGCGCTACACACACAGATATATATATATATATATATATATATATATATATATATATATATATATATATACACAGTGCCTTGCAAAAGTATCCACCCCTTTGGCTTTTTACCTATTTTGTTACATTACAGCCTTTAGTTCAATGTTTTTTTAATCTGCATTATATGTGATGGATCAGAACACAATAGTCTAAGTTGGTGAAGTAAAATTACAAAAATATATACATAAAACTATTTATCAGAAATAAAAAACTGATAATCGGCATGTGCGTATGTATTCACCCCCCTTTGTTGTGAAGCCTATAAAAAGCTCTGGTGCAACCAATTGCCTTCAGAAGTCACATAATTAGTGAAATGATGTCCACCTGTGTGCAATCTAAGTGTCACATGATCTGTCATTACATATACACACCTTTTTGAAAGGCCCCAGAGGCTGCAACACCTAAGCAAGAGGCACCACTAACCAAACACTGCCATGAAGACCAAGGAACTTTCCAAACAAGTAAGGGACAATGTGGTTGAGAAGTACAAGTCAGGGTTAGGTTATAAAAAAATATCCAAATCTTTGATGATCCCTAGGAGCACCATCAAATCTATTATAACCAAATGGAAAGAACATGGCACAACAGCAAACCTGCCAAGAGACGGCCGCACACCAAAACTCACAGACCGGGTGAGGGGGACATTAATCAGAGAGGCAGCACAGAGACCTAAGGTAACCCTGGAGGAGCTGCAGAGTTCCACAGCAGAGACTGGAGTATCTGTACATAGGACGACAATAAGCCGTATGCTCCATAGAGATGGGCTTTAGGGCAGAGTGGCCAGAAGAAAGCCATTACTTTCAGTAAAAAACAAAATGGCACATTTTGAGTTTGCGAAAAGGCATGTGGGAGACTTCCAAAATGGAAGGTGCTCTGGTCTGATGAGACTAAAATTGAACTTTTTGGCCATCAAAGAAAACGCAATGTCTGGTGCAAACCCAACACATCACATCACCCAAAGAACACCTTCAGCAGTCAAGACTGGGAAACTGGTCAGAGTTGAGGGAAAGATGGATGGTGCTAAATACAGGGATTTTCTTGAGCAAAACCTGTACCACTCTGGGTGTGATTTGAGGCTAGAATGTAAGTTCATCTTCCAGCAGGACAATGACCCCAAACACACTACTAAAGCAACACTTAAGTGGTTTAAGGGGAAACATGTAAATGTGTTGGAATGGCCTAGTCAAAGCTCAGACTTCAATCCAATAGAAAATCTGTGGTCAGACTTAAAGATTGCTGTTCACAAGCGCAAACCATCCAACTTGAAGGAGCTGGAGCGGTTTTGCAAGAAGGAATGGGCAAAAATGCCAGTGGTAAGATGTGTCAAGCTTATAGAGACTTATCCAAAGCGACTTGGAGCTGTGATAGCCGCAAAAGGTGACTCTACATAGTATTGACTTTAGGTGGGTGAATAGTTGTGCACATTGACTTTTTCTGTTATTTTGTCCTATTTGTTGTTTGCTTCACAATAAAAAAAAAACATCTTCAAAGTTGTTCTGTATTATTATAGTATTAAATTATGCAAATCCTCAAACAATCCAGGCAACAAAACACGAAAAATGCCAAGGGGGTGAATACTTTTGCAAGGTACTGTGTATGTATATATATATATATATATATATATATATATATATATATACATATACACAACTTTGAGATGATCTTTTGACCTTTGATACCCTTTAAAATGAAAGTAACTCACCTCCCCTTACTCCCTTGCTGGCCCCCAAATCTTTGGCAAGTCTTTTTCCATTTTTCCAGGCTCAGGATCATTAAATATCTTGATTGGCTGGGCCAGATGATATAGCCAGTGGTGTATTTTGGTTTTGTGCGGCCCAAGGCAAGACTAAAATTGGATGCCCCCTATCTAAATTTGTCCCACCCCTTCCTGTTTCAGACCCACCCCTTCATCTGTAAACCCCACCCCTTCACTCCTTCCTCTGTAGGCTCTACCTCTTCCTATTAGAGCTCCACCTCTTCAGATTTGGGGGGACGAATAAAGAAGGGGTGAGAGGGGGGTGAGAGAGAGGGGGGAGAGGTAGTGAGAGAGGGGGGGGTGATAGGGAGAGAAAGGGGGTGAGAAAGGAATTAGAAAAAGAAAGGGGGTGAGAGAGAGGGGAAGGGGGAAAGAGGGGAAAGAGGTGGGGAGAGAGAGAGGGAGGGGAGAGAGGGGAGGGAAGAGGTGGGGGCAGAGAGAGACAGGGTGTGAGAGAGAGGGAGAGGGAGGGTGAAAGAGGCAGGGTAGATAGAGAGAGGGGGTGAGAGAGAGGGAGGAAAGGGTAGGGGAGAGAGAGGGGTGGGAGAGAGAGGGGGGTTGAGAGAGAGAGGGAGAGAGAGAGAGAGAAAGTGAGAGAGGAATGAGAGAGAGGGGTGAGAGAGGGAGGGGGTAAGAGAGAGGGGGCTCCCTTATCCCCCCATACTACACCAAGTGGTTCTCCCATTCCTCATCCCCCCAAAACAAACTACATTGGAATGTCACTTTTCCGCAATTCCTTTTTACTAACTGTGTGTAGCAAGGCTACCAAGGCACAATCACAGTCCGGGACTCCAACCTGCTCTGCCAAGTGAGCTACTTCCGGGATCAGAGGCTGCAGCCACCGGCACCTCTTGCTTCCACTTTGCTCCCCTGTCACCGAATGGTCAGTCCGTGGCTGCCCCTGGTGTCACGACTCTGGCAGGTGTCAACCGTGTGCGGTCCGCACCCCCATAGTGACGCCACTGCTTGTAGTGTCCCTTCAGCCTGGGGATGTAGTCACCATTAAAAAATGCCGCCCAAGACAAACGTCTTGTTTGCCTCACGATAGATATGCCCCTGGACATAACTCTTTATGCTTATGGGAGTTCATTCACTCCAGTTTGGCCAAGAATGTAAATGTGCATGTTCAGCTCAGTGTACATTCTAAAAGGGTGTGGCCATAGGATCCTGTGTAGTTGCTGCTGTAATACACTTTGAATCCTACTTATCCCTGGAAGCCTCTGATGTAAGTGTGCTTTGTTTTTCATTCTAATAAACTACTCTGTATGTTGCATTGGGATCGTGCTTCTGGTTTACTGTTATCTACTGCTTTGATCCCTCCCTAGTAGTTTCTCATCTGAAATGCACCCAGACCTCTAACTATGGTACCAGAAGTGGCTGTCAAATGCCTAACCTAGATCTAGCTTATGTTGGTTATTGATCTCTGAGGTAAAACTAGCTATAGAGTACCAGACCAGAAGGTACAGGGTTAGCTAAAATAACTAGAGCTGCATATAAACTTTATTGCAATAAACAGGTTCACCTACTAATACACTGGATGTTGACCATTACACACATAGAGGTAAGGGGATCTGAATTACTTTGTGTCCTTATTGTATTTTTCCATGCTTAGCTCCATTTTTAGGCTTTAAAAGCTGAGCTCATATGTGGTGATATATATCTGCTAATATTCAATTGTAGTACAGAATGAAAAAACTTAAACTGTTTATTTCTTTATCCTAATATTTCAGTTTTTCAAGAAGTGAAGTTCTTTCCTCGCTTATACTGTATTACAATGTTTGATCCAAATCATTTCAGTGAAAGCAATTCTATTTATGGGAAAACTATGCTGCCAAAACATATCACAATCTTTGAATTAATATTGGCTTAACATTTGCAATTTGAATGTATTTTTGCCACATGGCTTTGTCAGAAGGTTGTGGAAATGTAATGTTTCAGCCAAGACTTAAAATAGTGTGATGAAATGAAGAAAAAGCAGAAACACTGGCAGTTGTAAGACAATAACCAAATAACACAAAGAGTGACTTCATTCAATAAATTCATTATAAGGCTTAGTCATTTACCAAAGTTGCTAGTGCTTCCCTCACTTTCAATAACACTTCTTTGAGCCAATTTAATTAAATCTAATCAGCTGATATATTTGAATTTTGGAAGTATTTTGTCATAGGGATGAGCCCGATGTTCGAGTCGAACGTAAGTTCGAGTCGAACACCGGGTGTTCGCCTGTTCGCCGAATAGCGAACAATTTGGGGTGTTCGCTGCAAATTCGAAAGCCGTGGAACACCCTTTAAAATACTATGGGAGATATCAAAAATGCTAATTTTAACCACTTGCTTACTGGGCACTAAAACCCCCTTCGTACCCGGACCAATTTTCAGCTTTCGGTGCTCTCACACTTTGACTGACAATTACTCAGTCATGTAATACTGTACCCAAATGAACTTTTTGGCCTTTTTTTCATACAAACAGAGCTTTCTTTTGGTGGTATTTGATCACCTCTGGATTTTTTATTTTTTGCGCTATAAATAAAAAAAGACGGACAATTTTGAAAATAAACAAATTTTTCTTAGTTTATGCAATAAAATTTTGCAAATTATAAATTTTTCTTCATAAATTTTGGCCACAATTTATACTGCTACATATCTTTGGTAAAAATAACCCAAATTAGTGGATATTATTTGGTCTTTGTGAAAGTTAGAGAGTCTACAAGCTGTGGTGCAAATCATAAAAAAATGATCACACCTGATGTACATTTCTTGCGACCCGAACAAGCCAGGAAAGTACAAACAACCCCCAAATGACCCCTTTTTGAAAGTAGACATTCCAAGGTATTTAGTAAGATGCATGGTGAGGTTTTTGATGTTGTAATTTTTTCCCACAATTCTTTGCAAAATGAAGATTTTTTGTTATCCCCCCCCCCCCACACAAAATTGTCATTGTAATAGGTTATTTCTCTCACATGGCATGTGTATACCACAAATGACACCCAAAAATACATTCTGCTACTTCTCCTGAGTATGGCGATACTACATATGTGGGACTTTTTCACAGCCTAGCTACATAGAGAGGCCCAATATGCAGGGAGCACCATCAGGTGTTCTAGGAGCATACATTACACATCTAACTTGTTGACTACCTATTACACTTTTTAAGGCCCTGGAGCACCAGGACAATGGAAACGCCCACAAAGTGACCCCATTTTGGAAAGCTAACACCCCAATGTATAATCTAAGAGGCATAATGAGTCTTTTGAATGGTTAATTTTTTTCCAGAAGTTTTTGGAATATGTGTGAAAAAATGAAAACGCATTTTTTTTACGCAAAGTTGTCAATTTATAAGATATTGCCAACACATAGCATATACATAGCAAAAATGAGACGCCAAAATGCATTCTGCTACTCCTCCTGAGTATGGCAATACCAAATGTGTGAGACTTTTACACAGCCTGTCCACATACAGAGGCCCAATATTGAAATAGCACCTTCAGGCATTCTAGAAGCATAAATTACACATCTCATTTCTCAACCACCTATTACACTTTTGAAGGCCCTGGAGCACCAAAACAATGGAAACGCCCACAAAGTGATGCCATTTTGGAAAGCTTACACCCCAATGTATAATCTATGAGGCATAATGAGTCTTTTGAACGGTTCATTTTTTTCCAGAAGTTTATTGGAAAATGTGGAATAAAATGAAAACGCTATTTTTTTATGCAAAGTTGTCAATTTCTAAGATATTGTCAACACATAGCATGTACATAGCAAAAATGACACCCCAAAATACATTCTGCTACTCCTCCTGAGTATGGCGATACGAAATGTGTGAGACTTTTACACAGCCTGTCCACATACAGAGGCCCAATATTGAAATAGCACCTTCAGGCATTCTAGAAGCATAAATTACACATCTCATTTCTCAACCCCCTATTACACTTTTGAAGGCCCTGGAGCACCAGGACAATGGAAACGCCCACAAAGTGACCCCATTTTGGAAAGCTAACACCCCAACGTATAATCTATGAGGCATAATGAGTCTTTTGAACGGTTCATTTTTTTCCAGAAGTTTTTGGAAAATTTGGAAAAAAATTAAAACGCAATTATTTTACGCAAAGTTGTCCATTTATAAGATATTGTCAACACATAGCATATACATAGCAAAAATTACACCCCAAAATACATTCTGCTACTCCTCCTGAGTATGACGATACCACATGTGTGAGACTTTTACACAGCCTGGCCACATACAGAGGCCCAACATGCAAGGAACACCATCAGATGTTCTAGGGACACATAGCATGCACATACCAAGAATTACACCCCAAAATACATTATGCCGAGCAAAGGGTAAACAAAAGATTACCTGTGGTTTTAGAAGCACAGATGTCCACAGGAGGATAGCACTGGTCCAGGCAGCAGGCAGGGACTTGGTCAGCAACGGCATACACAATTGTCCAGGCAGCAGGCAGGGATACTGTCCATAGTTTCATAGTTTCATAGTTAGCAAGGTTGAATAAAGACACCAGTCCATCCAGTTCAACCTGAGTGAGTGTGGGTGCTTGTCTACATTTCTCCCTATCCCTGTACATCTCATTAAGATGCTCATCTATTATTTATTTAAGGTACCCATATAGCGCTGTCAATTTACGCAGCGCTCCACACATACATCGGTCCCTACCCTCAAGGAGCCCACAATACCAGGTCCCCCAACTCACATTCATATAATAGGGCCAATTTTAGACAGAAGCCAATTAACCTACCAGCCTGTCTTTGGAGTGTGGGAGGAAACCGGAGTACCCGGAGGAAACCCACGCAGGCACAGGGAGAACATGCAAACTCCAGGCAGGTAGTGTCGTGGTTGGGATTCGAACCAGCGACCCTTTTTACTGCTAGGTGAGAGTGCTACCCACTACACCACTGTGCCGTCCATATACAGTCCAGGGTCAGTGCAGGCAGAGATTGTCAGCAGTGCCAAAATATTGGTCCTGGTAGTAGGAAGGTTCATGTGGTGTGGTCAGTTCATGCGACAGGCAGAGGCATGATGGCATAGGTCCTACAGGCAGCAGGCAGAAGTAGGGCCTCGTTCAGGACAGAATGGGGACAGGGGTAGAGGCTTCTCCCACCCAAATCTCTTTGAAGCCTCCGAGTCTCCAGACCCTAATCTGGGGATGAGAAAACAAAAACAATTGTTTTCTTTATCCAGAAAAACAATTTTGGAGCCCCTCACATATGTGAAACCCCTGTGCTATGAATCCCACTAGTCCACTGGCAGGGTAAAAGATCAGTCCAAGAGGCAGGCAAAAAGCATGGTCAAACAGTCCAGGGTCAGTTCCAGATCAGGCAGAGGTATGTACAGAATCGGTAGTAAGAAGCGTGGTCGAATAATAAGCCAGGGTCAGTTCCAGATCAGGCAGAGGTATGTACAGAATTGATAGGCAAAAGCGTGGTCAAATAACAGTCCAGGGTCAGTTCCAGATCAGGCAGAGGTATAAACAGAATCGGTAGGCAGAAGCGTGGTCGAATAACAAGCCAGGGTCAGTTACAGAGCAAGCAGAGGCATAAGGGGTGTGAAGGTAAATGGCAAGAAGTGAACTAATAATTGAGTTTGGTATGGTAACGGCGGAAACACCTAACTACGCAGAGGCCTGGTTGGGAAGGACATTGGGCACAATAAAAAGTGGTGTCTCTTCTCACTCCTCCTCTGGAGCACACCCGGTATTTTTTCTGACGTTTTTGGCCTGTTGGTCTGGGAGAGATTTTATCTGGAAAGTGGCGCTTGGAGAGTCGGCTAATCACATCGGATCTAATGTTTTCTGGTGGGTCGTTCGGGTATAAAAGGGCAGTGGTGATTTCCTCCTGGAAGAAAAGGAAGGATTTGGGTCTTTCAGTGGATTTCCGTTATATTACATAGGAGTTGAACATGGCCAAATTAAACAAATAGATTGAAACTTTTTTATACCACTGTTATGTTTGTCTTGTGGAAAGGTAGGGTTCAAGCATTTGGTCATTGAAGTCGACACCCCCCATGAACTTAATGTATTCATAGATACATGTTGGTTTTTGGATCCGGCCATTCCTCCTGGTGATCTCTACAAATGTATTTTTGTGGATGGAAGAAAGCACCTAGACATCCCTTCTGTCCCTCCACTTCACAGCCAGAATTTCCTCATTCCGTAAACTCGCCGTCTCCCCTCTTCTTAATTTCTTGTTGACGAGGCTTTGAGGAAAGCCCTTCCGGTTCGTCCGTATGGTGGCGCATGCTGGAGTGTTCTTTCTGTGAAGGTTTCGGAACAGGGGCAAACTTGCATAAAAATTGTCCACATACAAGTGGTAGCCTTTCTCCAGGAGTGGGTTTATGAGTTCCCAAACGACTTTCCCGCTGGTTCCAATGTAGTCTGGGCAATTAGGGGGGCGCAGCTGGGTGTCCTTCCCTTCGTATACAATGAAGGCATACGTATACCCCGTGGCTCGGTCGCACAATTTATAGAGCTTCACCTCATAGCGGGCCCTTTTGGTGGGAATAAATTATTTTATGCCCAGCCTGCCAGAAAATTTTATAAGGGACTCATCCATGCATACGTGTTGGTCTGGGGTAAACAACTGGGGGAAGGTTTTAGAAAAATAATTTAGTAGTGGCCGAATTTTATAAAGCTTATCAAAATTTGGATCATTTCGGGGAGGGCACTGGGTATTGTCGTTGTAGTGTAGGAATCTCATAATCATGAGATATCTGCTTTTGGGCATTGCTGAGGAAAAGATGGGCATATGGTAGATGGGGCGGGATGACCAATATGAACGTACTTGATTTTTTCTGTTTAGTCCCATACAGAATGTGAGGCCCAAAAAAATTCTAAACTCCTCCACTGTAAGGGCTCTCCATTCGTAGGGACGGCATAATAGGACGTTGGTTTGCTTGCTATAAATCATTGTGCATAAAGGTTGCACTGGGCCACAATCGATGCAAGCATGTCCTCAGTAAAAATGAAATTAAAAAAGTCAATCGGGGCAAAATTTTCTGTGTCCACCTGGACTCCTGGCTGGGCAGTGAAAGGGGGAATGTTGGCTAGGGATGAGCCGAACACCCCCGGGTTCGGTTCGCACCAGAACCTTCGAACGGACCGAAAGTTTGCGCGAATTTTCTAACCCTATTCGTTATAATGGACGCGAACGTTCGAAATCAAAATTGCTAATTACAACGGCCAATATGCATGTTAATGTCATAAAACAGGTTTGGGGACCCGGGTCCTGCCCCAGGGGACATATATCAATGCAAAAAGGCATTTTAAAAAATAAAGTTTTTTCGGGAGCAGTCATTTTAATGATGCATAAAGTGAAAAAAAAAAGTGAAATTTTCCTTTAAATATGGTACCTGGGGGTGTCTAAAGTATGCCTGTGAAGTGGCATGTGTTTCCCGTGTTTAGAACTGTCCTTGCACAAAATGACATTTGTAAAGGAAAAAAAGAAGCCATTTAAAACCACTTGCGGCTTTAATGTCATGTCTTGTCCTGGCCGCCATATGGCTGAAAATCCTTGAGAAAAATGGCATGGCTACCCCATCACCCCCCCCCCCCACCCCAGCCCCTTTGGGTCTTGTATGGATATTAAGGGGGACCCCGCACCCAAAATAAAACCCTATACCTACAACCCTATATACTCTGAATAGCAGTATATAGGTGGTGCAAACAAGACACGGACTGTAGGTTTGTTCTTAAGTAGAATCTGAACAGGTACATTATGAAGTGTAGCTCCATCCCAAAAAAATCTATTTTTAAGCTTTTTGGAGAACATAGGGAGGGGTTATCACCCCTGTAACATTTGCTGTCTTTGCACATCTGTTCAGAACATGTCACCTCACTTTCCGTCCCAATGACAAATGTTTTTGGAAAAGTGGGGTTTTAATTGAAACAAGGATTGGTGATAAAGCATCAGTAGAGAGGAGATACCTTTTTCCCAAATTAAATCTAACAGGATAGAATTTCCCTTCCTAGGGGTAGATTTCCTCTCACTTCCTGTTTTCTCTTGCCGTTTGCAAGTAGGAGTCGTTTGTAAGTTGGATGTTTGAAAGTAGGGGCCTGCCGTATATACTCTGCAGAAATTTGCCCTATTAGATGTTGGTGTAGCCACAAGACTGGTGGGCACAGGAATGGGCCCTGCTGTGAGTTAATAGATCAAGATTTGTACTTGCATGCACCTGTTGAACCGGGCAGAAAAATTGGGCCTTTGGTGGTGGTGGTGGTGGTGGTGGACGGTGTTGCCACAAGACTGTAAGCCCTCACAGTTACTCTTGGTGGGTGCAGGAATGGGCCCTGCTGTGAGTTATTAGATCAAGATTTGTAATTGCATGCACCTGTTGAACAGGGCAGAAAAATTGGGCCTTTGGTGGTGGTGGTGGTGGTGGACGGTGTTGCCACAAGACTGTAGGCCCTCATAGTTACTCTTGGTGGGCGCAGGAATGGGCCCTGCTGTGAACTATTAGATCAAGATTTGTAATTACACGCCCTTGTTAAACAGGGGCTGAAAAATTGTGCCTTAGGCATTGGTGCTGGTGCCACAACACTGCAACCCCTCACAGATACTGTACTCTGAGCACAGCAATGAGACCTGTTGCAAAGCATTGCCTAAAAATTGTAATTACACGCCCCAACAGGGGCTGAAAAATTGTGCCTTAGGCACTGGTGCTGGTGCCACAACACTGCAACCCCTCACAGATACTGTACTTGGAGCACAGCAGTCACACCTGTTGCGAAGCATCTTTTTAAAAAATTGTAATTACACGCCCCTGTTATACAGGGGCTGAAAAATTGTGCCTTAGGCACTGGTGCTGGTGCCACAACACTGCAACCCCTCACAGATACTGTACTCTGAGCACAGCAATGAGACCTGTTGCAAAGCATTGCCTAAAAATTGTAATTACACGCCCCAACAGGGGCTGAAAAATTGTGCCTTAGGCACTGGTGCTGGTGCCACAACACTGCAACCCCTCACAGATACTGTACTTGGAGCACAGCAGTCACACCTGTTGCGAAGCATTTTTTAAAAAAATTGTAATTACACGCCCCTGTTATACAGGGGCTGAAAAATTGTGCCTTAGGCACTGGTGTGGTGGCATGGATCATTGAGGAGGAGGAAGAGGATAGTCAGTGAACATAACAGGAAAGTCACTCAGCATCAGCATAGGCAGTCTTGAAGGGATGTGACATTATAAATTATTCCGTTATATCCGCTTCAGGTGTCTGGTAGCTGGTGGTGATCCAAGACTGATTCATTTTTATGAAGGTCAGTCGATCAACCGAGTCGGTGGACAGGCGCACCCTATGATCGGTGACAAATCCTCCAGCAGCACTGAATGTGCGTTCGGAAAGAACGCTGGATGCAGGACAGGCCAGTAGCTCAATTGCATACTGTGCAAGCTCTGGCCAGTGATCCATCCTCAGGACCCAGTAAGCCAGAGGATTTTCGGTGGGAAAGGTGTCCAAGTCTGACTTTGCCCCTAGGTATTCCTGCACCATGTATATCAGACGCTGGCGATGGTTGCTGGAACCGATCATACCTTGGGGCTGCGGACTAAAAAATTGTCTGAACGCATCGGTCAGACCTCCACCTTCCCCACCGCTCCTTCTGCTACTGACCGAAGCCTCAGCAACTCGTCGTCCAGGACCAGGAGTTTGTAACCTCCCAGTTTCTGGGAACGCGTTGCACAGACCTTTCTGCAAGGCCTCCCTGAGATGTCTCATCCTCTGCTCCCTCTGCGACGGCAAGATAAGGTCCGCAACCTTACCCTTGTACCGTGGATCGAAGAGAGTGGCCAGCCAGTAATGGTCCCTCTCCTTGATCCGAAGAACACAAGGATCCTTCCGCAGGCTTTGCAGGATCAGAGAGGCCATGCAGCGTAGGTTAGCTGAGGCATTCGGTCCGGAGTCTTCTGGGTCACTGAGGATGACATGATCGCCAGCCACCTCCTCCCAGCCACGTACAAGTCCACTGGTTTGTTGGGACTGTACATCATCCCTAAAAGACTGCTGCTGCTGATGCTGAGTGCCAGGCTCCACCTCCATGCTCACACAATCCTCCTCCTCCTCCTCCTTCTCATCCTCATCCTCTTCCTGTGTGATGGGTGGGACAGAAGGAACACTGTCTGGATAAAGGGGGCCTTGAGAGGCAAGGAAGTCCTCCTCTTCCTGCCTCTGTTCTGCCTCAAGTGCCCTGTCCATTATCCCACGCAGCGTATGCTCCAACAGGTGGACAAGAGGTACAGTGACACTGATGCATGCACTGTCACTGCTCACCATCCTCGTGGCCGCCTCAAATGGTGAGAGGACAGTGCATGCATCCCTGATCATGCTCCACTGGCGTGGGGAAAAAAAGCCAAGCTCCCCTGACCCTGTCCTGGTGCCGTAGTCGCAAAGGTACTCATTGATGGCCCTCTGCTGCGTGTGCAGTCGCTGCAGCATGGCCAACGTTGAGTTCCACCTGGTGGGCATGTCACATATTAGGCGGTTCTTGGGCAGGTTCAGCTCCTTTTGCAGCTCAGTCAGCCGAGCACTGGCATTATAAGATCGGCGGAAATGCACACAGACTTTCCTGGCCTGCCTCAGGACATCCTGTAAGCCTGGGAACCTGCCCAAGAACCGCTGCACCACCAGGTTGAGGATGTGAGCCATACAGGGCACATGGGTGAGCTGCCCCTGTCGCAGGGCGGAGAGGAGGTTGGTGCCATTGTCAGAAACGACCATTCCTGGCTTAAGCTGGCGTGGCGTCAACCACCTCTCGGCCTGCCCCTGCAGAGCTGCCAGAACCTCTGGCCCAGTGTGGCTCCTGTCCCCCAAACACACCAGCGCAAGCACGGCATGGCATCTTTTTGCCTGCGTACTCGCGTAGCCCCTTGAACGCCTACGGAGCACCGCTGGTTCCGAGGACAGAGCACTCGAAGAGGACATGGAGGAAGAAGAAGAGGAGGGGGTGGAGGAGAGAGGTGTGTCACAACCAGTAGTAGCATTTTGGAGGCGTGGTGGCGGAACAACCTCCAACACTACTGCACCTTGTCCTGCATCCCTCCCAGCTGCCAATAGAGTGACCCAATGGGCCGTGAAAGAAAGATAACGTCCCTGTCCATGCCTGCTGGACCATGAGTCAGCGGTAATATGCACCTTACCGCTGACCGCCCTGTCCAGCGAGGCATGGACATTGCCTTCCACATGCCGGTAGAGAGACGGAATCGCCTTCCGTGAGAAAAAGTGGCGTTTGGGAACCTGCCACTGAGGAACCGCACATTGAACAAACTCACGGAAGGGGGCCGAGTCTACCAACTGAAAAGGCAGCAGTTGAAGTGCTAGCAATTTAGCCAAGCTAGCATTCAACCACTGGGCATGTGGATGGCTGGGAGTATACTTCTTTCGACGGTCCAGCAGCTGGGGCAGGGAAATTTGCCTGCTACAATCGGACGTCGGTGTACTGCAAGTACTTGGTTGTGACACACCTAATTCTACACCTTCAGTCCTCTCAGAGCAGCTTTCAGAGAGGACTGAAGATATAGTGGGGATGGAGATCCCAGCTGATGAGGAGCAAGGAGAGGTCCGCTTTGTTCTTTGGTGTGGGTCTTTTATGTGTGCTTGCCAACGAGCTGCATGGCAGGTCGACATATGTCTGCTCATGCTTGTGGTGCCCAAGCGGCTGATGTTTTGGCCACGCGAGATACGCTTGAGACAAATATTGCAAATAGCAGTGGTGCGATCTGATGCACTCGTCTCAAAAAAGGCCCACACCAAAGAACTTTTGTGATAACGTGCAGAGGCAGCGCCCTGCACAGGCGGAGCTCTGCGTTGTGGTACAGTTGCTGTGCTGGCCTCTAGCTGGCCTCCAGGGGGCATCCTGCCTCGTTGGACATGTGACGCCGCATCCTCCTCCTCCTCCTCCTCCTCTCTCCCTTCAGGCACCCACGTGGAGTCAGTGACCTCATCATCCCCTCCCTCTTCACCACTAGAGCAAACCTGGCAGTAAGCTGCAGCTGGTGGAACAGTACTGCCAGATTGCTGTCCTTCAGCATCCCCTCTCTCTGCGCGCACACTACTGACTTCCTCAAGCTGGGTATCATCATCCGAGCCTTCGAATCGTTGGGCATCCTCCTGGAGCATGTACCCAACACTGTGCTCAAACAGTTCGGGGGACTCCTCAGGAGGACATGGTGGGTCTAGGGAAGGGGTGGCTGATGATGCCATTGAGTACGCGTTGGCAGCTGCTCTGCCAGTACCCTGAGCCTGGGTGAGAGAGGATGAGGAGGATGAGGAGGGCTTGGTCATCCATTCTACCAAGCCTTCGGCATGATGCGGCTCCACATGTCCAGCTGCCGAAAACAAAGACAAGCGTGTCCCATGGCCACGTGCTGATGACGATGCACGACCACGTCCACGGCCAGCACTGTTGTCTCTAGAAACAGAGCCTGCCTGCCCTGTGTTCTTGCCTCGGCACGCTCTGCCTCTCCTTGGCGGTCTTCCAACCATTGTAGTCGGTAGTGTATATAGTATAAAAAATAGAGCTCCTATGTGTGCTCACAACACACTGTAGGTCCTATGGGTGCTGACACTAACACACTATAGGTACTATGTGTGCTGCTGACAAGAAAATATAGGAGCTCTGTTTGATGCCACTAACACACTAGAAGTCCTATGGGTGCTGCTGAGAAGAAAATATAGGAGCTCTGTGTGATGCCACTAACACACTAGAAGTCCTATGGGCGCTGCTGAGAAGAAAATATAGGAGCTCTGTGTGATGCCACTAACACACTAGAAGTCCTATTGGTGCTTCTGAGATGAAAATATAGGAGCTCTGTGTGATGCCACTAACACACTAGAAGTCCTATGGGTGCTGCTGAGAAGAAAATATAGGAGCTCTGTGTGATGCCACTAACACACTAGAAGTCCTATTGGTGCTTCTGAGATGAAAATATAGGAGCTCTGTGTGATGCCACTAACACACTAGAAGTCCTATGGGTGCTGCTGAGAAGAAAATATAGGAGCTCTGTGTGATGCTACTAACACACTAGAAGTCCTATGGGTGCTTCTGAGAAGAAAATATAGGAGCTCTGTGTGATGCCACTAACACACTAGAAGTCCTATGGGTGCTGCTGAGAAGAAAATATAGGAGCTCTGTGTGATGCCACTAACACACTAGAAGTCCTATGGGTGCTTCTGAGATGAAAATATAGGAGCTCTGTGTGATGCCACTAACACACTAAAAGTCCTATTGGTGCTTCTGAGATGAAAATATAGGAGCTCTGTGTGATGCCACTAACACACTAGAAGTCCTATGGGTGCTGCTGAGAAGAAAATATAGGAGCTCTGTGTGATGCCACTAACACACTAGAAGTCCTATTGGTGCTTCTGAGATGAAAATATAGGAGCTCTGTGTGATGCCACTAACACACTAGAAGTCCTATGGGTGCTGCTGAGAAGAAAATATAGGAGCTCTGTGTGATGCCACTAACACACTAGAAGTCCTATTGGTGCTTCTGAGATGAAAATATAGGAGCTCTGTGTGATGCCACTAACACACTAGAAGTCCTATGGGTGCTGCTGAGAAGAAAATATAGGAGCTCTGTGTGATGCCACTAACACACTAGAAGTCCTATTGGTGCTTCTGAGATGAAAATATAGGAGCTCTGTGTGATGCCACTAACACACTAGAAGTCCTATGGGTGCTGCTGAGAAGAAAATATAGGAACTCTGTGTGATGCCACTAACACACTAGAAGTCCTATGGGTGCTTCTGAGAAGAAAATATAGGAGCTCTGTGTGATGCCACTAACACACTAGAAGTCCTATGGGTGCTGCTGAGAAGAAAATATAGGAGCTCTGTTTGCTGCCACTAACACACTAGAAGTCCTATGGGTGCTGCTGAGAAGAAAATATAGGAGCTCTGTGTGATGCCACTAACACACTAGAAGTCCTATTGGTGCTTCTGAGATGAAAATATAGGAGCTCTGTGTGATGCCACTAACACACTAGAAGTCCTATGGGTGCTGCTGAGAAGAAAATATAGGAGCTCTGTGTGATGCCACTAACACACTAGAAGTCCTATTGGTGCTTCTGAGATGAAAATATAGGAGCTCTGTGTGATGCCACTAACACACTAGAAGTCCTATGGGTGCTGCTGAGAAGAAAATATAGGAGCTCTGTGTGATGCCACTAACACACTAGAAGTCCTATGGGTGCTGCTGAGAAGAAAATATAGGAGCTCTGTTTGCTGCCACTAACACACTAGAAGTCCTATGGGTGCTGCTGAGAAGAAAATATAGGAGCTCTGTGTGATGCCACTAACACACTAGAAGTCCTATTGGTGCTTCTGAGATGAAAATATAGGAGCTCTGTGTGATGCCACTAACACACTAGAAGTCCTATGGGTGCTGCTGAGAAGAAAATATAGGAGCTCTGTGTGATGCCACTAACACACTAGAAGTCCTATTGGTGCTTCTGAGATGAAAATATAGGAGCTCTGTGTGATGCCACTAACACACTAGAAGTCCTATGGGTGCTGCTGAGAAGAAAATATAGGAGCTCTGTGTGATGCCACTAACACACTAGAAGTCCTATTGGTGCTTCTGAGATGAAAATATAGGAGCTCTGTGTGATGCCACTAACACACTAGAAGTCCTATGGGTGCTGCTGAGAAGAAAATATAGGAACTCTGTGTGATGCCACTAACACACTAGAAGTCCTATGGGTGCTTCTGAGAAGAAAATATAGGAGCTCTGTGTGATGCCACTAACACACTAGAAGTCCTATGGGTGCTGCTGAGAAGAAAATATAGGAGCTCTGTTTGCTGCCACTAACACACTAGAAGTCCTATGGGTGCTGCTGAGAAGAAAATATAGGAGCTCTGTGTGATGCCACTAACACACTAGAAGTCCTATGGGTGCTTCTGAGATGAAAATATAGGAGCTCTGTGTGATGCCACTAACACACTAGAAGTCCTATGGGTGCTTCTGAGATGAAAATATAGGAGCTCTGTGTGATGCCACTAACACACTAGAAGTCCTATGGGTGCTGCTGAGAAGAAAATATAGGAGCTCTGTGTGATGCCACTAACACACTAGAAGTCCTATGGGTGCTTCTGAGATGAAAATATAGGAGCTCTGTGTGATGCCACTAACACACTAGAAGTCCTATGGGTGCTTCTGAGATGAAAATATAGGAGCTCTGTTTGCTGCCACTAACACACTAGAAGTCCTATGGGTGCTTCTGAGATGAAAATATAGGAGCTCTGTGTGATGCCACTAACACACTAGAAGTCCTATGGGTGCTTCTGAGATGAAAATATAGGAGCTCTGTTTGCTGCCACTAACACACTAGAAGTCCTATGGGTGCTGCTGAGAAGAAAATATAGGAGCTCTGTGTGATGCCACTAACACACTAGAAGTCCTATGGGTGCTTCTGAGAAGAAAATATAGGAGCTCTGTGTGATGCCACTAACACACTAGAAGTCCTATGGGTGCTGCTGAGAAGAAAATATAGGAGCTCTGTGTGATGCCACTAACACACTAGAAGTCCTATGGGTGCTTCTGAAATGAAAATATAGGAACTCTGTGTGATGCCACTAACACACTAGAAGTCCTATGGGTGCTGCTGAGAAGAAAATATAGGAGCTCTGTGTGATGCCACTAACACATTAGAAGTCCTATGGGTGCTTCTGAGAAGAAAATATAGGAGCTCTGTGTGATGCCACTAACACACTAGAAGTCCTATGGGTGCTGCTGAGAAGAAAATATAGGAGCTCTGTGTGATGCCACTAACACACTAGAAGTCCTATGGGTGCTTCTGAGATGAAAATATAGGAGCTCTGTGTGATGCCACTAACACACTAGAAGTCCTATGGGTGCTGCTGAGAAGAAAATATAGGAGCTCTGTGTGATGCCACTAACACACTAGAAGTCCTATGGGTGCTTCTGAGATGAAAATATAGGAGCTCTGTGTGATGCCACTAACACACTAGAAGTCCTATGGGTGCTTCTGAGATGAAAATATAGGAGCTCTGTGTGATGCCACTAACACACTAGAAGTCCTATGGGTGCTTCTGAGATGAAAATATAGGAGCTCTGTTTGCTGCCACTAACACACTAGAAATCCTATGGGTGCTGCTGAGAAGAAAATATAGGAGCTCTGTTTGCTGCCACTAACACACTAGAAGTCCTATGGGTGCTGCTGAGAAGAAAATATAGGAGCTCTGTTTGCTGCCACTAACACACTAGAAGTCCTATGGGTGCTTCTGAGATGAAAATATAGGAGCTCTGTGTGAAGCCACTAACACACTAGAAGTCCTATGGGTGCTGCTGAGAAGAAAATATAGGAGCTCTGTTTGCTGCCACTAACACACTAGAAGTCCTATGGGTGCTGCTGAGAAGAAAATATAGGAGCTCTGTTTGCTGCCACTAACACACTAGAAGTCCTATGGGTGCTGTTGGGGTGCAATGCTGTGCTAACAGCACTGCGGTTGGTACTACTGCAATACTGTACTAACAGTAAGCACGCACCAGACTAATCCCCAGCAGCAGCTAATAACACACTAACTGTGCAATCAGCAGCAATGAACGATCAATGACTTAGGTAGCAATGGTTTAGCAAAGAAATAGCCAATGGTTTAGCAAAGAAGAGCAAATCTTTCAGTATCAAGCAAAGACAGAATCAGCAGACTGATCTCTCCTAAAGCCGGAACTCATGTGACCGGGGCCGACGGCGTGGCGGCCTTTTAAATGGTGGGGCGTGTACTAAAGCCCCTGAGCTGTAATTGGCTACAGGCGTCCTGCCTGTAGCCAATTATTGCTCTCCGAGTTTCGGGCGCTGTGATTGGCCAAGCATGCGGGGTCACAGTGCATGCTTGGCCAATCATCAGCCAGCAATGCACTGCGCCGGCCGCGCCGGCCGCAATGCATTGCGGGGCCGCTCGCATCACACGAATGTGATGCGAACGGCCCAAATAGTTCTGGGCTTGCCGAGCGAGCGAACGCCCGGTGCTCGATTCGAACGTGGGTTCGAATCGAGCACCGGGCCCATCCCTAATGTTGGCTTCTCCTGAATTAGGAGGAAGCCACAAGGGGTACTGAAGGGAATAGGGAAGGCTGGCATGGGACCTAACCCTTTGGGACTGAGGTGACACCCCACTGGTACGTGGCCTTGCTTGCCGAGGTACTGCGGTGCTGGTGGATGGCACTGCGGTGCTGGTGGATGGCACTGCCTCCTCAGCAGAATGCCTTCGTCTGGCGGGCCCTCCTCCTCCTCCTCATCTGAGGTTGTCAGTGATCCACTGCTAAGTATAGGCTCGTAGTCCACGTCAGACTCATAATTTGAATTTGCGGAGGAATCCGAATCAGAGAGCTCCCAGTTGCTCCCGTCGGCCGCAAGTATATCGTACGCCTCCTCGGCTGAATTTAATCTTTTAGCTATTGTTGGCGATGACAGAAGGCACTGATGACACGTGACACTGATGACACGTGACACTGATACGTGGCACTAGAGATGCTAATAAAAGATGGTACGTGGCACTGACAGGTGGCACTGATGAGATGGCACTGACAGGTTGCACTGATGGCAGATGGCACTGACAGGTGGCACTGATGGCAGATGGCACTGACAGGTGGCACAGATGGCACTGATGGGTGGCACTGACGGCAGATGGGACTGGCGGCAGATGGCACTGGCAGCAGATGGAACTGGCAGCAGATGGCACTGGCGGCAGATGGAACTGGCGGCAGGCGGCACTGGCAGGTGGCACTGGCACTGGCAGGTGGCACTGGCGGCAGATGGCACTAGCAGGTGGCACTGGCGGCAGATGGCACTGGCAGGGACTGTGGGCACTGTGTTTGACTGTAAGGTGTGTGTTTTTTTTTTTAAAACTCACTTTTTTTAGCACAGATCTCTCTCCCTCCTCACACGCGGTCTCTGTGTGAGGACGGAGAGCTGGCAATGAGAGATGATCTCATATGTTTACATTTGAGATCATCTCTCATTGGACAGTGAGATCGAGTGCTGAATGGCCTCTGTGATTGGCCATTCAGCACGATCTGTGATTGGCTGTGTCCAAGGAACACGGCCAACACAAATTTTCCCAGATGCACGCTCGCGGGGAGGGAGAAAACAATGCACGTCCAGCCTACAATGAGAGATGATCTCATATGTTTACATTTGAGATCATCTCTCATTGGACGTGAGATCGAGTGCTGAATGGCCTCTGTGATTGGCCATTCAGAACGATCTGTGATTGGCTATGTCCAAGGGACACGGCCAACACATATTTTCCGCGATGCGCGCTCACGGGGGCGCGCGGGGAGGGAGAAATACAGTGGACGTCCAGGGACGTCCACCCAGCACTTCAGGTCCGTGCTGCAGCCGTCTTTCGGCAATAGCGCGGATCTGAAGTAGTTAAAGGTTAATATGCATGGTATTGTCATAAAAAGTGTTTGGGGACCTGGGTCCTGCCCAAGGGGGCATGTATCAATGCAAAAAAAGTTTTAAAAATGTCAGTTTTTTCGGGAGCAGTGATTTTAATAATGCTTAAAGCGGAGGTGCCGCGTAAAAAAAAAAATGAAAAGCCAGCAGCTGCAGACTTTTAATATACGTCCTGGAGTCCAGCGACGTCCACAGCAGAGGACGAGCAATTGCTCGTCACTCTGCTGCCCCACCGCCATCCTCAGTGAGGGAACCAGGAAGTGAAGCCTTGCGGCTTCATGCCCGGTTCCCTACGGCGCATGCACGAGTCGCGCTGCGCCGTTCTGACTGGTCCTCCTGTGTTCTGGGAGCCGAGTGTCTCCCAGAACACAACGGGAAATCTGCAGGAAGTGACGTGCTTCCCGCAGATTTCCCGCAGAGAGGACTCCAGGAAGTGGGTGCAAATACCTGTCTTAGACAGGTATCTGCACCCCCCTCCCCCCTGAAAGGTGTCAATCGTGACACCGGAGGGGGGGAGGGTTCCGATCAGCGGAAGTTCCACTTTAGGGATGAGCTCCGCTTTAAAGTGCGAAAATAAAAGTGAAATATTCCTTTAAATTTCGTACCTGGGGGTTTCTATAGTATGCCTGTAAAGTGGTGCATTTTTCCCGTGTTTAGAACAGTCCCTGCACAAAATGAAATTTCTAAAGAAAAAAGAGTCATTTAAAACTACTCGCGGCTATAATGAATTGTCAGGTCCTGGCAATACAGATAAAGGTCATTGAAAAAAACGACCCGAACCAAAATTTTAAAAAAATGCGTGGGGGTCCCCCCAAATTCCATACCAGGTCCTTCAGGTCTGGTATGGATATTAAGGGGAACCCTGCGCCAATTTTTAAAAAATAAAATGGCGTATGGGTCCAAAAATCATACCAGACCCTTATCCGATCACGCAACCTGGCAGGCCGCAGGAAAAGAGAGGACAAGAGAGTGCCCCCCTCCTGAATCATACCAGGCCACATGCCCTCAACATGGGGAGGATGTCCCCATGTTGATGGGGACAAGGGCCTCATCCCCACAACCCTTGCCCGGTGGTTGTGGGGGGTCTGTGGGTGACGGGCTTATCGGAATCTGGAAGCCCCCTTTAACAAAGGGGACCCCCAGATCCCGGCCCCCCATGTGAACTGGTAACGGGGTACAATGTACCCCTACAGTTTCAACCAAAAAAGTGACAAAAATTGTAAAAAAACAGACACAGCTTGGGACCAGTCCTTTAATAAAAAAGAAAAAAAATTCCAGCAAAGTAATCCTTCCACGACCCGACGATACACGCCACCCCGATCGATTCCGCCTCCATGGGAGATGCCCGCCAAATGACGTGAGACCCGCCGTAACAGCTCTTATATATCCCGCCCCTTCTGACGCAACATGGGTTTCCGGCGGTTTCCCTGTGGCGTCACGGATGGCCCCGCCCCCTCTGACGCCATGGGAAACCCCCGTGGCATCAGAGGGGGTGGGGTCACCCGTGCACGTCACGGATGGCCCCGACCTCGGATATATAAGAGCTGTCACGGTGGTTCTCGCGTCATTCGGCAGGCATCTCCCATGGAGGCGGAATCGATCGTGGCGGTGTGTATCGTCGGGTCGTGGAAGGATTACATGGCTGGAAATATTTACTTTTTTATTAAAGGACTTGTCCCAAGCTGTGTCTGTGTGTTTTTTACCATTTTTGTCACTTTTTTGGGTGAAATGGGTACAATGTACTGGACATGTGCATTAGTTTTTGTCCGAATGCATTTTGTCCGAATTTCTGGCATTTTCGCGTTCGTTTTAACAAACGATAATGAATGTGCAGAGTCCGAAATTCGAAATATCCGACATAAAAAATGCTTTATTTTCATTTTGTAGCGACAAAAGTTTGATATAGATAGAAGATTCGACATGACGGTGACAATAGCAATCTGTGTCTATCGAATCTGCGGTTGAATGGGCCTAACCTAACTCTATTAGTCCGAGGTTATTCAACATAGAGAGAAAATATTCAACATTATAGAGACATGAAGATTCGACATAGAGAGAAAAGAGTCGACTTAGAGAGAAAAGATTTGACATAAAGAGAAAAGATTTGACATAGAGAGAAAAGATTCAACATTATAGAGACATGAAGATTCGACGAAGCAGCTAAAAACATACAATCGCCACGAGCGGACATTTATGGTCAAATGCTTCGCCCATAGGCTATAGAAGAATTCTAATGTTGGTTGACTAGTAATAATAATTAATAAATATAATTATTACTAGTCATACAACATTAGAATTCTACTATAGCTTGTGGGTGGAGCATTTGACCGGAAATGTACGATTGCGGCGTCGTACAGTTTAGCTGCTTTGTCGAATCTTCTTAGAATATTCGACAGACACCATAAGCCTTCAATTGACATATTCGACCTTAATTCATTTGAATTTTCGGACAAATGCATTTTTTAACAAAACAAAATAAATAAAAACGAATTTCGGGATTAACTAAATCAATTTATTTTTCGGACGAAAACAAAATTCCGAAACAAAATATTTCAGTGTGCACATGTCTACAATGTACCCCGTTACCAATTCACATAGGGGGCCGGGATCTTGGGGTCCCCTTTGTTAAAGGGGGCTTCCAGATTCCGATAATCCCCCCCCCGCAGACCCCCACAACCACTGGGCAAGGGTTGTGGGGATGAGGCCCTTGTCCCCATCAACATGGGGACATCCTCCCCATGTTGAGGGCATGTGGCCTGGTATGGTTCAGGAGGGGGGGCGCCCTCTCGTCCCCCCTCTTTTCCTGCGGCCTGCCAGGTTGCGTGCTCGGGGAACAGCACGCCATTTTTTTTTATTTTGGTGCAGGGTTCCCCTTAAAATCCATACCAGACCTGAAGGGTCTGGTATGGATTTTGAGGGGGACCCCTACGGCATTTTTTTTAAATAATTGGCGCAGGGTTCCCCTTAATATCCATACCAGACCTGAAGGGCCTGGTATGGAATTTGGGGGGACCCCAACGCATTTTATTTTTACATTTTGGTTAGGGGTTCCCCTTAGTATTCATTCCAGACCCAAAGGGCCTGGTAATGGACTGGGGGGGAACCCATGCCGTTTTTTTCAATGACTTTTTATTTGTATTGCCGGGACTCGACAATTCATTATAGCCATGTATAGTTTTAAATGACTTTTTTTCATTTAGAAATGTAATTTTGTGCAGGGACTGTTCTAAACACGGGAAAAAGGTGCCACTTTACAGGAATACTATAGACACCCCCCAGTTACCAAATATAAAGGAATATTTCACTTTTATTGTTTCACTTTAAGCATTATTAAAATCACTGCTCCCGAAAAAACTGACATTTTTAAAACTTTTTTTTGCATTGATACATGTCCCCTGGGGCAGGACCCAGGTCCCCAAACACTTTTTATGACAATAACTTGCATATTAACCTTTAAAATTAGCACTTTTGATTTCTCCCATAGACTTTTAAAGGGTGTTCCGTGGCTTTCGAATTTGCGGTGAACACCCCAAATTGTTTGACTCGAACATCAGGCTCATCTCTACCTTCATGCATAGAATGTATGAAGGTAAAACACCTTGAGCCTTTACAACCACTTGAATGTGTTGGTTATATTACAATTAAAGGCACAAAAGAAATGCTGTGGGTTGATGTTTAATATGGGTTTGGAAAACGTGTTTAAGAGACTTTATGGGCTGTGCATACAGAATTAAGCTTCTGGTAATTTTTAGAGTTGAAAAACTTTTTAAATCTGCTTTATAAAAGTTATTAACTTGGTGCCAAAAAAATTAAAAATTTCATCGTGAATTTTTCTGTAGTGGGTTTTGATCAGTTTAAAATGTTTTTTATTGGATTCCTACACGTTTCATTGATCTCTTGATTATAAACCAGTGGGAGTAAGTTTGCTTTGCTAAATTACAATAGGGGAATTTGACGTTCATTTTCTTTTATGTTTTTTAGAGATTGTACTGGGAACATTAAACATGTCAGAGAATGAAATTAACAGTTGAAATTGTTTAAATAAATGCATCCTAGTATGAAAGATACTTAGAAATAACAAAAATTCCTTGTGTTACTGAAAATGAAATGCTTAACCATTCATCCAGTAAACAATTTCAACTACTTGGATGAGATGAATGAGCTCTTCTTGCTGTTAATGTTACTGTTACTTTTTCCAACCTAGAATTTATTTTTTCAGTGCAACATCCACTGCCTCTGTTTTTATTAAGTTCATTTTTTTTTTATTAAGGCATTTTGTCTTGGCCAACAACAAACATGCAGCAATTGTAATTTGCTCTTTATTTTACTATTATAAAAGTCTGTGTTTCATCTGAAAAGTAAAAGTAGTATTCAATACAGCCCTTCTTGCAGTTAAAAATACCTAGGCTTTCTTTAATCAGGAAATACAAATTAATGGTTCCTTATTTCTGGCCCAGCAGGGACAGTTAAATTTTGTAACTTCTTCTCCTATCCAGCTTCGTGTTGAAAATCATAATGGATGTTTATAATAAACATGTAGAATAATCACTAGGTTAGTTGGAAATAGATATAAAATGATTGCTCTTTTAATATTAAAAAAAATACTTGCAAAGTAGACTTGTGCACAACGGAAAAATTCGTTCCGTTTCGGTTCGTTTCTTTCCGGTCCTGTTGATTCGTAATCATTCGTAATTTTGCTAGACGGGATTTTTCGTGTTCGGACTCATTCGTATTTTTGCAAGCGACATTTTTCGTTGAATTTTTTGTTGCTTTATAATTCGTACTTTCGGTAGAGTACGTTGTTTTTCGTTGATTCTGGACACAACTCCTACTTTCGTAACTTTTTTTGGGTTCGTACTTTCGGTAGAGTACGTTGTTTTTCGTTGATTCTGGACACAACTCCTACTTTCGTAACTTTTTTTGGGTTCGTTGATTCGTAATTTTCCGTGTCTCTCTCACAACGACGCTGCCTATTATGCCTAATGTGCTTCGAATGGATTTGTACTTTTCTAAATACATTGCGGTTATTTGTAACGATTCGAAATCTCGTATTTTACTTTCGTTTTTAACATGCGGCTATAGGCTCCGCCCCTGTACACCATTTTGAGAGGGTTCAGCACGGTGAGGGAGAAGCAGAGAGCAGAGCAGAGTGAGTGTTATTGTGCTTCGAATGGATTCGAAATCTCGTATTTTACTTTCGTTTTTTACATGCGGCTATAACCTCCGCCCCTGTACACCATTTTGAGAGGGAGTTCAGCACGGTGTGGGAGAAGCAGAGAGCAGAGCAGAGTGAGTGTTATTGTGCTTCGTATGGATTCGTACATTCGTAACTTTTTCATAACGAATTATGCCGAAGACATTCGGGCATTCGCTATTTGCGGTATAATTTATTTCGGATTCGGTCTTATTCGTAATTGCTTTGTTCGGAAATTCGAATGCTTCCGAATGTCCGAAAGTTGCTAAATTCGGACGAATTTCAATTCGTTACGAAACGAATTGCACAAGCCTATTGCAAAGGACAATATTAAAATATATGAGAGTATAGAATGGAATTTCACTCCTGTGTTCCTGAAAGGCTGCCAGCAATATGTTGGCGATATCCCACACATTTGCTGTAGTGACTGATCTTACCATTCATGTGAAGGATATCACTACCATATTGTGATGTGAAGAACATGGCAGTGAGCGCCAATACAGCACATGCGTAGGAAATCACCACCATTTTGATGGCAGCCTTTGGGGGGCAAGGGAATGTAACCAACTATTACACTCCTGATATTGACATCAGTGTACATGCATTGGCCATATAGCTTTTTTCATTTAGGTTTACACCTTTTCAATCTCAGTGCCCGTGGAGCTCTAAATGCAGATGACACCCCCTTCAAGTGCATGTACCTAACACACATTTTCTAACCCATACTGGTGCTCAATGTAGGGCAGAAGGCTACATGGTTCCAATCAACATGCTGTATTGTTAAAAGACTTTAGGCATAATATGACTGAACTATGCTTTACATTTTTTTTAGACTAAAATGATATAAACTGATGCTAGTCAATGCCTGATCTAGCGATCTGATCTGGCACTGTGAGGGAAAAATCAGTGTCTGCTCACAGCTTGTTTCTAGCAGCCAGGCAATGTATGAGGTTTTCCATAGAGCAAAAAAGAAGAATGTCCAAATAAGAGTCATGGCAGCCTATGTTTTGCAGGTTACCTTACTCTGCAAACCCCTCTCTAGACCAGAACCAACAGTGGCAGTGGGATCAACAGAGCACTCTCATAGTTTGTTATTTTAGTTGCTTTACCCAGTGAATGTAGAATTGTGTAATGTGCAGTATGACTCAGTACACGCTTTTAGACCTGAGGTTTGGGGAATGCTTGGCATTAAGAATGTCCCTTACACAAAGTCCAAGAAGCATGCCTGGTGAGATTATTTCGGGTGTAGCATCAATCTTTTAAAATAGTCCCAACCATGGCCTGTGGTCAGTTCTAAAAGTATACATAGCTATGAAATGTCTTTGCTCTTGCTACAACAGAACAGGACATCCTTGCTGATTGGACTATAGTTTTTCTCTATAGTATTCAGAGTCATAAAAACTGGGGCCTTATGGTTGTCATTTACAGTGTAAGAAAGAATATCAGCCATGTCAAATGAAGAAGCTTTACATGTAAGGTTGGATGGGTTTTCTAAATCATAATTTTTTGTCATGCATGCCTAATCTCTTTCAAAGAACATATTTAATTTAGAAAAAATTCATAGAACAAATTAAATTGTTTTACAAAAACCTCCACCCCCTGTTTAATTTTGGGAGCAGAGACTACCTCAATTACTAGTAAATTCTTGAAGAGTACTGTATATAAACCTTGACGGTAACCTTTTCCTATTTCATCCCTTTTGGTGTGTTAAATATATAATTGAAAGCATAAAATAACAAACATGTCATACTTAACTCCTCTGTGTAGTAGTTTTTCACAGAGCAGCCCAGATCCTCCTTTTCTCTGGTCCCTCGCTGGTGCTTCTGGTCCCTCCCTTCTGCTAAGTGCCCCCATAGCAGGCAGCTTCCTATGGGGGCAGCCGAGCCGCTGCTCTGTGTGTCCATTCAGACACGGACCCGCGGTTCAGCCCCACCCCCTCTCTCTCCTCATTGGCTCACTCCCTTGGATTGGAGCCAATGGCGCCACGCTGCTGTCTCAGCCAATGAGGAGGGAGTGTCCCAGGCAGCCAAGAAACTCCTGCAATATCGCTGGATTGAGATGGGCTCAGGTAAGTATTAGGGGGGCTGAGGGGGGCTGCTGCACACAGAAGGTTTTTTTCTCTTTATGCAGAGAATGCATGAAGAGAAAAAACCTTCTGGCTTTACAACCACTTTAACTGCAAAACAATCTCCTCTATGTTGTGCATGGGATGTTAAGGACGCATGTGTATGTATGTGCGTGTGTGTGTATGTGTGGGAGGGGGGGGGTTCTGATTGTTTAGCAAAAGACAACTGGGAAGGGATGACATAATTGCTTGGAATTTCAGAAAGCCCACAGCATTTCTGGCATGGATGCAAATGGATAGAAAACTGTCTAAAAGACTGTATATGGAGAGTAGTGGTTAATGATTCTTACTCTGAATGGTCTAAGGTTATCAGTGGTGTACCCCAAGGTTCCGTGTTGTAAACCTTACTTTTTAATATCTTTATAAATGATATTGGGTCTGGGATTAAAAGTACCAGTTTAATCTTTGCAGATGACACCAAGCGATGCAGTGGAATAACGTCATTACAGGATATCTCCAAATTACAAGTCAACCTCAATGTACTGTTTAATTGAGCAACTAGGTGGCAAATGTTGATAAATGTAAAGTTATGCACTAGGGGGCTAAGAATATGCATGCATCATACATACTAGGGGGAGGGGGTACAACTGGGGGAATCAGTGGTGGAGAAGGATCTGGCGGTTTTGGTTCTCAAACATAGGAATAGCATGCAATGCCAAGTTGCGGTTTCCAAAGCGAGCAAAGTCTTTTCTTGTATTAAGAGAGGTATGGACCCCAGAGAGGGAGATATCATTTTTCCCCTGTACAAATCATTAGTAAGACCTCATCTGGAATATGCAGTTCAGTTTTGGGCAAAAAGGAAATTAGGGAACTGGAGAAAGTGCAGAGAAGGTCAGTTAAAACTGATAAGAGGCATGGAGCAGCTAAGCTATGAGAAAAGATTAGAGGAACTGAATTTATTCTCTCTTGAGAAGAGGAGATTAAGGGGGGATATGATCAACATGTACAAATACATAAGGGGTCCATATAGTGAACTTGGTGGTGAGTTATTCACTTTGAGGTCATTACAGAGGACAAGGGGGCACTCTTATATCTAGAGGAAAAGAGATTTCATCTTAAAATACAGAAAGGTTTCTTCTGTAGGGGTCCCTTGATATGCTTCTGCTATGTCAGATCAGGGTAAACACCCTTCTTTTAGCTCATTCTGTCAATATGTTATTGCAAGTACACATAATAAAGTATGTAATAGTACACATAATAGAGTGTAATGTTTATTTGCTGGTGCATTTATATTAAATAAAAAATTCTGAGATCTATATTTAGTTTTATAACAGGTACAATAAGTATAGCCCATCTTGAATACAATGCAACTGGCAGTGTACTATGCTCAACCAGACAAGCAATGTCTGTGGTCTGGGAGCAAGAGGGACATCCAATGGTTTCCTATGAATTGGAAATATGTATGTAGCGGGCATTTAAATTTGGGGGGGAGCATCTGGTTTATTCAACCCAGATGTACTACTTGATAGGGAATCTGAGAATCCCTTTTGTGGTTCTTGGAGGACTCTGGTGGTGCAAGGTTCCCTGTGGCCTGCAGGTGGCGTTGCCGCCCTGAGCCGGAGTTGAACCTGCACCGCAAGACTGTTCCTTTTTGTCCTTTCCTGGCGCTGGTACAGCGGGGCGGGGAACCCACGTGACGCAAAGGGAGAGGAGATAAAATGGGCGGACGCCCTGACCTCGGGGTTCAGAGTTGGAGGACGCGGCCGCGCCCAGGCACCTTCAGCCTGGGTGCTGGCGTTCCGGAGTTCCGGGCCCAGGTGCCCTTGACCTGGCCAGAGCGAGGGATGGAGTCCATCACAGGCACCTTAAGCCTGGGGTGAGGTACTATGACCAAGGCCTGGGGCCCAGTAACTTCGACTGGGTTCCGCGAGGGTGGAGGAGTCCGAGGGGCCCTAAGGTGTTGGGACCCGTATCTGAGGTGAGGAGGCCAGGGAGTGTAACCCTTCCGAATAGCCCAGTACAGCATTAATCCGGTGACGGCGGGACCTCTGGTAACTCTCTTGGAGGGATGTCTTCCCCCTGACAGGGGCTGCAACGTAGCGAAGGTAACTCCAGTTCCTGTTCATTAGAGTCGCTGGAAGAGACTCTGAAGCCAAAAAGTACGTTTTGCAGCCACTGTGCTTAGCAACCGTTGGTGAAACCTCAACGGTTTAGTTTCTTTGAGGATTGAGCCTTGACCTACTCCCCACCAATACTGAACTGTTCTATGGGTCTCAAACTGTCTGCTCGCAAAGGACTATTTGTTTGCCGTTATGGAATAAATAAGTGTTGGACCTTTTCAGTGTGTGGTACTCCAATTACTGGGAGCAAAGGGGGTTATCGGCAGAACAGACTTGGCCCTGAGCGTATACACAGCCCGAAGGTAATCTGATGCTGGCCTTCACCTCTACATGCTGTAATCTAGAGGACATGGGCCATAGCGCACCTCGCTCTCCCCTTCAAGGTACCCCTAGACCGGAGCCAAAGTAACAGCTAAAGAAGAGAGAGAGGGTGAGGCCGCTACATGTATAAATAAAGTTGAAATGTCTCAGTGAGTCTGTAAATTTAGTAAGACCGCCTCCAAAATTATTACTGAAGTCTTTAAATATTTTCTGCAGACTGTATTGGCATTTATTCTGTTAGCTGGAGCCTCAAATGTTTAAACCCTTTGTACCCAATAAACCTACACCATGTCACTTTGTAAAATTTGGGGTGGGGGAAGGACAATTTAAAGGTCTGTTTTAAATGCCAGCTCCAGCCAAAATGATTTTTTTGGCTTCATATAGAATGGGGAAGGTTGAAAACAGGTTTTAAATGTTGTCTGTGTTTTCATAGAGGGGATTTCTCTTTAATACCTGTTCTGTCTATGACATAGATGGGAAAATAGGGGGAATCTTCTTCATAGGACACAGATAGCAGTGAAATTCTTAAAGGTTCTAAACACTCCTAACTCTACAAGAAATTGTTTTTTTATTGTCATCTTTGTCCATATTAGGTAGACAAATGCTTTCTTCCTTTGTTTTTTGACACTTGTCAAATAGACAGAAAATAGCTAGAAATTTCCCAAATATGAACACAGATGGCAAAAAGGTTGACACGGGTTCTATTCTTTCCTCACTCTTTTCCAGACTAAAAAGAAATGTTTTGGCTGAAATTTAGCCAATAATAAGTAATTCCTGTGTTGCCTAAAGCCACCAATCAACCTTTTAAACTTTGATACATGAATCTAATCAAGTGTGATTAATGAAGATGTTCTTACTTCTCTGCTGGGACTTTAAATGACATAAACTTACACAGAGAAAGCTATTCCTTTCTAGATGTCAGACATCTTATATTTATTACAGCTTAAGCCATAACAAATAAAGTAAAATAGTATTTCCATTCCTAAATGCCTTCCTAAAATGTATTTTTACAGTTGCATTACACCAGATTTGAAAAATATGGTTAGCAGAATCTACAATGTCCCTAACAGTTAATGTGCCTCTAAAACATTCAATTAGAAGTGGTAAAGTAGGCTAGATCTGGCTATAAAAAAAAGGAAACTTTGCTACTGGGACCTTGCCAGAAAACTATTCCTTGAGTCACTTGACACATTTCAGATGTCATATGTTTTTTGTTAAGCATTAGAAACATGGAATGTGAAAGCACATGGTTAACACTTTAAATATGGCACATGTGTTGTCTTTCTATGAAGGAAAATAATACTGTCACTGTTAACTGATTTGCGCATGTCAAGTGTATATACATTAAAGTTGCACTGGAGGAAGACATCCAATTACACAGACTAAATTCTTGTAAATGTAAACTGTCTTACTAATTTAAGATTTTTTATTACCTTTAATCAGTGATTTGATCCAGGCATTAAACACTAAAGCTAGGTTCCTGAGCTCACTTTTCTTCATTGGTGGTAAATAGGGATGAGCTTCGTGTTCGCGTCGAACACACGTTCGACTCGAACATCGGCCGTTCGATCGTTCGACGAAGAACGAACGTTATGGTCCGTTCGCGCCAAATTCGTGTTGCGCGTCGCGGCCCATAATCCACTGCAGAATCGCAGTGCATTGCTGGCTGATGATTGGCCAAGAATGCACTATGACCCGCATGCTTGGCCAATCACAGCGCAGAAAAAACGGAGAGCCGTAATTGGCCAAAGCCAGGGTGGCTTTGGCCAATTATGGCTCAGGGGGTTTAGTACACGCCCCACACTATATAAGGCCGCCAGGAAGTTGGCCTTGTGTAGTGTGTTGGCGTTTGTGAAAGAGGCAGTTTCAGAGAGATAGACAGTGTCATTTATATTGAGTTAGATAGAGCAGGCAGGCGAGTCGGTTAGCTGCTGTTACAGTGTGTAGAGGATATATATGCATCCTAGGTGTTGTATATATATTTATACACTGTATTGAGTTTAGCTAGATCCGTTCCTGTTAGTCTCTATACTGTGACAGGCAGGCAGGTGATTGTGCTAGCTGCAGACAGTCAGTGTTTCACTTAGTGTACTACTGTGTGCTTTGCATAGCGATCACCTAAAGCTCACCTGGATACAGTTATTCTCTATACTGTGACAGGCAGACCGGTGATTGTGCTAGCTGCAGACAGTCAGTGTTTCACTTAGGGCTCTTTCACATGGACGGACCGTTCAGGTCTGCCTGTCAGTTTTTTAGGCGGACCTGAACGGATGCTCCATGTACCCCTATGGAGCCACGGATGTCAGCGGTGACATGTCCGCTGACATCCGACCGGCTCCGATCCGCCAAAGTGTGACGGAGGAAAACCCTACTTTTCCATCCGTCATCGGATCGGATGACAACGGACTCTACGGTCTGTCGTCATCCGATCCCCCATAGGGGAGAGCAGCTCTCTGACAGGTCGGTCCCCGCACAGTGTGCGGAGACAGACCTGTCATCTGCCTGCTCAGCGGGGATCAACGGAGCGATCCCCGCTGAGCAAAGCGGAGCCCGCACACGGACACGGATCAAGTGAAAGGGGCCTTAGTGTACTACTGTGTGCTTTGCATAGCATTCACCTAAAGCTCACCTGGATACAGTTATTCTCTATACTGTGACAGGCAGGCTGGTGATTGTGCTAGCTGCAGACAGTCAGTGTTTCACTTAGTGTACTACTGTGTGCTTTGCATAGCATTCACCTAAAGCCTAAATTTTTGATGCAATACTTTGCAACAGGGCTCATTGCTGCGCTCTAAGTACAGTATCTGTGAGGGGTTGCAGTGCTGTGGCACCAGCACCAGTGCCTAAGGCCCAATTTTTCAGCCCCTGTTCAACAGGGGCATGCAATTACAATTCTTGATCTAATAATTCACAGCAGGGCCCATTCCTGCACCCACCAAGAGTAACTGTGAGGGCTTACAGTGTTGTGACACCAGTACCACCACCAAAGGCCCAATTTTTCCTACCACTGTTCAACAGTGGCATGTAAATACAATTCCTGATATAATAGTTGACAGCAGGGCGTTTCAGCGCCCACCAAGAGTAACTGTGAGGGCTTACAGTGTTGTGGCAACACCAACACCTAAGGGGCAAATTTCTGTATATATGGCAGGTCCCTACTTTAAAACGTTCAACTTACAAACGACTCCTACTTGCAAACGGAAGGAGACAACAGGAAGTGAGAGGAAATCTACCCCTAGGAAGGCAAATTCTCTCCCGTAAGAGTTAATATGTGAAAAAGGTGTCTCCTCTCCACTGATGCTTTATCACCAATCCTTGTTTCAATAAAAAAAACAAATTTTCCAAAAACATTGGTCATTGGGATGGAAAGTGAGGTGAAATGTTCTGAACAGGTGCACAGACAGCAAAACAAATGTTACAGGGGTGATAACCCTTCCCTATGTTCTCCAAAAAGCTTAAAAATAGATTTTTTGGCTAGAGCTGCACTTCAAAAATGTACCTGTTCCAAATTACAAACAGATTGTACTTAAGAACAAACCTACAGTCCGTGTCTTTTTTTTGCACAGCCTGTATACTGCTGTTCAGAGTATATAGGGCCTTTTTTTATTTTGGGTGCGGGATTCCCCTTAACCCCTTCCTACTGGGTCATAGTCATATGACGCCGGCAGGAACCCTCCCTCCCTCCAGGCGGGCGTTTTTTTCTTCCCTTCCCCCTTCTTCTTTTCTTCTCCCTTCCCCCCCCTTTATCCCTCCCTCCCCAGCCTTCACTATCCCCCTTTTAGCTTAAGCCCATTACTTAACACCTTCCATCGGGTGAGGATTGCGATTGATATATATGTATTTATATGTATTAAATTTAAATCCTCAAAAACTGCGTTGAAACTGAATAAAATAGGTATGAAAAACCTCAATTATGTTTCTCTAGACATTTCTCTCAATTCTACTAATCCTATGTAAAAGCCAGGTTCGGCGCTCATGAGCACCTCCGCCTATATATATATATATATATTTTTTTTTTTCTGGCCTCTCCACTTCCATTAAAGGAATCTAATAATGAAATCCTCTCATCCCTATTTGATGTTTCTGATATAATGCTAACTATGTTTCTCCTTTGCTCTATAATCAGTGTGTTTCATGAGATCTTTATATTTATATCTATATTTATATTTATTTATTTTCATTTTTATTGTTTAATTTACCCCCTGTTATGTCTAACCTTATTTCATCTCTATAGTGACACAAATTAGCCTTAAAGAAATGATTTATCTTTTAATAATCTCCTGTTTCCCTTTACCGTGTTGAAAAGATTGTTTCATACTTACATATTAACAAGGGGAACTATTCTGTAACCCTCACGGGTTAAACTGTGGGCGGACCTGCTAATGCTGATAGCATCTATTAATAGACCCGCAAGTACTAGCCACAGACTACGTGCAGACGAAGCTACGCAACATCAAAGCGAAACGCGTTGACGTAACGGAGGTCACGTGACGTCGGCAACACAACCCCTCGACCCGACAGCGGAGATCCGTGTACGGAGGACAGTCACTGAAAGCAGCGCGGGGCATAGTGGATTCCCAAGTCCTGGTCGGAACGTACGTAACGCCAACAGCGCGAACTTCTGAACGCTGCTATAGATTGACAACAAACAAATCCGCAAAGACCAGCAGACAGCGAGACATTCCATCCCGACAAGGAGATCTGGTTGAGCATGGAGCCACAGCTAACTTAAAGGACGTTGAGCATCTGAAAGGGTAAAGTATAACTTAACTTCACCTTTAACAGGGGGTCTCCAGTGAAATGCACTGACCCCGCTCTGCATGTCAGATTCAACTGAACCCTAGATACCCGTCCCCTTCTGAAGACATTAAGAAGGTGAAACTTGCCTGTGGCTCCCCTAGCTCCCACCACTCCGCGCTGCACTGAAATACTGACTATGCCATTAGCGGTCATATTCTAAAGCAACTAAGGATTCAATGACCTTAACTCCTTCACTACATTTGATTGCCATTGAAGGAAAAGTGACCAAAAGCCCACCATCTCGGAAAAATCTGTACAGGGCTATTGTCACGTACCAAGTGTGACCAGAACTGTGCAGCTAGCAACAGAGGAACACCAAACACGTATAAGTGAAATATAACGATTTTTTTAAGGTTAAGTGAAATAATATATATATATATATATATATATATATATATATATATATAACCACCTCCAATACCACACAGTGCACAACAACCAATACCAAACAGAACCCACAATTAATAACAGTAACAGACAATATGTACAAGTAATGGGGGAACCAGAATCATAAACAGGGCCAGGCCGAGGTCATACACAGGGGGATCAGCAGATGGGGTAAGGATGGATCAGGACAGGGAGACAGGATCAAGCAGGGGGCAACCAGGCTGCAGAGCAGGGATCAGGGATTAGGACGGACACAACAGGTTCAGGATCAGGTTACAGGTTCAGGTTACAGGGATCAGGATACATGGATCAAGGTTCAAGCAGACAGGCTACAGGTCAGGGCACGAGGACGATACCAGGGCAGTGTGTGTATACACCTGCCGGGTATTTATAGGAATGCCTGATTAGCTTCAGGTCACACCTGATCAGCTTCAGGTCACACCTGATCGGAGGGAGGGCAGTCTGCTCCACACTGCCAGGATCCATCCGCTGGTGGAAACCAGTACTGCGTCCAAAAGATAATACAACACCAGCAGGGAAAGATTCTCCTGACAGTTACAATCTGCCAGGAGACACCTGCTGGTGGACCACAGTACTGCAAGATAAATAATAAATGCCACCAGCGGATGGAACCTTTCCTAACAGTACCCCCCCTCAAAGGAGCGGCCTCCGGACGCTCCAACTAGCTGTTGCCGGAGAAAGTTCATGGCAATCAGCTGGGTAGTAGGCAAAGTCACATCCGGGCAGACAATCACATCAAGCTGGGCAGCAGACAGGAACACTTCGGGCTGGGCAGCAGGCTCCGGGTCATCGAGCTGGGCAGCAGGCAGGGACACTTCGGGCTGGGCAGCAGGCTCCGGGTCATCGAGCTGGGCAGCGGACGGGATCATCTCAGGCTGGGCAGCGGACGGGATCATCTCAGGCTGGGCAGCGGACGGGATCATCTCAGGCTGGGCAGCGGACGGGATCATCTCAGGCTGGGCAGCGGACGGGATCATCTCAGGCTGGGCAGCGGACGGGATCATCTCAGGCTGGGCAGCGGACGGGATCATCTCAGGCTGGGCAGCAGACGGGATCATCTCAGGCTGGGCAGCAGACGGGATCATCTCAGGCTGGGCAGCAGACGGGATCATCTCAGGCTGGGCAGCAGACGGGATCATCTCAGGCTGGGCAGCAGACGGGATCATCTCAGGCTGGGCAGCAGACGGGATCATCTCAGGCTGGGCAGCAGACGGGATCATCTCAGGCTGGGCAGCAGACGACATACCCTCGAGCCGGGAAAAGGGCTCCACAACCTCGGGCTGGGAAACGGGCATCACAACCTTAAGCCGGGAAACGGGCACCACAACCTCAGGCCGGGAAACGGGCACCACAACCACAGGCCGGGAAACGGGCACCACAACCACAGGCCGGGAAACGGGCACCGGATCTTCCGACTGGGACACTGTCATCAGGGCTTCAGTTTGGAAGGCTGGCACGGGAACTCCATGTTGGCAGGCTGGCACAGGGTCTTCAGGCTGGCAGGCTGGCACAGGGTCTTCAGGCTGGCAGGCTGGCACAGGGTCTTCAGGCTGGCAGGCTGGCACAGGGTCTTCAGGCTGGCAGGCTGGCACAGGGTCTTCAGGCTGGCACAGGGTCTTCAGGCTGGCAGGCTGGTACAGGGTCTTCAGGCTGGCAGGCTAGCTCGAGAACCGCAGACTGGAAGGCTGGCTCGAAAACCACAGGCTGGAAGGCTGGCTCGAAAACCGCAGGCTGGAAGGCTGGCTCGAAAACCGCAGGCTGGAAGGCTGGCTCAAGGACCGCAGGCTGGAAGGCTGGCTCAAGGACCGCAGGCTGGAAGGCTGGCTCAAGGACCGCAGGCTGGAAGGCTGGCTCAAGGACCGCAGGCTGGAAGGCTGGCTCGAGGACCGCAGGCTGGAAGGCTGGCTCGAGAACTGCAGGCTGGAAGGCTGGCTTGAGAACTGCAGGCTGGAAGGCTGGCTTGAGAACTGCAGGCTGGAAGGCTGGCTTGAGAACTGCAGGCTGGAAGGCTGGCTTGAAGGCTGGCTCTGGGACTGCAGGCTGGAAGGCTGGTTCTGGAACTGCAGGTTGGAAGGCGGGCTCAAGGACCGCAGGCTGGAAGGCTGGCTCAAGGACTGCAGGCTGGAAGGCTGGCTCTGAAACTGCAGGCTGGAAGGCTGGCTCTGAAACTGCGAGCTGGAAGGCTGGCTCTGAAACTGCAGGCTGGAAGGCTGGCTCAAGGACCGCAGGCTGGAAGGCGGGCTCAAGGACCGCAGGCTGGAAGGCGGGCTCAAGGACCACAGGCTGGAAGGCGGGCTCAAGGACCACAGGCTGGAAGGCGGGCTCAAGGACCACAGGCTGGAAGGCGGGCTCAAGGACCGCAGGCTGGAAGGCGGGCTCAAGGATTACAGGCTGGAGCAGGTTGGTGGGTGTGGAGGAAGGTGGGATTACTGGTTGGATTGTGTGGGTAGGGAAATACTTCCGCTTCTTTTTAGATTTGGTCACTGCAGGTTTGCACATAACGGGGGGAGTATATGGAAAAGATGGAATCGAGCAAATGGAAGAATATGGCAGGGATACGGGGACAGTGGCTGGAGGAGGTTCTTGTGGGCTTGCAGGCAGCTGAGAAGAGGCAGGTGGGTTGAATGCAGGATAGGTGCAGGGAGCAGAGACTGGATATTGATACCTGGTGGGAAGTAGTGTGTACTGAACTGCGACTGGGGTTGCCATGGGTGATGGAGAAATAGACTCTTGGGCAGGCAGGTGTCTGGCAGCAGAGATGTTTTTTTGTGGGCTGGCTGGGGCCGATTGCAAAATATCAGACCATGCTGAGAGTAGTGGCTGCACAAACTGCAGTTTACATTCTGCCTGTCTGACAAGGGATTGTACACAATCAACACACTCTATTATTTTCTGTTGGGAACAAGCTGTGTAATGTTCAAAAAAGTATGGGGAGTCATCCTCCAGAAGCCAAACCAAAGATACGACCTGATTAACATTAAAGGGGGGAGAAAAATCATCATGGCCCTCTGGGATACAAGGCAAAGCCAGCTCTGTGCAGATTTTAATTAAAGGTTGAACATCCCCAAACATCATACAGCCCTGATCAACCCAGGAGTGAGCTAAACGAATAATCTCTAGCAGCTGATCACTGGTCCACTCTTTCAGTGTCTGACGGAGATATTCACCACTCTCTGACGCCAGCAGAGTATAATAAGGAATCATATCAGAGTTCATTTTAGCAGAGTAACAGAACCAAAATGGGTCCTCTGTGCAGCTACTTCTGATCATTAATGGCCCTGGTATACTGTCACGTACCAAGTGTGACCAGAACTGTGCAGCTAGCAACAGAGGAACACCAAACACGTATAAGTGAAATATAAAGATTTATTAAAGATAAGTAAAATAATATATATATAACCACCTCCAATACCACACAGTGCACAACAACCAATACCAAACAGAACCCACAATTAATTACAGTAACAGACAAATATGTACAAGTAATGGGGGAACCAGAATCATAAACAGGGCCAGGCCGAGGTCATACACAGGGGGATCAGCAGATGGGGTAAGGATGGATCAGGACAGGGAGACAGGATCAAGCAGGGGGCAACCAGGCTGCAGAGCAGGGATCAGGGATTAGGACGGACACAACAGGTTCAGGATCAGGTTACAGGTTCAGGTTACAGGGATCAGGATACATGGATCTAGGTTCAAGCAGACAGGCTACAGGTCAGGGCACGAGGACGATACCAGGGCAGTGTGTGTATACACCTGCCGGGTATTTATAGGAATGCCTGATTAGCTTCAGGTCACACCTGATCGGAGGGAGGGCAGTCTGCTCCACACTGCCAGGATCCATCCGCTGGTGGAAACCAGTACTGCGTCCAAAAGATAATACAACACCAGCAGGGAAAGATTCTCCTGACAGTTACAAACTGCCAGGAGACACCTGCTGGTGGACCACAGTACTGCAAGATAAATAATAAATGCCACCAGCGGATGGAACCTTTCCTGACAGCTATGAATGCACTCTAGTGTGATCGCTGGAGTGCAATAGGAACATTTGTTCCTTCCATCTATTTCCTAAATCCCACGGAGATCATTCCAATATCCTGCTTCCCCCTGGAAGGTGATATCAGTGGTCAACATTTCTATCTCCCCTTGTTATGTTTCAATTCTGTTAGGGTTATTCACAGTGAAGCTGCACTATGGTATCCACTGGTTATATGTTAAAATCATGATATTGGCTGCAATCAAGCTATTTTTACCATTTTGCAGCACCATTGTGAAATCAATTGCCGGCGTCCGGACCATCTGTGCTGTGTGTCTTTCCCCTCATTGTTGGTGATGGTACTGTTAGTTCTGTTTGTTTTATATGTTTGATCGTTACACTCTCCGAATAGACCTCCTCTTTTAGGAGTCTTTCGGAAAAATAGTATATGAAGTTCTATTGTAATTGCCTGTATATTTGATTTAATATGCATGTTTAAACCTTCCCCTTTTGATACTTAAAATAAATGGTTTATATTTTCCTACCCCTTGGCCTAGACTAAATTGTTGTTTAAAAGTAGCCACTTTCTCTTAATCCCCTTTAATTAAATCTGGGATTAATATTTTTTATGTATATAATAGTTGACAGCAGGGCGTTCCAGCGCCCACCAAGAGTAACTGTGAGGGCTTACAGTGTTGTGGCAACACCAACACCTAAGGGGCAAATTTCTGTATATATGGCAGGTCCCTACTTTAAAACTTTCAACTTACAAACGACTCCTACTTGCAAACGGAAGGAGACAACAGGGAGTGAGAGGAAATCTACCCCTAGGAAGGCAAATTCTCTCCCGTAAGAGTTAATATGTGAAAAAGGTGTCTCCTCTCCACTGATGCTTTATCACCAATCCTTGTTTCAATAAAAAAAACACATTTCCCAAAAACATTGGTCATTGGGATGGAAAGTGAGGTGAAATGTTCTGAACAGGTGCACAGACAGCAAAACAAATGTTACAGGGGTGATAACCCTTCCCTATGTTCTCCAAAAAGCTTAAAAATTGATTTTTTGGCTAGAGCTGCACTTCAAAAATGTACCTGTTCCAAATTACAAACAGATTGTACTTAAGAACAAACCTACAGTCCGTGTCTTTTTTGCACAGCCTGTATACTGCTGTTCAGAGTATATAGGGCCTTTTTTTATTTTGGGTGCGGGATTCCCCTTAACCCCTTCCTACTGGGTCATAGTCATATGACGCCGGCAGGAACCCTCCCTCCCTCCAGGCGGGCGTCATATGACGTCCTTTTTTCCCGGCCGTCTATGGGGCGCGTGCCCGGTGCGCGTGCCCGGCGGCCGCGATGTCCGCCGGGCACCCGCGATTGCCCGCGATCACGGAAGGAGTGTGGATCTGTATGTGTAAACACACAGATCCACCTCCTGTCAGAGGTGAGGAGACTGATGTGTGTTCCCAGTACAGAGGAACACACATCGGTCTCCTCCCCTTGTGAGTCCCCTCCCCCTACAGTTAGAATCACTCAATGGGGAACATATTAACCCCTTGATCGCCCCCTAGTGTTAACCCCTTCCCTGCCAGTCACATTTACACAGTAATCAGTGCATTTTTTTTAGCACTAATCGCTGTATAAATGTGAATGGTCCCAAAAACGTGTAAAAAGTGGCCGAAGTGTCCGCCGCAATGTCACGGTCACAATAAAAATCGCAGATCGCCGCCATTACTAGTAAAAAAAAAAAAAATGCCATAAATCTATCCCCTATTATGTAGACGCTATAACTTTTGCGCAAACCAATCAATATACGCTTATTTTTAAAAACATTTTACCAAAAATATGTAGAAGAATACGTATCGGTCTAAACTTGAAAAAAATTGTTTTAAAAAAAATTGTGATATTTATTAAATCAAAAAGTAAAAAATATTGCGTTTTTTTCAAATATGTCGCTCTTCTTTTGTTTTCTAGCGCAAAAAATAAAAAACGCAGAGGTGATCAAATACCACCAAAAGAAAGCTATATTTGTGGGGAAAAAAGGACGTCAATTTTGGTTAGGTTCAAGGTCGCACGACCGCGCAATTGCCAGTTAAAGTGACGCAGTGCTGCATCGCAAAAAGTGCTCTGGTCAGGAAGGGGGTAAATTCTTCCGGGGCTGAAGCGGTTAATATCCATACAAGACCCAAAGGGGCTGGTAATGGGCTGGAGTAGGGTGGGGAGGGTGATGGGGTAGCCATGCCTTTTTTCTCAATGATTTTCATCCATATTGCCGGGACCAGACATTACATTAAAGCCACAAGCAGTTTTAAATGGCCTTTTTTCCTTTAGAAATGTCATTTTGTGCAGGGACAGTTCTAAACACGGGAAACACGTGCCAATTCACAGGCATACATTAGACACCCCCCAGGTACGATATTTAAAGGAATATTTCACTTTTTTTTCCTTCACTTTATGCATCATTAAAATCACTGCTCCCAAAAAAACTACCGTTTTAAAAGATTATTTTTACATTGATACATGTCCCCTCAGGCAGGACCCGGGTCCCCAAAACCTTTTTAGGACAATAACATGCATATTAGGCGTTATAATTAGCACTTTAGATTTTGAACGTTCGCGTCCATTGTATTTAATAGGGTTCTAAAGTTCGTGCGAACGTTCGGTCCGTTCGAAGGTTCTGGTGCGAACCGAACGGGGGGGTGTTCAGCTCATCCCTAGTGGTAAACAATACAGCTTGGTCTAATACGTACCAAAGCCTGTGATTCAACCATAGAGGTGTGCCAGCATATCAGTAGTATCTATCATTTTTGTCCTGTCAGGAAGCTTTCAGTCACCCAATCTTAATCCAAAGTATTGCAGGAAATTATACTAAAGGCAGATTTAGGTTTCAAGCAGTTATGATGGCTGCTACCTACTAGCCAATTTTTTTCCTAGCCTTTAGAGCAGGGGTGCCCAAACTTTTGAAGAGCAAGGGCCACTTAAGCGACTTGGTAACCAGTCGGGGGCCACAATGAGTGGAGCGTGTAGGTAACAGAAGTCTATGGCTCAGTGCAGGTAACCCGCAGGTGCACTGCTCTGATCAGTTTGAAAGCAGCCCAGTAACTACTGCAGAACAGATATGCCCATAAATACAATGGGATTTTAGTAATAAACTTACCTTTAATAACAGTATTCTATTCTATTTTATTCCATCCCAATACAGGAGGTCGCGGGCAACATCAGAGGGCTCCGCAGGCCACATGTGGCCCCCGGACCACTGGTTGGGCACCCATGCTTTAGAGTGTAACCATAGAGTAATTTCTTAATGTATAATGATTTCATTAGGGTCACTCCTGACAAACATGTGTTTTAATTTGTATACATGTACAGTATCTCACAAAAGTGAGTACACCCATCACATTTTTGTAAATATTTTAGTATATCTTTTCATGTGACAACACTGAAGAAATTACAATTTGCTGCAATGTAAAGTAGTGAGGGTACAGCTTGTATAACAGTGTAAATGTGCCGTCCCCTCAAAATAACTCAACACAGCCATTAATGTCTAAATCGCTGGCAACAAAGGTGAGTACAAAGGTGAGTACACCCCTAAGTGAAAATGTCCAAATTGGGTCCAATTAGCCATTTTCCCTGCCCGGTGTCATGTGACTCATTAGTGTTACAAGGTCTCAGGTGTGAATGGGAAGGAGGTGTGTTTAATTTGGTGTTATCGCTTTCACTCTCACATACTGGTCACTGGAAGTTCAGCATGGCACCTCATGGCAAAGAACTCTCTATGGATTTGAATAAAAGAACTGTTGCTCTACATAAAGATGGCCTAGGCTATAAGAAGATTGCCAAGACCCTGAAACTGAACTGCAGCATGGTGGCCAAGACCATAGAGTGGTTTAACAGGACAGCTTCCACTCAGAACAGGCCTCACCATGGTCGACCAAAGAAGTTGAGTGCACATGTTCAGCTTCATATCCAGAGGTTGTCCATGAGAAATAGACGTATGAGTGGTGCCAGCATTGTTGCAGAGGTTGAAGGGGTGGGGGGTTAGCCTGTCAGTGCTCCGACCATACACCGCACGCTGCATCAAATTGGTCTGCATGGCTGTCATCCCAGAAGGAAGCCTCTTCTAAAGATGATGCACAAGAAAGCCCGCAAACAGTTTGCTGAAGACAAGCAGACCAAGGAGCGGAATGCCAACATGTACTGTGACATACTGAAGCCGAGCATGAACCCCTCCTTTCGGAGACTGGGCCTCAGGGCAGTATTCCAACATAACGACCCCAAACACACCTCCAAGAGGACCACTCCTTTGCTAAAGAAGCTGAGAGTAAAGGTGATGGACTGGCCAAGCATGTCAACAGACCTAAACCCTATTGAGCATGTGTAGGGCATCCTCAAACAGAAGGTCTCCAACATCGACCAGCTTTGTGATGTGATTAAGTCATCATGGAGTAGTGGAAGAGGACTCCAGTGGCAGCCTGTGAAGCTCTGGTGAACTCCATGCCCAAGAGGGTTAAGGCAGTGCTGGAAAATAATGGTGGCAACACAAAATATTGACACTTTGGGACCAATTCGGACATTTTCACTTAGGGGTGTACTCACTTTTGTTGTCAGCGGTTTAGACATTAATGGCTGTGTGTTGAGTTATTTTGAGGGGACAGCAAATTTACACTGTTATACAAGCTGTACACTCACTACTTTACATTGTAGCAAAGTGTAATTTCTTCAGTGTTGTCACATGAAAAGGTATAATAAAATATTTACAAAAATGTGACAGGTGTACTCACTTTTGTGAGATACTGTACATATATACAAATTAACAACAAAATTTGAATTTGAGGCAGGCCTACCCTCATAAACAAAAACAAGTGCTCCTGGAATATTGGTAAGATAGAGAGGTAAAAAACTATAGTGGATAAAAAGCTGCCATCTTAACCACTTCGCGCCCGGGCTATAAGCAAAAGACGTCCGCAAAGCTGATAGGACGTCTATGGACGTCCTCTTATTTACTTCCGCGATGCGCGCCACCGCGGGCGCGCGTCGGGGAAAAACTGTGCCCGCCGTGTCAGGCGAGTGCCGATGCTCGTGCCTGGCGGCCGCGATGTCCGCCAGGTACGAGCGATCGGCTGTCACAGAGCCAGGGACGTGGATCTCTGTGTGTAAACACAGAGATCCATGTCCTGTCGGGGAGAGGAGACGGATGGTGTGTCCCTTGTACATAGGGACAACCATCAGTCACCTCCCCCAGTCAGTCCCCTCCCCCCCACAGTAAGAACATCTAGCAGGGAACATATTAACCCCTTGATCGCCCCCTAGTGGTTAACCCCTTCCCTGACAGTCACATTTATACAGTAATCAGTGCATATTTTTAGCACTGTTCGCTGTATAAATGTGAATGGTCCCAAAAATGTGTCAAAAGTGTCCGATGTGTCCGCCGTAATGTCACAGTCACAAAAAAAAAAAAACGCAGATCGACGCCGTTACTAGTAAAAAAATAAATAAAAAAATAATAAAAAATCATAATTCTATTCCCTATTTTGTAGGCGCTATAACTTTTGCGCAAACCAATCACTATACGCTTATTGCGATTTTTTTTTTTTACCTAAAATATGTAGAATACGTATCGGCCTAAACTGAGGAAAAAAATAGTTTTTTTAAAAAAAAAATGGGATATTAATTATAGCAAAAATTAAAAAATATTGTGTTTTTTTCAAAATTGTCGCTCTATTTTTGTTTATAGCGCAAAAAATAAAAACTGCAGAAATGATCAAAGACCACCAAAAGAAAGCTCTATTTGTGGGAAAAAAAGGACGTCAATTTTGTTTGGGAGCCATGTCGCACGACCGCGCAATTGTCATTCAAAGCGTGACGGCGCTGAAACCTGAAATTTCGCCTGGGCAGGAAGGGGGTTATGTGCCCAGTTGTCAAGTGGTTAATACAAGTCATAAAATATTAAAATACTTTAAAACTAAGAACTATGAAAAAGAAGTGGATCTAATCAATATAATAAAATATGGATAAAAATCAACCCAGATAGCGCTTAGTGTATGTATACCACATATACACCAACAATCATTACTGAAGTTCACATAAGTGAGTTCACAATTGTAGGATGATAGTCATGTAAAAGAAACACAATAAAACGTCCAGTAATCCTGTTAGGTGGAGAGAAGCTGCTGTCACCAGAAGAGATAGAGGGAAAACACCTTCACTCGCGTGCTGCAAACAAATAGAGGGGGGTGTGTGTGAAGGACCCCCTCCTATAAAAAATTCCCATACAAATTTGCACTCACATGTACAAAACTAATTTAGGCTTTTGTTCTCGTTTATGCAGCGCCAGAACCAGGCTCTATAGGTACACTTGTATATCCTACCACACTCGCCGCTGTTCGTGCTGCGGGGATGGAAGTAACCTTTTTCAAAGCTGGCTGGCGTCACCTCTTGCGTATCCTGTTCCCACCCTGACTAGTTTCGTCTGTATGACTTCATCTGAGGGTCTGACCGCTGAGGGTTCTGGCGCTGAATAAATGAGAACAAAAGCCTAAATTAATTTTGTACATGTGAGTGCAAATTTGTTTGGGAATTTTTTATAGTTTGAATAAAGGATCTAAAACGGAGTTATGCTATGTCCGCTTCCTTTGTTTCCCTTATGGTGATTGATGAGTACTGCAACCACTGACCAGGAGTGTGAGATCTTCCGCTGGGAGCACCTGTTTGATTGCATACAGGCTGTTATTTGATCGCTTTGCGGTAAGAGTCCATCTAGGAGGGGGTCCTTCACACACACCCCCCTCTATTTGTTTGCAGCACGCGAGTGAAGGTGTTTTCCCTCTATCTCTTCTGGTGACAGCAGCTTCTCTCCACCTAACAGGATTACTGGACGTTTTATTGTGTTTCTTTTACATGACTATCATCCTACAATTGTGAACTCACTTATGTGGACTTCAATAATGATTGTTGGTGTATATGTGGTATACATACACTAAGCGCTATCTGGGTTGATTTTTATCCATATTTTATTATATTGATTAGATCCACTTCTTTTTCATGTATACAAATTAAAACACATGTTTGTCAGGAGTGACCCTAATGAAATCATTATACATTAAGAAAATACTCTATGGTTACACTCTAAAGTAGGGGTTCCCAACCAGTGGTGAGATACTGTACGTATGTATATCTCCCTCTATTGATATGTGCATATAAAATGAGACTGTTAGAGCTGTTGTTTATAAAACAAACCTATAGTACAGCATTGGAACTCTACCTCATGGGCATGATGATCTGCAATTTTAGCAGATGTACATGGGAATGTAATTGAATAAAGCCTAGAATGTATTCACTTATATTTGACAGTTGCTTGTCTGTGCATGTGTGATTGTGCCAATATGTGTTTTTGTCATTTTGAGTGAGCATCATTAATGAAAATGAGAGATTATTTTTATCTTGCCCCATTGTTGCTATTAAGTCTCCATTATTTTAAGTAAAACTAAGGGTTATGTCTCAGCTGAATAATTAAAGTATGTATGAAGGAGAGGTTTAGCTAACATTCACTATACCGTATGTTCCTGTCTCAGGCACCACCAACAGTTTTTAAGCCTCACTTGGCTGGTGTGGAAACCCATTCCACAAAAGAATACTAACACAAACAGTTTCACAATATATTTTCTACATCACCTTCCAGCCCAACCTAGCTGAGCCAGGTGAATAATCATATTTCAGGTGTAGGTCACAGACAAACACACAATAAAACATGAATCTGGATCTTCATTTTCTGCTTGCTTTACTGTAAAAGTAACAGCTCTTGACATCTAGTAACTTGTAGCACAAAATAGTGATGCCCTGCTGTCACCTACTCCTACCTATTCTAGGTTGAGCCCCCTAGAGAGAGGAGTTTCTCAGCATTCCCCAACCAGGGAAGGCCACCGTCCAGGTCAACTACATTTGGCTGATGTAAGCTAGCCATAGATAGGTGGATGGAGGAATCCTCCCGCCAGGACATTGTATTTTATCAGTGGGAATCTCAGCTGTCAGAATACACTGATCAGTGGCTGCTGATCGACAAAAGTTTTCCAACTTTCCAGTTCAACAGAAGTCGCTCTAACTTCTGTTGAACAGTGACAGCCAGACATGGATTAAAAGTCAGCCAGCTCCTGCCGAACTACAAATTTGGATCCATCTATGGCCAGTTTAAGGCTCCAGGCACTCTCATGGGGACACAGCTGCACTGTACTGTACTCTGAATTTCTCTAATTACTCCAACTCCAACCCCCACTTTACCCTGCCAAGCTCTATATTTAAAGGGGAGTTCCAGACTTTTTTTATGTTTATTAAAAGTCAGCAGCTGCAAAAAGTGTAGCTGCTGGCTTTTAAAAAACATACACTTACCTGTTGCACTGTCCAGCGACGCGACGCCCGGAGCTCCGCTCCTCTCCCCCCCTTCTCCGCCAGCGCCTCCATTCATAGTGTGGGCACCCGGCCGTGACAGCTTTCGGCTTCACGGCCGGGCACTCACTGCGCAAATGGTGCAGCGTGATCTGAGTGGACTGACGATCGTCTGGGACCTGTCACGTCCCAGGTGATCGCCTACAGTGAGGGGCCACCCAAAAGGCGATATGACAAATCGCCTAGGCGACCCCAGGGCGGAAGAAGGAAGTGGGACAGGAAGTCCCACTACTACTGAAGCCCCCACTCCCCCCCCAAAAAAGATTACATGCCAAATGTGGCATGTAAGGGGGCAAGGAGTGGATTAAGCGGAAGTTCCAAATTTGGGTGGAACTCCGCTTTAACCTCTCTAAACAGGGGAATGGAGACCTTTGGTGGCTAGACAGGGAACTACATCTCACCAGCTATACCAGGGAGAAGCAATATTACAAACATCTGTGTTAACACTCCCTTACATGTATCTATCATAATAATAGCATGTGAAGCCTACAAAAAATCATAATTTGGTTTTCTTCATTCATGAGCAATAATATCCTGCTTCAAAGGGATCACATGGGAATGTTCATCTTGTTTAGGGTCATAATTAGGTACCAACTCCATAGGAATATTTGTATGTGGTCCACCTTTATATTACATTACTAGCTGTGACACACATTTAAAAATTCAGCTTCTAAAGCTATAGTTTAATCAGGTTATATATAGAACTAAGGCAGTTGTGCTGTCCCTGTCTCTCAAACTCACTATTGGGGGTATCTAAAAAGCTCATGCTTGTTATGGTCTGATTTTTAGTACCAAGGCTATTTTCTACAGAAACAAAAGTAAACATTTCCTTTAGTTTTATTTTTTTTGATTATATTTTATGTACTTTTCAAGTTAGCCAATTTTTTTCGGCTTGGGCTATACTAGGTGAATTGCTTTATTAATTTACCTTCCCCCTCCTCCCTAGCTATTTCTGATGCTGTTCTAATTCAGGAGTGCACATGAGCATGTGTGTGGGAGGGAGGATGGTCATCAATAGAAGGGCGGGGGGGGGTGATGAGTGCATACATGATGTTTAATGCTAGACCTGCCAGATTTTTACTCAAAAGCAGTGGATTTAAGCACAATTATTTACAGAGTCACTAACTACAGTCCATAATCAATCCAGCCCTACTGTCATTTACCTGTGCTTTATGGATCTTAGTACACTAATGTATACAGATTGTCTGTAAAACATATCCAGAACCTTGCCAGTTATTGGAGATTGGGCATTGTTCATTACAACCATCACCATGTCAACTCAATACAGCACAGAGTCCCTGTGCTTTAAATAGTGGAACCCCATGCTAGAAAACACAACAGTCAAAGTAACTGACCACAGTCATGTTGTTTTGCTGGAGTCTAGTTTTTTAAGTATCCTCTGATTTCAAGGGCTGCTGTGGATTTATGAGTAAAGTTGTTCCTAGGTAGCACCTTCTACCCCGATGCACATGTTGCTCTGATGTTCTCAACGCGTTGCTTTCCACCATCGCTTCTGAGTGATCAGTGGGGTCCTACTTCTTTCTAGACATGTGCATTCGTTTTCATCCGAATGCATTTTCGTCCGAATTTCAGCTATTTTCGTTATCAATTTAACAAACGAAAACGAAAGCACAGAATCCGAAAACCGAAAGATCCGACATAAACAAATGCTTTATTTTCGTTTTCGTTGCTACAACAGTTCGATATAGATAGGAGATTCGACGTGACGCTGACAATAACAATCTGTGTCTATCGAACCTGTGGTCGAATGTGCCTAACCTTAACTTTATTAGTCCAAGATTATTCTACATAGAGAGAAAAGATTCGACATAGGAGAGAAAAGATTTGACATAGGAGAGAAAAGATTTGACATAGAAGAGAAAAGATTTGACATAGGAGAGAAAAGATTTGACATTATAGAGAGAAAAGATTTGACATTATAGAGAGAAAAGATTCGACATAGGAGAGAAAAGATTTGACATTATAGAGAGAAAAGATTCGACATAGGAGAGAAAAGATTTGACATTATAGAGAGAAAAGATTTGACATTATAGAGAGAAAAGATTCGACATAGGAGAGAAAAGATTTGACATTATAGAGAGAAAAGATTCGACATAGGAGAGAAAAGATTTGACATTATAGAGAGAAAAGATGCGACATTATAGAGAGAAAAGATTCGACATAGGAGAGAAAAGATTCGACATTATAGAGAGAAAAGATTCGACATAGGAGAGAAAAGATTTGACATTATAGAGAGAAAAGATTCGACATAGGAGAGAAAAGATTCGACATAGTAGAGAAAAGATTTGACATTATAGAGAGAAAAGATTCGACATAGGAGAGAAAAGATTTGACATTATAGAGAGAAAAGATTTGACATTATAGAGAGAAAAGATTTGACATAGGAGAGAAAGATTCGACATAGGAGAGAAAAGATTTGACATTATAGAGAGAAAAGATTTGACATTATAGAGAGAAAAGATTCGACATAGGAGAGAAAAGATGCGACATTATAGAGAGAAAAGATTCGACATAGGAGAGAAAAGATTCGACATTATAGAGAGAAAAGATTCGACATAGGAGAGAAAAGATTTGACATTATAGAGAGAAAAGATTCGACATAGGAGAGAAAAGATTCGACATAGTAGAGAAAAGATTTGACATTATAGAGAGAAAAGATTCGACATAGGAGAGAAAAGATTTGACATTATAGAGAGAAAAGATTTGACATTATAGAGAGAAAAGATTCGACATAGGAGAGAAAAGACGCGACATTATAGAGAGAAAAGATTCGACATAGGAGAGAAAAGATTTGACATTATAGAGAGAAAAGATTCGACATAGGAGAGAAAAGATTTGACATTATAGAGAGAAAAGATTCGACATAGGAGAGAAAAGATTCGACATAGTAGAGAAAAGATTTGACATTATAGAGTTATAGAGAGAAAAGGTTTGACATTATAGAGAGAAAAGATTCGACATAGGAGAGAAAAATTCAACATTATAGAGAGAAAAGATTCGACATAGGAGAGAAAAGATTCGACATTATAGAGAGAAAAGATTTGACATTATAGAGAGAAAAGATTCGTTATTATAGAGAGAAAAGATTCGACATAGAGAGAAAAGATCACTGCTTGTGGGCGGAACATTCGACCGGAAATGTATGATTGCAGAGTCGTACAGTTTCGCTGCTCCGTCGAATCTTCTTTGAACATTCGACAGACACCATAAGCCTTCAATGACAGATTCGACCTTAATTAATTCAGATTTTCGGACTAATGCAATTTTTAACGAAAAACGACATAAATAAAAACGAATTTCGGGAGTAACTTAATAAATTAATTTTTCGGATGAAAACGAAATTCCGAAACGAAATATTTCAGTGTGCACATGTCTACTTCTTTCCCAGGTTATCTGCATCCACTTAGTATTTTTAGAAGGCATGATTCATGTCTCCTTAGTGCCCTTGTAGTACATCTTGGGCGGTTGGGGATTAGTTTTTGAGTTTTTCCCTTAGCTGTGTGAAAGGGTTTCCTTATGGTCAGATTCAGCTATGCACTGGGGTCCACCTCTGACTCATGTGTCACGCTCACTAATATTCATTTTTCCCCTTCCTTGCCTACACAGACCCAGACACACTGGATTTCTCTGATTCAATTAGGATTCCTCTAAGGATCCCTTTTTAAATATGGATTTTACTGTATGTCCTCTCAGAAGAAAGAATCGCTCTGATTTCAGTTTGCAGCTATTACACCTAAATTAGAGAATTTATTTTCAACCTATTGCGATGGTCAGTACTACTCTTGGATTAGTGGAATCAATTTACTGCTCTTGTTTGTGTTCTATCACTGGCCCAAACCACAAACTCTTCTCTTTCTTTGGTAACTTCAGTTGAAAATTGGGGAAAAAAAACAAACCACATCTTACTTGAGTCTGTACCTGGTCAAAATATTGCTAGCTAATTATTTTCCCTTAAAGGGATCGATAATACTCAAAGAGGACATTTACCCCATCTTGGATCTCATATTTTTAAATGTCTTCCTTTAAATAAATAAATTCATCATGTCTGTTATCACCTCTCTTCCCCAGGGAGACTTTCTGACTTCTGTGGATATCAAGGATCTTCCCTTTTTTAGTTATTTTTTTCCCCATCTTTTTGACTTTCTCTCACTTTATTGTTTATTAAGCTGCTGTTATTCTGTTTTACAGTTTGTGATCTTCTTGTAAATGGCCCCATAGCTTCCATTATTTTAAAAACAACACATTAGATAAAAATTCCTAAGGAATTTCTTCTACTTCTACTTCTCATTAGCTTCTTTTCTCAAAGCATTTGCACCATTGGTTGTTACATTTAAGGAGCTAAAGCAAACTGCAGGTAAAAATTCTGAACTTACTCCAGGCGGTAAAAATAAAAAGTACTTTGTATAAGGTATTGTTGACTGCAGTTCATCAAGGAAAACTGTAAGTAGCAAGTCAGTTAAACCCAAGGAGCCAGAGGCAGTAAATTCCGTCTAAATTTGTTGTTTTGAAAAAATACTTATTTCAAACCGTTCTGTGAAAAAATACTAGAGGAGGGAAATGGACCACAGAAAGATAAGTGCACTAAAGAGCAGTTATTATTTAAGCTTAGGTGACCAAGGGTTATTAATGTAATTCATCGGTTTCAGTATGTGTGGGTAATTTGACTCTAATGCTATGATTAATGTGTTTACATAAAAAAAAAAAATTTTTTTTTAGGACATATGCAGTTTTATTTGGTTGACTGTTTGAATAAATATCCAGATTTTCTTCATGTTTTCTTAAAGTCTTATGCCGTGTACACATGATCGGAATTTCCGACAACAAAACCGTGTTTTTTTTTCGCTCAGATTTGTCTTGCATACACACGGTCACACAAATGTTGCTCGGAAATTCCGATGGTCAAGAACGCAGAGACGTACAACACTACGAGGAGCAGAGAAAAATGAAGTACAATGATTACGAGCATGCGTCGAATTGGTTCCAAGCATGCGCAGCATTTTTGTGCGTCGGAAATGGCTACACACGATCGGAATTTCCAACAAGAACTTTTGCCGTTGGAAAAATTGAGAACCTGCTCTAAAACATTTGTTGTCGGAAATTCCGACAGCAAATGTCCGGTAGAGCCTACACACGGTCGGAACATCCGACCAAAATCTCACATTGAACATTTGTTGTCGGAAATTCCGATCGTGTGTACGCGGCATTATACACAAAAATCTAAAAAAAAAGTTACGATTTTTAAGATTTTTTAAAACGTATTAATATTAATTTTTCTATTATTATTTAAACATATTTATGGTCTTCTTACCTACTTTGAAAACCGTATTTCTTTTAGCTGTTGTTCATAAAAAATATCTTGACGACTAAAGCAAGAAGTGGTTTGTTGTCTGAGACAGCCCAGTCTGACAACTGGAAGGTGCATACCTCTGAGCACTGCTAACTGTGAAATGTAAAACGCAGATTATTGTTCCCTCACCACAAGGACCTGTGTCTGGAAACATACATCTAAATATTATAGATGTCTAGTGTTTATAGGCATGTATTGTACATTATGCAGACAGGGAGGCAGAGTTTATCATAGAAGCTTTATTTATGATGGCACATTTGTTTTCCATTTTATTTTGAATTCTTTAACCACTTTGCCTACTGGGCACTTTTACCCCCTTCCTGCCCAGGCAAATTTTCTGATTTCAGCGCTGTCACACTTTGAATGGCAAATGCAACACTGTACCCAAACAACATTTTTTTAATTGTTTTGCGACAGATAGAGCTTTCTTTCGGTGCTATTTAATCACCCCTGGGTTTTTTTATTTTTTGCTAAGCAAACGAAAAAATACCAAATATTTTGAAAGAGAAAAGTTTTTCTTAGTTTCTGGTATAATATTTTCTAAATAAATAATTTTTATCCTTCACTGATGTGCGCTGATAAGGCTGCACTAACAGGCTGCACTGATAGGCTGCACTGATATGTGGCACTGATAGGCGGCACTGATGGGTACTGATAGGTGGCACTTATAGATGGCACTAATGGACACTGATAGGCGGTACTGATAGGTGCCGCTGATGGGTACTGATAAGTGGCACTGATGGGCACTGATAGGTGGCACTAATGGACACTGATAGGCAGCATTGATGGGCACTGATAGGCAGCATTGATGGGCTCTGATTGGCAGCACTGAAGGGCACATATTGGCAGCACTGAAGGCACTGTCAGTGTACCCACTGAGGAGATTTAATCACCCCTGGGTTTTTTATTTTTTGCTAAACAAAGGAAAAAATACCAAATATAAAAAAAAAAGTTTTTCTTAGTTTCTGGTATAATATTTTCTAAATAAGTAATTTTTATCCTTCACTGATGTGCGCTGATAAGGCTGCACTGACAGGCTGCACTGATAGGCTGCACTAATGGGCACTGATGAGACAGCACTGATGGGCACTGATGAGGAGGCACTGATATGTGGCACTGATAGGCGGCACTGATGGGTACTGATAGGTGGCACTTGTAGATGGCACTGATGGACACTGATAGGCGGTACTGATGGGTGCCGCTGATGGGCACTGATAAGTGGCACTGATGGGCACTGATAGGTGGCACTAATGGAAAATAATAGGAATGGAAACTGATAGGCAGCATTGATGGGCTCTGATTGGCAGCACTGAAGGGCACATATTGGCAGCACTGAAGGCACTGTAAGTGTACCCACTGAGGAGATTTTTGGCGTCATCCTTGTTCTAATGACAACTGTCTCCCTCAAACTCTGGAGCAGTTTAAACGTATAAAATTGTCATTCAGCCCGTCCAGGCTGTCTGCTGTGATAGCCACAGACTAGAGTACCAAACAAATATAATAGGCAAAGGAGTCAATCTACTAAACTGTATAAACTATTTTAACTGTGTTTGTTATTTCCTCTAGCAATAATTTTCTCATAGCATAACATTCCCACGTGGAATTGATCTAACTCAGAAGGTTATGTGAACATTACACTTTGAGATTGCTGATGACAAAATGTAGAGTGATTTCAGAACTGTGTTGTTAAAAATTCTTTAGGATGGTATTAATTAATGTGTTGCCTATCTTTAACGGCTAAAATTTTTGTGTGTTTATTTTCCTCTAAAAGAATCTTAATGGTGCTGTCAACAAGCGTTCTTTCACTTTTCCATTTAACAAAAAGTTTGACGTGTGTGCAACTTCATGTTAATAATTCTACAACTGAATGTATGAAAAATTATTTTCAAATGTCCTGGCAAGACTCTGCTTGAATCGTGTGGGGGCCAGACCACTATTTTGAAAGAATGCTTATAATGTTCACTTGGGAAGGATTCTAGCTCATTGAACTTATCATACAAGATCTCTCTAGGAGGCTTACACATCCAGCTTCCCGGTGATTTTCTTTTTCCAGAAATAGCTGACAAGTATAAGCAAGTGTTGAAACTGCTTTACTTAAAACTAACAGTTTGTCCATGAACTTATCCCTAACTTTATTTAGCTTTTATGGCACAACATGGAAGATAACACAGTTAGGGCTTTCATTTGCTTACTTACCTAAGGGAAGTGTATATTTTTCCCACCAAGATGCTTTAACCACTTGCTTACTGGGCACTTAAACCCCCTTCCTGCCCAGGCCAATTGTCAGCTTTCAGCGCTGTCACGCTTTGAATGACAATTGCGCGGTCGTACGACGTGGCTCCCAAACAAAATTGACGTCCTTTTTTTCCACAAATAGAGATTTCTTTTGGTGGTATTTGATCATCTCTGCGGTTTTTATTTTTTGCGCTATAAACAAAAATAGAGCGACGATTTTGAAAAAAACACAATATTTTTTACTTTTTACTATAATAAATATCCCAATTTTTTTTTTTATATTTTTTCCTCAGTTTAGGCCGATACGTATTCTTCTACATATTTTTGCTAAAAAAAAAATCGCAATAAGCGTTTATTGATTGGTTTGCGCAAAAGTTATAGCGTCTACAAAATAGGGCATAGTTTTATAGCATTTTTATTAATAATTTTTTTTTTTACTAGTAATGCCGGCGATCAGCGATTTTTATTGTGACTGCGACATTATGGCGGACACATCGGACACTTTTGACACCATTTTGGGACCATTGTCATTTTTACAGCGACCAGTGCTATGAAAATGCACTGTTTACTGTAAAAATGACACTGGTAGGGAAGGGGTTAACACTAGGTGGCGAGGAAGAAAGGGGTTAAATGTGTAACCTGGGAGTGATTACTACTGTGTGTGGGAGGGGACTGACTGGGGGAGGTGACCAATCTGTGTCCCTATGTACAAGGGACACAGCATCGGTCCCCTCTCCCTGACAGGACGTGGATCTCTGTGTTTACACACAGAGATCCACATCCCTGCTCTGTGTACCGGCCGATCGCAGGTACCTGGCGGACATCGCGGCCGCTAGGCACGCGCCTCGGCATCGCAGTGATGCGCCGGGCGCGCGCGCGCGCCCCCGAGTGGCCGGAATAACCGAGGCCGTCTATTGACGGCCCCCCGGATTTATAGAGCCACCTTGAGGCAGTCATTTGTACATGGCCCGGCTCTCAGGTGGTTAAAGAAACACAACCAAGAAAAAAACTTTGTTCTAGCTTCCCTTTTGACTTTTTTAGCTGCATGCTTTCATTAGGTGAGGTCAGAGATTGGTAGATAGCTAGCATATTCAGAATAAAGTGATCAAAGTCTGAAGTCTGAATTTTTATTGGATGGGAGCACAGTTGTACTTTAAAGAAAAAAAAATGCTAAATGCAGGTAGATGAAGGTTAGTGTGATTGGGGGGCAGTTGTTAACTGGTCTAAGAAACTGGGGACCATGAACCTATGAGTCTACCTTTCTGGTTGTCAAACCCACAGAGGGTTTTTAGAAAGCAAAATACCCTAGCAAATAAAGCATAGATACCAACTCTGAACTAAATACTGATACCAACTTTGAACTTGAGGTACGTGGTATGGAGTTACACAAAGGAGTGCTCTTTTTCACTGTTGACTGTGGAGAGATAGTCACTAGTCAGAGTAGGCAAAACTTGTACTGCCCATGGCTGGCCTAATGGTGTGGTTCAATGCTGACCCAGGTTGGATTCTGTGATACATACTTTTTGACAAAGTGTTAAGCACAGCAGGAAATGCATTAGAGCTTTATCTTGTATACTGTGCTAATTAGGGAGCAAAAGAAATACATTGTTAATGAACAAAATGTTCCCTTTTTGGATGTTGTCAAGGTTGGAAGCAAGTCTGGAAGCAAGTCTGACAGAAAGGGGCAGGGGGGCAATCAGGGGAGATATACAGACAGCCCGCAGCTCTCCTCTCCCTGTCACGGCACCACTGCCGAGTTCTCTGTTAAATGGAGCAGCAGTGCTGTGACAGGGAGAGTGACAAGACTGCTCTAACTGCTGATGAGAAAAGGTATTTAGCAGTTTATATTTACTAAAATAATTGCATTTCGGTGTTCTGTGTACTGTGGAAGACCAAATATAGTGAATGCCAAGTCCTGGGTTTAGTAACACTTTAAATTATTAAAAAAATCCAAATCTTCACACAATAAGTTGTGTGAACATACACCTCAATTATCCAATCATGTGAAAGCAAATTCCTATTTACTTATTCAATCTGCAAAAGATTCGACAACTGAAGTATATTTACACAGTTTTATTGTATGAAGATTTTCAACTCTATAGTAAATCAGCCCATCTGCATCCATATGCTCTTTCACCAGTGAACATCCAGTGGCCAAAACGTTCAAAGTACCTTAAACCAATTTTCGCCAATTATGTAGGCACATTTTAAGCCTTTTTACACTTTAGAAAAGCTATCATGCACAACTGCAATAATAGCAGTTTTAGCGGATGAAAGGCTGTTTTAGGATCTTTGTTGGTTTGTATTTCAACATGGTTAACATGGTTTTGCATGTTTTTTTCCTATATAGAAAACAACATCCCAAGTTGCAGCCGTCTTATGATCTTCTGCCTCCCTGGACAATTTTACATAACTGTGAGTGATTATAAATTGCATATTACAATTGAACATTTGTTTTAAGGAAGTTAGTATCACATTAACGCTTAATATTGCCTACAAAGGTTATTAACATTTAAGTCTAGACAGATAATTTAACTGGATTAGATTAGCTCCACAGACTTCAATGCCTGATTTATGTGCACAATTGAGATTGCTGCTAAATTACGTTTGGCACCATACCCGACAGTAAGGAAAAGAGCCCTCTCTATTTATAATATAATGTACTGCAGATAACAAAGAGGGGAAAAACTAAGAAAAGTCTTGTTGGTGCAATCTTGTGTGAAAGATCTTTCAATATACATGTATGTTCCAATTACCTAAACATGCATTTTAATGGCTATGGGGAAGGTAGAAGGGGAGCAGAAGGACATCCCAATAATGGCTTATCTCTAGGGGAAAAGATCTATGCGTGGCTATAAATTCCAATACAACAGAACAATCCTTGTCTTAAGATCTGCCAGTCATTAGGTACTTACATATATTGCAGACAGGGCCATTAGGACACTGGTAGACCCAGGGTAAACATCTAAAAGTTGGTCCCCCATTACTTTGTTTCATTCACCCAACATAAAATGCATATACTAATCGATATAGAGACAGAGCAGTAGTTTGCATTTTCATGAAAAGAGTCTGGAATTCCATTTTGCCAGCAATCATATCGTTAAGTGTGTGGGCAGAATGAATATAGATATGCATGACAGTGATTTTTACATTCATATTTAAATTGATATGATACCTATAGTGAAAGGACATGTTGCCTGCAGGGCTTTGATATATACCTTGGAGCCTATAAAGTATTGTACCTGCGATCAGCAGATCGTGGGTGCCGTGCAGGACTACTGCAGACTTGTCAGTGTATCTGTCTGCTTGTACCTCATACAGACAGGCAGATACACAGTGACAGGAAGCTGAACAGGGCTGTGGTAGTTCTTTGAGAACCCCAAGCCAACAGCCGCAAAGGCTATCAGGACTTGTAGTTTTCCAATTCACAGTACACTGTGAATGGATGACGTGAATGGGCGAGCAAAGCCCCACGCGACCATGTTTTCTTTAGATTCCCATTGTTTTTGGGATATCCAAATAAAAGGATTTTGATCTACAGTGGTGTGCGTCCATTTCTTCTAATTTCACTGTGGTGAGCCGAAGCGAGTACCTACTGGATTATTAGGCTTCCTGGCCTCACCTGGAGCGGCGGGTGTGTCTTTTTCTAGTGAGCGGGGGAGAAGATCCCCTGCTCGCTGTCAAAACAGGGATTCGGGGGTGCGGGAGCTAGTGCAATTGTAACATGTTACACCCTGAATATGGGTGTAACAAGTAACATGTTACAAAAGGTGAACTTATATCCTTTAAATAAAATAAATAGTGAGACTGTCCTTAACCACTTCGTACCGGACGGACGTCCATGGACGTCCTTGACTTTGAGCCGGGATATCTAAATGATGCCTGCAGCTACAGGCATCATTCAGATATCGTCTTTTAGAGCCGGCGATTCTGTGCACCGTAAGAATGATCATAGCAGCTGTTCCACCGCTTGATCGTTCTTACAAGCGGCGAGAGGGGACGCCCCCCCTCCCGCCGCCCTTCGGTGCTTCTACCGACTCACCTGTGTGATCAGTGAGTCGGAGAACAGATCCGCCGGCCCCGGCTGCCTACCATAGAGATTTCCGGCGGACCAGATGGTCGCCGGAGTCTCTATGATCGTTCAGAGGCTGGGTGCGAAGTTATGACGTCACGCCTGGCCTCTGCATTCAAAAAAACGGTCACGCCTTGGCTGGGAAGCCAGAATCGTTTTGTTTTTTTTATTTAAGGCTTCCCAGCCTAGAGGTGAGATGTGGGGTCTTATTGACCCCATATCTCACTGTAAAGAGGACCTGTCATGCTTATTCCTATTACAAGGGATGTTTACATCCCTTGTAATAGGAATAAAAGTGATCAAATTATTATATATTTTTTTAAAAAGTGTCAAAGCAAAAAGTTTAACCACTTAAGGACCGCCTAACGCCGATATACACCGGCAGAATGGCACTGCTGGGCACAAGCACGTACAGGTACATCCCCTTTAAGATGCCCAGCCGTGAGTCGTGCGTGCTCGCGACCCGGTCCTGAGCTCTGTGACCGCGGCCGCGGGAGCCACGGATCCAATCGGCGCCGGTGTCCCGCGATCGGGTCACAGAGCTGAAGAACGGAAAGAGGTAAGTGTAAACAAACCTTTCCCCGTTCTTCCTAGTGAGAGTGTCACTGATCGTTTGTTCTCTGTCATAGGGAATAGGGATGAGCCGAACACCCCCGAGTTCGGTTAGCACCAGAACCTGCGAACGGACCAAAAGTTTGCGCGAACTTTAGAACCCTATTAAATACAATGGACTCGAACATTCAAAATCAAAAGTACTAATTATCAAGGCTAATATGCAAGTTATTGTCCTAAAAAGTGTTTGGGGACCCGGGTCCTGCCCCAGGGGACATGTATCAATGCAAAAAAAGTTTTAAAAAATGCATTTTTTTCGGGAGCAGTGATTTTAATGATGCTTAAAGTGAAAAAAAAAAAGTGAAATATTCCTTTAAATATCGTACAAGGGGGGGGGGTCTAAATTATGCCTGTAAAGTGGCACGTGCTTCCCGTGTTTAGAACTGTCCCTTTAATAGTCATTTAAAACTGCTTGCGGCTTTAATGTAATGTCTGGTCCCGGCAATATGGATGAAAATCATTGCCCCTTTGGGTGTTGTATGGATATTAATGGGAACCCTGCACCCAAATTTTAAAAAGGCCCTATATACTCTGAACAGCAGTATACAGGCGGTGCAAACAAGACAGGGACTGTAGGTTTGTTCTTAAGTAGAATCTGTTTGTAATTTGGAACAGGTAATTTTTTTAAGTGTAGCTCCAGCTCAAAAATCTATTTTTAAGCTTTTGGAAAACATAGGGAAGGGTTATCACCCCTGTAACATTTGTTTTGCTGTCTGTGCAGTGTGCACCTGTTCAGAACATTTCACCTCACTTTCCGTCCCAATGACAAATGTTTTTTGAAAATTTGGGGTTTTTATTGAAACAAGGATTGGTGATAAAGCATCAGTGGAGAGGAGACACCTTTTTCCCATATTAACTCTTACAGGAGAGAATTTCCCTTCCTAGGGGTAGATTTTCTCTCACTTCCTGTTGTCTCCTTCCATTTGCAAGTAGTAGTCGTTTGTAAGTTGGATGTTTGAAAGTAGGGGCCTGCCGTATATACTCTGCAGAAATTTGTCCCTTAGGTGTTGTTGTTACTCTTGGTGGGCGCTGGAACGCCCTGCTGTGAACTATTATATCAAGAATTGTAATTACATGCCATTGTTGAACAGTGGTAGGAAAAATTGGGCCTTTGGTGGTGGTGGTGGTGCCACAACACTGTAAGCCCTCACAGTTACTCTTGGTGGGTGCAGGAATGGGCCCAGCTGTGAAATATTAGATCAAGAATTGTAATTACATGCCCCTGTTGAACAGGGGCAGAAAAATTGGGCCTTTGGTGGTGGTGGTGGTGGTGTTGCCACAACACTGTAAGCCCTCACAGTTACTCTTGATGGGCGCAGGAATGGTCTCTGCTGTGAATTATTAGATCAAGAATTGTAATTACATGCCCCTGTTAAACAGGGGCAGAAAAATTGGGCCTTAGGCACTGGTGCCACAACACTGCAACCCCTCACAGATACTGTACTTGGAGCGCAGCAATGAGCACTGCTGCAAAGTATTGCATCAAAAATTTTAATTACATGCCCCTGTTAAACATCGGCTGAAAAATTGGGCCTTAGCCACTGGTGGCGGTGCCCAGAACCAAAAATGTTCTTACAAGCTATCAGCATGATCATTGAGGAGGAAAAGGATAGTCACTCAGCATAACAGGATAGTCACTCAGCATCAGCATAGGCAGTCTTGAAGGAATGTGACATTTCGAAAAAAAATTATTCGGTTACATCAGCATCAGGTGCTCGGTAGCTGGTGGTGATCCAACACTGATTTATTTTTATGAAGGTCAGTCGATCGACCAAGTCGGTGGACAGGCGCACCCTGTGATTGGTTACAAAGCCTCCAGCAGCACTGAATGTGCGTTCCGAAAGAACGCTGGATGCAGGACAGGCCAGTAGCTCAATTGCATACTGTGCAAGCTCTGGCCAGTGATCCATCCTCAAGACCCAGTAACCCAGAGGATTTTCGATGGGAAAGGTGTCCAAGTCTGATCTTGCCCCTAGGTATTCCTGCACCATGTAAACCAGACGCTGGCGATGGTTGCTGGAACCAATCATACCTTGGGGCTGCATACTAAAAAATTGTCTGAACGCATCGGTCAGACGGCCACCTTCTCCACCGCTCCTTCTTTGACTGACCGAAGCCTCAGCAACACATTGTCCAGGACCAGGAATTTGTAACCTCCCAGTCTCTGGGAACGCGTTGCACAGACCTTTCTGCAAGGCCTCCCAAAGATGCTTCATCCTCTTCTCCCTCTGCGACAGCAAGATAAGGTCCGCAACCTTACCCTTGTAACGTGGATCAAGGAGGGTTGCCAGCCAGTAATGATCCCTCTCCTTGATCGCACGAATACGCGGATCCCCCTGCAGGCTTTGCAGGATCAGGGAGGCCATGCAGCGTAGGTTTGCTGAGGCATTTGGTCCGGAGTCCTCTGGGTCACTCAGGACGACATGATCCGCAGCCACCTCATCCCAGCCACGTACAAGTCCATGGGTGTCTTGGGACTGTAATTGATCCCTTGAAGACTGCTGCTGATGCTGAGTGCTAGGCTCCACCTCCATGCTGACACAATCCTCCTCCTCCTCCTCCTCCTCTTCCTGTGTGATAGCCAGGCCAGCAGGAACACTGTCTGGATAAAGGGGGCCTTGAGAGGTAAGGAAGTCCTCCTCTTCCTGCCTCTGTTCTGCCCCAAGTGCCCTGTCCATTATTCCATGCAGCGTGTGCTCCAACAGGTGGACAAGAGGGATAGTTTTACTGATGCATGCACTGTCACTGCTCATCATCCTCGTGGCCTCTTCAAATGGTGCCAGGACAGTGCATGCATCCCTGATCATGGCCCACTGGTGTGGGGACAAAAATCCAAGCTCCCCTGACCCTGTCCTGGTGCCATATTGCAACAGATACTCATTGATGGCCCTATGCTGCGTGTGCAGCCGCTGCAGCATGGCCAACGTAGAGTTCCACCTGGTGGGCATGTCACAGATTAGGCGGTTCTTGGGCACGTTGGATTCCTTTTGCAGGTCAGCCAGCCGAGCACTGGCATTGTATGACCGGTGTAAATGTCCACAGAGTTTCCTGGCCTGCTTCAGGACCTCCTGTAAGCCCGGGTACCTGCCCAAGAACCGCTGCACCACCAAGTTAAGGACGTAAGCCAAACAGGCACATGGGTCAGTTGTCCCTGTCGGAGGGCAGAGAGGAGGTTGGTGCCATTGTTGCAAACCACCTTTCCTGGCTTAAGCTGGCGTGGCCTCAACCACCTTTGAGCCTGCCCCTGCAGAGCTGACAGAATCTCTGCCCCAGTGTGGCTCCTGTCCCCCAAGCACACCAGCTCAAGCACTGCATGGCATCTTTTTGCCTGCGTACTTGCGTACTTGACCACCTACGGAGCACCGCTGGTTCCGAGGACAAAGCACAAGTAGAGGCCATGGAGGAAGAAGAAGAGGAGGGGGTGGAGGAGAGAGGTGTGTCAGAATCACCAGTAGTAACATTTTGGAGGCGTGACGGCGGAACAACCTCCAACACTACTGCACCTTGTCCTGCATCCTTCCCAGCTGCCAGCAGAGTCACCCAATGTGCCGTGAAAGATAGGTAACATCCCTGTCCATGCCTGCTGGACCATGAGTCAGCGGTAATATGCACCTTACCGCTGACCGCCCTGTCCAGCGAGGCCAAGACATTGCCTTCCACATGCCGGTAGAGTGTCGGAATCGCCTTCCATGAGAAAAAGTGGCGTTTGGGAACCTACCCCTGAGGAATCGCACATTCCACAAACTCACGGAAGGGGGCAGAGTCTACCAACTGAAAAGGCAGCAGTTGAAGTGCTAGCATTTAACCGCTGAGCATGTGGATGACTGGGAGTGAACTTATTTCGACGGTGCAGCAGCTGGGGCTTGGAAATTTGCCTGGTAAAATCTGACGTCGGTGTACCAATAGCAGATTGCCCGCAAGTAATTGGCTGTGACACACCTAATTCAACACCTTCATTCCTCTCAGTGCAGGTTTCAGAGAGGACTGAAGGTATAGTGGGGTTGGAGATCCCAGCTGATGAGGAGCAAGGAGAGGTCCGCTTTTTCTTTGGTGTGGGTCTTTTAGGTAGGCTTGCCAACGAACTGCATGGCAGATCGACATATGTCTGGTCAAGCACGTGGTGCCCAAGCGGCTGATGTTTTGGCCACACGAGATACGCCTGAGACATATGTTGCAAATGGCAATGGTGCGATCTGCTGCACACGTCTGAAAAAATGCCCACACCAAAGAACTTTTGGAATAACGCGCAGAGACAGCAGCGCCCTGCACGTGCGGAGCTCTGCGGTGTGATGCAGTCGTGTACTGCCCTTAAGCTGGCCCCTGGAGGGCATCCTGCCTCGTTGGAGATGTGCCTCCTCCTCCTCCTCCTCCCTCCTATCAGGCACCCACGTGGAGTCAGTGACCTCATCATCCCCTCCCTCCTCATCATTGGAGCAAATCTGGCAGTATGCTGCAGCTGGGGGAACATGACTGCCAGTAGCTGTCCTTGTTGGACACCCCCTCTCTCTGGGCTCACGTTACTACCCCCTCTCTCTGGGCTCACGTTACTGCCTTCCTCTAGCTGGGTTCCATCATCGGAGCCTTCAAAACGCTGGGCATCCTTTTGGAGCATGTACCCAACACTGTGGTCAAACAGTTCGGGGGACTCCTCAGGAGGACATGGTGGGGCTAGGGAAGGAGTGACTGATGCCATTGAGCCGAGGGAAGAGGCAGACAAAGTACCCTGAGCCTGGGTGAGAGAGGATGAGGAGGATAAGGACGGCTTTTTCATCCCCTCTACCAAGTCTTGGGCATGTTGCGGCTCAACATGGCCAGCTGCCGAAAAGAAGGACAAGCGTGTCCCAAGGCCACGTGCTGATGAGGTTGCACCGTGTCCACAACCAGTACTGTTGCCTCTAGACACAGAGCCTGCTTGCCCTCTTTTATTGCCTCGTGACTGTCTGCCTCTCCTTGTTTTCCTTCCAGACATACTAATGGACTGCAGTGAGATGTAGCTGCACAAAGGTGGGATGTATATATATATATATATATATATATATATATATACTGATTATAATGCAGCTATCAGAATCAACTGCCTGCTGTGGTATTAGTATAAAAAAAGCAGCAATTGTCTTCAGTTAGTTTTAGGTGAAAACTGTGCAGAGGGCACAGTACACTAACTGAAAATATTTGCAGCTCTCTGCCTGTGGTTTTATTATGAGAACACCACTATTAGTCACACTCACTAACTGTATTCAGGTAGAGCTTTAGGTGAACGCTATGCAAAGCACACAGTACACTAAGTGAAACACTGACTGCAGCTAGCACAATCACCTGCCTGCCTGTCACAGTATAGAGAATAACAGGAAATGATCTTGCTAAACTGAATACAGTGTATAAATATTTATACAACACCTAGGATGCATATATATCCTCTACACACTGTAACTGCAGCTAACTGACTCGCCTGCCTGCTCTATCTAACTCAATATAAATGACACTGTCTCTCTCTCTCTCTGTAAGCTCTCTCTTTAACCAACACCGCAACACACTACACAAGGCCGCCACGGAGGTGGCCTTATATAAGGTGGGGCGTGTACTAAACCCCCTGAGACATAATTGGCCAAAGCCACCCTGGCTTTGGCCAATTATGGCTCTCAGTTTTTTGTGCGCTGTGATTTGCCAAAGGATGCGGGTCATAGTGCATGCTTGGCCAATCATCAGCCAGCAATGCACTGCGATGCCGCAGTGAATTATGGGCCGTGACGCGCCACTCGAATTTGGTGCGAACGGCCCATAATGTTCGCAATTCGACGAACAACCGAGCAGGCGATGTTTGAATCGAACATGGGTTCGACTCGAACTCAAAGCTCATCCCTAATAGGGAGCAATGATCAGTGATGTCACACGCCAAGCCACGCCCCCACACATTAAGAATCACTCATTAGGTCACACTTAACACCTTCAGTGCCCCCTACAGGTTAACCCATTCACTGCCAGTGTAATTTTCACAGTAATCAGTGCATTTTTATAGCACTGATCGCTGTAAAAATGACAATGGTCCCAAAATGGTGTCAAAAGTGTCCGATGTGTCCGCCATAATGTCGCAGTCACAATAAAAATCGCCATAACTAGTAAAAAAAAAATATTTAAAAAAAAATATTAATAAAAATGCCATAAAACAGTCCCCTATTTTGTAGAAGCTATAACTTTTGCGCAAAGCAATCAATAAACGCTTATTGCGATTTTTTTTACCAAAAATATGTAGAAGAATGCGTATCGGCCTAAACTGCGGAAAAAAATGTTTTTTATATATTTGTTTGGGGGATATTTATTATAGCAAAAAGTAAAAAATATAGAATTTTTTTTAAAAATTGTCGCTCTATTTTTGTTTATAGCGCAAAAAATAAAAACCGCAGAGGTGATCAAATAACACCAAAAGAAATCTCTATTTGTGGGAAAAAAAGGACGTCAATTTTGTTTGGGAGCCACATCGCACGGCCGCGCAATTGTCAGTTAAAGCAACGCAGTGCCGAATCGCAAAAAGGGGCCTGGTCCTTTAGCAACAAAATGGGGCTGGGGCTTAAGTGGTTAAAGTAAAATTAACACAATTTTTTTTTTTTTTTTTTTAAAGTGGCCCTGTCCCCGATAGCTCGCATGCTGAAGCGAACACCCGCACACAAATGAAAACGGTGTTCAGAACACATGTGAGATATCGCAGCCAACGTTAGAGCGAGAACAATAATTCTAGCCCTAGACCTTCTCTGTAACTCAAAACATGTAACAAGTAAAAAAAAAATTTAAGTACCAAAGTTTGGCGCCATGTACCCAATACTGTGGTCAAACAGTTCGGGGGACTCCTCAGGAGGACATGGTGGGGCTAGGGAAGGAGTGACTAATGCCATTGAGCCGAGGGAAGAGGCCACTTTGGCAGCTGCTTTGCCAGACAAAGTACCCTGAGCCTGGGTGAGAGAGGATGAGGAGGATGAGGACGGCTTGGTCATCCCCTCTACCATCCCCTCTACCAAGTCTTGGGCATGTTGCGGCTCAACATGGCCAGCTGCCGAAAATTGCGTGTGCAATTTTGAAGGGTGACATGCTAGGTATCTATTTACTCGGCGTAACTTCATCTTTCACATTATGCAAAACAATTGGGCTAACTTTAATGTTTTAATATTTTTTAATATATGAAACCGTTTTTTTTTCCCAAAAAAATGCGTTTGAAAAATTATTGCGCAAATACCGTGCGAGATAAAAAGTTGCAATGACTGCTATTTTATTCCCTAGGGTGTCTGCTAAAAAAACATATATAGTGTTTGGGGGTTCTGAGTAATTTTCTAGCAAAAAATGTATGATTTTTGCATGTAGGAGAGGAGTGCCAGAATAGGCCCGTTAAGGAAGTGGTTAAAATGTAGACTTTCGTTTCTTTTTGCTATTTGCTTGTTTAGTTGTGGCCCTTCTTTGATGGTGCACAAGTGGTGAATCTTGGCTAGGTCCATCAATACTTCTAAAGGAGTTTGTAAGGTGATAACTTTTGAGTTGAAACAAGCTCTAACAGGAATAGAGAGTAGGATGAATAATATTTCTATTGGATGTCCTAAAACATGTGACATAGTGTTTCTGTTTGTTTCTGTCATTTGTGTAAAATGACAACCCTCTCACCAATCCTTGTTTGCTGGTCTTAATGGTGGAGGGACCCTATTTCAGCTTTATAGCTCAAACTTCAGATAGACTGTTCTGAATAATTCGGTATGATGGTGGGTCACCAGGTATGTACTGAGATGTACAGTATAGAGTGTAAGTGATGTTTGGAAAGGTTTGCCTTTACTCTCTAAGAAGTCACTATAACTTTCTGGAGTCCTCACCTTAAATCACTGAGAGGTGTATACAGACATTATCTAACTCTCTTCATGAAATTACTGGTCATACCTCTTTGCAATGGTAGCCACGAGTGCAGCTGACAACTCACCCTGGGATTGTTGCCAACTATTCAAGATGGCTGTTGTTCTTTTTTTCTGAGATAATGGTGGCTGGAAGAGAAACTGACAGCTTTGTTGATTGTTAAATATGGCTGCCATCCTCTCCCTGGGGTAATGGTGGCTGCATGTGAAAACTGAGTTTCTCTTAAATATTGCTGACTGTTAAAGATGGCTACTGCCCTTTCTTTGAGGTAATGGTGGGCGGACGTGAAACTGACAGCTTTGTTGATTGTTAAAGATGACTGCTGTCCTCTCCCTGAGGTAATGGTGGCTGAGGGTGAGACTGACAGCTTCTTCACTCGTATACTGTATCTTGCCGGAGGCCGTGGATGCTCCTATATTAATGAGTTTCAGATTGCCGGTCCTATCCCCTCCTCGGCAGATGCATCAGTTGTGCTTTAAGACAGACAAATCCACCAGGCTTGGTGCTCAGATTCCTGCCGCTTTTCTCTTCTCCAATCTGGCCACTAAGAGCTAGATATTTCTCAAGGCATTCCTCCTCATTGCGTTGACCCTCCCGCTTGCCTGTAACACTTTGTGACAGTTGTAGTTTCCTTTCTGCAGCGGTGTCATGTCATTGCATGTACCAAAACTATATTTCCCATACTCCTTTCTTTGGCAGCGTCTCCTTCTTGCTAATCAATGATAACCAATGGAGGGGGAGATGATATGAAGTGCCTATAGAGGCAGTATTAATAGCCACACTGGGACTTTACAAAGCCTATTTCAGCCTTGTTTCTCAAAGAGGGTACTTTATGCTAGCACCTGGATATATACATACATTTAGCCGATTTTCCTACCCGGTGTCATGTGACTTTTTAGTGTTACAAGGTCTCAGGTGTGAATGGGGAGCAGGTGTGTTAAATTTGGTGTTATCGCTCTCACTCTCACATAATGATCACTGGAAGTACAACATGGCACTTCATGGCAAAGAACTCTCTGAGAATCTGAAAAAATTAATTGTTGATCTACATAAAGATGGCCTAGGCTATAAGAATATTGCCAAGACCCTGAAAATGAGCTGCAGCACGGTGGTCAAGACCATACAGCGGTTTAACAGGACAGGTTCCACTCAGAACAGGCCTTGCCATGGTCGACCAAAGAAGTTGAGTGCATGTGTTCAGCGTCATATCCAGAGGTTGTCTTTGGGAAATAGACGTATGAGTGCTGCCAGCATTGCTGTAAAGGTTGAAGGAGTGGGGGGGGTCAGCCTGTCAGTACTCAGACCATATGCCGCACACATCATAAAATTAGTCTGCATGGCTGTCGTCCCAGAAGGAAGCCTCTTCTAAAGATAATGCACAAGAAAGCCCACAAACAGTTTACTGAAGACAAGCAGACTAAAGACATGGATTACTGCAACCATGTCCTGTGGTCTGATGAGACCAAGATAAACATGGTCAGATGGTGTCAAGCGTGTGTGCCGGCAACCAGGTGAGGAGTACAAAGACAAGTGTGTCTTGCCTACAGTCAAGCATGGTGGTGGGAGTGTCATGGTCCGGGGGCTGCATGAGTGCTGCCCCAGACTGGGGAGCTACAGTTGATTGAGGGAACCATGAATGCCAACATGTACTGTGACATACTGAAGCAGAGCATGATCCCCTTCCTTCGGAGACTGGGCCGCAGGGCAGTATTCCATCATGATAAGGACCCCAAACACACAAAATATAAACAAGGAAAAGGGAAGCACTCCGAATGCCACATCCGTAATTATATTTAGAGAAACATGGAGAATTGCTCGAAATGAGCAGCCAATGGTCGGACTTTAAAGGCAACAACACATTGAATTAACAAAAATAAAATTTATTGATTGAACAAATGACAGACAGTTACTACAGTAGTAAAGAGTTAAAACTGTATACAAGATGTAATGTACAGATGCGGTCCCTTGTGCGTCTACGCGTTTTGCCACAAGGCTTCTTCAGGATGAACAGAGATAGCACGATAGAATATAGATCTCACCATCTTGGGGGAAAAAAACAGGGTCCAATATATATTGTCCCACAGTTAGTACTTCTACGCGTGTAAGAAAATCCACAAGGACAAAAAGATCAAAACCATAAACATCTAATGCGCATATAGAATGACATAGTGGATGCTTCCTATATACGGAGGTAGCGGCAGGATACAAGCGCCATAGACCAAAGGGATAAAAACGTCACCTGGATGGTCATGTTTCAAAAATACAATGATTGACGATAAATGGGGGCATATATTATTAGCATAGGACAAGGCTAACAAATATATATGCAGCCAAACAGAATCTATCCCAGATCCAGGACCAGCCAAACATTGACGGTGATCCAATTTGGCAGCCAATCTGCCAAACAGTGGTAGCCGCGAGATAGGTGGAAAAAATTCCCCCAGGAGACAGCTGTGCACAGTGTACAGCTGTCTCTTGGGGGCATTTTTTCCATCAGTCCTGATGCAATCAGTGTGCTGACTCTTTGGTGAAGTTATGCAAATATCAAAATGCCTTGATGAATGGATGTCAGTCCAGAGGAGTAGGAGTTGCATTGGTTGCAGACTATCCTAGCAAAAGTCCACATGTCATGTTGTTCCTTCATGTTTGAAATATCTGAAATCCAATGAATGAAAGGGGCGTGACAGGGACAGTAATGCCGTTGGAGGAAAGAGCTAGATGATGCTCAGTGCCCTTCAGCCAGGAAATTAGATGGGCTCCATCTGACTATCTGGCTGCAATTTCTAATGTACATTATGAGAAGCTCACAGTGTGCAGTAAGATAGGAGCAAACTATTTTAGTACAGGAGAGGAGACTGTACAACTGTGCAAGACTGAAGGGAAGGCTAGAGTTCAGCAGATAGTGGCACAGTTGCGCTGTAGACTGAAGAGCCTAGTGCTGCCAGGAAGAAGTACAAACCGCTAAGACACTGTGCTGCCCCATATCCACGGAGCTTAGTGATTGAGGTGATCATTTCAATAATCCAATTATGTACCAAAATACTCTACATTCTGGCAATTTGTTTATTTTTGGCTTAGTTCCTTTTTAACATTCTCACTGTCTCTTTCCTATTCTTTCTTTTCCGAATACAGGTTGTTGAAAGTCTGCATGAATTATGTAAGGAACAAAACAATCTGTAAAAGAGCTTTAGCCTACAGCAAGTAATCAGCATTTATCAATCATCCTACTAATCCCTCTAAATTGATGTATAGTAAACTCTAATTATTAACTTTGGTTTACTTATGGCCCCATTCTCAATCCATACATTCCTATTTGTACAGTGTAAATGTGTGTTTATATATGAATAAGTACATTTCAGTGCACAAGACACAGTCATATAAATGTGGCAGTATATTCTTCACTGCTGTACTGTTTGATTATGCAAGCATGATTGTAAACAAGAGAAATAGGTGTACCCCTTTACAGAGGACAGGTGGTGGTTCCTGGCTGAGGACCATACAATCTACCCTGCAAAACATGTTCTAATTTTATCAGCTGCCGACAGGGATCCTAAATAATTATACAAAAGGCAAATGTGCGAAGTAAGCAAATGTGCTCTATCCCACAGCAACTATTTAGGAGCCATCTTTTCAATTGACCTATATTAATGGAAAATATCCATGGCATAGTTGCTTTGGATTAGTCATCTTACAAGCTCTATAATATAAATCTAGTGTAGCTATGAACTTATGCAGGTGTGTAACGAGGTAAAGGGTCAGTCCACCCAAAAGTGATATCATAAAACATGAAATAATATTATAAAACCCAACAGTAAGGTTGGGAGCGCTTCTCAAAAGTTGTGAATGTTCAGAACCAAGAAATCAAGGGCAAAGATCTCACCAACAGAGTCCCCATGATAGGAGAAAATCAAGTGGACTTACACTTTTGTATCTGCTAAAAACTGAAATACCCCTTTTAGGGGATTCTCAACAAAAGAAAACCAGTGCGAGCTTATGCTAATAATCGTTTACATGCTAATACTTCTAGTCAAATATATACTATTCCTGCTCAACATGCTCGCATTCCTGCGCGCATTCACACACGCGCACGCGCACACTTGGCACCCAGCTGCCTATTTAAACTGGCCTGTTACCATGAGTAGTTGCTGAATGATCTTCAGCTTGTACCTGTATTCCTGTGACCTGATCCATTGAACCTCCTTTTCTGTGTATGACTCAGCTTCCTCCTGGACTCTGCCTTTGCTCCCATGTTAACCATGTTCACCTGATCTCTTTGACCCCGGCCTGTTTACTGGACTTGTTTTTGCCTGCTGATAGTCTACTGCGCTGCCCGGCTGTTACCTACCTTGGCCTGCTTCCTGGACTTGCTTTGTCTGCTGACTTGGTGCCTTGTTACCCGGCTGCCGCTGATCGCTGACTGCATATCGACTTTGCTACCATCTCCTGCTCTGGTGCCAAGCAGCTTCAGGATCATGTTCCTAGGACTGCAACCCCCAGCTCCATCCTCCTAAGTGCAGATTCACCAGCCAGCTACTCCGGCACTCGTGCCACTCCATGCCCTCACACTCTCTGTCTCCACCTTCAGGAGTGTTGGGCAGGAGCTGAAAAAGAGGCCTCCACAACATTCCAGTTGTCACCAGTTATGTAATTGCCTGTTTATCAATTGTCTAGACACATGAGGAAAGCAGCATACTCCTCGGTGCTGTCCTATTTTCAAATGTATCATCTGTGAACAATGTTGCTAACTCAGTAGGGACAGTGGCGTCACTAGGGTTGGTGTCACCTGGTGCGGTATAACATGGTGTCACCCCCCCCCCCCAATAATTTTTTTCACCCTAATAACACTGCATATATTGGCAACAGTAGTGCCGTTAATAACTATCAATCAACTAGCAACTTCAGCACTTTACTGAATTAATAAATAAATAACACAAAAACAGGAACAAATATGAAAGCATTTAGTTAACATCTAAATCAAAACTTTGCTTTTCTAGCCTTGACAGCTGCAAAATTGTGAACAACATCATCAAAATCAATACATTTCGCTAGTTCACTTTCAACTGATAATATTGCAAGATCAGAAAGCCTTGCCTGTCCCATCGTTGAACGCAAATAGTTTTTTATCAGCTTCAACTTTGAAAAGCTCCTCTCACATGAAGCCACAGACACACAGATTGTCAGAAATATTTTTAGACATAGTGAAAGGGTTGGAAGAGATTCAATGAAGTCCCATTCTGCTATGAAGGTCAAAACTTGTAAAGCCGACCAATCTTTGACTTCTTCTAGGTTGATCTTGGCTGCTTTGAGATGTCTCCTCAGTCTGGGTATTTCCATTAACAGCTCACTCTCAGATATTTCGTCATAAAAAGTGGTCAGTTTTGGAATGGACACCTTTAATGTTTCTTCAGTTTCATATATGAGACTCTTTGCTTGAACAGCCTCAAACATGGCTGCAACTTCCATGATGGCTCTTAATCTGATCTGGAGTTCAGAATGGAAGCGATCAATGCACTCAAGCATTGCCCTCTTGTTCTCGTCTTGTAGACTTATGCCTCCAGCATCACGTGCCTGTTCCCCTGCCATCCTCTTCTTAAACCTGGCTCTTCTCTCTACGGCAATTCCATATTCTTTAGATTTTAAATGTGCCTGCTTAATTGCATGTTCCACTAGGTGACTGCGCTCTTCAAACAGAAAAAGTCTTAGTGACTCTAGCTTTGTCACCACCTTGTCCAGACTTAAGCCTTTGGTCTGCAGGTACTGTTGTGTAACATCAACTTCTTGAAGTACATCACCCCAGAAGTGTAGGTAGCACAAAAACGTAAAATCACAGACAGCAGGCAGTAGACATTCTGCTGCTCCTCTTGTGTCCATATTTTCAGAAGGATCACAAAGCGCTTCGATTGCAGACACAAACATATTCAATTTTTCTTTTACTGGCTTAACTGCAGCATGATGAGCACTCCAGCGTGTTGTTGATAATCTTTTCACTGACACTCCAGTGTGACACTACAGTGCAGTGTGATGATGTGACAGGCTGAGTCGCTCACTGGCTCTGTAGGGTAGGGAGGAGGATTGGAATTTAGGAATAGGAAGAATAAGGAGCCGGAGGACACACACCAGGCGCGGCCGCGGTGCTGGAGGTGTTGTTCCAGGCTTCCAGCCCAGCGGGGTGAAATTAATCAATGAATGGGTCAGCTGTAAAAAAAAAAAAAAAAAAAAAAAAAAAAAAAGGGAGGGTGTCACCCCTCTAGCGGGTGTCACCCGGGGCCGGACCGCACCCCCCGCACCCCCCTAGCAACGCCTCTGAGTAGGGAACGGAAAAAGGATTACCCTCTTTCAAACAAAATTCACTTCAAAAAGCAAAAAGGTAAAGTAATTTAAAGCAACTGATTATCACTCATGTGATATCCTTCTAACTGTGTAAGGCAGAAGAAAAGTGAACCGTAACTAGTTGCTTTTGGTTACTTATCTCCCAGAACTGGTCCTAGTAATTGCACCCTTAAATTATTTTAACTGTTCTACTTATGGCTAAATATAGATATACAAGTTTGAAATAAAAACTCTAGGTAAGACGTTTTTAAATACTGTATTTATTGGCATATAACACTCACTTTTTTTACCCTGAAAATAGAGAGTAAACTGTGCCTGCGTGTTATACGCAGGGGGCTGTGGAAAGTTTTTTTCCTGAAACTTCCCTCTTAAAGTTAGGGTGCGTGTTATACGCCTGTGCGTGTTAGACGCCAATAAATACGGTAGTTACATTGGCACAGCTTGGATCAATGTATCTATGAAGTACCATACCAGTGGGATCCCTCTAGAAGCTGGAAATCAGTGTAGTAGACATTGCTATTACCATGATCTCCACTAGATCATAGTAAGGGTTTCCCTGCATCCAATTCGCATTTCAGGAGCCAGTTCACACATCTCCGGAGCGGCTCTGGTGCGAATTTCACAGGAGTCCTGGTGCGTTTCAGGCCCAAATTCAGCCCAAAATTTGGGATAAAATTGGACCTGAAACAGTGAACGGGGACGCACCGGACCCCTGCTGTGAGCCGCTCCGTGCTGCGGTGTGGAACCAGCCATATACAGGTTTCCTTTAATAACCCACAAGATTACTAAGTTATTTAAATGCAATATTATTAGCATTTCAGTCAGGACTCATTCACACCTAGTGTAATGTAATGTGTACATGGGTTGCCATGCATTTTGAAAGGCACATACAGAATGCATCTGTGATACAGTGCACTGCAGCTATCCACAATGCATGATGTGCTTTATGGTACACTGCATTACAGCAGCGCACTCTGGTATGATTGAGCCTTAACTTTACTTAGCCTATTTGTAAGACTATAGTCACATATATTCATGTACAAAAAAATACCGTGCGCGACACAAATTTCTGCAATGTGCAATTTCCTTTTTTTTCCACCAGGGGGTGCCAAAAAGACTTACAAGTTAAATGCAGAAATCTATAATGCTATTTTACCTCTTCCTACTGATCTGCAGGGTGTGTTTTAATCTTAAGAATGAATCTAGCAGGTGTGCAAACTACATTTGGCCCAGAAGCATGAGGTTTACATTTTTGGAATCAGTGCTATTTCTAAACATTACAGGAGACATTATGAAGCTGCTTTTAGAATAGAAAGACTTTTTCTATAGGCTATTATTTAATTGAAAAAAAAAAAAAAAAAACAGGAAATGTACTTGTGTCAAAGCCATGTTGACTTAAATACTAGGAAAAACAGATTAAAGCAAATTAAATACTTATGCTTAGAATAAAAGTGAATATGCCACAACTGAGACAAGATCATTGTTGGACATAAGTAAATCAAGTCACACAAGCCAGAGCTTGCAGTAAATTCAGCCAGTGTTCTCTGAGCTACGGCTAACCATCAGCATTAAAATTCGGAAGAGCTCAAATTTGACCCGAATTTCTAAAGTCTGAATTTGTTTGAATTGTTTTAATTTCAAATTGCATTGATATGAATGGCAAACATTTTTTGATAGTTACTTTTATCCCCTTAAAAGGATTGCTTGACAAGCTAATGACATAATAATAGCATGGTAAGCCCCCCCCAGTCCCCTACAGAGTGTTCTGTTGTTTGTTTAGTCTAGTTTTTTATTATTTGTGTTTTTAAGACAATATATATATAAAAAGCTGAAAGAATACAACCTTTAGAACTCATTCACACCAGAGCAGCACTGCCCATCATTAGTAAATACACCCCCTTCTGTTGCCATCCGCCCCTCATACGCTCCCATCACGCCCCTTGCAGACTTGCACTGAGCATTGGGAGCATGTGGCACTATGTCGGCTACAGTGCGCAGGCGCCGTCTACAGCTGATCGTCAATTTGGCTGTTTGGAGGCTTTCGGCGGGTCGCTACTGCGCAAGCACTGCACATGCGCAGTATCAGGCGGCCATTATTCGACAGGGGGCATTTATCGACAAGACACCGGCCCTAAAAGATGTAGGGTTTTGTTTTGGTGTATTTGACTGTTATTTGTAGCTTCTAACATAGAACAGTAAATATGCACAAAATAAATAAATAAGGAAAACAGTGAAAACTATTCTGCTGTCCCTTGATAAAACAGTTTGATTTAAAAAACAAATATGCCAAAAATACAGAAAAAAAAACCCACAATAAAAGACCATGTGTGATGTGTTAAAAAAAAACTGAAAACAAAACAAATCAGTTAAATCATGTAAATTGAATGCCTACATTATGAAGGGTAAAACAAATCTTCATAACACATAAACACAGTTTGGGCCTTCATTTGATGGTAAGCGGTAATGGGTATCTTCTGTTTTTTTTTATTAACAAAGGAAAACTGGCACAAAATAGAAAAAATTATGTGTTTTTTAAAATGTAGCTGTATATTTCTTGCTGTTACCGAAACCTACTGCCAAAGAACAACCCAAAATAAATTTTCCTGCTCCTGATGATTGCAGCGATAGCATGTATATGTGTGTATGGTATGGTATGGTATGGTATGGTATGGTATGGTGTGTATGGTATTTGTTTGTACCTGTAGTATACCCCAGAAACAATAGTGTGCCTTTTGTTTTGTTTTTTATCCAACCTAAAACACATTGACATTGATTGACAATAATACTAAATATATATTTTTTTTCAAATGATATCTAAAATTACGCTGAGCCTGAAAAAAAAACTTGGTGGCTGGCTGAACATTGACTTATCTCTGTGATCAATGAGAAAGGGTATTTTGCCAATCACAAATAACAGTAACATCAAAAAACAAGAAAAATTCAAAAAAAACCTATTATGTACTTTTTTTAAATTTCATGTTGCCATTTTGACAATTTTTTCCTAAAGATCATATAAAATATGTAGAAAATGACATTTCACGATTATTATTAAATAAGTTTATGCAAATGCTGGGACATTCACAGAGAATTTTTGTTACCGTATATACTCCAGTATAAGCCGAGTTTTTCAGCCCTTTTTTTAGGGCTGAAAATACACCCCTCGGCTTATACTCGAGTCAGTGTACCTGAAAATCTTCTTAGACTGCGGGCGGCGTCCTTTGTTTAAAATATCGCGGCTTCCTCTTGGTCCCTTCCGTGATAGGCGTTTCCAGCAAACACTGTGTTGAGTGTTCCGCCTATCACGGAGGTCCTCTCATTCTCAAACTCCGTTTCCCAGCAGACACTGTGTTCAGTGTTACGCCTATCATGGACGTTCTCTTGTCCGAGGATGAAAAGACGTCCATGATTGGCAGAACACTGAACACAGTGCCTGCTGGGAAACATAGTCCGATAATGAGAGGACCTCCGTGATAGGCGGAACACTCAACACAGTGTTTGCTGGAAACGCCTATCACGGAACAAGACCAGGATGAAGCCGCGATATTTAAACAATGGACGCCGCTCGCAGTCTAAGAAGATTTTCAGGTACACTGACTCGGGCACAGGGAGGCTGCAATGGACACAGTGAGGTTGGGCACAGTAAGCTGGCAATGGGCACAGTAAGGTTGGGCACAGTGAGGTGGCAATGGGCACAGTGAGGTGGCAATGGGCACAGTAAACTGGCAATGGGCGAAGTAAGGTTGGACACAGTGAGGTGGCAATGGGCACAGTAAGGTTGGGCACAGTGAGGTTGCAATGGGCACAGTAAGGTTGGGCACAGTGAGGTGGCAATGGGCACAGTAAGCTGGCAATAGGCACAGTGAGGTTGCAATGGGCACAGTGAGGTTGGGCACAGTGAGGCATGCAAATGGGCATTGTTGACCCTCTTTTCCACTTACAGTAGCTGCTGCATTCTCCCCCCCCCCCCCAGGCTTATACTCGAGTCAATACGTTTTCCCAGTTTATTGGGGTAATATTAGGTACCTCGGTTTATACTCGGGTCGGCTTATACTCGAGTATATACGGTAATAAAAAGACCCATGCGTTATGGTCTGCAGTCTGTTAAGGCAACCAATTTTTAATGGTCTGGAAGTGTACCTTAACGCTCCACAGATCAGACATGCATTCTTTTTTAATGCAGCGCACCACAACGCACAATCTATGTTGGACCATGCACATTACTGTAATGCATAACTCTAAATGGGATCTGAGCATTTTCCAGATTCGGGCTTCACATGTGAAGATTAGCATAGTTCACCAGTGCAATCTCAAAATAGTTCAAAGAATATTCCTGTCTGTGACAAAATAACTTTTCCTTTTTAACAAGCCATGATGAAAACATCACAGATTGTGGTTGTGAAATTTCACTTGAAAACACTTCTTTTAAAAATAACAATAAATTTGTTTTGGCAGATAGTACATTTGTTTCAAGCCAACGATATGGGTATTTTAACATTATTATATTACCTCAAGCATGATCGTGTTTTATATTTCTTTGTGGGTTGCATTTTAGCATTTTTATTATAAACCTTAGAAAAAAGTAAGAAAAGCCATAAATCATTTTGAGATGCTTGATGTATGCAAACATTATTCTCCCAAATATAAAATTTGCAGTGTTATTTTTGTCCAGATTATCAAAAGTTTATTTCTTAGCTAGAGTACATGCATGGGTCATTAGCAATATACATAAGCTGGGGTAGTTATTCTTTCTTTTCTTGTTAGATTTTAAACATGTTCACGTTATTGTTTTATAATGTAAATTATTACAAAAGAAAATGATTTTCATATTCTACCACCTTTTTCTTTCTCGTACATCACGGGACACAGAGCGACATAGTCATTACTAATGGGTTATATAGATACCGTCAGGTGCTGGCACTGGCAACTTCCAAAACCGGAAGTACCCTCCCCTATATAAGCCCCTCCCATCCGGGAGCACCTCAGTTTTTTGCCAGTGTCTAAGGTGTTGGCCAAGAAGAAACATGTGTTTTTCACTGAGCTTGCGTACAGGTTCTTTTGGGCCTCAGTAAGCTATTCCGGATCCGACCAAAAAAGCTTCATAGCTAAACGGTCGGTACCCGGGCCTTGCAGAGAAGAGCAAGGTTTTGCCTGTAATGCTTCTCTTAGGAGAGCTGGACCCTGGGATCCAGAGCTCTGGTCATACCCACGACCAAGATGTTTTCTGTGCAGGGTGCTATACAGGTCCAGGGGAGTGGAATCCTTGGGAACCCGGTCCCTGAAGGTTTGATTACAATGCCTGCCGTGATAGGTGAAGTTTGGGCTTTTGTGGACCAAACAAAGTCCTGCGGCGGGGAACAGGTAAGTGGGGGCCCCCAGGAACTTGGTTCTATTGGGGGACCCCCAAGCCTAATTTGTCTTTCTGTCTGTTACCTAATGGTATTCCCGCAAAATTCTGTGCATGCCTGTAACTACTAAAAAAAATGTAATAATTTTTAATGGTGGTCAAGAAAAAAAAAAAAAAAATTTTTTTTATATATATATATATATATTTAATATATTAGACTGCGGTACCTGTGTTTGTCCACTAGAGGCCGCTGTGGAACGTTTCTTGTCATGTGGACTAGTTTCTTCTCATCAGAGCTAGTCCAGGCAGATGGTGAGTTCTCTTATGGGAAACTGCTTCCTCTGCCATGTTGCAATGCTCGTCCATCCCCCGGCCTGCGGTAAAGGGGCCCTGGCTCTTGTCCCTGGTTTCCATTTTCGAAATTAGCGCCGAAGGCGCACGTGGCCGCGCGCGTGCGCGTGCACGCGCCTCTATATATAGAGGTGAGCCGGGAAAGGGGGCGGAGCCTGGGGGATGACGCTCTGTGCGCGCCGCAGCGCTTCTGCGCATGTGCGGGCGTCCCAGCATGTTAAAAACCACAATTTTGTGTGGTGAGCTGGCTATGAAGTACAGAGACAGAGCTGGCAACATTTAAAGAAGGCATACAGCAAGCGGTTGATACAGGCATCCCCCAGAAAGGCACATTAGTAGACACCAACTGTTTCTTATAGCAGCATTTATGCTAGACTATTGTCAGTAACTGGTGTATTTCGGCTGGAATACCTCAGCTTTGTGGCTTAGGAATATGCCGTCTAAAAACTCCGGGACTAGAAATTCCAGGAGGAATAGGGGGTCTCCATCGGGCTCTGAGGATCTTGGGCATGCTTCGGCTGCACCAATCTCCCCTGAAGAATCAGAGGTTAGTGACCGTAGAGCACCCTCAGGAGTACCTGGTACTGTGGCTGTCCTCAGTTCACCTGCTCCTGTGTATGTAACAGAGGAGGTTTTTTCCTCAGCTCTGGGAGGGCTGGAAGAGAGATTGTCAGCATTGATCGCGGCTTCCCTGTCACAGGAGAAAAGCGCCCGATCTCCGTCTCCTCCCTCAGAGTGCCTGTTAACAGAGCAACAGTCCCATACAGGGATCGACCTACCTGAAGGGGATCAGGATGAGGTCGATTCGGTTGTAGAGGAATCAACAGTGGAAGAGCCGTTCTCAGCATCACATGCTGAAAGGTTATGGGTTCAGTCCCTGACTAATATGGTCCGATCAGCATTTAAAATGCCACTTGCGGAGCCATCATCCACTTCTGTCTCCTCGTTGGGGTCGCTAAAAGCTCCCCAGACTGTTTGTTCCTTTCCGATCCATCCTTTACTGGAAGGGCTCATTTACCAGGATTGGGAGCATCCTGACAAAATATTTACTCCCCCCAAGAGATTTCCGGTGGTCTATCCCATGGAGGATAAGTTCATCAGAAAATGGAGGGTCCCTACAGTGGACGCAGGCATCTCTTGTGTGAATAAATCACTGACATGTCCGGTGGATAATGTCCAAATGTTCAAGGACCCAATAGATAAAAAATTGGAGTCCTTATTAAAATCTGCTTTTTCTACAGCAGGATTGGTGACACAACCAGCAGTGGCAGCTATTGGGGTCTGCCAAGCAGTGAAGGATCAGTTGAAACAGGTCTTAAGGGACTTGCCAGATCAGCAGGCTCTTGCCCTAGCTGATCTACCTAGAGCCTTATGCTTTGCGGTGGACGCTATAAAGGATTCAATCCATCAGGCCTCCCGCCTTACGCTGTCTGTAGTACATATGCGCAGGCTTCTATGGCTCAAAAACTGGTCTGCTGAAGCTCCCTGTAAAAAATTGCTGGTCAGCTTCCCATTTCATGGTGAACGCTTATTCGGGGAAGACCTGGACAAATATATCCAGAGAATTTCCAGCGGTAAAAGTACACTTTTGCCGGTTAAAAATAGAGTTAGAGGTCCCTCTTTTAAGAGGCCTGCTTCTCCAGTCCCTAGGACATCGGCTGTGAAACAGTTCCGACGGCCTCCTCGGTCAAATCCCGGAGGTAAAAATCAGGGACAATTGCAGGGTAACAAGAAGCCCTGGAGCAGGAGAGGTACAAAACCTCCCCCAAAGTCAAATGCATGAAGGGTTGCCCCCACCCAATCGGGTGGGGGGAAGACTTCAGTTGTTCACAGAGACCTGGCGGGACACGATCCGAGACAGATGGGTGCTCTCCGCAGTAAATCTGGGATACAAATTGGAGTTAAAAAACTCCCCTCCTTCCCGCTTTATAAGGTCAAACGTGCCAAGGGATCCCCAGAAGAGAGGATCCCTCCTGTTGGCACTAGAACAATTATTGCTCCAAGCAGTAATTATAGAGGTTCCCCTGGAAGAATGGGGGTTCGGGTTTTACTCAAACCTCTTTACAGTCCCGAAGCCAAACGGGGACGTGAGGCCCATATTAAATCTAAAAGGGCTAAACAAATTCCTACATATCAGGACTTTCCGGATGGAGTCGATCCGATCGGTAGCCACTGCCCTACAAGGGGAGGAATGGTTAGCCTCGATCGACATCAAAGATGCTTATTTGCACATTCCCATCTTTCCAGCCCACCAAAAATTTCTACGCTTTGCGGTAGAAGGGCGCCATTTTCAGTTCAGAGCCTTACCCTTCGGTCTGGCCACAGCACCAAGAGTGTTCACAAAAATTCTGGCCCCATTATTGGCCAATCTAAGAACACGAGGTGTAACGATAGTGGCATATCTAGACGACTTGTTGCTGATAGACCACTCAGTGGAAAAACTAGAAGTGGTTGTTCACGAGACAATCAAGTATCTGGAATATCACGGTTGGATTATCAACCGAGACAAGTCAGCCCTAAAACCAGTCAAAAGTCTGGAATACTTGGGGCTAAGGCTGGATTCAGACCAGAGAAAAATTTTCTTGCCTCAAGAAAAGGGGTCGTCTTTGAGAGATTTGATCCACTTAGTGGGTTCAAAAAGACAGCCATCCATACGCCTGTGCATGAGGCTGCTGGGAAAAATGGTGGCATCATTCGAAGCAGTACCCTACGGTCAATTCCATTCAAGGAAGTTGCAAAGGGCCATACTGTCAGCCTGGAACAAAAAAGTTCAGGCTCTGGACTTACCATTGTCCTTGTCCCCTTCCGTTCGCAAGAGCCTCCGCTGGTGGTTGGTTCCCCAGAATCTGGAAAGAGGGAAATCCTTCAGTCCGATTTCCTGGAAGGTGGTCACTACAGATGCCAGCCTTATAGGCTGGGGAGCAGTACTGGAGCAATGGTCTCTCCAGGGCAGATGGTCGGATGCGGAAAAGGCCCTGCCCATCAATCTCTTAGAGATACGAGCAGCCCGGTATGCCCTAGTAGCATGGACATCCAAACTCCAAGGGTCCCCTGTCAGAATTCAATCAGACAATGCCACAGCAGTGGCATATATCAATCGTCAGGGGGGCACCAGGAGTCGTGCAGCCCAAAGGGAAGTAAATTACATCCTGAGATGGGCAGAAAGATATGTCCCAGCCATATCTGCGGTATTCATTCCAGGAGTGGAGAATTGGAAGGCGGACTTGCTAAGTCGCCAACAATTATGCCCAGGGGAATGGTCCCTTCATCCCGAGGTTTTCCGGACAATATGTCAGCGGTGGGGAACACCGGATGTAGATCTGCTAGCATCCAGATTCAACACAAAAGTGGACAGGTTTGTCTCTTGGACAAGGGATCCCCTAGCTTGCGGCTCGGATGCCCTAGTGTTCCCTTGGGATCAGTTCAAGCTGATATATGCATTCCCACCGCCACAATTGTTACCTCGATTACTCCGCAGAATCAGGGTAGAAAAGAAACCAGTGATTCTGGTGGCTCCAGCGTGGCCCCGAAGAGCATGGTACGCGGAGATTGTAAAAATGTCTGTGGGGAGTCCTTGGACCCTCCCACATCGTCCGGACCTGCTTTCGCAAGGACCGATATACCACCCTTCCTTACCAGCCCTAGGTTTGACGGCCTGGCTATTGAAGCCCACATTCTAAAAAAGAGAGGGCTCTCTAATGCTGTGGTATCTACCATGATCAATGCCAGGAAGCCGGTATCCAGGCAGATCTACTATAGAATCTGGAAGGCGTACATCGCCTGGTGTGAGGCCAAGAAATGGCATCCACGTAAATACGTAATAGGTAGGATTCTGGACTTCCTCCAATGGGCTGTAGATAGGAAGCTTGCCTTGAGTACTATCAAGGGTCAGATTTCGGCCTTGTCAATATTTTTTCAAAGGCCCTTGGCTTCGCATTCACTAGTCAAAGCCTTTATACAAGGAGTGATGCGTATTAGTCCTCCGGGTAATATTCCCATATGTCCATGGGATCTAAACTTGGTTCTGTCGGTTTTACAGAAACAACCATTTGAACCATTACAGCATATTTCCTTGGTGCTTCTCACCAGGAAATTGATTTTTCTAGTAGCCATTTGTTCGGTTAAAAGAGTGTCGGAATTAGCAGCTATGTCCTGTAAAGAGCCATATCTGGTTATCCATAAGTACAGAGTAGTATTACGTCCTCAGCCAGCCTTTCTTCCTAAGGTGGTATCGAGGTTTCATTTGAACCAAGATGTGGTTCTTCCTTCTTTTTTCCCCAAACCTACTTCGGTAGAGGAAAAGTTATTGCATTCTTTGGATGTAGTAAGAGCAGTTAAAGCTTATCTAAAAGCCACTGCTCAGATTCGCAGAACGGATACTTTGTTTATTCTGCCGGAAGGCCCCAGAAAGGGTCAGGCAGCGTCAAAATCTACTTTAGCCAGGTGGATTCGACAGGTCATAATACAAGCCTATGGCTTGAGAAGGAGACCGCCTCCGTTCAAAGTTAGAGCGCACTCCACAAGAGCAGTTGGAACTTCATGGGCAGTGCATCACCAGGCCTCCCTGGCTCAAATCTGTAAGGCCGCAACATGGTCTTCAGTTCACACGTTTACTAGGTTCTACCAGGTGGACGTTAGAAGTCAGGAGGATGTCGCCTTTGGGCGCAGTGTGTTGCAGGCCGCAAAAGATCCTCATGTCTGATAGCGCTCAGCTTATATATGGTGTATCCCCCCCCTCATTTGGCATTGCTTTAGGACATCCCATTAGTAATGACTATGTCGCTCTGTGTCCCGTGATGTACGAGAAAGAAAATAGGATTTTTATAACAGCTTACCTGTAAAATCCTTTTCTTGGAGTACATCACGGGACACAGAGCTCCCGCCCCTCTTTGGGGACACTTATTGCTTTGCTACAAAACTGAGGTGCTCCCGGATGGGAGGGGCTTATATAGGGGAGGGTACTTCCGGTTTTGGAAGTTGCCAGTGCCAGCACCTGACGGTATCTATATAACCCATTAGTAATGACTATGTCGCTCTGTGTCCCGTGATGTACTCCAAGAAAAGGATTTTACAGGTAAGCTGTTATAAAAATCCTATTATCTTTATCTGATATCGAAAAAATATATAAAATGTGATGAGCTGAGACAGTACAGATGTACTACATGTCATTGGTATAACTATAGTCATATTTGTACATATTAGTCATAAAAGCCATACAGTTCAGCAGGTCAAAAAAAGTAAGATTTGGTCTTTAGTTTTAGCACATGAGCAGATACACCTTTCTTAATTAATGCATCCAATGCTAAGCTTTGTTCAGATACATATATGTATACATTAATACATGGTGATCCCGTCAGTCGATTCCCCTTCCTTCGGCAGCGTTACGTAGTTACATAGTTTATAAGATTAAAAAAAGACACCGTTCAACCCGTGTGTGTACTGTATGTGATTTTTTATTCTCTAAAATTTCCCATAGTCCTGTATTCTGCTCCCTGGGAAAGACATCTAAACATTTCCCACGTTTTTAGTCCTAAAATTAAAGAACCCTTTCTAAGAATCTAAGGTTACCCCCCATTCTTCTAAACTCAAATGGTGGCCATGTGTCATCTTCAGAAGCCTTAAGCCCTGTACACACGATCGGATTTCCTATGGATTCTAATCCGATGAATTTTTCCATCGGAAATCTGATGAAGCTGACTTCCATCAGTCTTGCCTACACACCATCAGTCAAAAATCCGACCGTCCAAAACGCTGTGACGTAAAACACTCCGACAAGCCGAGAAGAATTAAGTTTAATGCTTCTGAGCATGCGTCGACTTGATTCTGAGCATGCGTGGGTTTTTTGTCCGATGGAGTTCCACACAGACGATCGGAATTTGTTATCGTTTTTTTTTCCATTGGATAAATTTAAAACATGTTCAATTTTTTCTCACTGATGGAAAAAAGACCGATGGGGCCCATACACGATCGGTTTGTCCGATGAAAAAAGTCCATCAGACTGTTTTCATCGGTAAAACCAATCGTGTGTACAGGGTTTTAGAGTAAACAGTTTACTACAGTTACTGGAGTTACCTTTCATATAATTTAGAAATTTTAATAATATCCCCTCCTAAAAGTGTACATGCTCAGTTTGGTGTGTATTGCTAGAGAGCATTTTTTTTGAGGGGGGCATGTGATCAGCAAAGGGCCAATCAGCACTCTCCAGACAAAAAGTCAGTGGTCATGCAGCCTCATAGGTCAGTCAGAGGAGAATGAAAACTCCTCCTACAAGCTTTAACCAGACACTGAGAGAAGTCACATGACTGCTATTTAATGCTGCTGAGAAAAAGTATTTAGCAGTTCATATTTACTAAAATAATTGCATTTCCATGTTCTGTGTACTGTGGGCCAGATATAGTGAATGCAGGGCCCTGGGTTAAGTAACATTTTTTTAGGTGCCTCTTCTCCAGAGAGAATAACTGTAATCTATAATTGATCTGCATAGATGAGGTCAGCAAACACTGAACTTGATCTATTGATTCCAACCTCTACATCATTAATAAACAAACTAAACAGCTTTGACCACAAGACAGAACCCTGGGGCACCCCACTCTCAACTTTAGGTCAATTAGAGAAGGAGTAATTTGTCACTACTCTCTGGACCCATCCATGCATGAGAATTTCATTAACTTCAAAATGCCTTATTTTACAGATTACATCTTTATGAAGTACAATGTCAAATGCTTTGGTAAAATCTAGATAAACTAAGACTTCCACCATCCAAATTCTCCCTTCCTCAAAGAATGATAACAAGTTGGTCTGACAAGAATGATCTTTCATAAATCCATACTGGTTGTTACTTACAGTATGCTTTAGACAGATTTTAAAATAGCAAGCCATAGGGCACACCAAGCACTTGCCAGGTGGACCGGGGACGCCGGGCCACATGAGCTGCCTGGGATGGCCAAAGCAGCTGGGTTGCTCCTTGAGCCCGGTCCGCTCACCTGGCCTCTCCGCGGCCGGCCAGTTCCATTCTGCCGTCAGGCGGGCGGACACCCGGGTCAGGTGATCTGTGACCATGATGCAGGAGGGGATCTGGAGGAGACGCCGGTGTTCTCGTCAGAACACCTGACTAGAAAGAAGGTAAGCTCCCTGTGCGCCTGGATAGGAGGAGCGGCGGGGTGGCTGCATAGAAGAATCAATCTCTCTATTCTACTCCTGCATCTTCTCCTCCTCTCTCTCCCGCATGCATTCAGAGGCTGCAGGAGGAAGATGGAGAGATTGATTCTTCTATATTCTCCCATCTGGCTACTTTCTGCTGCCCTTCTGGTGCTCTCCACCCCCCCACTGCTTTCTGACCCCCCGGGCTCTCAGGTCCCCCCCATGTGCTCTCTGACCCCCCCAGGCTATCAGGTCCCCCCATGTGCTCTCCACCCCCCCAGTGCTCTCTGACCCCCCCAAGGCTTTCATATCCCCCCATGTGCTCTCCACCCCTCCCCAGTGCTCTCTGACCCCCCCAAGGCTCTCAGGTCCCCATGTGCTCTCTACCCCCTGTGCTCTCTGACCCCCCAGGCTCTAAGGTCCCCCCATGTGCTCTCCACCCCCCAGTGCTCTCTGACCCCCTCAGGCTCTCAGATTCCCCCATGTGCTCTCTGACCCCCCAGGCTCTCAGGTTCCCCCTCCATTTGCTCTCCACCCCCAGTGCTCTCTGACCCCCCAGGCTCTCAGGTTCCCCCTCCATGTGCTCTCCACCCCCCCCCCCCATTGTTCTGACTTCCCCCCAGTGCTCCTCCCTGCTCGCCAGCCTTCCCAAGTGCTCTCCAGCCCCCTAGTGCTCTCAGACTCCCTCCCCTTTCTCTCAGCTCCTCCCCATGCTCTTAGCTCCTCCCAATGCTCTCAGTTCCCCCCAGTGCTCTCAGTTCCCCCCCAGTGCTCTCAGTTTCCCCCAGTGCTCTCAGTTTCCCCCAGTGCTCTAAGTTCCCCCCCAGTGCTCTCAGTTCCCCCCTAGTGCTCTCAGTTCCCCCAGTGCTCTCAGCTCCCCCCATGTGCTCTCCACCCCCCAGTGCTCTGACTTCCTCCCAGTGCTCCCCCCTCCTGTGCTCTCAGCTCCCCCCACCCATGTGCTCTCCAACCCCCCAGTGCTCTCTGACTTTCCCCTGGTGCTCTCAGCCCCCCCTGGTGCTCTCAGCCACCCCCCCGGTTCTCTCAGCCCCCCCTGGTGCTCTCAGCTCCTCCCCGGTGCTCTCAGGTCTCCTCCATAGTCATGTGCTCCCAGACTCCGCCACAGTGCTCCCAGCCCCCCCAGTGCTCCCAGGCCCCCCTATGCTCTCCAGCCCCCCCTGTGCTCACAAGCCCCCAACAGTACCATTCACTCCCCCATGTGCTCCAGATCCCCCTATGCTCTCTGCCATCCCCTCATGCTCCCCCCCATGCACTACAACCCCCTCTGTAAATATGCCATGGGCTGCTCAGTCTAAAATGCCCGGGCCTGTTTATTCTCCCAGTCCGGACCTGGTCCCATGTCATTCTCTCAAATACTTTACATACAATTGATGTTCGGCTGACTGGTATACTGTAAATCTCAATCTTTTTCTGAGTATTGGTACCACATTTGCTCTTCACCAATCAGTTAGTATCATTCCAGGCAGTAAGTTTTCTTAAAAATTTTTAAATATCGCTATAACTGAGTTAAGTTCCCTAAGGACTTATGGGTGTAAGCCGCCTGAACCTGGTGATTTGTTCATATTATGTTTTTTTTTACCTGGTTTTCTTTTAGCCATAGAGGTGCCTTCAGTGAAATGTTTTAGCATTACTGTTATAACAAATATACACATCTTTTTCATCCTTAAAAACTGAAGAGAATGTCAGGGCCACAAAAGAATAAAATAGAGAAGTGGCCCCATGGGATTGTCACCCCTAACACCCATTTGTTTAATAAATACATTTTACTCTTAATAGAGGGCTATGATAATTGTTAAGTCCATGTCTCTCTATGGCTGCTTTGCTGGTTCTTTCTGTTTTGTGTTTCAGGTGACAAGCTGCCTGCCTCAGCTGTAGAGCACTGGATTGGTGACAAATCCTTTGGTGGGAAACATCTAGCCAGTGAGTGTAACCTTTTACTTATATCCTCCCCTGTCACTGGGCAGAGTGAGGCCTCGTACACACGACCGATTTTCTCGTCGTAAACAGTCAAGAAAAGTGCCGCGAGAGTTTTTTTGTCTAGAAAAACGTTCGTGTGTATGGTTTTACGACGAGAAACTTGACGAGAATCTCGACGAGAAAATAGAGAACCTGCTCTCTATTTTCTCGTCAGGATTCCAGATTTCCTCGTCGTGTTTCTCGTCGGCCTGTTTTGTGACGAGAAAATGGTTCGTGTGTATGCTTTTACGACTCTTCCAAAAGCGCGCATGCTCACAAGCAACTATGAGACGGGAGCGCATCTTCTGGTAAAACAAGCCTTCATAATGGAGAGAGCACATTCGTCACGCTCATAAATATTTCATCGTTTAAATGTTCTGCATTGAATTCTTCGTTAGAATGTTACATTAATCAAAACGAGAGACCTTCTTTTGCTGCTGATATTCACACAGAGTTCTGCCTTATTTTTAACCTTTTTCATGCTGCTCTTTATAAGATGTATGTGTATTATATCGTGCAAGTTTTTAGGAATAATTTAAATGGTTAGATTTTTCAAAATGATGTTAATTATAATTTCTCAATGTTTTGATAGCGATCTCACATTTAATTTTCTAATCTATATTTTTAAAATTTCACACCATGTTTTTGAGCTAATCAGATTTAGTTATTCTTTTGGGGGGGTGATATCTGTGCCTTTTATTGTCAGTCAAATGTATCTGCTTACTCCAAAGCTTTTTTTTTTTTATTTAAAAATACACATAGTCAAGTATGAACTTAAACAAAAAACACATTTATTCATGTTTATAAATTAAATAAAGAGAAGGCAGCGCTGGAGAAGCTGCTGCCATTTGTGCATCCCAGGGACCCCAGAGCACACACCAACCCTGTGTGGACACTAAAATTGGGAGCTTGAGAAGGCCCACATTTCAGAACACAATCTGATGCTGGCCTCCCAGAGGTCAGGAACAGCAGCAGGTGAGATATATGTCCCAAGTGTGTGGTACTACAACAGGCTGCCTTCTGTCCGACCAGTGCGACCACAATGAAGCAAGGCCATCACTTCCTCTTCTTCCTGGCAACCTTCCCTGCAGCCTTTCCTGAAGCCTTTCCTGAAGCCTTTCCTGCAGCCTTTCCTGCAGCCTTCCTTCTTCGTTTAGCTGGAGGCTGGCCCACTGGAGGGGTACTCCTGTCAGGAGGAGGAGGTGGAGGTGTAGCAGAAGGGGGTGGGGCAGAAGAAGAAGGTGGAGGTGTAGCAGAAGGGGGTGGGGCAGAAGGTGGAGGTGTAGCAGAAGGGGGTGGGGCAGAAGGTGGAGGTGTAGCAGAAGGGGGTGGGGCAGAAGGTGGAGGTGTAGCAGAAGGGGGTGGGGCAGAAGGTGGAGGTGTAGCAGAAGGGGGTGGGGCAGAAGGTGGAGGGGTAGCAGAAGGGGGTGGGGCAGAAGAGGAAGGTGGAGGTGGAGGTTGAGGTTGGGTCAGTTGGGCCACCTCACATATGGCGGTATTGGGGGTAATTTGCTCCATCACCCCCTTGTTGAGCAAGGTGATGAGCAGGGGTTCGCATAGGAGGCGTTGCTCCATGCTCATCACCTTGAACTTAGCCTCCACTAGGCCGGCAATGGCCTCTTCAGGGGATGTGGGCTCCTTGAGGGTGGCATGGGCCTCTTTAATAAGGGCCATTGCTGCGTCACTGGTGGTCCTGTCCCTCCTGCCTCTTTTGTGAAGCCTGATGGGAGGCACCTGGGATCTGGTGCTTCTCCTTTGCCCTGCCACCTCCTGTCTGCCACTGGGCCCTGCCACCTCCTGGCTGCCACTGGGCCCTGCCACCTCCTGGCTGATACTGGGCCCTGCCACCTCCTGGCTGCCACTGGGCCCTGCCACCTCCTGGCTGGTACTGGGCCCTGCCACCTCCTGGCTGCCACTGGGCCCTTCCTCCTCCTGCCTGACAGTTTCCAGACCCTCCTCCTGGCTGATTTCATCCTGTGTATGAAAAAGAAACATAGTTTAATATGTTGGTTTAATCTTTGCCTCAAACTTTGTAATCCTGATGGAAGCAATTAGAATGTAAATGCATAAATCCTTGCTTTAAATTTACCACTACATCAGCTTGACTATTTACCACACAATTAAGTGCAGAATAATGTCTACAGATCATGATTTCACTTGTGGAATACAAAATAATGTATGTTTCTCATCCTGACATATTTGGGAAACATTAATTTTATCCCACTACATTTTCAGTTAATACTATACCTGGCTCCAGATGGACAAATCAGGATCATCCAGGATGGCTGCCTCCTCTTGCTCCAGAGAAGGCTCAGGTTGGCTGCAGGGAAGTCTGGGGGGAAGAGTGGAGAGTGATGGCCTTGGCTCAATGTGGTCATCCAGGAAGGACATCCTGCTGTAGTACCACAAAACCGGGACATAAACATCATCTGCTGCTGCTCCTGACCTCTGAGAAGCCAGCACCTTAGAGCGTTCAGTCCTGTAGGTACCTCTCAAGCTCCCAATTTTAGTGTCCACTTGTTTTGCTGTGGCTGTGGGCACCTTGGTATGCACAAATGGGAGCAGCTTCTCCAGCGCTGCTTTTCTCACCCCTTTTTTTTTATGGATGGGGTTTTTGGTCTCCCACAGAGCCGGCAGCTCCCTTACCCGGTCAATAAATTCCGCCAGGAACGCTTTGTCGCTAATAAAGACATTCATATTGTATCTGCAAGTAAAATAATTTATATTTAAATAATGTGAGGCAAACAGTCTAACCTCCTTCACATCCTAGTCACCATATATATCCTCCACCAATCTCAAGACAGTATAGGCCCACAATTTTTACAAGTCTCACAAAATCACATACCTTCGTTCGCACGTCCGTCACTTGAACTCCTCTCTCCGCACACCGAACGTACTATAGTCACATGTGTGTTTGCTATATACACACCACGCATGCGTCCAAATTCGAACACGACGCTCCGCACACGTCGCCCGCCCATGACGTTCTAACTAACATCTTTTCCCCGCCCCTTCTCTTTCGGCGCGCAGACAGATATGGCGGAGTTACAGCAGGTGTCTGATAATTCCGCAACTAGCGAGGAGACAAGCCCGGAGACCGAGGACACATCACGATCAAGGAGGAGATTCAAGGCATCGAATATGTCTTTGGCGGAGATGGCGGAGATGGTGGACATCTTGGTCAAGGCTGATTATGATGCCAAGCATGGGCCGTATAGCAAACCAAATAGAAGGAAGGCCAAAATCCTCGACAAAAGTTGTGAAGAGTCTGAGGGCGAAGTTCGGGGTGAAACGCTCAAATGAGCAGCTCAGAAAGAGGTGGTCAGACCTCAAACTGAGGGAGCCAGACCAGTTGAGGAGCATAAAGAGGATGCTCGCTAAAAGTAAGTAAAATGACGACCTTTCTGCTATTAATCTTTTTAGAAACTGACTTTTTTTTTTTTTTTTTCATATTGGACTCCCTTCCAAAATGTAATATTTTGAACTAGGTTGGGCACAGTAATCGTTCGTTATGTTACCGACACTTCGTTCGGCCACTATCCGCGGTTTTGGCTTATTTAAGACCCCCAAAAGTAATTAGACATCTGCCATTTTTGATCAAGTATTGTGGCTAATTTTTAAGTCTAGATGATGTGTTTGTAAGGAGAATGAAATGCAAACTTTAATCAGTGTAAAGGAGAGGACACTCAGCAGCTGCTTCCACATCTGTACTTTGGAGCACTATAGTGTGGGCCACCAGACCCGCCTTTTTTGGGTGTCCCACACAGGTGCATCAGAGTTTATTTGTGGTGCCTCCATGTCCAAAAAATTACATCCAAATGTGAATAATAAACATATTTGGGGTCATAAATAATGCATTTTTCTTTAAATTCCGCACAAACACACACTTGTACCCCACTTCCAAACAATTTAGCCTGTTTTAAGTTTAAAAATGAGATTTTTACAGTGTGATAAATAGACCTTTGGTTTTATTCTCATAGGGGAGAGAAGACTGGGAGGAGGACACTCCAGGGAGCACATGCACCCCACAACTTCCAAGCAACCCCAAACTCCCAAAGATCCACAACCGAAAGATGTGCAGGAAGTTGAGGTGGAGGAAGGAGAAGTGCAGGAAGGAGAGGTGGATGACGTTGTGGATCTGGTCACCACAACAGGTCAGTATCTGACACCACAGCTTAAGGTAAGCGAGGTAGGCCTGCAGAGTTTTATTAATTTTTTTTATGGTTTTTAGGGGATGGAAATGTTGTGAAGGATAGCACACCGTTCTCTGCTGACAGTGCCCTCCGCCTCATCCAGCAAGTGATGGAATGTAGCACGGAACTGGACCTAATTAAACAAAGAATCCATGTGATGGAACAAACATTTAAAGACATTCTCGATGTTTTGGGGAGAATTCAATAAGCCATCCAAACACATTTGTTTTTACATGTTTGTTTTTATATTTTTACTAATTTTTTGAGTAACAAAGCAGCCAAAAATTGAATATGCACACAGTGTGTGAACATGTGCTATCTGCCATCAGGGGATATCCATGTACGTCTTTTGTGGGTGCAACCCCTTCCTCGTATCAAAAGTCGGTGAACTGAGGAAGGGGATGCACCCCCAAAACACGTCCATTGATCACCCCTGATGGCAGATAGCACATGTTGACAATAGGGATCAGGATTGTAAACTTCCTATTTGCAAAAAATTAAAAATGTGTGCATATTGAATTTTTGGCTGGGCAAGGGGTGGCAGGACCCCATATTAGGACGGGCACATAGAGACATAGTTTGTGTAACTGAATGTCTCAGATTGCTCAGAGGTATCCAATGTTGTCATTTTAGAAATGCAAGTGGTATTTTTGTATTTTCATAAGCCAAAATTTGCCGGGTTGTGGCCAGGCCAACCCCAAAGTAAAAAAAAAAAAAAAAAAGTGCAGAGAGTAAAATATTTGACCACAAACAACGTGTAGCTTCTTTTTATAATACTCTCTAAGCTTATTTGGTTCTTTTGTAAGGTAACATAGTGAAATTGGTTGTTATTTACTAAAGTAAAATACACTTGCCACTACAAATGCACAAAGACAAACTAGGAGACAGGAAAGAACAAATAATTAAAGGTTTAAACAAGATTTTTATTGGGATACTTAGACATAGGCTGGCATAGGAATTGCCCCCCTACCCGTGAAATACTCCATGTATTTGTCCCGAACCACACGGGCATTTTGGGGGGGCAAGCCAAGACGGGCAGATTCCAGGCCCGGAAGGGGATTTGCAGGGGAAAGTCCAGCCTCTGGCAAAACTGAGGCCATATACGAATTAGATTTTTGGCTCAGAAAGTTGTGTAGCACACAGCAGCATAACACTACATAGTTTATTTTGTAGTCCGCCAAGTGGATGGAAGTCATAAAAAGGCGGAACCGGCTGGCCATTATGCCGAAGGCATTTTCAACGACTCTTCGGGCCCTGGCCAGCCGGTAATTGGACACACTCTTCTCTGGGGTCAGGGTCCTCTGTGGAAATGGCCTCATAAGATGCCGTCCGAGTCCGAAGGCTTCATCAGCCAAGAAAACAAAGGGGAGTCCTTCAATATTCCCTGCATCCGGTGGCAATGCAAGGTCGTCACTCTGGAGATGGAGGGCAAACTCCGTCTGGATGAAGGATCCCCCATCGGACATCCGGCCATTCTTCCCTACATCAACATAGAGGAATTCATACCATGCTGACACCACCGCCATCAGCACAATGCTATGAAACCCCTTGTAGTTGTAGTAGTAGGACCCAGAATGGGGTGGCGGCACGATGCGGACGTGCTTCCCGTCTATGGCACCACCGCAGTTGGGGAAGTCCCACCGCGTGGCAAACTCCGATGCCACAGTCTGCCATTCCTGTGGCGTGGAAGGAAGCTGTGGAGTGAAACAAGATGAAATAATATTAGAAAAACAAAGGCATACATTACAAGCAAATTCTAAACCAAAAAATTAGAGACCAACATCAATCTAATTATACGTTTATTAAGGTGTGTAAAAAAAGTATAATGGAAGGCTCATTTATCATATTCATCACCACCTCTGATGGGCCATTACTAAATTATTTTGGGGGGGGGGGAGATGTGTTTGGCCACAGGATAGCATTGCAGTGGCGGTGCGTCCAGAGTGGGCGCTGGAGCACTGTCCCCTCTCTCCTGTGCCCATCACTCAGAACAATACATAGGTTCATGCGTTGCATGAACCTATGTATTGTCTATGCCGCACACTATTCAGGTGGATGGCCTCTTGTAAAGCGACCGACATATGAATAATTGCGTCATTTAGGGGGTTAAAATTGCAGAGCAGAAACAGGTATTAAAAAAGTCTTGCAAATTACAACCTGAGGGATGTAATTGGCTTCCTCAAAGAAAAATCGGGGACGCAAGGAGGGGGCATTCCTTGTGTAAACACTGACAGGCTGCTCTGGCAATCATGTTCACCAAGTCTGTTTAATGGTAACATGATTGGCTGATGCAACATGAAGGGAAGGAGAAGACATCAAGGACAGAAGAAGGATGGCGCTGACCACAAGAAGGTAAGTGCAGGGCTGGGGGGAAACTGGCTGCATTAGAGGGGACTAAATGGCTGCATTGGAGGGGACAACTGGGGGCGTTTATTAGGCAACAGAGCAAAAAAGGAGGAAGTTTATTTCCGAAATTGGGGTTGGAACCCCCCAACATTTGGAGCAACAGGCGCCCCTGCTGGAAAAGTTAGTGAGGGGAAATATTTAGGGAGGATAAAAAAGGGGCAATCTAAAGCTTCCAACATGCATGGGGACAAAGGGGACATTCTCAGCATATTACAATCATGGTAATTAGGGAAGGATGAAAGAAATACAATACATTAGCATACATGTAATACATAAAATGTGATGTTAAGGGAGAAAACTTAGCCTAATATAGTCCTCCTGCAGGACTTGTATAATAGCAGAACAGGTGTCTGGGATTATGAGGCCCAGAGCCTGGGGGGAGATGCCTGTGGTGAACTTCAAGTCCTGAAGACTTCTCCCTGTCGCCAGGTAACGCAACGTGGCGATGAGCCTCTGCTCAGCACTGATGGCTTCCCGCATAACGGTGTCCTTCCTGGTAATATAGGGGGACACCAAAGCCAACAGTTCCTGAAAAACGGGGTCAGACATCCTCATAAAATTCCTGTAGTCCTCAGGATTATTCTCGACGATCTCCCGCAGCAGAGGCATGTGGCAGAATTGGTCCCGCTGGAGCAACCAATTCTTGGTCCATGAACTCCTCCTCACACCATTCATGGACTGGTCTTGGTCCAAAACAAGCAGACCAACACCAAGCGCACGCACAGCACGAACTCGACGACGAGAACGTCCAGGCGACATGGCTAAGAAACGGTCGTCTAATCAGAACGTACAGAACAGAACGCACTTTAGAACAGCAAGGCCTATGAATAACGAACTGAAATTCAGAAACGAACAGGCAATAACGCACTGTAAAACAGATATGACCTGCCTAGACGCCCTGAAAGTCAAGATACAAACCCACAAGCACAAACTGAACCGCAGAAAACGATCTGAAAAGTACGAAGACTGAAAAGCGCGAATCGTCTCTTCCCAAACTTTTACTTCACACGCGGTAACACGAGATCAGCAAAAGCAGCCCAAGGGGTGGCGCCAAGAAAAAAGATCTTCCCCTTTATAGTGCCGTCGTACGTGCTGGACGTGAGCGCAGAGAACCACGAGGAAATTGGAAAATGACAGTGTGTACGCATAGAAAGCTTGACGAGAAAATCGACAAGCTTAACAAGAATCTCGTCGAAAAAAACGACGTGTTTTTTACGACGAGAAAATCGGTCGTGTGTACGAGGCCTTAGCATTTACCTCAGGTCTGTCAGTTGGACTCACCTCTGGATTCTCCTCAGCCTTCCTTCTGGATCTTTTGACCTGCTCTCCCACCCTCCCTCCCCTTTATTTCCCCCCGTCGCGGTCCCCCTTTATGTGGGTAATGTCGCCCACTTTGTGGGTGGACAGTGGTTGGTACGCTGTTACTTGTTTTATATAAGATATTACTGCTTGAGTCTTAGTGACTAAGCAAGTTGGTCTGTTATTGGTTACCAACAGTTCTGTTTGATATTGAAGGTCTATCTTTTTGGGTAATGTCGCCCACTTTGTGGGTGGACAGTGGTTGGTAAACTGGTATTTGTTTGGTATAAGATATTGCTGCTTGAGTCTTTTTTTTTTTTTTGAGAAGTTTTTATTGTAAGCGTACACAGAAGTACATAAGGATAATAAATGTGGACGCAGCCGCCACATAAAATACAGATGTAATTTTTTACAGTCTCAAAGATAAGTTCAAATGTGATGAAGTAGAGAAATAAAATAACTTCACATCTAAGAAAACTAAACCACATAAACAGGTACATCAATAAGATAGTGATAAAATATCAGTGAGAATTGTACCCGATAGGACTAAATCCTAAGAATTAAAAGAATCTCAAATATATAACAAAACTATAGGAATATTAAGATAAAAAAAAAAGTCGTGTCGAGATGAAAAAGAAGGAATCGCCTTCTAACTGGGATTAGAAGAACAACATAAGTATATATAGCTAGAAGAGTCATATAGATACAATAAAAGTGTTCAGATATTTCAGCATAAAGGAAAAGGGAAATGGAGTATCAATAAAAGCAAGAGGGGTTAAAAAGGTGAGGGAGGGGAATTACCAGTCATAAATGTCTCTTTATCAATCTTAATGATCTATCGTGCAATAACCCGTTTGTATTCATCTGTATTAGTGAAATGTATCCAGCAAGACCAAATATGGGTGAATTTGGAAGGCGTATCTCTTGCCTGGTGGATGAGATCTTCCATTTCTGCAATTTTACCAATACGTTGGAACCACTCTGCCATGGACGGAGGGTTAGGGGAGCGCCATTTAGTAGGAATACACATTTTAGCAGCGTTCACCATATGCATAGGCAAAGAGCGAAAATACACCTTTTTTGGGATTGAGGGGAGATGCAACAGAAATTGAACTGGTGTATATTCTAAATTGTAGGTGGTTATTCTCTTAATGTATCTATGGACCTCCAACCAAAAGGGTTGGATTTTAGGGCACGTCCACCAAATATGTAAGAGCGAACCAGTCTCCAAACCACATCTCCAGCATAGCGGAGAAAGAGTTGGGTACATATGGTGAAGCTTGAGGGGGGTTCTGTACCATCTCGAAGCTATTTTAAAAGCATTTTCTTGTGCATAGGTGTTCAGAGTACCCTTATGAATATGATTATAAATGGTTTCCCAATCACTCTCAGTGAGTTTTGTAGAAAGGTCTTCTTCCCACCTACGACAAGTCCAATTATCTTCAGAAGTATGTTCTGAGAATAATAGAGCATATGTGCAAGAAATAAGATGTCGTTGTGGTTCAGTTTTTAAACACAGCGTTTCAAAAGGTGTGTATTGTCTTGCCCAATCCGGTGTAGGTTTTAGAGCCTGAAAAAAGTGTCGAACTTGTACATATGACCAAAACGGGAACGTACCCGTCAACATTTTAGCAGCTAAATTATTGTAAGAGATAAATTGGTCACCTTCAAAGAAGTGTGCAGCTCTTACATGTGAATGTGGCCAAACATCCCCCAAGAAGTTCCTTTGCATTCCAGGAGTAAAGGCAGGATTCAGTCGTAGCGGGGTCATAGGACCTAGGATCGACAAAATCTTGTGCTTGGTACACGCATCTCTGAAGGAGGTTAGTGTAGGTTGTATTAAAGGATTAGAACGGACTGTCAAGGGAATAAGATGTTGAGCCATCCATGGAGAATGTGCCAAAGGGACAGGAGCCATTGAAGACTCCAATTGGACCCAATCTTTAGTATCAGAGTGGACGTTCCAATCAATGATTCTAGTCAAATGGCAAGCTTGTTGGTATTTTTTCAGATCTGGCAAGCCCACACCTCCTTTGAGTTTAGGGGCAGTGAGTCTGGAATAACTAATTCTAGGTCTCAATGCACCCCAAATAAAATCAGTACACACTTTTCTATAAGCTGAGAAAAAAGATGGAGGAAGTTTAACAGGGACTGTTTGTAGTAAGTACAATAATTTAGGCAGAATGTTCATTTTGATGATGGCTGCCCTTCCAAACCAAGAAAAAAGTCCTACGGACCACTTCTTCAAGTCCAGTATTACTTTTTGTAGCAAAGGTAAGTGATTAGTAGAGTACAGATCAGATAGGTAAACAGGTATTTGTATACCCAGATATGTAAGTGCTTTGCTGTTCCAATGAAACGGGAAATTATGTTGACACTGTGTACACAATTCTTGAGGCAGTGAAATGTTTAGGGCGTTTGATTTTGAAAAGTTTATTTGGAGGTTTGATAGCAATTTAAAATGGTCGAGGTCCTTAAGTAAGTTTGGAATAGTCGTCAATGGATTCGTTAAAAAAAGGAGTATGTCGTCCGCATAGGCCGCAACTTTGTAAGTGCGTTGATTAACTTCTATGCCTCTTATATCAGGATTAGCTCTAAGACATCTAAGTAATGGTTCTAACGTAAGTACGAAGATTAAAGGGGATAGTGGGCAACCTTGGCGGGTACCGTTTGAGACAGAGAAGGCATCCGACAGGTGGCCATTGACCCTGACCCTCGCAGAGGGAGTCGAGTAGAGTGTGAGGATATAATTTATCAAACGGGGAGGAAAGCCCATACAATTCAAAGTTTCAGTCATATAATCCCATGCTGCTTGAGTCTTAGTGACTAAGCATGTTGGTCTGTTAATGGTTAACAGCGATTCTGTTTGGTATTAAAAGTTAAAGTTCATTTCATAATTAAAATTGTTTTAAACCCAATAAAGGGGCCGCGGCCTAAACTTTTCCACAATCCTTGTGTCAGGGATGTGCTGGGCTTGAACCTGGGACCTCTTCTGTGTCTGGCATTGACTCTACCAGCGGAGCTATCTGAGATGCTGGACAGTTCCCTGCCTGATCTGCTGGATAACCTATCTGATCCATTAGACTACTCTGCTTGGTGTCTGATTACTGTTGAACTCTGAACCCCTTGCTCCTCCCATGTACTTCCTATAAAAGACATTCCAGAGATGTTGCCCCTTGCGGTTTGATCTGCTTCTGTTCCCTGAGTTCCTGATTCTGTGCTTGTATCCTGTTTCTGTGTTTGACCCGGCTTCCTGACCACGCTTCTGTCCCCAGTCCTGACCTCGGCTCGTTTGACCCTGCTCAGTTATCTGCCAGTCTGCCTGTTGCCAAGATTCGGCCTGGACTTTGACTACTCTCTGCCTGCCACTTGTGATGTTTACCTTGATGTGTATGACCCGGCTTGTCTGACTCTGCAAACCTGCACCAGCTTACCTGCATCCTCTGCTCTGCAAGCTGCACACGCTGACCTGCATCCTTTGCAATGCAAACCTGCACCTGCTGACCTGCATCCCTGCTCTGCAAACCTGCACCTGCTGACCTGCATCCCTGCTCTGCAAACCTGCACCTGCTGACCTGCATCCCTGCTCTGCAAACCTGCACCTGCTGACCTGCATCCCTGCTCTGCAAACCTGCACCTGCTGACCTGCATCCCTGCTCTGCAAACCTGCACCTGCTGACCTGCATCCCTGCTCTGCAAACCGGCACCTGCTGACCTGCATCCTCTGCTCTGCAAGCTGAACCTGCTGACCTGCATCCGCTGCTTCCAGAACCAGCCGTTCCAGTCTCCACTCGGCTCCACCACTCCAAGCAGTGAGGATCAGACAGGCACCCTTACCTCACCGTGCTCTTACCACCACTGTCCCCACTCCAGTGGTCTCCGAGCCGGGGTTGTACGGGAGGTCCCTCTCCGCACGTCAGGCTCACACCTAAGGTACGTTACAGTATCAAACCGCCATGCCTGAGCCTGCAGGAGATACCTTGCCTATGGACAATGTCTATCAACACCTTACAGCTCTCACTCAGATCGTGAAGTCTCTGCAGGGCAGCCATGTCCGAATGGATAAGCAGACACAAACTCAAGCCACCTCTGCAGATTCACCTCCAACCCCAACTTCCTCTATTGGAATGTTACCATCTCCTGAGCCCAGGGTCCCTGTTCCTGAGAAGTTTTTCAGGGATCGGAGTAAATTCCGTGCGTTTCGCAACGCATGTGAACTTTACTTTTCGTTGCTACCTCTGACTTTTTCATCTGAAGCCACCAAGGTGGGCTTCGTTATCGCTTTGCTGCAGGGGGAACCTCAAACTTGGGCCCATCACCTACTTGAAGTCCGCCATGTAGTTCTAGACTCTCTGCCCTCTTTTCTTGATGCCATGGCCCGACTTTATGACGATCCACAGCGGACTTCTACTGCCGAGGCTGCTCTCCATGCGCTCCAGCAAGGCCGCCGAGCGGTCGAGGACTATGTGACTGATTTCAGACGCTGGAGCGCGGATACCCAGTGGAATGAGGCGGCTCTGCGGCATCAGTTCCGTCTTGGTCTCTCTGAAAGCCTGAAGGATGAGTTAGCACGGGTGGGTGTTCCTGATGTTCTAGAGACTTTAATTAATTTGTCTATCCAGATAGACCGACGACTCCGGGAGCGCAGAGCAGAAAGGTCTACCCAACAGCTCCGCCCAGCTTGGATGCTACCCCGGATACGAGCCCCTGTGTACCCTGCCAGTGCCAGTACGGTTCCAACTGAACCCTCACCCCTCAACCAGACCATCAAGCCAGGGCAGCTTGGACTAATGAAACATTCCCTATCGGCCAAGGAACGACTTCGTCGGCTGCAGAATTATCTATGCCTGTATTGCGGTGAACCCGGTCATTATGTCTCTTCTTGTCCTGCTAAGCTGCGCAAGGTCCTGGCTACCTCTTCTCCCAACTACTCACCTCCATCTACCAATGCTACTCACCTGGCTCTTCCTATCTCTTTCCAACTACCAGGGAGGACAATACCAGTAACTGCAATAATCGACTCAGGGGCATGTAGTTGTTTTGTCGATCTAGACTTTGCAGCACAACAACACATCCCACTCCAACCTAAGACTCAGGGACTTTCCATTTTCCTGGCAGATGGGTCTCGCATCAAGTCTGGAGTAGTGACCCAGGAGACCCCTCCTTTGCCTGTGATCACCTCCATGGACCATAAGGAACTATTGACTTTGGATGCTATTGCATCTCCCATGTTTCCAGTTATCCTGGGTCTACCCTGGCTTCAGGCACACAATCCACAGATTGATTGGGGAACCGGAAGTATTAAGTTCCAGTCACCATACTGTCAACGCCACTGCATGCTTCCATGTCCCAGCACCTTGGGGCCTCTGTTATGCCTGGATTCAGATCCAGAGATACGAGCTTCTGTACCCAAACAATATCATGAGTTCCTGGACGTCTTCAGCAAACGAGGGGCCGAAGTCCTCCCGCCTCATCGTCCTTACGATTGTCCAATCGAGCTTCTTCCCGGTGCTGAGATTCCTTTCGGACGGATCTTCCCCCTATCTGAACGGGAGCTTGAGGTACTGAAAGAATACGTTGATGAGAACCTTAAGAGGGGTTTCATCCGTCCTTCCACTTCTCCAGCAGGGGCAGGAATCTTCTTTGTGGAGAAAAAAGACCATTCTCTTCGGCCCTGTGTAGATTACCGGGAATTAAATAAAATCACGGTCAAGAACCGGTACCCTCTGCCTCTGGTACCTGAACTTTTTCAAAGACTCAGGACTTCCTCTGTGTTTACCAAATTAGACCTGCGGGGGGCGTACAACCTGGTACGCATCCGAGCAGGGGATGAATGGAAGACTGCCTTTCGTACCAGGTTCGGCCATTACGAATACCTAGTAATGCCCTTCGGCCTATGTAACGCCCCTGCCACCTTTCAGCATCTAGTCAATGATGTTTTCAGAGACTGTCTGGACATTTATGTAGTTGTCTATCTTGATGATATTTTGATTTTTTCCTCCTCTCTTGAGCAGCACCGGAAACACGTCAAGAGTGTACTCTGTCGTCTCCGCCAGCATGGACTGTACGCAAAACCAGAAAAGTGTGAATTCGAGCGACAGAGTATCCAGTTCCTTGGCCTAGTGATCTCTACAGAGGGATTCAAAATGGACCCACAGAAAGTTTCAGCCATTCTGGATTGGCCTGCACCTTCAGATAAAAAGGGGGTGCAGCGCTTCGTTGGCTTTGCCAATTTTTATCGGAGGTTTATCAAGGGATTCTCTGCTATTATTTCCCCGATTACGCAGCTAACGAAGCAAAATGCTCGATTCCAGTGGACATCTGAAGCACAGGCTGCTTTCACAAACCTAAAAATACTTTTTACGTCTGCTCCTATCCTAAGTCATCCCGATCCTGCCCTACCGTATCTACTTGAGGTAGATGCCTCAGAGACAGCGGTTGGAGCTGTTATCTCCCAGCGCCAAGGTCTCAAGGACTTGATACACCCGGTAGCCTTCTTCTCCCGTAAGCTTACCCCATCCGAGAGGAATTATGATGTTGGAGACCGGGAGCTCCTGGCCATTAAATCTGCCCTTGAGGAGTGGAGGTACTTGTTGGAGGGAGCAGCGCATCCTATACTCATTTACACAGACCACAAGAACCTAGAGTATCTGAGAGCTGCCAAACGTCTGAGACCACGCCAGGCACGTTGGGCACTATTTTTCTCTAGGTTCTCGTTCCACATAACTTACCGGCCAGGCTCCAAGAACACCAAACCAGACACTCTTTCCCGCATGTTTGATGATCCAAAAGAGGTGTCAGCTCCAGATACCATTCTATCGGAAGGCAACTTCTTACTTTTACAAACTAGCCTGATGTCTGTCTTGAAGCAAGCTTCTACAGGTGTGTCTGGTCCCTCTGAAATCACTCTGGTACCCAAGGACGGGTTACTTTGGAAGAATGACAAAATCTTTGTGCCAGAAGAAGTTCGAGTCACAGTGTTAAACTTGTGTCATGATCATCCCCTGGCAGGCCATTTCGGAATGCATAAAACCCTTGAACTGATTCAACGCACGTTTTGGTGGCCGGATCTTGAAAAAGACTGCAGGGAATATGTAGGTTCATGTGCCACCTGTATCCGTAGCAAGACCACTAGAAGCAAGGCCTGGGGTCTGCTCAGACCCTTACCAGTCCCTGACCGTCCCTGGAAAATGATTGCCATGGACTTCATAGTGGAACTCCCCCCGTCTGAAGGTTGCACAGCCATCTTTGTAGTGGTTGACCGTCTATCCAAGATGGCCCACTTCGTGCCTCTCAAAGGCACGCCCTCTGCCATGGAAACTGCCCAGGTCTTCATTAGGGAAGTAGTAAGGCTACATGGGGTCCCTGCGGACATCGTTTCGGATAGAGGGGTGCAGTTCACCTCTCGCTTTTGGAAGGCTTTGTGCAAGGTCCTGAAGATTGAGTTGTCCATGTCCTCGGCCTATCACCCCCAAACTAACGGGCAAACCGAAAGAACGAATCAGACGCTCGAACAGTACCTCAGATTCTTCACCACCTTCGTTCAAGACGACTGGGTAGCTTTACTACCGTTGGCAGAGTTTGCCTTTAACAACGCCAGTCATTCGGCTACAGGTCAATCGCCATTTTTTGCCAACTACGGGTTTCACCCGACCTTCTTACCTGATCTCATCCCTGATTCAACAGTCCCAGCGGTCCAGAGTATTGTTGATTTCCTGACCCGTAACAGCAGGATATTGCAGGAAGCCATGACTAGGGCACAAGCAGCCAATAAAAGGATCTTTGACAGGAAAAGGAGAGGGGAATTATGCCTGCAACAGGGTGACCAAGTATGGTTATCGACCACCAACCTTAAGATGGCTTGCCCCGCAAGGAAGCTGGCACCCAAGTTCATCGGTCCTTTCCCAGTAAAACGGAAATTAAACGAGGTCTTGCCTTACCGGAGTCATTGAAGATTCACCCAGTCTTTCACGTTTCCTTGCTGAAACCCGCAGTGCCCGACCCGTTCCCAGACAGGGGATCGGGACCACCAAGGCCTGTAATCATTGACGGTGATGAGGAGTTCGAGGTGGAGGCCGTCTTGGACTGCCGAAGAAGAGGGAACCAGCTTCAATTCCTGATCAAGTGGAAGGGGTACGGTCTGGAGGAGAACTCCTGGGAACCCCAACAGAACATTCACGCCCGAGAGTTAATCCAGGCTTTTTTTCGCAGTCACCCCCAGAAAAGAGCTCTATTGGGCACCCGGAGGTTGCCCTTAAGGGGGGGGGCACTGTCAGGGACGTGCTGGGCTTGAACCTGGGACCTCTTCTGTGTCTGGCATTGACTCTACCAGCGGAGCTATCTGAGATGCTGGACAGTTCCCTGACTGATCTGCTGGATAACCTATCTGATCCATTAGACTACTCTGCTTGGTGTCTGATTACTGTTGAACTCTGAACCCCTTGCTCCTCCCATGTACTTCCTATAAAAGACATTCCAGAGATGTTGCCCCTTGCGGTTTGATCTGCTTCTGTTCCCTGAGTTCCTGATTCTGTGCTTGTATCCTGTTTCTGTGTTTGACCCGGCTTCCTGACCACGCTTCTGTCCCCAGTCCTGACCTCGGCTCGTTTGACACTGCTCAGTTATCTGCCAGTCTGCCTGTTGCCAAGATTCGGCCTGGACTTTGACTACTCTCTGCCTGCTAGGGATGAGCCAAACACCCCCGGGTTCGGTTCGCACCAGAACCTTCGAACGGACCGAAAGTTCGCGCGAATTTTCGAACCCTATTCGTTATAATGGACGCGAACGTTCGAAATCAAAATTGCTAATTACAACGGCCAATATGCATGTTAATGTTATAAAACAGGTTTGGGGACCCGGGTCCTGCCCCAGGGGACATATATCAATGCAAAAAGAAATTTTAAAAACTAAAGTTTTTTTCGGGAGCAGTCATTTTAATGATGCATAAAGTGAAAAAAAAAAAAGTGAAATTTTCCTTTAAATATGGTACCTGGGGGGTGTCTAAAGTATGCCTGTGAAGTGGCATGTGTTTCCCGTGTTTAGAACTGTCCTTGCACAAAATGACATTTGTAAAGGAAAAAAAGAAGCCATTTAAAACCACTTGCGGCTTTAATGTCATGTCTTGTCCTGGCCGCCATATGGCTGAAAATCCTTGAGAAAAATGGCATGGCTACCCCATCACCCCCCCCCCCCCCACCCCAGCCCCTTTGGGTCTTGTATGGATACTAAGGGGGACCCCGCACCCAAAATAAAACCCTATACCTACAACCCTATATACTCTGAACAGCAGTATATAGGTGGTGCAAACAAGACATGGACTGTAGGTTTGTTCTTAAGTAGAATCTGAACAGGTACATTATGAAGTGTAGCTACATCCCAAAAAAATCAATTTTTAAGCTTTTTGGATAACATAGGGAGGGGTTATCACCCCTGTAACATTTGCTGTCTTTGCACATCTGTTCAGAACATGTCACCTCACTTTCCGTCCCAATGACAAATGTTTTTGGAAAAGTGGGGTTTTAATTGAAACAAGGATTGGTGATAAAGCATCAGTAGAGAGGAGATACCTTTTTCCCAAATTAAATCTAACAGGATAGAATTTTCCTTCCTAGGGGTAGATTTCCTCTCACTTCCTGTTTTCTCTTGCCGTTTGCAAGTAGGAGTCGTTTGTAAGTTGGATGTTTGAAAGTAGGGGCCTGCCGTATATACTCTGCAGAAATTTGCCCTATTAGATGTTGGTGTAGCCACAAGACTGGTGGGCACAGGAATGGGCCCTGCTGTGAGTTAATAGATCAAGATTTGTACTTGCATGCACCTGTTGAACCGGGCAGAAAAATTGGGCCTTTGGTGGTGGTGGTGGTGGTGGTGGTGGACGGTGTTGCCACAAGACTGTAAGCCCTCACAGTTACTCTTGGTGGGTGCAGGAATGGGCCCTGCTGTGAGTTATTAGATCAAGATTTGTAATTGCATGCACCTGTTGAACAGGGCAGAAAAATTGGGCCTTTGGTGGTGGTGGTGGTGGTGGACGGTGTTGCCACAAGACTGTAGGCCCTCATAGTTACTCTTGGTGGGCGCAGGAATGGGCCCTGCTGTGAACTATTAGATCAAGATTTGTAATTACACGCCCCTGTTAAACAGGGGCTGAAAAATTGTGCCTTAGGCATTGGTGCTGGTGCCACAACACTGCAACCCCTCACAGATACTGTACTTGGAGCACAGCAGTCACACCTGTTGCGAAGCATCTTTTTAAAAAATTGTAATTACACGCCCCTGTTATACAGGGGCTGAAAAATTGTGCCTTAGGCACTGGTGCTGGTGCCACAACACTGCAACCCCTCACAGATACTGTACTCTGAGCACAGCAATGAGACCTGTTGCAAAGCATTGCCTAAAAATTGTAATTACACGCCCCAACAGGGGCTGAAAAATTGTGCCTTAGGCACTGGTGCTGGTGCCACAACACTGCAACCCCTCACAGATACTGTACTCTGAGCACAGCAGTCACACCTGTTGCGAAGCATCTTTTTAAAAAATTGTAATTACACGCCCCTGTTATACAGGGGCTGAAAAATTGTGCCTTAGGCACTGGTGCTGGTGCCACAACACTGCAACCCCTCACAGATACTGTACTCTGAGCACAGCAATGAGACCTGTTGCAAAGCATTGCCTAAAAATTGTAATTACACGCCCCAACAGGGGCTGAAAAATTGTGCCTTAGGCACTGGTGCTGGTGCCACAACACTGCAACCCCTCACAGATACTGTACTCTGAGCACAGCAGTCACACCTGTTGCGAAGCATCTTTTTAAAAAATTGTAATTACACGCCCCTGTTATACAGGGGCTGAAAAATTGTGCCTTAGGCACTGGTGTGGTGGCATGGATCATTGAGGAGGAGGAAGAGGATAGTCAGTGAACATAACAGGACAGTCACTCAGCATCAGCATAGGTAGTCTTGAAGGGATGTGACATTATAAATTATTCCGTTATATCCGCTTCAGGTGTCTGGTAGCTGGTGGTGATCCAAGACTGATTCATTTTTATGAAGGTCAGTCGATCAACCGAGTCGGTGGACAGGCGCACCCTATGATCGGTGACAAATCCTCCAGCAGCACTGAATGTGCGTTCGGAAAGAACGCTGGATGCAGGACAGGCCAGTAGCTCAATTGCATACTGTGCAAGCTCTGGCCAGTGATCCATCCTCAGGACCCAGTAAGCCAGAGGATTTTCGGTGGGAAAGGTGTCCAAGTCTGACCTTGCCCCTAGGTATTCCTGCACCATGTATATCAGACGCTGGCGATGGTTGCTGGAACCGATCATACCTTGGGGCTGCGGACTAAAAAATTGTCTGAACGCATCGGTCAGACGTCCACCTTCCCCACCGCTCCTTCTGCTACTGACCGAAGCCTCAGCAACTCGTCGTCCAGGACCAGGAGTTTGTAACCTCCCAGTTTCTGGGAACGCGTTGCACAGACCTTTCTGCAAGGCCTCCCTGAGATGTCTCATCCTCTGCTCCCTCTGCGACGGCAAGATAAGGTCCGCAACCTTACCCTTGTACCGTGGATCAAGGAGAGTGGCCAGCCAGTAATGGTCACTCTCCTTGATCCGAAGAACACGAGGATCCTTCCGCAGGCTTTGCAGGATCAGGGAGGCCATGCAGCGTAGGTTAGCTGAGGCATTCGGTCCGGAGTCTTCTGGGTCACTGAGGATGACATGATCGCCAGCCACCTCCTCCCAGCCACGTACAAGTCCACTGGTTTGTTGGGACTGTACATCATCCCTAAAAGACTGCTGCTGCTGATGCTGAGTGCCAGGCTCCACCTCCATGCTCACACAATCCTCCTCCTCCTCCTCCTCTTCCTGTGTGATGGGTGGGACAGAAGGAACATTGTCTGGATAAAGGGGGCCTTGAGAGACAAGGAAGTCCTCCTCTTCCTGCCTCTGTTCTGCCTCAAGTGCCCTGTCCATTATCCCACGCAGCGTATGCTCCAACAGGTGGACAAGAGGTACAGTGTCACTGATGCATGCACTGTCACTGCTCACCATCCTCGTGGCCTCCTCAAATGGTGAGAGGACAGTGCATGCATCCCTGATCATGCTCCACTGGCGTGGGGAAAAAAAGCCAAGCTCCCCTGACCCTGTCCTGGTGCCGTAGTCGCAAAGGTACTCATTGATGGCCCTCTGCTGCGTGTGCAGTCGCTGCAGCATGGCCAACGTTGAGTTCCACCTGGTGGGCATGTCACATATTAGGCGGTTCTTGGGCAGGTTCAGCTCCTTTTGCAGCTCAGTCAGCCGAGCACTGGCATTATAAGATCGGCGGAAATGCACACAGACTTTCCTGGCCTGCCTCAGGTCATCCTGTAAGCCTGGGAACCTGCCCAAGAACCGCTGCACCACCAGGTTGAGGACGTGAGCCATACAGGGCACATGGGTGAGCTGCCCCTGTCGCAGGGCGGAGAGGAGGTTGGTGCCATTATCAGAAACGACCATTCCTGGCTTAAGCTGGCGTGGCGTCATCCACCTCTCGGCCTGCCCCTGCAGAGCTGCCAGAACCTCTGGCCCAGTGTGGCTCCTGTCCCCCAAACACACCAGCGCAAGCACGGCATGGCATCTTTTTGCCTGCGTACTCGCGTAGCCCCTTGTACGCCTACGGAGCACCGCTGGTTCCGAGGACAGAGCACTCGAAGAGGACATGGAGGAAGAAGAAGAGGAGGGGGTGGAGGAGAGAGGTGTGTCACAACCAGTAGTAGCATTTTGGAGGCGTGGTGGCGGAACAACCTCCAACACTACTGCACCTTGTCCTGCATCCCTCCCAGCTACCAATAGAGTGACCCAATGGGCCGTGAAAGAAAGATAACGTCCCTGTCCATGCCTGCTGGACCATGAGTCAGCGGTAATATGCACCTTACCGCTGACCGCCCTGTCCAGCGAGGCATGGACATTGCCTTCCACATGCCAGTAGAGAGACGGAATCGCCTTCCGTGAGAAAAAGTGGCGTTTGGGAACCTGCCACTGAGGAACCGCACATTGAACAAACTCACGGAAGGGGGCCGAGTCTATCAACTGAAAAGGCAGCAGTTGAAGTGCTAGCAATTTAGCCAAGCTAGCATTCAACTGCTGGGCATGTGGATGGCTGGGAGTATACTTCTTTCGACGGTCCAGCAGCTGGGGCAGGGAAATTTGCCTGCTACAATCGGACGTCGGTGTACTGCAAGTACTTGGTTGTGACACACCTATTTCTACACCTTCAGTCCTCTCAGAGCAGCTTTCAGAGAGGACTGAAGATATAGTGGGGATGGAGATCCCAGCTGATGAGGAGCAAGGAGAGGTCCGCTTTGTTCTTTGGTGTGGGTCTTTTATGTGTGCTTGCCAACGAGCTGCATGGCAGGTCGACATATGTCTGCTCATGCTTGTGGTGCCCAAGCGGCTGATGTTTTGGCCACGCGAGATACGCTTGAGACAAATATTGCAAATAGCAGTGGTGCGATCTGATGCACTCGTCTCAAAAAAGGCCCACACCAAAGAACTTTTGTGATAACGTGCAGAGGCAGCGCCCTGCACAGGCGGAGCTCTGCGGTGTGGTACAGTTGCTGTGCTGGCCTCTAGCTGGCCTCCAGGGGGCATCCTGCCTCGTTGGACATGTGACGCTGCATCCTCCTCCTCCTCCTCCTCTCTCCCTTCAGGCACCCACGTGGAGTCAGTGACCTCATCATCCCCTCCCTCTTCACCACTAGAGCAAACCTGGCAGTAAGCTGCAGCTGGTGGAACACTACTGCCAGATTGCTGTCCTTCAGCATCCCCTCTCTCTGCGCGCACACTACTGACTTCCTCAAGCTGGGTATCATCATCTGAGCCTTCGAATCATTGGGCATCCTCCTGGAGCATGTACCCAACACTGTGCTCAAACAGTTCGGGGGACTCCTCAGGAGGACATGGTGGGTCTAGGGAAGGGGTGGCTGATGATGCCATTGAGTACGCGTTGGCAGCTGCTCTGCCAGTACCCTGAGCCTGGGTGAGAGAGGATGAGGAGGATGAGGAGGGCTTGGTCATCCATTCTACCAAGCCTTCGGCATGATGCGGCTCCACATGTCCAGCTGCCGAAAACAAAGACAAGCGTGTCCCATGGCCACGTGCTGATGACGATGCACGACCACGTCCACGGCCAGCACTGTTGTCTCTAGAAACAGAGCCTGCCTGCCCTGTGTTCTTCCCTCGGCACGCTCTGCCTCTCCTTGGCGGTCTTCCAGCCATTGTAGTCGGTAGTGTATATAGTATAAAAAATAGAACTCCTATGTGTGCTCACAACACACTGTAGGTCCTATGGGTGCTGACACTAACACACTATAGGTACTATGTGTGCTGCTGACAAGAAAATATAGGAGCTCTGTTTGCTGCCACTAACACACTAGAAGTCCTATGGGTGCTGCTGAGAAGAAAATATAGGAGCTCTGTGTGATGCCACTAACACACTAGAAGTCCTATGGGTGCTGCTGAGAAGAAAATATAGGAGCTCTGTTTGCTGCCACTAACACACTAGAAGTCCTATGGGTGCTGCTGAGAAGAAAATATAGGAGCTCTGTGTGATGCCACTAACACACTAGAAGTCCTATGGGTGCTGCTGAGAAGAAAATATAGGAGCTCTGTTTGCTGCCACTAACACACTAGAAGTCCTATGGGTGCTGCTGAAAAGAAAATATAGGAGCTCTGTTTGCTGCCACTAACACACTAGAAGTCCTATGGGTGCTGCTGAGAAGAAAATATAGGAGCTCTGTTTGCTGCCACTAACACACTAGAAGTCCTATGGGTGCTGCTGAGAAGAAAATATAGGAGCTCTGTGTGATGCCACTAACACACTAGAAGTCCTATGGGTGCTGCTGAGAAGAAAATATAGGAGCTCTGTTTGCTGCCACTAACACACTAGAAGTCCTATGGGTGCTGCTGAGAAGAAAATATAGGAGCTCTGTTTGCTGCCACTAACACACTAGAAGTCCTATGGGTGCTGCTGAGAAGAAAATATAGGAGCTCTGTTTGCTGCCACTAACACACTAGAAGTCCTATGGGTGCTGCTGAGAAGAAAATATAGGAGCTCTGTTTGCTGCCACTAACACACTAGAAGTCCTATGGGTGCTGCTGAGAAGAAAATATAGGAGCTCTGTGTGATGCCACTAACACACTAGAAGTCCTATGGGTGCTGCTGAGAAGAAAATATAGGAGCTCTGTTTGCTGCCACTAACACACTAGAAGTCCTATGGGTGCTGCTGAGAAGAAAATATAGGAGCTCTGTTTGCTGCCACTAACACACTAGAAGTCCTATGGGTGCTGCTGAGAAGAAAATATAGGAGCTCTGTGTGATGCCACTAACACACTAGAAGTCCTATGGGTGCTGCTGAGAAGAAAATATAGGAGCTCTGTTTGCTGCCACTAACACACTAGAAGTCCTATGGGTGCTGCTGAGAAGAAAATATAGGAGCTCTGTTTGCTGCCACTAACACACTAGAAGTCCTATGGGTGCTGCTGAGAAGAAAATATAGGAGCTCTGTGTGATGCCACTAACACACTAGAAGTCCTATGGGTGCTGCTGAGAAGAAAATATAGGAGCTCTGTTTGCTGCCACTAACACACTAGAAGTCCTATGGGTGCTGCTGAGAAGAAAATATAGGAGCTCTGTTTGCTGCCACTAACACACTAGAAGTCCTATGGGTGCTGCTGAGAAGAAAATATAGGAGCTCTGTGTGATGCCACTAACACACTAGAAGTCCTATGGGTGCTGCTGAGAAGAAAATATAGGAGCTCTGTGTGATGCCACTAACACACTAGAAGTCCTATGGGTGCTGCTGAGAAGAAAATATAGGAGCTCTGTTTGCTGCCACTAACACACTAGAAGTCCTATGGGTGCTGCTGAGAAGAAAATATAGGAGCTCTGTTTGCTGCCACTAACACACTAGAAGTCCTATGGGTGCTGCTGAGAAGAAAATATAGGAGCTCTGTTTGCTGCCACTAACACACTAGAAGTCTTATGGGTGCTGCTGAGAAGAAAATATAGGAGCTCTGTTTGCTGCCACTAACACACTAGAAGTCCTATGGGTGCTGCTGAGAAGAAAATATAGGAGCTCTGTGTGATGCCACTAACACACTAGAAGTCCTATGGGTGCTTCTGAGAAGAAAATATAGGAGCTCTGTGTGATGCCACTAACACACTAGAAGTCCTATGGGTGCTGCTGAGAAGAAAATATAGGAGCTCTGTTTGCTGCCACTAACACACTAGAAGTCCTATGGGTGCTGCTGAGAAGAAAATATAGGAGCTCTGTTTGCTGCCACTAACACACTAGAAGTCCTATGGGTGCTGCTGAGAAGAAAATATAGGAGCTCTGTGTGATGCCACTAACACACTAGAAGTCCTATGGGTGCTGCTGAGAAGAAAATATAGGAGCTCTGTTTGCTGCCACTAACACACTAGAAGTCCTATGGGTGCTGCTGAGAAGAAAATATAGGAGCTCTGTTTGCTGCCACTAACACACTAGAAGTCCTATGGGTGCTGCTGAGAAGAAAATATAGGAGCTCTGTTTGCTGCCACTAACACACTAGAAGTCCTATGGGTGCTGCTGAGATGAAAATATAGGAGCTCTGTGTGATGCCACTAACACACTAGAAGTCCTATGGGTGCTGCTGAGAAGAAAATATAGGAGCTCTGTTTGCTGCCACTAACACACTAGAAGTCCTATGGGTGCTGCTGAGAAGAAAATATAGGAGCTCTGTGTGATGCCACTAACACACTAGAAGTCCTATGGGTGCTGCTGAGAAGAAAATATAGGAGCTCTGTTTGCTGCCACTAACACACTAGAAGTCCTATGGGTGCTTCTGAGAAGAAAATATAGGAGCTCTGTTTGCTGCCACTAACACACTAGAAGTCCTATGGGTGCTGCTGAGAAGAAAATATAGGAGCTCTGTGTGATGCCACTAACACACTAGAAGTCCTATGGGTGCTGCTGAGAAGAAAATATAGGAGCTCTGTTTGCTGCCACTAACACACTAGAAGTCCTATGGGTGCTGCTGAGAAGAAAATATAGGAGCTCTGTTTGCTGCCACTAACACACTAGAAGTCCTATGGGTGCTGTTGGGGTGCAATGCTGTGCTAACAGCACTGCGGTTGGTACTACTGCAATACTGTACTAACAGTAAGCACGCACCAGACTAATCCCCAGCAGCAGCTAATAACACACTAACTGTGCAATCAGCAGCAATGAACGATCAATGACTTAGGTAGCAATGGTTTAGCAAAGAAATAGCCAATGGTTTAGCAAAGAAGAGCAAATCTTTCAGTATCAAGCAAAGACAGAATCAGCAGACTAATCTCTCCTAAAGCCGGAACTCATGTGACCGGGGCCGATGGCGTGGCGGCCTTTTAAATGGTGGGGCGTGTACTAAAGCCCCTGAGCTGTAATTGGCTACAGGCGTCCTGCCTGTAGCCAATTATTGCTCTCCGAGTTTCGGGCGCTGTGATTGGCCAAGCATGCGGGGTCACAGTGCATGCTTGGCCAATCATCAGCCAGCAATGCACTGCGCCGGCCGCGCCGGCCGCAATGCATTGCGGGGCCGCTCGCATCACACGAATGTGATGCGAACGGCCCAAATAGTTCTGGGCTCGACGAGCGAGCGAACGCCCGATGCTCGATTCGAACATGGGTTCGAATTGAGCACCGGGCCCATCCCTACTGCCTGCCACTTGTGATGTTTACCTTGATGTGTATGACCCGGCTTGTCTGACTCTGCAAACCTGCACCAGCTTACCTGCATCCTCTGCTCTGCAAGCTGCACACGCTGACCTGCATCCTTTGCAATGCAAACCTGCACCTGCTGACCTGCATCCCTGCTCTGCAAACCTGCACCTGCTGACCTGCATCCCTGCTCTGCAAACCTGCACCTGCTGACCTGCATCCCTGCTCTGCAAACCTGCACCTGCTGACCTGCATCCCTGCTCTGCAAACCTGCACCTGCTGACCTGCATCCCTGCTCTGCAAACCGGCACCTGCTGACCTGCATCCTCTGCTCTGCAAGCTGAACCTGCTGACCTGCATCCGCTGCTTCCGGAACCAGCCGTTCCAGTCTCCACTCGGCTCCACCACTCCAAGCAGTGAGGATCAGACAGGCACCCCTACCTCACCGTGCTCTTACCACCACTGTCCCCACTCCAGTGGTCTCCGAGCCGGGGTTGTATGGGAGGTCCCTCTCCGCACGTCAGGCTCACACCTAAGGTACGTTACACCTTGTGTGTTTTATTTTATATTTTAGGTATGTTCTTATGGTATGATGGGTGTTAATGGGGTGTACAATCCCATGTGAACACTATTATATCTGTTGCAGCACGGAAAAACATCCTCCATAAGTGGATCTATCCGGAACCCCCCCCCCCCCCTATTTCTTTGTTTACTGTTTATCTATAAACTACCTTATGTTTTTCGCATGGACTGGATGGAGGCCTCCTTAAGCAAAGAATCACATGCCAAAAATGCTTTGACGTTTAGCAATCCTGTGTCCAAACCCTACCAGTTTGTACCTGTTATGTATTAGAGTGTTATAGGGGGAAGCATTGTAAATATGTTCACTTGTTTATTGTTCTGGTATTGTTCTGGTATTGTTCTGGTAAAGCTATGTATCTTTAGCATATATGGTTCCTGTATGCTGTGTTTGGATATAAGTATGAGAAGTCCTGTCGAATGTCTGTCTGTGTCGATGGTTCAAATACATTTTAAAATATACAAAACTGGCGACAAGGATGGGATTCCAGTGAATGGACACTGCAGAAACACAAGAAATCAGTTGAGTGAAGAATCGGAACTTGTGTTTTAGAGACACATCTATAGATATGTCCAGCATGGCTTCTCTGGGACACATGGAGGAATTTGATGTGGCTAATCTATCCTCATGGGACTCTTATGCTGACAGGTTAGAGTTTTTTCTGGAAGCTAATAAGGTGGCTGATGCTGTGCAGAAAAGAGCTGTGTTACTAAGTGTTATTGGATCTAAGACTTTGATATTGTCCACTCACTGATATATCATGCTAAACCAAAAGACTGCCCATATGAGGAAATACTGGCCCTGTTAAAAAATAATTTTTCACCCACTGCATCTGAAACAACTGGGTGAGAGTATTGCAGCATATATTGTAGAACTGCGCAAGCTATCTGAAAATTGCAACTTTGGTGCCAGTTTAGAATCCTTGTTAAGGGACAGGCTAGTGTGTGGAGTACAAGATAAAGCACTGCAGAGGAGACCTTTAGCCAAACAGAACTTAACTTTTATTACTGCACAAGAGGAAGCTCTTGTATATGAGGCTGCATACCTTCATTCAAAAGAAATTCAATCTTCATCCAGCAAAGATAATTCACCGGATATAAATCAAGTGGTTGTTGTTTTAGAAATGCAGTTGTCACACGTGCAAACGTAGAGGTCACATACAGACAGTCTGTCAGACAAAAGATCAGTCTACGAATGTGAATACAATACCAACAGCAGCACACTCCGTTAATGCGAAAATTGTTGTTGCGAATGAGGAAACCCCTACAGGGTTTTATACAAATGACTATGTGTATAAAGTGGAAAACTTTTCATCAGGACTGAAGAGTTAATCCTCGTACACACGGCCGGGAATCCCGTCAGGAAAAAAGAATTGGTTTTCCTGACGGGATTCCTGGCAAGCTTTCCTTGCCAAGCCGTGCATACAGACGGCCATTCAAAAGAACCGCCGTTATTTTGAATGGCAAGAACGCGGTAACGTCATCGACTACGATGAGCCTGTGCTCGTCACATTCGATGCCGTCGCCGCCATCTTGCTACACCCTACACTACCCTTGTATGCTACCGTGCATGCGCCAAATTCTTTTCGAGCATGCGTGGGTTTACCTGGGGACAGGTAAGCATACACACTCACGGTTTTCTAGGCAGGTTCTCTATTTTTCTCGTCGGGATTACCGGCAATTTTCTCGCAGAGAAAGCATACACACGCACGGTTTTCCCAGCAAAAATCTCTCTCAGCAGCTTTCTTGCCGAGAAAACCGTGCATGTGTATGAGGCTTGACACCGAGATTGTGTTACAAGATGTTCCATGCAAAATGGAAGCATATTCCTTGATGTCAGAAGAAACATTTACCTCATTATGGCCTCACAGTGCTCCTTCAATAGCACCCTGTGATATCCAGTTGGTAGACTATAACAAACAAGTTGTGGAAGTTAAGGGTGCTTGCTTTGTACCAATGAAATATGAAATTTCAGAGGATGTTTACGCTTAATAAATACTAAGGGACAAAGAGCATGTTTTTTGTGTAGGGAGTGGTTTGAACCCCTTGGAATTTCATTATCTGGAGTTCATAATGTAACTCCAGTTGCTCTACAGAATGTGATAGAGGACTTTAGTGCAGTTTTTGAAGAAGGCTTTGGTATGTATAAAGGCCCTCCTATTTCTTTCGAATTAGACCCTACAGTAACCCCAATTCGTATGAAACCGTGCAAAGTTGCATTAGCTCTCAGACCAAAAATTGATGATGAGATTACAAGTTTTGTGGAGCAAGGCATACTTGAACCTGTAACACACCCTAATGCCTTGTACACATGATCGGAATTTCCGATGGAAAAAGTCAGACGGAATTTTTTCATTTTTCATCGGATATTCCGACCGTGTGTGTGCCCCATCTGACTTTTTTCCGTCGGAATTTAGAAAGAGAACATATTCTCTTTTTTTCCGATGGAAATTTCGTTTCGTCTGTGTGGAACTCCGACGGAGAATAAAACGTGCATGCTCGGAATCAAGTCGACGCGTGCTCGGAAGCATTGAACTTCATTTTAATCGGCTTGTCATAGTGTTGTACGTCACCGTGTTCTTGAAGGTCTGAATTTGGTGTGACAGTGTGTATGCAAGACAGTTTGAACGGAATTTAGTCAGAGAAATCCATCTGAGTTTATTCCGATGGAAAATATGATCGTGTGTACAAGGCATAGGTGGTGTACCCCAATTGTTCCAGTATTGAAGCCAAATGGTGACGTTAGAATTTGTGCTGACTATAAATATACAATCAACAAAGCACTGCAGGGATATCCCCATCAAATTCCAGCTGTACATGAAATTCTGACTACGTTAGCAAAAAGAAAAGGTATTTGCCAAACTGGATATGGCACAAGCTTACCAACAATTACCTGTGGATGATGACACTGCAGATGCGCAATAATAACACACAAAGGAGCTTTCCGAGCAAAAAGTTTGCAGTTTGGAGTTTCCCCTGCTCCTGGCATATCCCAGAAATGAATAGAGGACCTCTTATCTGGACTTTCAGGTGTAGTACCTTATTTTGATGATGTTCCTATTGGAGTGTATGGCATTCAGTCTTTGGCTTAACAACTACAACTTGTTTTGAAACGTTTTCTTGATGCTGATCTCAAACTTAAAAAAAGAAAAGTGTGTTTTTGGGGTAAACAGTGTGGATTTCCTTGGATACAGAATTGATGAACATGGAATCAATCCAACTGATTTTAAGGTTGAAGCTATCCATAAAGCTCCAGTCCCAACAAACAAACAAGACCTGCAAGTTTTCCTAGGATTACATAATTTTTACCATTCTTTTCTGCCTGACAAAGCCACTGTTGCGGAACCCCTGCATCATTTACTAGATAAAGATGTTCCATGGAAGAGGACTGACATTCGTTCTAGAGCTTTCATTGCTGTTATCTTCTGACAATGTATGATTTAAAAAAAAAAACACTCACTCTGATGCCGCGTACACACGACCGCTTTTCTCGACGAGAAAAATTGCATTTTTTTTTTTCGCCGAGAAAAACGATCGTCTGTGGGCTTTATGTCGTTTTTCTCGTCTAGAAAAACGGCATAAAAACGACGAGAAAATTTAGAACATGTTTTCCAGCATTTTTTTCCGCGGCAGTTTTCCCATAGGGAGACACTGCCGCGGAGCCCACAGACGGTCGCTTTTCTCGTCAAGAGAAAAAATGACGGGAAAAACGACCGTGTGTAGGGAACCAAGCGGTTCCCTCGTTTTTCCTGTCATTATTCACGGCGGTTTTTTAACCGCCGTGAATAATGATCGTGTGTACGTGGCATTACCTGCGATGCTTCTCCATATGGCATTAGAGTTGTATTGAGTCATGTTTCTACTCCTCAAATTATTTTCCCACGAATGCTCAAATGGTCGCTCATGTTGAATGCCTATGACTGTGATTTCAAATATGGTCCTGGCAAGAATATCACTCATGCTGATGGTTTGAGCCAGTTGCCTTTGTTTTCTCCTGATTTACTTGTCCATCCTGTGACTGAGGTTCTCATGTTGGAATCCATACCAAACCCTCCATTACATGCTAGAGACATTGCTGGTTTGACTGCTAAAGATCCCTTGCTGGCCTGTGTGCTCAATTGGGTGTGGAGGGGATGGCCCAAATCAAAAGTTGAAGAGAAGTTTAAACCATTTTTAGTGCACCAACATGAGCTGTATGCCTATAAAGGTTGCCTATTATGGGGAAACAGAGTGGTAATTCCAAAGGCAGGACAAGCTCAAGTACTGCATGCTCTTCACGAAGGACATTGTGGAATAGTCTGCATGAAAGCGTTAGACAGAAGTTATGTTTGGTGGCCTAAAATGGATGAAGTTATTGAGAAGTGGGAAAAAAACTGTGTACCATGTCAATTTACCCGTCATGCTCCACCTAAAACCTCAGTCTATCCCTGGAAAGTGACTAGATCACCTTGGTCACGGTTGCATATAGATTTTGCGGAGCCTTTTCAAGGTCAGATGTTTTTTTTAGTTGTCGATTCCATCTCAAAATGTCTGGAAGTTGTTCCAGTTACATCCCCCACCTCAGTCACTGTTATAAGAGTTTTAAGTCGGCTGTTTGCTACGCATGGGTTGCCAGATACAATCCATGTCTGATAATGGAACGCAATTTACCTCCTCAGAATTCAAAACCTTTATGGCAAGCAATCTTATTCGACATGTTACGATTGCACCATTTCACCCGTCATCAAATGGTCAAGCTGAACGTATGGTTCAGACCACAAAAGACTCATTGAAGAGAATTGTTCAATGAGATTGGAATCAGAGACTTGCAAATTTCCTTCTGCAACAACATGTGACACCATGCTCAAGCACTGGTTGTAGCCCAGCAGAGCTCCTAATAAAACATGTTTGGGTCGTTTACACCCTGATCTGACATCGGAGTTACAAGAAAAGCAAGAACTGCATTGTAAAAAGGATGCTAATGTTTCTGTGAGAGTGTTTGAGCCTGACAGTGCTGTCTATATTCAGAAACTATGCTGCTGGGCCTCATTGGATACCGGCAAAGGTGCTTGTGGCTACAGGACTTTTGTCATACATAGTACAAATTACTTATGGTAGAATATTACGAAGGCACGTTGATCAGATCTGAGAAAGAAGTGGTCAAATTGTACCTGCTGATGGTTTTAGTGGTACTCGGATTTCAGTGGTGCCAGATCATGGTGAACCATTGGTTGATACAGGTGCTATTCCTCCCGAAAACTTTGTTGCAGAGACAGTTTCTCTCAGTCCCCCTGACACAGCACAAGAAGAACAATTGCACCCAACTGAGGGTCCCAGGGAACTGTCTTAAACAGTGGTCCTTAGGCGTCCAAGTAGAAATATTCACCCTCCCAGTTGTCTCAAAGACTTTGAGGTCTACCAGGAAGTAGTGTTATGTATTAGAGCTCTCCATCAAGTAGGGGGAAGCATTGTAAATAAGTTCACTTTATTGTTCTGGTACAGCTGGTACAGCTATGTATCTTTAGCATGAGGGAAGGGAGTTACGAGCTATGAGTAAGCGCTAGACTATAGTGCGAAATGCGTCAGCTGTTTCCCTGTTTTGCTGTGATTTGTAGCGCACCTATCCATTTTTACAATAAAGGCAACCGTTAATGTATCTTTAGCATCTATGGTTCCTGTTTGCTGTGTTTGGATATAAGTAAGAGAAGTCCTGTCGAATGTCTGTCTGTGTGAATGGTTCAAATACATTTTTAAATATACAAAAGTACCCAACAGTCTATAATGAAGTGTTTTCAATATACCCAGCGATATCAAATGAAATTGCTAATTAATGTCCCTCCAATTGATTCTGTTTCAATCACTTAATTGGAAATATCTGTTAAAACCTTCTAATTAAGGCCTCCCCGCTTTCCATCTCCACCAATCACTTTTTAACTGCTCATCCTGATGCTTAATGTGACACCTTTTTAGACCCTGATCTACTAGTTTACTTTTAAACCTTTATTTTAATAATTATATGCTGGCATTGCAGTCGGTGAGGAGCTTGGAGGGAGAACTTAAGGCCCCTTTCACACTGAGGCGTTGAAAAAACGCTAAAAATTTATGAGATTTTGTACCGCGATTTTACCGCTTTTTTACCGCGTTCTCGGTAAAAGTAGCGCTAACGCGTATGCGTTTTTACCTCGTTTTTACCGCGTTCGCGCAAAAAATAGCGGTAAAAACGCATACGCGTTAGCGTTATTTTTTTAAATAACGCTTATGCCTATGCGTTTTTACCGCGTTTTTACTGCGGTTCCAATTCATTTCAATGGTGATATGCGTTTTTACAGCGCTATTTTATGCGCCCTAAAGTTGCTCTAAAAAAGCTGTTTGCAGGATTTTCTTCAACGCCCAGCCAGCACAACGCCTCAGTGTGAAAGCCCTCAGAGATTTCACATTGAGAATGCTGGGGCAGGATTATTTCAGGCGTTATTACAGCGCTATTTTTACCGCGAAAACGCGGTAAAAACGCCTCAGTGTGAAAGGGGCCTAAGTGAGTATATCTGGCTTCACAAGGTAAGGGAAAAATGCCTAGTACGATGAAATAGTAGGAGGTGGGAGAAAGGGGAAAAAAAATTTGAGTCCAAATGTGGCTTTAAACATACTGTTTGGAAATATGTCACAAAAAAATTGCACAGCACAGTGCAAGCTGCAAGATCTTACTGTAAAAAGTCTTATGCCGTGTACACACGGCTGGAATTTCCAACAACAAATGTTCGATGGGAGCTTGTTGTCGGAAATTCCAACCGTGTATAGGCTCCATCAGACATTCGCTGTCGGAATTTCCGACAACAAAAATTTGAGAGCTGGTTCTCGAATTTTCCGACAACAAAACTTGTTGTCGTAAATTCCGAGCGTGTGTACACAATTCCGACGTACAAAATTCCACGCATGCTCGGAATCAAGCAGAAGAGCCGCACGGGCTATTGAACTTCATTTTTCTCGGCTCGTCGTACGTGTTGTACGTCACTGTGGGTCCTCAGGACTTTTTCAATAAAGTACAAATATGCAGAGCTTATGGCTGACCTACCTGTCAAAGTGCCCTCATCATTAGTATACATTTAGAATAAAATTGCTAGCAATTAAGACAAAAGCTTTTATGGCATTACATACACATTGGGGGTTATTTACTAAAGGAAAAGCCACTTTGCACTACAAGTGCACTGTACTGTAGATCCGAGGGGGACATGCAAGGAAAAATAAAAACAGCATTTTAGCTTGCACATGATCGGATGATAAAATCAGCAGAGCTTCCCCTCATTTCAGCTCTACCCCTCAGATTTACAGTGATTGCACTTCCAAGTGCACTTGCAGTGCACTTGTAGTGCAAAGTGGACTTGCCTTTCGTAAATAACCCCCATTGAGTCTCTTGCAATAAAACCTGCTAACAATTTTTTTTAACATGAAACAAGAGAAATGTTCACTCAAAGCAGCTCTTCACCCCAAGTAGATTATTTTATGTTATTGGATTTTAATAAATGTGAGCCACTGGGCTGGTAGCTAGTGGCTTTCAAACAATGGTGTTACTTGGTCCAACTGTTATGGAAAAATATGAACTGGTGACACCACTGGAAATACAATGGACTTTTTTTTTTTTTTTTTGTGTTTTTAAATGCTACTTTTCTAACTATTTCCATATCTATTACATGTAGTTTATTGCAATTTGGATGAAGCTTTAGTTACTAGACCTGAATGCTATTAAACATGCACAGCTGAGATTGTGCAGCCAAGAACCATTAGTTATGGTTCCTGGTCATCTCTCTTGGGTCCTGTGCTGAAAATGGCATATCTAACCACTGTAAATATAAAGCATCCAAGAAACAAGTCCAGCCCATCTGCCATATATCTTGATATTGGTTGCTAATGAATTAAACATTTGTTAACTTCTACAAATATTTTTCAGATTTAAAGGCTTACAATTTACTGTATACAGTGTCCCTGTGTTTTGTGGTATCATAGGACTCTAAGTGTGTTCCTTTTAGCATTCCTTAGTATCTTCTTTCAGTTATATTAATGTAAAAGACTCCAAGAGTCTTTCTGTATCATTCTACTAGAATGTCTTTTTGCAATCAGTTCAAGTTTACTTGTAAGTAGAAGGATAAAAAAGAAAACGGTATTTGGCAATATTTCAAATTTGTCTGTATTTTTTTTTTATTCTTTGGAGAGAATTCCACTTTTCCTGATAATAAGGGTGGCTGATACTGTTTGTGCTGACTTGGAACTACTAAACAATGACTTACTGAAATAAAGAAGTACGCAGAAAGGATGTAATTACACATCTATACAGTGTACATTTTAGGACATACCTCCTCATCCTTCAACATGGAGACAAGGTGCCTTGCCAGGAGGGGCCCACCTGTCAAGCTATTCTTTCAGTGTGGGGGCATGTGAACTTGTATGCACATGTTTGCTGCTTTGCCCTTTTTATGGCCAGCCACGCTTCATGCCTAAATAAGGGTCTGTTATGGATTTTGAGGGAGACCCCATGCCATTTCTTATTGCCTTTTTTTGCATGGGATCCACTCTAAAAGCATCTGGCCAGATGATTAATGTCAACAAACAACCTGAGGATCCTGGGTGATGAAAAACAGGGATTTTTAGTTCACATATATTGCAATACATGCTTAAGCTTACCAACTGCGTCAAAGTAATCCCTCTTATAGCCAGTCCTACACTGCTTTGCCACTGCAAATTCTACAGTGGCCAACATGGGGCATACTGACACAAGGTGGGGGAGAGCTACTAAGTTCAGGTCTGGTCACTGACTGGCATTACAACAGAGAAAAGATATACCTGTGCTCAAACTCCAATAGCTTGTACATGTATTTAACCACTTGCCGCCCGCCCTATAGCGGATTGACGTCGGCAAAGTGGTTGCAGAATCCTGACTGGACGTCATATGACGTCCTCAGGATTTTGAGCCGCTGCGCGCCCCCGGGGGCGCGCATCGCGGCGATCGTTGCTGCGGGGTGTCAGTCTGACACCCCGCAACACCGATCTAGGTAAAGAGTCTCCGACGGAGACTCTTTACCACGTGATCAGCCGTGTCCAATCACGGCTGATCACAGTGTAAACAGGAAAAGCCGGTCATCAGCTTTTCCTCACTCGCGTCTGTCAGACGCGAGTAGAGGAGAGCCGATCGGCTGTTCCTCTGACAGGGGGGGTTTGTGCTGATCGATTATCAGCACAGCCCCCCCGAGGATGCCCACTGGACCACCAGGGATGCCACTAGACCACCAGGGATGCCACTAGACCACCAGGGAAGCCCACAATAAGGTATGCCACCCTAGACCACCAGGGATAATGGATGCCAATCAGTGCCACAATAGATGCCAATCAGTGCCCACAATGGGCACCACTGATTGGCAGGCATTATTGTTTGGCACTGATTGGCATCCATTAGTACAGTACAGTGCCACCTATCAGTGCCCACCCATGCCACCTATCAGTGCCCACCCATGCCACCTATCAGTGCCCACCTATCAGTGCCCACCCATGCCGCCTATCAGTGCCCACCCATGCCACCTATCAGTGCCCACCCATGCCACCTATCAGTGCCCATCCATGCCGCCTATCCGTGCCTATCTGTGCCCACCCATGCCGCCTATCTGTGCCCACCCGTGCCGCCTATCTGTGCCCACCCGTGCCGCCGATCTGTGCCCACCCGTGCCGACGATCGTTGCCCATCCGTGCCGACGATCGTTGCCCATCCGTGCCGACGATCGTTGCCCATCCGTGCCACCTCATTGGTGCCCATCCGTGCCGCCTTATCCGTGCCCGTCAGTGCAGCCCCATCAGTGCCCATCAGTGAAGGAGAAAACTAACTTATTTACAAAGTTTTGTAACTGAAACCAAAAAAAAACTTTTTTTTTTCAAAATTTTCGGTCTTTTTTTTATTTTTTAGCAGAAAATAAAAATCGCAGAGGTGATCAAATACCACCAAAAGAAAGCTCTATTTGTGGGAACAAAATGATAAAAATTTAGTTTGGGTACAGTGTAGCATGACCGCGCAATTGTCATTCAAAGTGCAACAGCGCAGAAAGCTGAAAATTGGTCTGGGCAGGAAGGTGTTTAAGTGCCCAGTATGGAAGTGGTTAAACTAGCAGGTGCTAAAGAGGTGTGACCACATATTAACACTACAAAATCTGGATGGACCCTCTGCTATACACCCTCTCCAGCAAACTATGCAATGAAAAACAGGGATTTTTAGTTCACACACATTGCAATACAGGCTTAAGATTAACAATTGCGTCAACCTGAACCTAGTAGCTCTCCCCCATCTTGTGTCGGTATGCCCCATGTTGGCATGGTGTCCACCATAGCATTTGCAGTGGCAAAGCAGTGTAGGACTGGCCATAAGAGGGATTACTTTGATACAGTTGGTCAGTGTAACAGGAGGGCCTGTGGAACCCAGAAGCTCTTAGAAAGTATGAGCCAGAAAATAATGGACATTCAGAATATGTCTTGGATTGCTTTAAAATGGGTCTGTAATATTAATCCACAATATTCCCCAGGATATAAGTAAAATAACTATTTACTGGTTGTTGATTCTGAACACAACAGGTTAATTGAAAGATGTTAATATCATCACCTCCAACCACCTGGCTGCCTGTGTAATGTAAATGAGTGCAGGTTAACCTCTAAAGATCTTTTCATTGTGGATTGTGATAATTAACTCTGTAATTGTATAAAGGGATTAGTTAATGAACTCACCTGTTGTCTGCTAAGGGATGTCAAAATATTGTGTATTGGGGGCTTGTTATGTAACCATTGTGTGATGTTGTGGGTGGAGTTGGGTCATTGTTCAGTTGGACTACAGTATTCTTTTAGAGTATATTAGAGCCTGTTTTTCTCAATAAAGATTGTCAGACCTGCTGGAAAACTCAACACAGAGTGTTGTCTCGTTTGTGGAGGGAGAATTATTTGTATGGGGTCTTATTCGGCTGGTTGGAGTGTCTGGTAGCTGTCGTGTGCTAGGGAATGGAATATCTTAAATGACGTTAACCCATCAGGTGTTTCGGGTGTAAACAGCTAGGGCACAAAAAGCCAGACTGTCCGTTGAATCCAGCCAGGCAGTCCCAGTCATGGAGACAGCCAGCAAGGGGGAACCCCCGCACATCCATGCCTGCGGCCCACTGCGTTGAGGAGGAAGAACATTGGGGCGTCCTGCACGAGGCTGATCCAATACAAGCAGCTAACCAGGACAACCGGCAGCAACACAGGCAGACTGTCTGGGTCAATGGAAAGGTAGCCAATGGCCTACGTGATACTGGCGCCACCATGACCCTACTACAGAAGAACCTCATCCCAGAGAGCCAACACACCGGAGACGCTATGGCCGTAAGAGTAGCGGGAGGCACCGTCTTCCGGCTACCCATTGCCCGTGTTCACCTGGATTGGGGGGTTGGTTCGGGGCACGTGAATGTGGGTGTGATGAAGGATTTGCCAGCGGATGTACTACTTGGGAATGATTTGGCCCACCTCGTTTCTGCTTACGCCCCGATGGGCCCCGCTGAAGCCAAACCAGTGACTACCTGTGCCCAGACCCATGCTGCTGGAACCGACCCGCTTGCTGCCGAGACCCGGGTAAGACTATCTTCCCCGACATGTACCTTAGATCAGGCACAATTTTACAGTCTAAAATTGGAATGTGACAAGTTGGCCAGGGAGAAATCAGAGATGCAACGACACTACGTCATGTATTATGAGATGTCCCATGGCTTGAACATTGAAATGCACAAACAGGCTGAAATTGTCAAAAAGGTTAAATGGGATTTGCGCCCAGGTCTTGCCTTACCTCTCCCAAGAGCATCAGCAACAAGTTTTGGGAGCCATTGAGAGAGCAAAGCAAGTGACTGTAACAGAACTGAATTCCATTATTCGCCCTGCAGCCTTACAACTTCACCATCAGCTACCGACCCGGTAAGCAAAATGGCAATGCTGATGGGTTGTCCAGGCCTTAGAGGAATGGAACTATGGACTAACTTCGGAGTCAACCCGTCTGGGGTCTCCTCCTGTGTTAGTCTCCTGCCGAAAGGGGAGAGATGTAACGGGAGGGCCCGTGGAACCCAGAAGCTCTTAGAAAGTATGAGCCAGAAAATAATGGACATTCAGAATATGTCTTGGATTGCTTTAAAATAGGTCTGTAATATTAATCCTCAATATTCCCTAGGATATAAGTAAAATAACTATTTACTGGTTGTTGATTCTGAACACAACAGGTTAATTGAAAGATGTTAATGTCATCACCTCCAACCACCTGGCTGCCTGTGTAATGTAAATGAGTGCAGGCTAACTTCTAAAGATCTTTTCATTGTGGATTGTGATAATTAACTCTGTAATTGTATAACTGTAACTGTATAACTGAACTCACCTGTTGTCTGCTAAGGGATGTCAGAATAATGTGTATTGGGGGCTCGTTATGTAACCATTGTGTGATGTTGTGGGTGGAGTTGGGTCAATGTTCAGTTGGACTACAGTATTCTTTTAGTGTATATAAGAGCCTGCTTTTCTGAATAAAGATTGTCAGACCTGCTGAAAACTTCAACACAGAGCGTTGTCTCGTTTGTGGAGGGAGAATTATTTGTATGGGGTCTTATTCGGCTGGTTGGAGTGTCTGGTAGCTGTCGTGTGCTCGGGAATGGAATATCTTAAACAGCGTTAACCCCTGTCGTTACAATTGTTGGCAAGCAGTGGGATGATTCCACAGCCTATAAGGACAGCTACAAGAGGACACAGGACAATGGAAGCACAGTATGAACGGCTAAAGCACTCTACCCTCAAGGACTTACTGGAGAACCGGGGCCGACCGGCCAACAACCATAAGAAGAGGGACATTATTGCAGAATTAGTCGAAATGGATGGAGCTGAAAGACCCAACATAACCGAAAGGTCCAGCGCAACAAACAGGACACCCGAAGAGGCAAGTTTTGATCGGGCTGTTAACATAAGACTGGCACATTATGTTCCTAACCCTACAGCGGAGATCATAGACCGAGTTATAGTAGCTGTGGACGCAAATTGGCTACAGTAAAGAGGTGCTGCAGCAGCAGAAGTCAGGACATTACCAACTGAAAGGAGAAAGATACATTTTGCTGCTTTTAAAAATTTCATTGAAACTGAAGGGGAGATTGATGGGTACCTTGCTGATTTTGAACGGCAATGTGCCCTACACCGGGTGCCCACAGAGGAATGGGTTACCATTTTGTCTGGGAAATTGTCCGGCCGGGCCAGTGAAGCGTTCAGGGCCATCCCAGACGAGGATATTATGAACTATGGACTGGTAAAAGAAGCACTTTTGGCCAGGTATGCCATCACACCGGAGGCATACCTGAGGTGGTTCAGAGAGACGAGCAAGCAGACTGGAGACTCATATACCGGGAAGAACCAAATAGGCTGAAATTGTCAAATGGTTAAATGGGATTTGCGCCCAGGTTTTGCCTTACCTCTCCCAAGAGCATCAGCAACAAGTTTTGGGAGCCATTGAGAGAGCAAAGCAAGTGACTGTAACAGAACTGAATTCCATTATTCCCCCTGCAGCCTTACAACTTCACCATCAGCTACCGACCCGGTAAGCAAAATGGCAATGCTGATGGGTTGTCCAGGCTTTAGAGGAATGGAACTATGGACTAACTTCGGAGTCAACCCGTCTGGTGTCTCCTCCTGTGTTAGTCTCCTGCCGAAAGGGGAGAGATGTAACGGGAGGGCCCGTGGAACCCAGAAGCTCTTAGAAAGTATGAGCCAGAAAATAATGGACATTCAGAATGTCTTGGATTGCTTTAAAATAGGTCTGTAATATTAATCCACAATATTCCCCAGGATATAAGTAAAATAACTATTTATGGTTGTTGATTCTGAACACAACAGGTTAATTGAAAGATGTTAATGTCATCACCTCCAACCACCTAGCTGCCTGTGTAATGTAAATGAGTGCAGGCTAACTTCTAAAGATCTTTTCATTGTGGATTGTGATAATTAACTCTGTAATTGTATAACTGTAACTGTATAACTGAACTCACCTGTTGTCTGCTAAGGGATGTCAGAATAATGTGTATTGGGGGCTCGTTATGTAACCATTGTGTGATGTTGTGGGTGGAGTTGGGTCAATGTTCAGTTGGACTACAGTATTCTTTTAGTGTATATAAGAGCCTGCTTTTCTCAATAAAGATTGTCAGACCTGCCGGAAACCTCAAAACAGAGCGTTGTCTCGTTTGTGGAGGGAGAATTATTTGTATGGGGTCTTATTCGGCTGGTTGGAGTGTCTGGTAGCTGTCGTGTGCTCGGGAATGGAATATCTTAAATGACGTTAACCCCTGTCGTTACAGTCAGCTTAAGCATGTATTGCAATATGTGTGAACTAATAGTCCCTGTTTTTCATTGCATAGTTTGCTGGAGAGCAATGTGCAGAGAGTCCATCCAAAATTTGTATGGACCAAAAATGGTCATGATCATATTTGGCATATGTTGTGACCTGGGATGCCTGCCAACTTGTTTACAATTTGGAACAAGCCAGCAAGCAGGCAGCCTGAAACTGTCATTTAGTGCTGGCAATAATACCACCACTATATGAATGCCTTCTGGTTGGAAGTTCAAGTGGATGGAGGAACTGGCCAGGTCTGGGCATTTGGTTCACCTGTTAGGCAAACTGTGAATAGTTGGGTTTGGATGAACTCGTGGTTGACCTGAGCCAGAAGGCCATTCCTTCTATTCAGCTGTACTTGTCCTTTGTACTTCTCAGCTCCCCACCTAACAGCTTATTCTCATTCCTGCTCACCTATACCTGTCCCTCCATTCTTCTCAGTACTCCTTCTTCTATAACCTTTTCCCCATCCCTGCTCCGCTGTACTTGTCTTCCAATCTTCTCAGCTCTCCTTCTAATACCGTCTTCTCCTCATGCATGGTCACCTGTACTTGTGCTCCATTTCTCTTGGCTCTCCTTCTACTACCTTCTTCTCCTCATTCCAGCTCAGCTGTATATGCCCTTCATGCTTCTCAGCCTGGCCTCTACGACTCTCATCACTTCTCAGCTATGTTTAATTAGAACAGATTAATGTACCGTATATACTCGAGTATAAGCCGAGTTTTTCAGCCCTTTTTTTAGGGCTGAAAGTATACCCCTCGGCTTATACTCGAGTCAGTACCTCAAAATCGTGAAATTCCGCGGCCGGCGTCCATTGTTCAAATCTCGCGCCGTTCTCCCTGTCCCTTCCGTGAAAGGCGTTTCCAGAAAACACTGTGATGAGTGTTTGCACCTATCACGGATGTCCTCTTGTCCGACGTCCGTGATTGGCCGAGCACTGAACACAGTGCCTGCTGGGAAACGGAGTCGGCGAATGAGAGGACCTCCGTGATAGGCGCAAACACTCAACACAGTGTTTGCTGGAAACGCCTATCACGGAAGGGACAGGGAGAACGGCGAGAGATTTGAACAATGGACGCCGGCCGCGGAATTACAAGATTTTGAGGTACACTGACTCGGGCACAGGGAGGCTGCAATGGACACAGTAAGGGGGCACAGTGAGGTGACAATGGGCAGTGAGATGGCAATGGGCACAGTGAGACGACAATGGGCACAGTGAGGTGACAATGGGCAGTGAGGTGGCAGAGTGAGATGGCAATGGGCACAGTAAGGTTGGGCAATGGGCACATTCTCCCCCCCCCCCTCGGCTTATACTCGAGTCAATACATTTTCCCAGTTTTTTGTGGTAAAAGTAGGTACCTCGGCTTATACTCGAGTCGGCTTATACTCGAGTATATACGGTATGTGCTTTTTATCATGTCTGTAGACATAGTGCATCAAAAATAAGTAAAACGAAAGTTGAAAGCATGGCTTCAGTCAAACATTTTGTCATGAAAAAAAGGGGGTAAGGTAGGACCTTTTGTCAGGTTATTATTATACAGGATTTATATAGCGCCAACAGTTTGCGCAGCACTTTACAACAACAGGGAAGACAGTACAGTCACAATACAATTCAATACAGAGGGATCAGAGGGCCCTGCTCGTTATTATTTCTATCTATTTGACGTTTCCTTGTTTTCTGCCCTGGTTGACTCAAGTGAGGTAAGCTTAACTTGTGTTCTATATATTACATAAATACGCAACCTCTTCAACATGGGATCATATCGCTGTAAAGACCCCTCAAGTAAAGAGAGGGAATTTTTATTGCTGTCTCTGACCCCCTTGAGGAGTCTGGATCCTATATACTGTCTCAGAGACAGTTGTCCCTAACACATGAAGTGAGTGGACATCTCTGCAACTGGCACACAAACAATAATGAAAGATACACGTTTTAGGTTAACATTCACTTTAAGCTTAGCAGCAATATGAAATAAAATGTATATGAAAGTGTAATAAATGCTCATTCAATTGGACTTTAAACATTATTTGTGTATACTCTTTTGGGGTGGAGGGTTATGAGAAGTGGCCGTCCCTGAACAGTATATTGTGCTAAATCTGTAGGCAAATAAGAGAACCAGAACTTTTGCTAAGTGGAAGAGTGGGTTTGCGAATAAAGTTGGCAGTACCTCCACCCAGGACAGGGCCTCTATAAACAGAGGGGACTCCCTTCCTTGGAAATTAACCAGTAATCTAATCAATAATGTAAGCTTTATAGAAGAAAGGACTTATAATAGTACATACATCCAATGTACAAACAGATATTATCAGCAAAGGGCCTAATAGGAGTCCTGGTAGAATTGTGCACATACAGTGCCTTACAAAAGTATTGGCCCCCCTTGGCTTTTTACATATTTTGTTACATTACAGCCTTTAGTTCAATGTTTTTTTTATCTAAACTATATGTGATGGATCAGAACACAATAGTCTAAGTTGGTGAAGTAAAATTAGAAAAACATATACATAAAACTATTTTTCAGAAATATAAAACTGATAATTGGCATGTGCGTATGTATTCACCCCCTTTGTTATGAAGCCCATAAAAAGCTCTGGTGCAACCAATTACCTTCAGAAGTCACATAATTAGTGAAATGATGTCCACCTGTGTGCAATCTAAGTGTCACATGATCTGTCATTACATACTGTATACACACCTTTTTGAAAGGCCCCAGAGGCTGCAACACCTAAGCAAGAGGCGCCACTAACCAAACACTGCCATGAAGACCAAGGAAGTACACGTCAGGGTAAGATTATAAAAAAATTTCCAAATCTTTGATGATCCCTAGGAGCACCACCAAATCTATGATAACAAAATGGAAAGAACATGGCACAACAGCAAACCTGCCAAGAGACGGCCGCACACCAAAACTCATAGACCAGGCAAGGAGGGCATTAATCAGAGAGGCAGCACAGAGACCTAAGGTAACCCTGGAAGAGCTGCAGAGTTCCACAACAGAGACTGGAGTATCTGTACATAGGATAACAATAAGCCATACGCTCCATAGAATTGGGCTTTATGGCAGAGTGGCCAGAAGAAAGCCATTACTTTCAGCAAAAATAACAAAATTGCTCATTTTGAGTTTGCAAAAAGGCATGTGGGAGACTCCCAAAATGTATGAAGGGAGGTGCTCTGGTCTGATGTGAAACATGGTGGTGGCAGCATCATGCTGTGGGGATGTTTTTCATCAGTCGGGACAGGGAAACTGGTCAGAGTTGAGGGAAAGATGGATGGTGCTAAATACAGGGATATTCTTCAGCAAAACCTGTACCACTCTGTGTGTGATTTGAGGCTAGGATGGAGGTTTACCTTCCAGCAGGACAATGACCCAAAAAATACTGCTAAAGCAACACTTGAGTGGTTTAAGGGGAAACATATAAATGTGTTGGAATGGCCTAGTCAAAGCCCAGACCTCAATTCAATAGAAAATCTGTGGTCAGACTTTCAGATTGCTGTTCACAAGCACAAACCATCCAACTTGAAGGAGCTGGAGCAGTTTTGCAAGGAGGAATGGGCAAAAATTCCAGTGGTAAGATGTGGTAAGCTCAGAGAGACTTATCCAAAGCGACATGGAGTTGTGATAGCCGCAAAAGGTGGCTCTACAAAGTATTGACTTTAGGGGGGTGACCTTTTCTGTTATTTTGTCCTATTTGTTGTTTGCTTCACAATAAAATAAAAAAACATATTCAAAGTTGTGGGCATGTTCTGTAAATTAAATGATGCAAATCCTCAAACAATCCATGTTAGTTCCAGGAGGCAACAAAACATGAAAAATGCCAAGGGGGGGGGTGATTACTTTTGCAAGGCAATGTATACCTGGCTATAAATAGTTATTAATATAGATACCTCTAGATGAATGTTGCAGCAAACTCCAGTTGCGGAGAACCCTAAGGATGATGTTGTGTCTTTCTTTGTGTTGGAAATCTGAAGACAAGATCTGTGGTCATGGGGAGATCCTCCAACTATTGTCCAAGCAGCCTGGAACACAACTTGTCACCGGCAAAAACCCATGGTGTGGCACTGGAACTCAGAATCGGCCCATTTACTCAGCACTTTAAACCTCATAATCTTACATGCAACCAGTTATTGATCCCAAAGTGGCCATCGGAAGCCTAACCTGGCTCTAACCTATGCTGGTTATTGAGCCCTAAGCTAAAACTAGCTAAAGCAGGGGTCTCAAACTGGTGGCCCTCCAGCTGTTGCAAAGCTATAAGTCCCATAAGGCATTGCAAAGCTAACAGTTGCAAGCATGACTCCCTCAGGCAGAGGCATGATGGGACTTGCATTTCTGCAACAGCTGGAGGGCCGCCAGTTTCAGACCCCTGAAAGAATCCCAGGCCAGAAAGAAACCGTGTTAACTAGAATAACAAGAACTGTATATAAACTCTACTGCAATAAACAGGTTAACCTACCAGTATACTGGAAGGTGACCACTGTACATGCAAAAGCACAGACCTAGCTATCTGGCACTGTGCATGTGAAATAATAACAAGGACAGGGAACAGATATTCTCTCTGTCACAAGGATATACAGTAGATATACACTCAGCAGCTGAAATCAAACTATCAGATCATATTTAAAATTGTAAATTGGCAGCACTCTGAGATGCACTTACCAGTTTAATTAGGTGCAGCTGTTTCTACTTTATAATATTAGATCATAGGAATACTTGCATAATGGCCCGTACACACGATCCGAATATCGTACGAAAAATGTCATCCGAGGAAGAATCGTACGATAATCGGATCGTGTGTACAGGGCTTTCGAGAGCCGATAATGACAGTTCATCCGATATTATTTTATCGGACATGCACGAAAATTTTCCTCGTACGATACCAGATCGTACGATTTTCGTTTAGTCAGTACAGTTGTACGAAAATACAATACAAATACATTACAACACATGACATCACTTCCGATTTTTTTTTTCCTTCGTACGAGAATTTTTGTGACTTTAATAACCTATTAAATTTCTACTTGCGACTATTAAGCGAAAAAAGTTGTACGATCTGTTGTACGATATTCGGATCGTGTGTACGGGGCATAATAGTCCCTTCTGGCTTGGGGTTTAGCAGCATAAACAGGACATGTGGCTGAGACATTTTCTCTCTCTCCACTTCCTCCTGCCAGGGTTTCAAAACTAACAACCCTGGGGCAGGAAGTGCTTACATATTATATTTACAGACATTCACAATTTCAGGCAGTAGAGAGCAGCAGATCCCTACCCATACCTATAACTTATTTAAAGCTGTAATAAACGCAAAAGCAAACATGCTTTATATTGCAGCTTACCAATTCTTAGATGTGATAGTTGTTCTGCAGATGTTGCAGTTAGAGAGTTGAGACAAACTGTTTACCACTGACAGGGGTGCTTACAATGGTCAGCTTTTATTCATATATGTAAAGCCTTTATACCAAAAGAAACAAAAAAAACTGTTGCTGTAACTCCTTATAAAGTGTTAAGCCTCGTACACACGGCCGGTTTTCTCGGCAAGAAAACCGCTGGCAGAGCTTTTTGCAAAGAAAACCGTTTGTATGTATGTTTTCTCGTCGAGAACTTGCTCTCTATTTTCTCGTCGGGATTCTCGTCGGCCTGTTTCCCGACGAGAAAACCGTGTGTGTGTGTATGAGGCTACAAGCTTACCTGTCCTCCGGCGGTAGCTTACAAGGGTAGTGTAGGGTGAAGCAAGATGGCAGCAACGGCATCGAATGTGAGGAGCGCATGCTCGTCGTAGTCGATGACGTCACCGCGTTCTTGCCATTCAAAAGAACGGCGGTTCTTTTGAATGGCTGTCTGTATGCATGGCTTGGCAAGAAAAGCTTGCCAGGAATCTCGCCGTGTGTACAGGGCTTTAGCTGGAGTTCAGTTTCAATTTGTTTAGTGTATCCAAATTGGCTATTCCATCTTATACTCCCTTCCCCCCCAAACTGACAATGATGTCACTGTTATTCCTTGATCCACAGTGGGGGCACTCTTATACAGGAGGTGCGTTACTGGCCAGTTCAGCAGGTAAAAAAAGAGGGGGAAAAAAAAATAAAAAAATAAAACGAATGTATCTGCCACATTTAATGATTGGTAAGCTGCAACACATTACATTTTTGGTTTTGGGTTTGATACTTCTTTAATATTCCAGTATACTGTATTGTCATCGCTGTATTCAAATCAATATTATAGCCATGGTTTTAAGAATGACACAAATATTAATTTTCACAAAGTCTGCTGCTTCAGTGTTTTTAGAACTTTTTTGTCAGATATTACTATTGTATACTGAAGTATAATTACAAGCATTTCATAAGTGCCATAGGATTTTATTGACCATTACATTAAGTTTATGTAAAGAGGCAATATTTGCGGTGTTGATCCTTCTTTTTCAAGACCTTTGCAATTTGCCCTGGCATGCTGTCAATCAACTTCTGGCCCACATCCTGACTACTGGCAGCCCATTCTTGCATAATCAATGCTTGGAGTTTGTCAGCATTTGTGGGGTTTTTTGTTCACCCACCTCTTGAGTATTGACCCCAAGTTCTCAATGGGATTAAGGTCTGGGGAGTTTCCTGCTCATGGACCACAAATTTTGATGTTTTGTTCCCCAAGCCACTTTTGTCTTATGGCAAGGTGCTCCATAATGCTGGCAAAGGCATTGTTCGTCACCAAACCGTTCTTGGATGGTTAGGATAAGTTGTTCTCGGAGGATGTTTTTGTACCATTCTTTATTCATGACTGCATTCTTTGTTAAAATTGTGATTGAGCCCACTCCCTTGGCTGAGAAACAACCCCACACATGAATGGTAGCGCTCACCTTTTCTTCTCCGGACAAAGTTTTTTCCACATTCCTCAAAAAATCGGAAAGGGGATTCCTGTACCTTTTGTAGAATATCAGTCTGTCCCTGATGTTTTTCCTTCTTGACACCAGGTCATCCTCCAAAAGTCTTCTTTTGGCCAGGGCTGTATGTTCAAAGTGAAGGTACCTTTTATGGTTACCCCTGGATGTTTGGAGCATGCTATACAGCTGGCTTCAACTTTTGACTGTCTTGGAGCTGAAGCCTGCCCCCTTACACTTTGTCCCACCCCTCACAAACCAACAGACCAATAGCAGAGCCTCCGTGCCCTATCATAGGATTTCACATTGGACTAAACCTTTAAGAGAGATGGGGCTTAGCTCTAAATAAAGCAGAATCCTTGGACTTCTGTATGTCATATGCTCTTGATCCAGGGGATGCCTGTGCACACAAAAATCAATTACAGTTTCATCAAGGGTGCTTGCAGATCAGAATAGCCATAAGCTACTATTAGGAGCCAATGACCACTACCTTGTTATTTACTTCTTGTTCTGCTCTGAGTTTGAAAGAACAGCAGCTCTAAACTTTAAATTAGTCATGCCTCGAACACACGGCCGTGATTTCCTGACGAGAAACTGCGATGAGAGCTTTTGGCTGGGAATCCCGGCCGTGTGTATGCTCCCTCTCAGTTTTTCAGACGGGAAAACTGCCAAAAAACATCGGCAAAAAAAACAAAACTGGCTTGCCTCGTACACATGCTTGCGATTTCCGATGGGAAAAAGTCAGTCGGGAATCCCCACAGGAAAAAAGAGAGCCAGATCTCTTTTTTTTGCCGCCAGTTTTTGACGGTTTTCCCATCTGAGAAACTGCAAGGGAGCATACACACCGTCAGGATTGCCGGCCAAAAGCTCTCATCGCAGTTTTCCCGTCGGAAATCCCGGCAGTGTGTGACGAGGCAGCTCTCTTTTTTCCCGTCGGGATTCCCGAGCGTGTGTACGAGGCATGAGTCACTAACATTGTATTCAGTTTTCCTTTACATTAGTAGTACAACAACTTAAAAGACCCTACATTATTTTTATTTTTTTTCATAAGATTGTATTGTGTTTTCAAGTGCATACAGAAAAACTGTGACATGGAATGCAGTTGGTACTCTAAACAGACAAAGGATTTACTAATATCACATAATGTTAGAGAAATACCATACAGTTGCAGTAAGCATTTACTTTATGTCCATCTATCTAAACTTTAGTATTCATGTTTAATTGAATGGCTTTGTAGTAACAAATATGAATGTGCTCATCTTATTCTTGTATTAAACCCACAATGTGTACTTAGCACTGAAATTACACAATGTAGAAACATATAACGCTCCCCTTCTTTTGTTCTCTGTAGTCTGGTTGTTATTGACTTCTAAGACAAAAAAAATGTGTATTAAATCTGACCTCAGGGTACAGCATTATGTATTTGTCTTAAATTCAAAGTTCATTAAAACAACCTTCAGGTTAAGAGATTAGTAGATCACTTACTAGCTTCACATTATATTTTACACACATTCATTTGTCCTTATTTACCACTTGTATTATAACTAGTGTGCCAGTTAAACAGATTTTCAAAGCAATGATGTACTTTGGACCTTGATACTTGGGGCAGATCATTTATAAAGCTCTATGTTTTATAAGACAAAATAATTTTCAGTTTTTATCATGAAATGAACCCTATAATAGCAATGTCCAGATAAGAAACATAGACAGTAACATTTTAATGTCAGTGGAGACATACTTTCTTACACCAGTGGTCAGAGGAGAATTGCTGCCTTACATTGGTGGTCAGCGTAGAAATTACTTTTTTTATAAGTGGGCAGAGGAGAAAACCCCCTTTACATTGGTATTTAGTGGACATGCATCCCTTTACATTGGTGGTAACTGGCAGTAAGACTGCCTCCTTATATTTGTGATCAGTGGCAGAAATATTGTCCCTTATACTAGTGGTCAATAGTAAAGTGCCCCCTCACATTAGTGGTCAGTGGACAAGGGTTCTTAATATAGATGATCCATGTAGTGTCATCTTAGAAGAGAAATGCTTATGTAGCGCCTGCCCCTCTCCTCTCTCCGTGCGGCTCGCACTGTCTCTTGTCTAGGGGTATCTGGTAGGGTGGAGAGAGAGAGAGCGGGTGGGCTACGCCTAGCCTCCACCACGAGGGAATACCTGTGGTATCAGCAATGTCTTGTTTTACCTTCGGGTCTGTGTCGTGCACCCGGATCCTCCCTCCAAGAGTCACCGTGAACTTCGTCCGCCAGGAATTGAGCCTCACACCATTAAAGTCCAACACTCCTTTATTAGAACACACCATACAGGGACTCCCTTGATAGATAGAACAGAAAAGGAGGTGTGAGTGTGAATAGGCCCAGACACAAATTCGCTCCTCCACTCTCCTCCTGGAGAGTGGGATATGGTCTCCGCACGAGAGAAAGGGGATCCTTCTGGACGATCTCCGACAAGAGACTCACCCGTCACCGGCAATCTGCTGCACCGGGTCTTCGAGTGAGGAGCTCTTCCTGGTCCATTGCGTCTTACTCAGATTCAGGCCTCCATCCCCGAAGTGCCTTAGGACCCTTCCCTCGCGGAACTCCGGACCTTCTTGCAAGTACCTCACCCCAGGGCTTAAGATTGCCTGAGGTGGAACACGATCTCCGTTGGTCCCCTAGGCCGAGGCCTCCTAGGGGACTAGCACGAACCCACGTCCGCAAGCTGAAGGTGCTTGGGATGAAGACCCCGTGACCAAGATGGCCGGCCCCTTTATCCCCTCTCCCAGCAAGCACGGCGGGTTCCCCGCCCCACCATACCGCTACCGAGAGAGGACAAAAAGGAGGCTCGACATACAGTGATATTCATCCCTCCGGCCGCGGTGACAACGCCACCTAGTGGACCGCAGGGAACATAGCACTGATGTCACAGCTAGATTAAAAAAATGCACCCGGGAAAGTAAGTACCCGCTACACTTACTTACATTGATGGGTGGTAAGAAATGCTAGGCATACATTGGTGGTCAGTAGCAGGAACACAGCCCATTTGTATTGGTGGACAAAGACAGGAAGAATGATGCTTATGTTGGCAGTCAGTAGTGAAGTGCCCACTTACACTGGTGTTTCGTGGACAAGGGCCCCTTTTAGATTAGTGATCAATATAGAGTCTCCTTACAATAGTAGCCAATGAGAAAAGGCCTCCTTAAATTGGAGAACTGCAACCTTACAATAATGGTTAGGGCAGTGTCCTCTTAATCACTTACAGACCGGTAGATTTGGCTGCTTAATGACCAGCATCGCTTTAACTGACAATTGCGCCGTCATGCGACGCTGTACCCGAACATAATTGACGTGCTTTTTTTCCCACAAATAGAGCTTTCTTTTGGCGGTATTTGATCACCTCTGTGGTTTTTATTTTTTGCGCTATAAACAAAAAAAGAGCGACAATTTTGAAAAAAAAACAATATTTTTTACTTACTTTATTTTTTGCTATAATAAATATTGTTCCTCAGTTTAGGCCAATATATATTATTGTACATTTTATTGGTAAAAAAAACGCAATAAGCGTATATTGATTGGTTTGCGCAAAAGTTATAGTGCTACAAACTTTGGGAAACATTTATGGCATTTTTTTTTACCAGTAATGGCGGTAATCTGCCTTTTTCTTTTTCCGGTACTGCAACATTGCAGCGGACAGATTGGACACTTTGACACATTTTTGGGACCACTGACATCTATACAGCGATTAGTGCTATAAAAATGCACTGATTACTGTAGAAATGTCACTGGCAGGGAAGTGGTTAACACTAAGGGGGCAATCAAGGGGTTAAATGTGTTCCCTAGTTAGTGTATCTAACTGTATGGAGATAGCACCGACTGGGGGAGGAGACCGATCAGTGTTCCTACTTAGTAGGAACAAACAATATGTCTCCTCTCCCCTGACAGAACAGGGATTTGTGTGTTTACACACACAAATCCCTGTTCCTGCTCTTGTGCACATGATCGCGCTCGCCGGGCATGCGCATCAGATTACCCGCAATGCAGCGGGTGTGCGCGTGTGCTATCGCCATTAAAGATACATACCCATACGACGATTTGCGGGAACGAACCAGTTTGCCGACTTATATCGGCAAAGTGGTTAAATTGGTGGTCAATGGAAAAGTGCCTCCAGTATTGTTCAGTGGAGAATTACCCCCTTATTAAGGTGGTTAGTGGAGAAAAAAATCCTTACATTGGTGGTTAGTAGTGGCAGTCAGTAAAATTGGTGGTCAGTAGTGTTATGACCTCCTATATGAGTGACCATTTATAACGTGCCTCCTTATATTGGCGGTCAGTAGAGAGTTACCCACTTATATAAGTGGTCAGTGGAGAAATAATTCCTTACATCGGTGGTTAGTGAATACATGGTATCTTACCTTGATGGTTTGGGGTTTGTGTATTGCTTTCCCCTTCCTGCTATGATGGCAGTCAGAGATGTGCCCCCTTAAATTGGTGGTCAGTAGTGTTATGAACTCCTATATTAGTGACCATTTGTAAAGTGCCCCCTTATATTGGAGGTCAGTAGAGAGTTACCCCCTTATATAAGTGGTCAGTGGAAAAATAATTCCTTACATCGGTCGTTAGTGGATTCATGGCATCTTACATAGATTGTTTGTGTTATGCTCTCCTCTTCCTGCTATGGTGGCAGTCAGTAGAGATGTGCCCCCTTAAATTGGTGGTCAGTAGTAGACTTGTGCACAACGGAAAAATTCATTCCGTTTCGGTTCGTTTCTTTCCGGTCCTGTTGATTCGTAATCATTCGTAATTTTGCTAGACGGGATTTTTCGTGTTCGGACTCATTCGTATTTTTGCAAGCGACATTTTTCGTTGAATTTTTTGTTGCTTTATAATTCGTACTTTCGGTAGAGTACGTTGTTTTTCGTTGATTCTGGACACAACTCCTACTTTCGTAACTTTTTTTGGGTTCGTTGATTCGTAATTTTCCGTGTCTCTCTCACAACGACGCTGCCTATTATGCCTAATGTGCTTCGAATGGATTTGTACTTTTCTAAATACATAGCGGTTATTTGTAACGATTCGAAATCTCGTATTTTACTTTCGTTTTTTACATGCGGCTATAGGCTCCGCCCCTGTACACCATTTTTAGAGGGTTCAGCACGGTGAGGGAGAAGCAGAGAGCAGAGCAGAGTGAGTGTTATTGTGCTTCGAATGGATTCGAAATCTCGTATTTTACTTTCGTTTTTTCATGCGGCTATAGCCTCCGCCCCCTGTACACCATTTTGAGAGGTAGTTCAGCATGGTGAGGGAGAAGCAGAGAGCAGAGTGAGTGTTATTGTGCTTCGAATGGATTCGTACATTCGTAACTTTTTTCATAACGAATTATGCCGAAGACCTTCGGGCATTCGCTATTTTGCGGTATAATTTATTTCGGATTCGGTTTTATTCGTAATTGCTCTGTTCGTAAATTCGAATGCTTCCGAATGTCCGAAAGTTACTAAATTCGGACGAATTTCGATTCGTTACGAAACGAATTGCACAAGCCTAGTCAGTAGTGTTATTACCTCCTATATGAATGACCATTTGTAACGTGCCTCCTTATATTGGAGGTCAGTAGAGAGTTACCCCCTTATATACTATAAGTGGTCAGTGGAAAAATAATTCCTTACATCAGTGGTTAGTGGATACATGGTATCTTACATTGAAGGTTTGTGTATTGCTTTCCCCTTCCTGCTATGATGGCAGTCAGTAGAGATGTGCCCCCTTAAATTGGTGGTCAGTAGTGTTATGACCTCCTATATTAGTGACCATTTGTAAAGTGCCCCCTTATATTGGAGGTCAATAGAAAAGCAGTTTAGGAGGAGTAGCCTCCATCGCTCTCTCATGGTAGGTTTCCATCAAAATGTACATGATTATCTTGGACATATATTTCACACGTTCTTCTTTATTTGCTTGCTCTATATTTTGTTATACCGTATGTTTTAACCATCCACTATTCATGGAAACATTTATGATGATGTCTACAACTGAAATCACCAGTTTAGGCAAAGAAAAGTTTTGTTTTTGGAAAGAAAAGAAACCGTAAGCAATGAATTATGCTGAACCTTTGCCACAAAATATAATTTAGATTATGTTTAGTATTTTGTATTGTCTCCTGGGTACGTAGACCGGATTGTCTTTCACACACTTCTGATGGATTAAAAGAAGTCATTTTATGCCACAACATGCACGACCTTCAGACGGGTATGGCTTACAAAAACAAAGCCTGTAATCATGTTTTGTTTATTTAGAAATACTAATCAGCATCTGGTTTCTAAATATTACAATATTCACACAAGGATATTGCCAGCGTGTCTAATTCCATAACACATAAAAGTGGTCACCTTACTCATAGCGCCTCTGATGATGCCCTTTGGTCTGGCAGCATTTGTTGCTATAGATGACGTAATGACAGCAGTAGATTTGGCATCAGCAAAGGTGCTGATTACATTACCTGTGTCCAGAGACATCATTGTACAGCAGTGTTTTTATCTTTCTTTTAAAGGCAAACTCAGGATAGAAAATGTTGTCTCAATATAAGAATCATGTGCATTCTTACTTGATGTATTTCTTCCAGATCTGAGTAGTAATCCAGTGTGAAACTTTGTTTCTATGTGCAGGGTGACCAGTCTTGTCCCCGCCCCATTGTAGTTTTTTGCAGGCAGCCTGTAGTGACGGAGACCTGCTGGGTTCCTCCCACAGCTCTGCACAGTCTGTGCACAGTAGAGTGATGATGTCACTGCCACTTTTACAAGGTATTAATTGGATATTATTTTATGATATTGAGGAAAATATTTGTAGCGGTCTTCCCACACCTTCTCCCCTCTCTTTATGGCTGTATTACTCGTCCAGGGGTATCTGGGAGAAGGGGGAAAGATGCACACCACCAGCTCAGCTCTCTGATGTAGTATGCAGAGATATGAGCTAACCGTTTACCTTCAGGCCTGCGATTTAGGCCGGAGCCTCAGCTTCTCCTGTGGAGGATGATTGTCACTGTCACTGACAGGGACACTTAGCTTCCAGTAACACGAGTTCCACACCAATAAAAGTCCAACACTGTTTTATTTGCTTTGATCAATAGGTAGGCTGGTTGAACTTTAAAAGAACAGACAAGGTGTAGGGAAGAATAGGTCCAGGCACAACACAATGAATGAAGTTTCTCCTGTTCCGTTTCGTGCAAACAGGCTTGGCGCACAGTCGCTGCCACCGACCGTGAATTTTGTCCCTGCCACTGACCTGGGTGAACGTTGAGGCCTCTGCCACAGGCCTTGGATGAGGCCTTCCACTGACCTGATGAAGATGGGTCTCTGCCACAGACCATGAGAACATGAAATACCTCCACTAGAACAAACGACCCCTGTCAGAGGAAGACATCCATCCGGACGGTCACCAGAGGCCTCCACCGTCACCAGCAAATGCTGCGCTGGCTCTTTGGGGAGGTCACCTCTCCGGTCCCTTATGCCCTGGATTCAGGCACCCAATACCGGGGGCACCTTAGGAATGCTTCGCCCTTGCGGGACCCAGTTGAAGGTACTGGGCCCCAGGCCTCCTGGTAAAGTACCTCACCCCAGGCTGAAGGTTCCTGGGATGGAACTCGACTCCACGCGCCCAGGCCAAGGGCGCCTGGGCACAGACGAACCGCAGCAGCCCCCAGGCTGAAGGTGCCTGGGGAATGGACCTCGTGCGCAAGATGTCCGCCCCCTTTATATCCTCTCCCAGCAGGCACAGCGGGTTCCCTGCCCCGCCGTACTATTGCCGCGAGAGGACACAAAGGGCACGGCTCTAGAATGGCAGTTCAACCCCGGTCCCAGGTGACAACACCACCCAGGGACCGCAGGGAACATAACACCATTCATACCTCCCACACTCCAAAGTGTCCATTAAATTCCAAAAAAATCAATGTATCTGGGCCATCTATGGCCCAGATACTCTCTCTAAATTTGACACCCGCTACATATTTAAATGAAAGTTTTTGTGCCTGAAGTTCAGCTTTAAGGTACATAAGGACAGAAGAGAATACAAGCAAGACTGCAGAACATTCACATGTCTGTGTCCCCCCCCCCCCCCAAAAAAAACAAAAACAAAAAAAAACAGTCCCCCTGTACAGCAAAGTGCAAATTCAATTTGACAGTGGAAAGAATATCAATAAATTGCAAGAATTGTTAAAGACTTCACTCAGTTATCTGCTAACAAGCAAAAGGTGTCGAGCGAGAGTATTATAAAATAAGGATTGATTGTACCTCTTGATTCCCGTAATGAAGTTGCTTTTGCTTCACTGTTTATACTTATACTGCCAGCTGTTTGCCAACACTAACAAGCTCCATCTACATGACGCTGCTTACTTGCCCTTTCATCCTTACCCCTCTTTATACCGCATACCTGCTTACGATTTCTCCTCCATACTAACATTTGGGAGGTTAGTCCAGGCACAATGGATAGCACAATCACTACTCTATCCCTGAGTAGGTTTAGCTCACCCAGATAGTCTCCTACAAAGTGGATCCTGGCAGCCGAAGTGATGCTCGGACGTTTGATCAAGTTCTTTTCCTAGATGTGATCGGGAGACTCTCTGCCACAGAATCTATCAGACCCCGAACCTCTTAGCTTCTGGTACTTAAGGACAGGTGCCAGCAGCAGCACATTACTAGGCCCTTGGTGGATAGAAAAATCCCTCCAGAGAGTTACCGGGCCCCTTCCTTCACCGTGAACTCTCACCGGTCCGTCAGAAAGGTCCTCCCCCGGCCTCCTCTTCTTAGAAGCAGGCTCCCTCGCGAGAGACACCCTGGGACTTCTCCTCCTCTAAGCGGGCTCCAGCTAAAGGTGCTGGGCCCAGTGTTGAAGATGCAGCCCCAGGACTAAAGGTGCCTGGGACTGATGCACACGTGGCCCCATGGCCTGGAGGACCATGCGCCACGCACCCGGACTCCGACTCTGGAACGAAGACCCCTCCCAGGCGGCGTCTACCCCTTATGTATCCTCTCCCAGCATGCAGAGCAGGTCGACCACACCCACCGTACCGCTGCCGAGAGAGGACACCGAAGGCACAGCACTAATACCAGCGGTTCAACCCTGACCCATTATGGCAGTGCCACCTATAGGCCACAGGGAACTGCACACCAGTATACCATCCTGGAAATGAAACAGCACAACCTATAAATTGAGAATGGTCTGAGCCTAACTACTATCTCAGACCAGCCCCTAAATTTGGGTATATAGCAGCCCTAAATGGGATGGGGGCTACATATGGGATCCTAATCAGTGACTTTTCTTAATGCTTTATCCAATGAGATTGAATTTCTTACAGTCTAAACATGTTCCAACATTATCCATAATTTTTTTGTGTTTCCAGCCCCATTTGGATTTTGAGGAACATTGACTTTCATTTTTAGACTTAATAGTTTGCTATCTCTATTATTCCAGTGGTGGGAATTTCTTAGTACCCTACTTTGGCAGGCCCTCAGCTCGAGCTCTCAAGGGGATGTACACACATGAGTTTACACCTTCCACTTAAATAACAACCATTTTGGTCATTCGGTTTAATGGCAATTTTCCGTGGTACACTTGCCGTCCAGACGGTGTGATTATTTTTGTGTTTTGTGTTCTGCTAATGTTTGTTTGTCTGATATGCATCATCTTGTATGCGTTTTTTAACTAGCATGAATTCCTCCAAGGCTAGGGGGATATACATTTACACATTTTTGGCATCATATTTTTCCAATATTTAATAAAGTTTTTTTTTTTTAAATGCCAAATACCCAGCCACAATTTTTGTCATTGCAGTAACTTCTTTTCTACCTTTGTAGCTGGTATAAATGGGATTTTTTTTTTAACTTGTACAGTGGTATGTTAGGACTTTTGATCTTAAGGTAACCATATACTATAAGATTTCTCAATTTCTCGTTTCTTTTGATTCATGGTAAACAGTGTGGATGAAGGGATCTTGCCTATCAGCTATTTTATTCTGTCAGCCTGTATCCACCACTATCCAAATAACCAAACAATTTTATTATGTATATTGGTACATTACATGTAGCAAGAATGTCTTCTGTGTCCTCATTGTCGCTAGATGTCAAACACAAAAGAAGGAATACAACTATGAATGTACATCACATGATGAATATTAGCAGGTGGACTGATGCATCACATGCAATTCAATGTTGAAAATGAACCAAAGAAAAGCACTATGAAGATTACACCAGTTCCATACATTCTTGTCTATAGTTCTCTGAATTACTCATTAACATTTGACATTTGAGCTTAATTAGTTCTATAGACTGTATTTTTAGTTTGGGTCCATGAATGTATGAGAGTACATAGCAACCTTTATACCATGTTTTGGTATCTGAAATATGTATGTCCATGTTAACCACTGATGTCAAATGATAGTGCTCACTTTGATTCAGGCTCCAGGGTAGATCAAAGCCACCAGAGAAAGATTTGTCTTAGAACTTGCACATAATGAATGACTGGTATCAGCCAGAAGTAAGCATTGTTCCAAAGCTTTAGGATTCCATTTAACAGGGGATTTACCCTGGCCAATGAAAGCTGCAGAGTGCCTGAAAGCATCCAGTTTAGCATCAGATGAGCAGCCAGGGCATAGCTGTTATTCAGCTGTGATCCTATAGACAGATAGTACAGCTCACCATGTTAGTATCTTGATGAATCCAGTATTAACAGAATAATACTCATACACTGTATCTCTTTTTTCTCAAGCAATAGAATAACCCTAATGTATTGTTGGAAAGATTATAATGTAGCAATAAAAGCTAAAGGGCATACTGTATACATTGCACTCTCCTAAGCATTTTTAAGAAACATGGATATCCAAAAGCATGTGCTATTTACAAAAGCAAGGTACTGTTTAAAATATACCTATCAGTCAATGAAATACCAAAGAACATCCTTGCTGTATAAAAAGTACCCTCTGGTGCTGCAACTTACAAGTAGTGTTCCTGTCTTTTTAACCGATTCATGCTATAGCCGAAAAGGAAGACACGAGTTTGGGATGCACGTGCCTACTATCCCTGGGCATCCACAATGACTTTCCCTGTAGCTTAAAGCAAACCTTTTAAAAAATACTGTAACATCAGAACTTCAGGATACCTTAATGTACCTTTAGATTTCTGTAAACTATTCACTATGGAAGTTCAGGACCCCCAGAACCTGATGACACTCTCCTAACAGTGCCCCAAAGTTCTCAAACTTCAAGAGATTTGGCAACCCAACTGCCACCCTGCTACCCACTTGGGCAACTCAGTAGCCAGGAAAATGGTGCCCAATTGGAAAGTGATGTTTTTGTGCATTGCATGAGTTGCTTGCAGTTTACCACAATGCATAGAGCACTGGTATCTTTGTGTTGTTGTATAGACTATGGAATAGTATTTGTATTGGAATGCCTTTAAGAATTAATGGAAACACACTACAATGCACATATTTAGCATAATGCCATGAATTGTGGTAATGTGTGCTAACACACAGGTCTTCACATACCTTATCACATGTGCTGTGGTGTGAGCAAGACCTGAAGGTGAATGTAAGTGCATTTAATTTACCATTGATGTTACTTGAAGTTGTTTTAAAGGCTCCAGGTTTTTAACCTTTATGCTTAGACCTTCTGTGTGTAGCGGCCCCCTCCCCCAGCCCCCCATACCCACCTGAGCTCCCTATTGATCCAGCAATGTGCACGAGTGCTGAGCTTCTCCCAGGTTCTTCATTCCTTATTGGCTGAGACAGCAGTGGGAACCATTGGCTCCTGCTACTGTCAATCACAGCCATTGAGCCAATGAGGAGAGCGGGGTGCGGGGCCAAACTACGGCTCTGTGCGTCTTATGGACACAGAGTGAGCACACACCAGCACCCCTAGAGCTAACGGCTTGCTATTGGGGGTACTGGCTGAAAAGGAGGAGCCAGGAGCGCCGGGGGAGCTGGAAGAGAGGAGGATTGGGGACGTTTTGTGCAAGGCACAGCACAGAGCAGATAAGTATGACATGTTTGTTAAAAAATAATAATAAGTTCATTGGAAGCTTTTAATTTAAAGATAAATGAGCAGCAAAGTACAATGTATGGAGTTTGTATGTTTTCTGGTGGTATGCTGGTGGCCTGTCACAAACAAAAATATGCTGGCACCTCAAATGAATTTGCTTCCACTAATATTAATCTTCCTGTGTGCAATGGGGACATTATTGTATACACATTCTGCGATAGTTGATATGAATGGCTCAATGTTCTGTATTAAAATACTGCTCGGAAAAGTACCTGTACTATTTAAAGGAGTAAAATAATAACAATAATGTAGCGGGTATTTAAATTTAAGGGAAGCATCTGGGTGGTAGTGTAACCCAGATGCACTGATTATTGTTTATGGAGGACTCTGGTGGTGTGAGGTTCCCTGGGGTCCGAGGGTGGCACTGTTGCCCTGGGCCGGGGGTTTAACCCTCACTGCAAGACTGTACTCTTTTTGTCCCTTTCCGGCGGTTGTACAGCGGGACGGGGAACCTGCTGTGACGCTGGGGAGAGGAGATAAAGGGGCCGGACGCCCTGAGCACGGGGTTCAGAGTCGGAGGACACCTTCAGCCTGGGTGCGGGCGTTCCGGAGTTCCGGGCACAGGGGCCCTTGAATCTGAGGCGAGGAGGCCGGGGAGTGTAACCCTTCCGAACAGCCCGGTGCAGCATTTGCCGGGGACGGTGGGGCCTCCGGTAACTCTCTAACTCTCTCGGAAGGATGTCTTCCCTCTGACTGGGGCCACAGCTTAAAGAAGGTAACTCCTGTTTCATGTTCGTCAGAGTTGCTGGTAGAGACTCAGAAAAGGAAAGAAGTACATTCACAGCCACTGTGCGCCATAACCGTTGGTGATATCTCAATGGTTTAGTTTGATTAAGGATTGTGCCTTGACCTACTCCCCACCTATACTGAACTGTTCGTTGGTCACAACCTGTCTGTGCTAAGTGACGATTTATTGCTGTTGAAGAATAAATAAGAGTTGGACCTTTTCAGTGGTGTGGAACTCTGGTTACTGGGAGCAAAGGGGGGTCAGTTAGAGGAAAGACTTGACCCTGGGTTATACACACGACCCGATGGTAAAATACGTTCGGGCCTTCACCTCTATCTAGAAGAGGACATGGGCCGTGGTGGATCTCATCCCTCCTCCCAGGTTCCCCTAGACAAGACAGCAAGCCGAGAAGAAGAAGGGGTGAGAGGGGTGAGCCCGCTACATGTGGGGGCATTGTGTCCGGGATGTGTGTTATACCGTCTGAATTTGAACTTTGCTGCCCGGAGGAGTTTCGAGTAGGTCGGCCATGTTGGCCAGCATGCCACGAGGCACACCATAGCTGCGCAGTTCGTTGGCGGGGAGAAGAGAAAGCCCGCGAACAAGTGCAGAGTATGGGAGGAGTCTGGCCATGTGGAAGGACACACGTGGAGATTCCGGCGCGAATTGGTCAGTGCGCAATGGAGCAGCAGACAGTCAGGATGACCTCAAATACTCTGTGGATTTCTGTTCCTTCTGCAGCGGAGATGACTTCTGAGAGGGGTGAGCCCGCTACAATAATATAAGGCATACAATAGAAATAACATACCACTGGTAGAAATAGGTATTTTAGAATGTATTTTCAAGCAGTTTTTTTTTTTATTTAAAAAAAGAAAAGCCAAAGCGATTGCAAAAGCTGCTATAGGCCTGTGATTTATCTTACCACTGGAGCCAGCTCATTTAAATCATATAGAAGATGAAGGTCCCAATTTTACACTGAACTTCAGAAAACTCTAGTCACGCCACTTTGTAGGAAAATTCTGGAAAATCAGCTTGACTTTTTGCCTAAGAGGTATCCCACACTTTCGCCCATTTCAACAAAGTGTAGTCACTACACTATAAATTATGTGAGGTGCATGGTATACACGCTCCTGTCCAGACATATGTCTTACATTTATTTTTAAAGTGTGCTCTTTAACTAAAGCAGACTTCAGTTTTGTATGATAACAATGAAGGACACAGCCAAAAAGCATTTCAAAGGATCCAGACATTTAATCATGTCTTTCAGTCCCAAGAGCAACATTAAATAACTCAAAAAAGCACAATCTTTATATTAACAGACATTATGAATTACATGAACAATATCAAAGCATCTCTTTGTAAGATACCTGCAGCACGCTTATCTGTGGGATTTGAGTTGCTTTCTGAGATTCTTCAATAAACCACAATAAACAGATAAGAAGCACAGTGAATTGTTATAAAATATATAATGCTATGGGGTTTAGTTATAGTGTTTTTGGATTTTCTGCACTTAGCTCTCTGTGAAGATAGGCTATGTGACATGAAAAAAAGGGAACAGATGTATGCATAAATCAAATATGGAGTCATTGAGACAGCATTTCTGCAGTGGAATATACCATGGAACATATGTGCCAGTAGCAAACACTGAGTGGAAAGCAGAAACACTATATGTAGTTAGCACATCTTTAGGTATTTTTTCATTATGCAGTAGATAAAATGTTATTATCCCCTGTGGTGCTGTCTGATGAAGGTACAGACAGTTCACAAGTGGTTCACTAAAAATAATGTATGATATGTTATTCAGTTTGCTGTTATTAAGGTAATAATGCCTTGCAAAGGACATGTACATAGCAAAACCAAAATATTAAAAGTGTATAGAATACGTAATGTACAGGAACCTAGAAAATCATTTAAAACACAGCATTTAAAGTGGTTGTAAAGCCACTTTAAAAACAAAACAAAAAAAATAACACCTGCAAGACAAAGGCATAATGAGCTAGTATGCATAGCATACTAGCTTATTATGTAATACTATTATGTAATACTCACCTGGGATCGAAGCCCCCGCTACGGTGCCCGACACAGCACCGGCCGGCGACATGTCATCCCGGAGTTACTTCCGAGTATCGCGGCTCCGGCGCTGTGATTGGCCGGAGCCGCGATGACGTCAATCCCGAAGTCACGGCATGACCTCCTTGAGAAACGGCACGATCGCCTTTTCTAAAGTGCGCCTTCGCTGTTATCTACGGTGCATGCGCCGTAGACATCGGCACAGTTCTCTATTGTAAATATCCCCTAAACCGTGTAGGTTTAGGAGATATTTCTAGCACCTACAGGTAAGCCTTAATCTAGGCTTACCTGTAGGTAAAAGTGGTTTTACAGGGTGTACAACCACTTTAAATCATCCATTACCTCTGACACCCTGGGTTCAGTCATCTTACCAACTGTATCAATAAGTAGAGACATACACAATATTAAAGAAACAGTTCAAGTATGTTAACTGTATTAGTGAGAACACAAAAGTAAGTATATCTCAGCACTGTAAGATAATAAAAAGGCACTCTTACAAACAGATACTTTATCTATACTTATGAAAAAAGCTATGTAATGACACAAAGTTCCTTTAACTGTAAATGAACACAGATATTAACCCAATCACAGAAACCTATGTGAACAGGTCAGCAGGAGGGTAGAGAGCTGGCACTATATCTTCTATGTCAGACTCCTTGCTTCTGTTTCCTCAACCCACAGGCCATTAAAACTTGCACAACATAAAGAAAACAATATGCAGAATATTATATTCAAATTGGCTGGCCCCCTTTAGATGAAGTCCAATGCAATTAGAGCAAATGAGGGAAAAGGAGAGCAAAAGGTAAAAGGGTATTCTTTGAAATCCAGATGTCTTCAGCTAGCCTTGTTGTATTGTAACTAAGGTAATCCTTGATAAAAGGGTATAGCAAATTTGGCAGAACTTTAAGGTATCCTTGTTGTATTGTAACTTCCTCTATTATGATCTTAATGGTGTTATCCAGTATAGCTACAGGAATCAATATCGTGAACTGGCCATAGGTGTCTTCTTTCAGTGTTCATTATAATATAAGAACTACAACTACCACCAAGCTGAACTGTGTGAATGATGTCTGAAAGCAGTGTCTTTAACAACAAGATAGGCTATGCCCGCTCACCACTCTGGAACTTAGATACAGCTGGCAACGATGTAGGTAATGAAGAAGACTCTATCGGGAACTCTCTCTGTATCCTGGCTCTGGGAAATGGCGCCCACTGCGCCACGCTGCGGCCCACCTGGATCTGAAGTGCAGGCGTCTTTGGATGACCTGAAACACCCTCCGGTCCCTCTAGGGAAGAAACTATGCTGTCCGCAGAGGTCCCTCTGGGTATAGCTGAACGACTCCCCGCTGTGTAGGCCGCAAATCAACAGCAGCTCACTGTCACACAGACCTCCTGCTGGCAGAGTCAAACGGCATCCCAAGAGACCGATCTAGCCCGTGCCAGCCCTTTTTACATCCTTTCCCAGCATTCTGTTCTGTCCATTCAGCATTCTGTTAATTGTAGTTCAGATCAATCCTGCTGGCATTGAAACTTCTGCACTCTGAACTACACATTTCATGATGCTTTGCTCTGAATCTTATCACAAAAAAAGAAAATGACACAGAGTCTAGCAAACACTAGAGGAAGCCAACCCACATTAATAACACAACAAAAAAATGTATCTGGATTGCAGGCATAATAGCCAGCTCCTTGCTACAGGTGCAATCACAGGTCGCAAACTTACAACGTAGTCCTCCCTGCCCCTAGCACTCCCTCCCAGTGCTACATTAACCTGTCCCAGATCCAGCAAGATATCACAAGATTGCACAGTCACTTATCAAAATGCTTTTGCATTGCACTCAAATTTATTCCTGTGGAGACATTCATTCCTTTGGAGCTTGTACTTGCAAGCCCCATAGAAATCCATTGACAGTGCAGAATATGTGCATGAGCATAGCCAGGAGAATATTGACAAGCAGCTGTTTGATCTAGTCATTTATATGTGACTGCAGGTAAGTTCTAGGCTGGGGGCAGTGATGGGGAGAGGGGAATACATACAAAAGTATAACTACACCAAAGGTGAAATTACGCTTCAAATATATTTTTTCATGCAGCTAGTAAAAAGAAAAACAGAGTTTCCCTTGATATCGGCCTCCTGTTATCCCCTGCACTAGATTAATAGCTTGAGAAGCGTAGGACTGTAGGCTGATCCAGCTCTCTTGTATTGAACTGGCTGTACATTTTACAGAAGGAGAGAGCAGAATGATATGTTCATCAATGTTCTGCTATTCTTCACTGTCCAATCACAAAGTGGAATGGGTTTTAGGACAGACAAGACTATATCCCTCAGTTGCTTCTACAGACAGAGGTAAAGTACCAAATCTATAGCAGAAGTAATTCGGCAAACAATAGTTTAGGGTGGCAGAAGTTAAAGACTGGAGCTGGTGGTAGATAGTTAGTCAAAAGTTAGGCGAAATACCTTTAATGCATTCCAATGGACCTTGTCAAAAGGTAGCTTCTAATCTGGTTCACAGAAATATAACACAGGTTCAAGATTTTGGAATCATCTCAGGAGGCCAGATCGCAGACATAGGGTTCATGCCATATGAGTGGCAGTCGCTACAGACAGAAATGAACTAGATGGACAGAGAGTCTCTGAATGGCATGATCCTGGTTAGGCTTTAGCCCCTCCTCAATAATCCATCCTGTTGCAAAGTGTCGGGAAAAGATATGTCAACAGGACCATTGTGGACTGATATGCGCTCTCTATATTATTAGTGGTGAGCATGGGCTCCTCAAGTCTGTGGAGTTGCTGATTCTCTTCAAGTATGCTCCAAAAAAAAGTTTGGGTTTTACTGTACATCAGTGCAAGATCTAGGCTTTAGGTTTTTCCACAGGTGACATCTGATTAGCTGACAGGCAACTGAAATGAAATAGTGAAATGTCAGGCAGAAGTAAGATAGGTGAGGTTAAAGAGCACTGTCACCTTCCCTCTCAGAACAAAGTGACAGTGCTTCCTGAAAGCCCACCCCACAGCATACTCACCTATCCACACACCCACGCTACCTATCTGCTGCAGGATTCCATCCTGGGTAAGTTTAGGTGTTGGGTGGTGTTGAAGTGTATTTGGGTGGATGAAATATAATTTTTGGGTCTGGTGATTGGTCCAGGCCTGAGCACTGCCACATGGGGGAGTTTACATACTATCCTATACCCAGAAACCCTGCTTCATTAAAACAACAGAGTGAGGACTCCAACAGAGCAAAGAGATGGCAAGAGGGGGTGGATTGGTGGGTATTCTTTGCTGGGGGTTGGTCTGTAAGATGGCAGAGTTGCTTTCCCTGAATGGTCATTCCTTAATTGGTACATTTTGAAAAGTAACTAAGAGTATCTATGAATTTGAGCCTGGCATTTATGTGAATGTTGTAAACTCATTATGAAGTCATTAGGGCAATATGTGAGCAAAAAAGTAAAAAAAAAATTCAGTGCCCTTAACTGCTTAAAGTATTTGTTGTTGAGGACCATAACGCTAGGGTTGCAAGCAAACTTTACTAGATGAAAGCTAAAATCAACTTTGAACGATGTACTGGGATGGCATATTAAAACCCATAATAGCTATAGTAGTAATTGTTTGCAATATATACCCTGTGTTGCAGTGATGCTCCACGTCCCACATTATTTACAATGTTCTCGATTTTTAATGGAAAAGAAGAAACAAATTGATCATTTTTAGAATTTTAAGCCCTGCCAATAGAAAGTCTCTGTTCTTGTACATTCTACAGAACATATGAGAAGCATGCCTAGACTTTGAAACCAAGAAGACCGGTGGGATTTCTGTGTGTTCTAGCAGTCAAAATCAATTTGGTCTAATATGTTTCATGTTATAGTACTTACACAGTGAGCAAGAGTTTCTGCTTTTTGTGTGGTATATATAAATAAGTCAATTTCTTATCTAGCCAAAAGCTTACAGTAGTAGGCAAGAATTTATAGTGCAGGTTAGTTTAGGTAACATTAGTAAATTGGCCTTTTCCCAATTTTATATTAATTATTCTGTAGTTTGAGGTAAAGCTGGAAATTACCATCATGTTCAGAACTGTTTGTGTTTTCTAAAGCACAGATTGCAGTCCAATTATTTCCCGTCACTATTCATAACAATAACTTTCTAACTTAAACCAAAGAAACAGGAGCAGGGCTAAGACTGTGTTAGAGCTCATGCTTTGCATAGAGTGCTACCACTGTACAGTCCACAATAGGACATGAAAAGAAATAGAGATGACATGTTGTTTGTGCTACAGAGATACTTGTGACCACAGAAAAATCACCATCTCCTTCAGTTCTTCTGCTTATAGTATAAATCTTTTTTTATTTTTTTTGTAAAAAGGTATCTACATTGTAAGGCCGGTCTGTCCAATACTAAAAATAAATGTTTTGGCTGAATGCATACATTAACATATTGTTCATGGGTGAACACTGGCCAGTCAAATAAAATGTTATGACTGTTGTCTATTTCTGCCCCTTATATAAATCATGCCCACAAAACATTCTGGCTTAGATAGAATTATGAGGCTATAGATTAGTCTTTTTTATGTAGAACCTACAAAAACACAAAAGATACATATGGTCCCAAAGAATCAACATTATCATATTATTATTGCTAAAAAATATTACTTTAATATTATTTCAGTGTAGTCAATGATACCCAATAATATCTGAGTATGCAAAGGAGCATGTTCTCTTGAGTACTTTAGTGTAGGCAGTGTAGGTATAGGCATTAGGTAATGTTTTTTTTTCAAATGTTCCAGGGTACACTGGAATAGCCATTTAGACGTTAGATTGCCATTATTAGCCTTGCAGGAGTTGTAGCTACTTTTGGTCTCATGAGGCTGTACTGGACTGCTCTGATCACATGAGTGTCCTAATGCACAAAGTATTGACATTGACACATGCACTATATTTTGCACTGGTTTACATGGGAAAATGTGTGGTCCTGTTCAGTAAGAGCATCATGTAGAAAACTGGACTGAAACAAAATACTTTACATTAGTTTCCTTTTCTGTGCTCCAGCTGAACAAACATCTACAATGACCACTGAATTACAAAACATACAGGAGACATTTTAACTGCTTAAGGACCAGCTGCCGCAGTTCAGGTTGGCTCTCCTGGGCGAATCGGCGTCATTGTATGTCGCCCGCTTTAAGAGCTCTAGAGGGCGCGTGCATGCCACTGGAAGTGCGCGCCCGCAGGACAGTGCCGGAGCGATGCGCGATGTCTGCCGGCCACCCGCGATCGTTCCACAGAGAGCCAGAATGGGGATCTGTCAATGTTAATAAACAGATCCCCATTCTGACAGGGGAGGAGAGGCAAATCTGCTGTTCCTAGTGATTAGGAACAGCGATCTCTCTCTTCCTCCAGTCAGTTCCATCCCCCCACAGTTAGAAACACTTCCCAGGGAACACATTTAACCCCTTGATCGCCCCCAGTGTTAACCCCTTCCCTGCCAGTGACATTTACACAGTAATCAGTGCATTTTTATAGCACTGATCGCTGTATATTTAAATGTTAATGGTCCCAAAAATGTGTCAAAAGTGTCTGATCTGTCCGCCACAATGTCGCAGTCCCGCTAAAAATCGCAGATCGCTGCCATTACTAGTAAAAAAATTAAAATGCCATAAATCTATCCCCTAATTTGTAGACGCTATAACTTTTGTGCAAACCAATCAATATACGCTTGTTGCGATTCCTTTTACCAAAAATATGTAGAAGAATACATATTGGCCTAAACTGATGAAGAAATTATTATTATTTTTTTTTGGGGGGGGGGGAATATTTATTATAGCAAAAAGTAAAAAATATTGTTTTTTCTTCAAAATTGTCGCTATTTTTTGGTTTATAGCGCAAAAAATAAAAACCGCAGAGGTGATCAAATACCACCAAAAGAAAGCTCTATTTGTCAAAAAAATTAATACATAAATTTTGTTTGGGTACAATGTCTCACATCCACGCAATTGTCAGTTAAAGCAACACAGTGCCGTATCGCACAAAATGGCCTGGTCATTAAGGGGGGCAAATCCTTCCGGTCCTTAAGTGGTTAAACAATATGAATCCTTCAAAATCGATTAAAATTGCAGCGTGCATAGATTTCTAATTTTATAGTGTTGCAGTAATTGAACTCTTAAAACCCTAGCTACTGCTGAATCCCAGTATATCCCATTCAGTAGATAGCATCTCACATCTACAATATGTATCCACTCCACATCTATTTTCTCACCACAATGCTTAAATTGCATTTTAAGCATGGAAGAGGCGTATAGATAAACCAGTTTTTCTATTAAACAGTCTATGATTTTGGACATGAGTCACTGGAAATAAACCATGTTGTGTTTTTTTAAATAAATCAAAATGATTATATTTCTGAGTAACACACATGGCTCTGAACAATGAATGACACTATTATGGTTTTGCGTGTGTATATAAATGAAATGTTATACAAGCTTAATCATCAAGTACAAAGAAGAACGTAACATAAAAAAAATCCCCTCCAGGGAAAGCAGACAATATAGTTATGCCTTTTCCCCCAGATTGCAAAGGATATTGAGCGTTTATTAACGCATATGATAATTATAATAATAAGTAATTGACTAAAGACGTCTTGTTCACACCTGATATGTTGTCACATTTTGCTACCAATGCACTGTTTTTTGAGAAAGTCCTGTGTGCTGCCTTCTGGATGTGTTGACCTTCATTTTTGCATTTGACTTAAATGATACCCTCAAAGCAACTTTTGATAACCTGATAATACGTTTCTATAATAAAAATGTTCCTTGCCATAGAAGACGAATAATATGTCCAAACTTTACTCTCTTCAAGAACTATCCAGACCGAAAAATAATTATCAGCCTACACATTTCTAGGTGTGTCATATTCCTGCTCCCACATGTGATGTGGTTCCTCCTGCCACATGCTATATTAAGACTGTGTACTGCAGTGATGTAGTGGCTTGCAGGAGGAACCATAGCACAGAGAGGGGGACCAGGTATCTGATGTTGAGTCTTATGCTGAAAATTCCACAGCTGCCTTACCTCGTGATTAGGTTCAACATTAGGACCCACTGTACTGCAGAGAAGCAAGTATTATGTATTTTTCTTTGCATTTTTGGCATGAACCCATGCTGTAAAATTCAAGTTTAATTTCAGCCTGTCAGTGAAGTAACATGGCACTGAACACTAGTTTAAGACCGTAGCAGCCTGGCAAAACCTATGCATTGTATTAATATATGCACTGTAATACCATCATGAACAGGCTGTTATGCCATTGTTGCCTTCTTCTGGCTTTATATCTAACAATTTCTTGCACAAGCTTGCAACAACAAAACAAGTAGGAAATAGGGTGTATGTATAAGCAAAACTTTTATTCTTAGTTTTGAGTAGTGTAGGGAAGAGTAAACATCCTTATCAGTTTCTTTTTTGCAGTTTGTGCCCCATTGGGTATAGTTCCATTTACTTGCTGTCTTGAAGAAACAAAAAGTGAGAGAAAGGCTCTTCAAAGTGAGGGAAATTCTTCTCTTAGTTGTCATCACTTCTTGTTTTGGTGACAACAGTAACATTGTGGGTTTTTCTCAGGGACAATGGCCACCAGGAAAAATAGTTTCATAGTTTGTAAGGTTGACTAAAGACACTAGCCCATCCAGGTCAACCTGTGTGGGTGTGTTTTTCAATGTTGACAATCATTTCCCATATAGCTGTATGTTGTGTTTACCAAGATGCACATCCAAGAGTCTTTTAAAACTAGCAACACTTCCCACTGACACCACCGATTGTGGAAGTGAGTTCCACATCCTTATCACCCTGACAGTGAAAAACCCCCTACTCAGCTTAAGGTTAACCACTTAAGGACCAGCCACTGTATATATACATTGGCAGAATGGCTCGTACAGGCACAATCACGTACCTGTACGTCCCCTTTAACTGCCCGACGTTGGGGGTTGCGCGCGACCCCCCTGCCTTCCCCGTGAGTCGGACCGTGGGTCCCGCGGACTCGATCGCTGCGGGGATCCCCGTGATCGTCTCACGGAGGCATGGAGTGGGGAGATGTTAGTGTAAACACAACATCTCCCCGCCCCCCTACTGACAATGTCACCGATCTCCGCTCTGTGTAATCAGAGCGGAGATCGGTCACGTGTTACTCATAGCCACGCCCCCACACAGTAGTAATCACTCCCCTAGGCACATTTAACCCCTTCAGCGCCCCTAGTGGTTAACCCCTTCACTGCCAGTGTCATTTTTACAGTAACCAGTGCATTTTTATTGCACCGGTCGCTGTAAATATGACAATGGTCCCAAAAATGTGTGAAAAGTGTCTGATGTGTCCGCCATAATGTCGCAGTCACGAAAAAAATCGCTGATCGCCGCCATTACTAGTAAAAAAAATTTTTTTTTTAAAAATGTCATAAAACTACCCCCTATTTTGTAAACGCTATAACTTTTGCGCAAACCAATCAATAAACGCTGATTGCGATTTTTTTTTACCAAAAATATGTATAGGAATACGTATCGGCCTAAACTGAGGAAAAAATATATTTTTTTATATATTTTTGGGGATATTTATTATAGCAAAAAGTAAAAAATATTGCATTTTTTTCAAAATTGTCGCTCTATTTTTGTTTATAGCGCAAAAAAAAAAAACGCAGAGGTGATTAAATACCACCAAAAGAAAGCTCTATTTGTGGGAAGAAAAGGACGTCAATTTTGTTTGGGAGCCACGTCGCACGACCGCGCAATTGTCAGTTAAAGCGACACAGTCCCGAATCACAAAAGGGTTAAACCACTTCTCCTCCAGTCTCATTGTGTGGCCCTGTGTTCTCTTACACTCCCTGAGACTGAATAGTTTCCTACCTATGCTGAGACCACTATTGAGATATTTGTATATTGCTATCATATATCCTCTCAAGCATCTCTTTTCCAGGGAGAAGTTTAGTGCTTGTAATTGAGGTCCTCCAGTCCCCTTATTAATTTAGTTGCGCTTCACTGGACTCCTGAGGATTGGTAAATAGAACTGGATGAAATACTCATGATGTGGACGAACCAGAGTTTTATAAAGTGGCAGAATTTTCGTTTTATTTCTGGAGAATATTCCCTTTTTTATGTATGTTAATAGTCTGTTGGCTTTGCCAGTTGCTGCTTGACATTGCATGCTATTGCTCAGTTTTTCTTCTACTAGGACCTTTCTCCATCCTAGAGTCTCCCAGAGGTTTTCCCCCTATTGAGTAATTTGCATTTATATTTTTAGCCCCCATGTGCATTACAATTTATAAATAGAGGAAGATCTCACCAGTGGGGACCCAGACAGCAATAAAAAAAAAACTATTACAGGGGTTCTACTGTAACTCTTCCCTACTCCATCCAAAAGTAAATATACATTCAACATTTTAATATTCCATTGCAAGAATATTCCAAAAATGATCTTATTTCTTTTTAGACATAATTCGACATAAAAATAGGGTGCTACAGTAAAAATGTCCCTTGAGGACGTATAGAAATCAGCAAGAGTGAGAAAGAATGACAACTTAAATACTGCACTGCAGAAGGGTTTCAATTATAAATCCACTTTAACTGCATTGTAGAGTAAACTTGATTTTAGAACCATGCTGATGCTAGCAGAATAGCATGAGTTAATGCCAAATATTATATCATCAGCTATGTGTAAAACATTGAGGGAGCACAGAGCCAAATGACAACTTGCTGGCCCATAGTTCTTTTCTGAAAGGTAAAAAATCTGTCATTTTTGTTGAGTCTTGGTCAGGATCCATTAGTTGCTTTAAAATATTTGGCAAGCATCATAAAAGTAGACAACCCAGAGTCTGTGTAGCCCAGCAGGGGATAGTAAAAGACTTTACAAAGAACACATGGAGCAGCAATAAAAGCAAAGAAGTAAAATGTTTCAAGTCATGTTTGAAAACCGAACGATAGGGTGTTTGTTCCATTCCTGTGTTATGATTTGGTAATTATGTATTCCTCCTTATGCCAAAAAGGTAATATATTGCAATACCTAAATAAAATGCATGTAAACGGCTCTAAAACTGAAATATTAGTAGAACATCTCCATATTGTATATTTTTAATGACTTTGGTGATGCACACATTTGGACTATAAACAAACCAGGTTTTCCATTACTTACTAATAGATATCACTTGGAAAGGTTTGTAGTTGAGTGCTACCATGAAAAACCTGCCCATATGTGGTCTTTGAATAGCAAAGTTATAAACTGCAGCTATATAAACGTCCTTGCAAAATGTATTACTGACAGAAAGAAAAGACACAGCTACTATATATTTTTTCCTCTAAGCTGTTTCCAAAGCATTTAAAGGATGTCAGTGAAGATAAAAATGGCAAGAAAGCATAGGTTATGCATATGTTAGTGCTGAACAGAAATGCTGGTACTGAAAAGTAAAAATAATTTCCAACCATAATAATAATTTTAAAAATCAAAGCGTTGTTATGTACCTTCTTTTGTTTAGTTGCATTGTGTAAAATCACTCAGTGTGCCCTTTGTTACACTGGAAAAATCACAGTCACAAGTAGGCCTTGGCTTCTGCTGCATAATCAAATTTATGTAAGACACTGTGGGATGTTTTCTAAGAAATGTACCCACAAAACGAGGCATGTAATTAGTGCAAAACAGGCTGCTTCTCATTTATCCAGGGCCAGGACCCAGGGCAAACACATAACAAATAGCAGGAAGACTCAAAATCAGTTTACTGCAGCAGATCAGGCAGCAATTGTGATTGGTTTCCAGAGGTTTATAGCATAACATTATGGCTCACTGACTGGTTGCTAAAATACAGCACACATTAGGACTCACTGATTAGAGGTTAGAGCACATCATTTCTGCCTTCTGATTCATTGCTAGAGGTTACTGCACATCATTACTGCTCACTGATTGGTTGCTAGACATTACTACACATTATTACTGCTCACTGATTGGTTGCTAGAGGTTACTGCAGACCGCTACTGTTTACTGATGGATTGCTAGAGGTTACCCGAAATCTAGGGTTGCCACCTTATCCCTTTAAACCCGAACACATTTAAATTACACAGGTTCTGAGGCTAATTTAATGCCAATGAGGCACCAAGTGAATTTAATTACCACCTTAATCAGCCACAGAACCTGTGGAATTAATATGTGTTCGGTTTTAAAGGGATGGGGTGGCAACCCTACCCACATCATTACCACTCACTGAGCAATGGAGCAATCCCAGAGCAAGTAAAGCGGCACATTAGTGAAGCAATTAGTCGACATGTATTGCAGATTTTAAGCAGAAAGCTGGCAAGCAAGGTAGGAGCATAATGCATAATGCAGCTTAGTTTATGGAATAATTACTCCAGGAAAAGTAATATTCTGCCGCTATAGTAGTGTATAAGTTCACTCATTACCTCCAAGTAATGGGACCTGCCACTTTTCACTACAGGGTGCACCAGTCCTAATGAAACTGTCAGGTGCCTGCTAGCATACCACTGAACACCACTGCTGTCACTGGATACCAAGGTTGCCAACCTCCTGCAACTTTTTTACTGACACAACCAAGAAAATTTACTGACAATCGATATTTAAACAGTATAAACACAATATGTAAATACAGACAATTCCCAAAACAAGCACTTGGCCTGGTTTACACTTAAAAATTTCTGCTAAGCATGCCGCAGAAAGACTAATGCCGCGTACACACGATCGGTTTTTCTGATGAAAAAAGACTGATGGACTTTTTTCATCGGACAAACCGATCGTGTGTGGGCCCTATCGGTCTTTTTTCCATCGGTATAAAAAAATAGAACATGTTTTAAATTTTACCCATGGAAAAAAAAACGATAGCAAATTCTGATCGTCTGTGGGGAACTCCATCGGACAAAAAACCCATGCATGCTCAGAATCAAGTCGACGCATGCTCAGAAGCAATGAACTTCATTTTTCTCAGCTCTTCTGTGTGTTTTACGTCACGGCGTTTGGGACAGTCGAATTTTTGACTGATGGTGTGTAGGCAAGACTGATGGAAGTCAGCTTCATCGGATTTCTGATAGAAAAATCCATCGGATTTTATTCCATTGAAAATCCGATCGTGTGTACAGGGCATAAGACATGCGTACTTCCTCTTCTACAGTGTGAGTGTTATTTTTTATCGTCTATTAAACTGGATTGAGATTTCTGCACTGTGAGGAGTGTCTCATTTTTCCTTCTATGTGACTGATCGAGTTCTGGGGGAGACGTTCGGATTACTTGAAAAGATTACTGATACTGGTGATTTTACTTCACTACTGCCCAGTGTGTGTTTGACCGTTGTAATGAGGGTCTGGAGAGAGGGGTAAGAGGCAGTGTGATTGGGTGTCGGTGGTGGTCTCTTCACTTATGCACTATTTAGCTGCACTTTAATATTGGAAACCCTTTTGGACATTTCCTATGGACTTTTTTATTATGGATTTTTATGATTTTTACCCCTGTGCCTTTTACTTTCCTTTTTAGTTGTATTGACGTTCATTAATATTGTGCTAGCAGCTTGATTTAGGGATTTTGGACTTTTTACCAAGCGCAGGAGATACGTGTTTATGTGAGTAAACAGAACCACCCCTTGACCACCTACCTCTAAATGAACAGCTGCTTTGTTGATTACACATTGCCGTGACGTTGATGCTTAGCTTCACGGAGCCACAATTTTAACTCAATGTGAAATTTCACAGGGACCATCGCCTATCAAACTTTCCCATTAAAGTCTGAGTTGCTGCAGCCACAAGCCAAATGCATCTCATTCTGAATGCCTGCAAACTGTCACTGCAAAGCAATTCACTAAGGATCTCTTTATAGAGGGGCAGAAGGGACCACGGTACATGTGAAAGAGGCCTTTGTGGTGAAAGGTCCACTTTAAGCTACAAAGAGCTTGATCTGACTCTCATATACTCCATTTATTTTGTGGACATACAGTATAGCTTGTTTTGAGACAGCATTCCAGTATGGTCAACTGGTGAAATTTTGTGGACATCAACTGCAGCCCCTGACACACCAAAGCGTTGTGCATATTATTTAGTGGTACTGTACACGTACTACAGGAGATGGTCAGAGACTGCAGACATACTTCAGTAGACGGTCAGAGCAGGGGCGGATCCAGGGGGGGCAACAGGGCAATTGCCCCCCCCCCCGAGACCATCTGTCACACTTGCTTGCTCTTTTTTTTTTTTGCGCTTGATCTCCCGAACTTTGGGGACCCGGTACCGGTCGGCCGTAAGTCTCCTGGACCCCAAGCTTGGCACACATGTAGCCCCAAGTCTCCTCTACAAGTGTGCAAAGTTTGGTGTCTGGGGGACCTACGGCCGGGGAGCACTGATTTTTTAAAACCGGGCACCCCTTCCATAGACTCCAATGTTAAACGATCATTTCTCCAGTGAATTTGCGGACCCGGTACTGGCCGGTCGTAGGTCTTCTGGACCCCAAACTTGGCACACATGTAGCCCCATGTCTCCTCTATAAGTTTAAAAAGTTTGGTGTCTGGGAGACCTAAGGCCGGGGAGAACTGATTTTTCAAAGCAAGGCACTCCTTCCATAGACTCCTATGTTAAACATCAGTCTAGTCATGGGCACAGTGAGGCATGGGCACAGTGAGGCAAAGTGAGGCACAGTGAGGCATGCAGATGGACACCCTAGGCTTATACTTGAGTCAATAAGTTTTCCCAGTTTTTTTGGGTAAAATTAGGTGCCTCGGCTTATATTCGGGTCGGCTTATACTCGAGTATATACAGTACTTGTTCTGCGGCTGCCACTGCCTCTCTGAGTCTCTCTCTCAGTTTCTCACATCAGCCGATCAGCGGCGCCGAGAGAGAGACTCGTCTAATGTAGTTACGTGGCGCACTGACACGATACCAGGAGCGGAGGAGGAGGTGGGTGGAGCCTCTTCCCTGCACTCGTTGCTAACGCCTGGGCCGCTTGGCGTCTAGCACCGAGTGACGTCAGTGAGTCATGTCAGGCCGCTCTGCGGGCAGGTGTGATAGCGTGCGGCTCCGCTTGCGGCGCGGTTTGTTAGGGGGCGGCGCGGTTCGTGGGCAAGGCAGGCAAGTTAGTGACAATCCGCAAGGTGTGGCAGGCGACGTGGCAAGTGACAATCCGCAAATTGTGTCAGGTATCGTGGCAAATGACAATCTGCATCTGGTGGCAGGCAAGTGACAATCAGCAAGGTGTGGCAGGTGACGTGGCAAGTGACAATCCGCAAGGTGTGGCTAGTGACAATCCGCAAGGTGTGGCAGGTGATGTGGCAAGTGACAATCCACAAGGTGTGGCAAGTGACAATGCACAAGATGTGGCAGGTGACGTGGCAAGTGACAATCCGCAACGTGTGGCAAGTGACACGCTCAGGGCTCCCACTAATTGCAGGCGACGGTGGCAAGTGACACACTCGGGGCTCCCACTGATTCTGCATTGAACTATTTAATTTCATATTACAATGTAATAATAGAAATAATGCGCTTCAATCATCCTGACACCATAACAACCATGGTGCCGGGATGATTGAAGCACCCGACACCAACCATTTCCCCGATAAATTTCCCACAAAAAAACATTTTTTGGCAGTGCCCCTCCCGAGAAAAGACTCTGGATCCGCCCTTGGGTCAGAGACTGCAGACATACTACAGAAGACAATGAGAGACTGCAAATATTAATCTGAGACTGCGGAAGTACTACAAGAGATGATCAGAGACTGCAGATGCACTACAGGAGATAACCAGAGACTGCAGATCTTCTACAGGAGATGACCAGAGACTGCAGATATACTATAGGAGATGACCAGTGACTGCAGATGTACTACAGGAGATGACCAGAGACAGCAGATGTACTACAGGAGATGACCAGAGACTGCAGATCTACTACAGGAAATGACTACAGACTGCAGATCTTCCACAGGAGATGACCAGAGACTGCGGATCTACTACAGGAGATGACCAAAGACTGCGGATCTACTCCAGGAGATAACCGGAGACTGTGGATGTACAACAAGATGTGATCAACTAAGTAGCCGTTTTAAAATTCTACCCATAAGCAATGTACAGCTATACAGTTGGTAAACAAAAGGTGAGTCTCACCCCTCCTGATTTGCACTGTTTTGTGTGAAAACTGAAAAATCTACTCCTTGATTCTGTTAAACAATGTATACATATTTAGGAATTTGTTCCCTAAAGCCCTGTACACACGATCGGTTTTCCTATGGATTCTAATCCGATGGATTTTTCCATCGGAAATCCGATGAAGCTGACTTCCATCAGTCTTGCCTACACACCATCAGTCAAAAAAACGATCGTCCAAAATGGCGTGACGTAAAACACTCCGACAAGCCGAGAAAAATGAAGTTCAATGCTTCTGAGCATGCGTTGACTTGATTCTGAGCATGCATGGGTTTTTTGTCCGATGGAGTTCCACACAGACGATCGGAATTTGCTATTGTTTTTTTTTTTCCCATCGATAAATTTAAAACATGTTCTATTTTTTCTCACCGATGGAAAAAAAGACCGATGGGGCCCATACACGATCGGTTTGTCCGATGAGAAAAGTCCATCGGACTGTTTTCATCGGAAAAACCGATCATGTGTACACGGCTTAAGGCCCGCCTTACAAAACAGATTATAGCGCACGGATGACATTTGTCCTGCAAGGCTAGTTAAAAACACCTGAACATATTCAAAAATACGGGGGTTTGGTCACACTATATGGTCATATAGTGCTAAGCCCACTTACTGCGACAAAGTACCCCGAATGTTTTTGTAAGGCCCGCCTTAAGCACATTGCTATGCTATAGAATTTTCTACAATGCATTATATGCCAGAACCCGTTGTGTGAGCTCCAGATCGCTGTGTCAGATTTGTGCAATAAGTATGTACTGTATATTTTAGTTGGCCAATGTCTAAAGGATTGTTTTTATCAGCCTGTGTCTATAGGCTAAAGCTTGTGTCTAGGGTGCAGGCCTTGAGGGCTCTGCCCTTTGGGTCTAAGAGAATTTTTTTGATCTGGGAAGCACAAATTGTTCAGGTGTTGGACACCTAAGCTAGGGGACATTGAAGTTTACAATAGTCTGGTTGTAGCAGTCAGAGATCTGGTACAGAACATACACACAATCTTCTGTTTAATGGGAAGCTAGTGTGCATGTGACTTCTGAGCTTCATCAAGGTCCGTTATCTTTCAAAGCAGTAGGTGCCATGCATTTAGGACCTGTAGGTGCCATGCATTTGGGAGTTCAATGCATTTGGGGATTCCATCTTTTCACACTATGATAAAGCCTTTGAAAAGACTGCATATCTTCTTTGTGAGGGATCAGAGTAACTGTAACTACCCAGGAGAAAAGTATTCTCATTTGGGGTCCCATTTGTAATACAATCCAAGCCTCAGACCTTTGCAGAGGATTAGTCTTCTAGCTTACTCAAGTACATAGAAATAGTACCCAGAAAAAGAGATGTTACCTAACCCAGTAACAAAAAGAAACTACCAATAATTATTTACACCCTTACAACAAATTGAGTCCAGCTGCACCCCTCATTCTTCCCTATGCTGTAGATATGCCTAACTAGTTACCTCAGTTAAACAAAAGACCCTCCTGCAGTGACTATGGCCCATGATCGGGTCTTAAGACCCACTTCCTGATTGGCCTGGAGGAGAAGCAGGAAGACAATAGCGAATATTAATTTGCTATTGTCAAACAACTGGGTCGGCACAGGGTGCAATTCCCACCCTTTTTTGAAGCCAATTAGAGCCTCAGGCTGTATTCATGTGCTTCAAAAAAAAAACTTTGAAATCCATGTGTCCAGCGCCCTGCATGAAGATTAGGGACCGGGCACATGGATTAGGGGGGCGGCATCCCTGCGCTTATAATGGAGCAGCCACCACTGCTGAAGGGTTACTGAAAGAAGCAGCTGCAGCCAAGCGGGTGAGCAGTGCCTGAATTGTGGTACTGGGACCAGTAGCCACAGGAGGGAAAGTACAAGCTGATCACTGTATTCTTCTACACAACAAGGGGACTTCCTGCCTGCAAAGGGCTATTGCTAAATCTGACTGTGCCTGTCAGATCCACTAACAGTGATCCATCTGGAGACTGCAAGCAAGAGAAGTGCAGGAGGAGTGTCAAGGAGACTGTAAATAGACTGCATATAGGAAGTTGTCCTTGAAGTTATTACCAAGGTTTTGTTGCTGAAGTCAAGTGGGCGTCCCATAACCTTCCATCCCCATTCAACTTATTGACCCTCAATAATTAACAGTCACAGACTGTTCTCTGTCTGTGAAAATTTGCTCTGCCTGGCTGTGCAGTTCATCAGCAGTTCCTTACGGGGGTGTACTGCAATACTTTTGTCTATACTGAGCTGGCATGCCACTGCCAACTATTCACGCAAAGGCATTTCTCCATAGGACATAATAGAGAAGTCATCATCAACATGAAATCTTGCTAGTAGATGGCTTTGCCTTTAGGTCTTATGGAGAAATGGCTGCATGTGCACAATTCGTTGTGGTTCACTGACTCAATGAGGACTGGAGCTGCCCAAGCTGGTGTAGGCCACAGCCATTTCAGGAGGACCATGGGTCATCTGAGGTAAGTAGTGGGGCACATCCGTAGGATGACAGGGAGTCAGTAGGCCCCAACCTGTTATAAAGATAGAGCTGTACTTTAAGTACTAAAGCCTTTTCCTCACAATACAAAACTTCTGCTTTGCCATCTGCCAACATATCAGTGATCCTGCTTTTTGTATCCTGTGCGCAATATAAGTGTAATATTGTGAATATGAGCGTCAGTGCTCACTGACAATCTGAGTGATCACAGGGTACCTTAAAAACAGCAATCATCAAAATTTCAGTAAGTGCTGATACTGGAATTTGGCATAAAGAACATTTGCATTTGTGTCTTTCACCCTGTGGAAAGTAGGGTTAGTGACTATGCACCTAAAAAAGATCTTGATTTATTCTGAAACATCAAAGCAACAAGCATAGAATGAAATGCTATATTATATGAAATAATATACATGTGGTGTTTTACTAAGGAAAACTTAGCCTAAACTATGTAGAACATTTCCAAAAGATGAAGTAATGTATAGAGCAATATAAGGTGAAGGGAAAGAGAATCATAAAGGCAAATCTTGGTATTCATAATACTAGTAATTGGGCAGAGCTCTTTTTAGCATTGGGCAGAGTTCTGTTTAACCAAGGGTTCCGCATTCAGAGGAATTTTACTCTAAGAGAGTTGTCACTAGATCAAGTGTCCCCACTGGAAAATTTCCCCTCTGATTCTTCCCTGGTGACAACTCTAAATTTTTGACTTTCTCATTACCTTCTGTTGCTGTGACAATGGTCACCAGGACAAATGAAAAGTGTAAATGTACTTAGCCAGGACTCAGACAGCAAAACAAAAATTATAGTGGTTCTAATCCATCCCTAATCCCTGCTCCCTATTCACTCAGATGAGCACTTTACTAATAGGTGAGAGTGAATCTGGTTCTGTGAACCTAAAGAGGAATCTTTTTCCACTGTCACAGACATCTAGCAGGCAGGAATTTTATAGCAGATACAGGATGTATCCAACCTGCCTGTTCGCTGTCTCCTCCGGTATGTAAACTAAGCTGCACATGCGCAGCTCAGCTTACATCACTGTCCTATTCTCTGTGTGCCTGGATGATGGCCTCCTGCACATGCAATGAGTATTGTCATCACTTGTGAGGCAATGAAGATGGACGAAGCAGAAGATGTCAGTGCTGGGGAAGGATGGAACCATCAGAGTGAGGATACGTTTTGTTCTGCTTACAAATGGCAGCATCCATTGGGTTGACAAGTGTTTCCCCAATCCAACTGGATAATGTTTTATAAATAAGTAACTATTGATACATCTCCTGTTAAGTTTTGTGATTTAATATGTGATGTTCCATAGCTATAATAAACATTTCAACTCTTTTTTAATAATTATTTAACTAGGTTGTTTCTCCTTCGTTTGCATTAAAAAAATGTAACCTCTATCTGCCCTGCCTATTGTAAAATGATGGCCCAGCGGGAGCACTGTTATTCTGGGAGGAAATTATATGATGCCCTTCCAGGATCTCTCCATGCTCTGGCATGACCTGTCACCAGTCCCACTGCCGGTACCATGTGATTGCTGTGGCAAATCACAGCAGATCACATGACAGTTGTACACAATAAAAGGCTTTGTTACATGCCTATCATTGTGTATTATTTTGATGAGCTCTGCGATTGGTCATGGTCATCACGTGGTACAGACGGCCCATCTGTACCAGGTGCTTAGCTGTGGCCAATCACTGCTAATCACAATAGTAAACACTGAATGAGTATTTTTCATTCAGAAAAAATTGTTATAAGCAATCATAGTGTGTAAAAAAACAAAAACAAAATCCTGATCACCTCCCCAGAGTACTACAGTGTTACTGTGGCAACACTGTATTGCTCTGGTCACTGTGTGTAAAAAAAGAATAATAATAATTAAAAAAAAGTAACATTGAAAAAAAATATTAATACGTTTTAATTTTATTTTTTTACGTACTGTCACCAGTCAGTGTCCCTGATCACGCCACACCAGTTATATATAGACGCTGTACCGCACTGGTGACAGTATATAAAAAAAGTTCAAAAACTGTGTCATTTTCAAAAAAAATTGTGACAAAAAATTACAACTTCAAAAAAACTTGCCATGCATCTTACTAAATTAATACATCTTACTAAATTCCTTGGGCTGTCTCCTTTCAGAAATTGGGTCATTTGGGGGAAATTTGTACTGTCCTGACATTTTTGGGCTTTAAGAAATTAGCCATCAGTACATCAGCATTGATCGATTTTCAGATATATACGTATTTTTTTTAACAAAGTATGATATATACGTTTATATATATATATATATATATATATATATATATATATATATGTGTTTGTGGACTCTATAACTTTCCTACAGACTTAATAATATACACTGATTTGGGTTATTGTCATCAAAAAAATGTAGCAGTATACATTTTTGCCTAAATTTATGAAGAAAGATTATTTATTTGCAAAATTTTATAACAGAAACCAAGAAAATCTATTTATTTTTTTGGAAAAAAATAATCACCAACGGTGATTAAATACCACCAAAAGTAAGTTCTATTTGTGTGGAAAAACAAAAAAAAATTCATATGGGTACAGTGTTGCATGACCGCACAATTGTCATTTATTGTGTGACAGTGCTGAATGCTGAAAATTGGCCTGAGCAGGAAGGGGGTAAAATTGTCCAGTATTGAAGCAATTAAACTATATAAGTTACTGTAACAAACTAATTCCAAACAAAGGCACTGGCCATAGTAATTGTTTCAAATATCTATCATCTTCTTTTTATAAAGTTTTTTTTTACTAATCCCAAAAGCTATACTGGTGATTTTTAAATGTCAAATTTCAAACATTGCTTAAAGTCTCAAGAGCAGCCATCTGCTACTTGAGATTACTGACTGGTTGTTGAGAGGTGATGTGGACATTATGATCTTATGTAGCCAGAAATCATAATAACAATGGATTATGTAAGGCTTTTCCCCGCTCAGACTTATCTGCCATTTTGTGTGAAGCATCCATTTGTCTAATATTTCTGGATACAAACTTTTCTAGTCTTCTTAAATGCACGGTAACCTTTGGCCTACTTTTTTGATATTTCAAACCTTATCAAGCTTGTAACTGGTGAAAACAAATGCTCATTGGACACTGGCCATAGTAAAAATGGATGTTCACTAAAAATTCAAAGAATTAACATTAATGGCTTCTTTTCTGAATTAAACATGTTCATTTAATTGTTTATACTGTATTTTGCTTAAAATTGTTACATCCTTTTTGCAATGTATTTCCATCTATGCAAATTTACTAGAGACTTATAATCTTGTGCGCAAAGGTTTCCCTGCAACATGCTGATGTCAATAAATCACCAGAACGTCACCTGTTCTGGTGATGAAACACATCGTGGCAGAGCTTTTGGATGACATCAGCAAGTTGCATTAAACCCGGAAGTGCGGTATCTAGTGAATCAGCTGAAATATCAGCAATAACAGTGGGTGGCAGGTAATGAGTAGAGTGCTTTTGCACATTGTAATGTGAGTGCCATACAGTATCTCACAAAAGTGAGTACACCACTCACATTTTTGTAAATATTTTATTATACCTTTTCATGTGACAACACTGAAGAAATTACACTTTGCTACAATGTAAAGTAGTGAGTGTACAGCTTGTATAACAGTGTACATTTGCTGTCCCCTCAAAATAACTCAGCATCAGCACACAGACATTAATGTCTAAACCACTGGCAACAAAAGTGTGTACACCCCTAAGTGAAAATGTCCAAATTGGGCCCAAAGTGTCAATATTTTGTGTGGCCACCATTATTTTCCAGCACTGCCTTAAAGTGGAAGTAAACCCTCCTATCGTTTTCAGCCAAGGAAGCTGCCATCTTGACCTTTTTTAATCTTCAACTGCCATGATGCTGAACATGTGACCAGTTATGACACTAGCCATTAGATGGTTTGACAGTTTGGTTGAGAGCACAACCAATGTGGCAGTTAGCATTTCCGGCATGCCGGAATTTAACAGTTTTTTTAAACGGTTAAATCAATGGGTTTACTTCCACTTTAACCCTCCTGGGCATGGAGTTCACCAGAGCTTCACAGGTTGCCGCTGGAGTCCTCTTCCACTCCTCCATGATGACATCACGGAGCTGGTGGATGTTAGAGACCTTGTACTCCTCCACCTTCCATTTGACGATGCCCCACAGATGCTCAATAGGGTTTAGGTCTGGAGACATGCTTGGCCAGTCCATCACATTTACCCTCAGCTTCTTTAGCAAGGCAGTGGTCGTCTTGAAGTATTGTTTTGGGTACTGCCCTGTGGCCCAGTCTCTGAAGGGAGGGGATCATGCTCTGCTTCAGTATGTCACAGTACATGTTGGCATTCATGGTCCCCTCAATGAACTGTAGCTCCCCAGTGCCAGCATCACTCATGCAGCCCAAGACCATGGCACTCCCACCACTATGCTTGACTGTAGGCAAAACACACTTGTCTTTGTACTCCTCACCTGGTTGCCACCACACACGCTTGACACCATCTGAACCAAATAAGTTAACTTGGTCTCATCAGACCACAGGTCATGGTTCCAGTAATCTAAGTCTGCTTGTCTTCAGCAAACTGTTTGCGGGCTTTCTTGTGCATCATCTTTAGAAGAGGCTTCCTTCTGGGATGACAGCCATGCAGACCAATTTGATGCAGTTTGTGGCATATGGTCTGAGCACTGGCAGACTGACCCCCCACCCCTTCAACCTCTGCAGCAATGCTGGCAGCACTCATACCTCTATTTCCCAAAGACAACCTCTGGATATTACACTGAGCACGTGCACTCAACTTCTGTGGTCGACCATGGCGAGGCTTGTTCAGAGTAAAACCTGTCCTGTTAAACCGCTGTATAGTCTTGGCCACCGTACTGCAGCTCAGTTTCAGGGTCTTGGCAATCTTCTTATAGCCTAGGCCATCTTTATGTAGAGCAACAATTATTTTTTTCAGATCCTCAGAGAGTACCACGCCTGCTCCCCATTCACACCTGAGACCTTGTAACACTAACGAGTTACATGACACCGATAAGGGAAAATGGCAAATTTTCCCAATTTGGAAACTTTCACTTAGGGGTGTACTCACTTTTGTTGCCAGTGATTTAGACATGAATGGCTGTGTTGAGATATTATGAGGGGACAGCAAATGTACACTGTTATACAAGCTGTACACTCACTACTTTACATTGTAGCAAAGTGTAATTTCTTCAGTGTTGTCACATGAAAAGATATAATAAAATATTTACAAAAATGTGAGGGGTGTACTCGCTTTTGTGAGATTTTTCCTTAGCTTTTGCTTTATATATGTTGCCTTCCAATGCTCCTTGCTGCAAAGGCCAGTTATAGGTGAAGGCAGTGGCACATTTTTTGTATGCTTGATTGTAGGTCAGGCAACGCATAGACATCTTTGCAGCCATTGTGCTACATGCTGGGTGCTCAATGTGCCCCTGTACCTTTAAGGAGGGGTGGGCTCCCTACAGTCCATCTGCCTTCATCTATCTCATCAAAATGCATTTTTGTTTGTATATGTAAAGTGGGCATGAATAAATCGTTTTTTATAGGGTAAGGCACTATATCGTTTTCTTTTTCGTGGAAACTCTTTAATATCCTGAAGAAACGGAGGTGAAAGAATGCCATTTGGGGGGCAAGAGGATTGCATTTAAATGGACCAGAAATCCCCTATAGTGAAAAAAATAAAAAAGGGGGAGCTGGAATGAAAAAGGATCCTATTTAAAGGGACACAAGCCTTTTATTGCCTTGCATTAAAGGTGAGAGCACAACTGCTGGAAAGTGTTTGCATAGAAGGTGGGTAATTGTAATAAGTATACAGTACATTATTGGAAGCAAAGAAGATCATATGAGAGACTTTAATGTTTATTAACACTTTTATTTTCTGGTGGTAAACAAAAAATATTTGATGTTGTGTTTAGCATTACACTTTACTTGTGAGATATGTTATAGGTGTTGGCAGCTGTAAGTGATTGAATAGGAGTATTTGATTATACAGAAATTTGGAGTAGCAGCGCAAAGGCTTTTTTTTTTTTGGTAATTATATAGCTACAACAGTTTGTGCAGCACTTTACAGTATAAATGGAGACAGTACGGTTACAATAGCCTGCTCATAAGAGCTTACAATGTAATAGGGTGGGGCAAGTGGTACAAAAAAAATGCCTTTACCTATAGAGCACTACTTATTATTAAAACGATACTGCACTAGAAGTGGCTTGGTGATTGCATGTTCTTATTAGCATTTTGAATTTAATTTGGTGGGCAATTGGAAGCCATTGAAGGGATTGGCATAGAGCAGTGGGGAACAATGAGCAGGTGGTAGGGCAGATGAGTCTGGCAGCTATATTCATGATAGACTGAAGATATACCTTGTGTAGAGGTAGGCCTATGAGAAGGTAGTTGCAATAGTCAAGGCTAAAGATTACAAGAGAGTAAATGAGTAGCTTGGTGGTTTTATTGGTTAAAAAGGGACCTATTTTAGAGTTGTTACAGAGCTGAAGTCTGCAAGCTTTTGAAAATGTTGAGCTCTGTGGCTTACGCATGCTTTTGCAAATGCGTGCAGACTAAACCCCTGTTTTTAACGCACTGTTAGACAGGTTTAATCGGTTGTCAGCGAGCTGGTCGGTAAGTAGGCTTGTTTTTTTCCTGGGCATTCCCCAGGCCTTGTTGTTATCTGTTTCCTTCCAATGCTACTTACTGTGATGGCCAGCTATAGATGGGGGCGGTGGACGAGTTTGTTTTTTGTTTGTTTGTTTTTTTCTCTTACTGCATAGGTCTTCTTACTGCTTTAGATAAATTGCTGAGTTTAACTGTTTTAATACTGTGCCCATCAAATGCTGCCACTGTGCCCATCAAATACTGCCACTGTGCCATTGAATGCTGCCCCTGTGCCCAACAAATTCTGCCACTGTGCCAATCAAATGCTGCCACTGTGACCCCCCCACCCACTAGCCGTCTGCCCGACACTTACCTTGTCTCGGTGGAGCAGCGGGTGATGGCGGTGAGCGCTGTCTTCATGTGTCTCTTCCCATCCTTTCCTCCAGTCAGGCGTCCAATCACAGCACCTGTCGTTTCAGCCGATAAGGTGACGGGTAACAGACCCAAGCACCTGATTGGCGGAGAGGCGGTTCAGTGTTAGGTCAGGGAATATTCATTCGCTGTTCTAACACACCTGGGTGAACTGTGAACGCCAAGCATGGCGCTTGCAGTTCACCTATTTTGAAATCTATTAGAGCCTACGGCTCTAATCAGGTGCTTCAAGAAAAACCCCCGCTGCTGTAATTCAGGCCCCCGGCACCCCGAAAAGGGGCCGGGCGCCTGAATAGGGGGTGGCAGCGGTGGCCATAGATAGATTCATGCAATGCATGAATCTATCCATTGGTCATATGGGGGTGGCTGGAGAGAGGGGGTGGCGCCCATACGCCCATATGGACGCTACTGCTCGTGGGACTCTCTCAAGGAACAGGTACTCATTCAGTGCGTTTTTGTCCCAAAACGATTTCATCTCTTTGACCATAAGGTTTGTGGAACAAAACTTCAGAGAGCCCGTCCCATCATCCACAGTGGTGTGCAGACTTTGGCTGGCCACTGTTCGCAAAGGATTCTCATGTGCCATGCTCAAAGTCCTGCTATATCTTTCCCCTGCCATATTAGTAACCTCATCCAATGAAGTGCTCATGTAATGTACATGGAAACTTGGACAATATATATGCAAACAAGCCAACTACTCACCGAGCCAGTGTAGCTAGTGGAATCCAAATTAATGAAGCAGGAAGAACCGCTGCTCACAGGTGAGTCGGCATCGGATATAATCCAAGGTGAATACCATAAGTGGGGTGCATTTTAATATAGGACTTTTTTTTTACTTGCAATGCTATATAAAAAATGTTTTTACATTTCTTCAGTTATTTCCTGGTTTCCAGGCCTAGACAAATTATGTTATACATCCCAGGAGTCTTCAGGAGGGATGGAGGGGTTTTCTTAGCCAAGCACACCCTTCTACTTGTATGCCTCTGCTAAGGGCTGGTGGATTCCAGGAAGTAAATGCTACATGAATCATCTTTCCTCATTCAAGATAGCCGCAGCCAGAAATGCTACAGGGTGTTTTTGAAAGTGATTTCTCAGTAAAAAAAAGCATGGAGACATGGATTAATGGGCGAGTTTGCTTTGAATATTAAAAAATTAATTAAATAGCATTTTTGGTTTGTGGTGCTTTAATGCAGAGAATACATTTAGGCAAAAAAATAACTTCTACCTTTAAAACCACTTTTAAGGGGACTTCAGGATTCTGATAAGTACCCACCCAGTCCCCCTCATTCACTGGGCCACGGATATAGGGATGAGGCCCTTGACCCCATCAACATGGAAACCAGGTGCTTTGTGGGGGTGAGTGGCTTTGTTCCACTGTGTAAGTTACATTGTCAATGTTGAAGGCATGTGGCCTGGTATTTTTCAGGGGTGGGGCCCTCTCCTCAAAATCCATACCAAAACCCTCATCAAGGATAAGAGTATGCTGTGGATGTGATTAGGGGACCCATGAATTATTTTTTTGCATGAGGCCCTCTTATAGAGTGAAAAAGGTCTGGTTTGGATTTTTTAGCAGGACCTCACACCCCTTTTTACAAACGAAAGCAGGCCAGGTAAAAAAAAATTAATTTAGGAACAGTCCTAATGTCACTTTTACAGAAGTACATTGTGCGCAAGTTCATTTGTAGCTTTAAGACATGTTATTTAAGGCTACATTTACACCTAAGCTTCACGCTTTCAAGCGTTTTTTTTTTTTCAAACATTTAAAAAAAAAAATTTGGAGTAGAATTGTGTGTTTTTGCAGCTTTTTTCAGAAGTTTTTCAACTAAAAGGTGTGGAGTGTGCTGAAAAAGGGATGGAGAGCTGCTGTTTAAGCAAAAAACACGCGCTTTAAAAAAAAAACACAAAAAAAAGAAGCTAAAGTCATGCTTTTCTGGCATTTCCATTGAAGCCTATGGGGACAAAAACGCTCAATGCTGCCTGAAAAGTGGCTCATGTACTTTTTGGAGTGACAGGCGTTTTGCTACAAGTGACAGGATGCTCAGATGCGAACAAGGACTATTAAAAACAGTAGGTTTTTGGTTTTTTTGCGCGTTTTTGAGCTTCGAGCTACAAGCTACAAAATGCTCAAGTGTGAAGAGGGCCTTAAAAGAGGAGTATGGTGTTTCGTTTGTTTTAAGAATCATACTTACCTAGGTGGATGCAGCATCGGTGTCATGTATATGATAAAACCAGAACTGTGTGGACTGCAACAGAGGAAACCCAAACATAAATAGGTGAAAGTAAGTAAGTTTATTAAAGCGGAGCTCAGCCGAAAAAAAAAATATTAAAAGCCAGCAGCTACAGCTACAGCAGCTGCTGACTTTTAATATTTGGACACTTACCTGTCCTGGAGTCCAGCGACGTCCGCAGCAGAGGACGAGCGATCGCTTGTCACTCTGCTGCCCGCTCCGCCATCCTCGCTGAGGGAACCAGGAAGTGAAGCCTTGCGGCTTCATGCCCGGTTCCCTACGGCGCATGCGCGAGTCGCGCTGCGCCGTTCTGATTCGACCTCCTGTGTTCTGGGAGCCGAGTGTCTCCCAGAACACTACGGGAAGTCTGGGGGAAGTGACGTCACTCCCACAGATTCCCGGAGAGAGGACTCCCGGATGTGGGTGAAAATACCTGTCTTAGACAGGTATCTTCACCCCCCTCCCCCCTGAAAGGTGTCAATTGTGACACTGGAGGGGGGGAGGGTTCCGATTAGCATAAATTGTAATTTAGGGTGGAGCTCCACTTTAACCACTTGCCGACCGCGCCATGTACAAAAGACGTCCACAGCGCGGTCGAGTTATCCTGAGTGGACGTCCCAGGGACGTCCTCACAGAATCTTGCTCCCGCGCGCCCCCTGGGGCGCGCTCCAGGATATGACCGTGACCGCCGGGTCCGGAAGACCCGGCGCATCACGGATCACGGTAGATGCCCGCTAATCGCGGCCGTTTACCACGTGATCGCTCCGTCAAATGACGGAGCGATCACTTGTAAACAGACCGGCGTCATGTGATGACGCCGGTTCCTCCCTCCCCTCTCTGTACCGATCGGTACAGTGTGAGAGGAGAGGGGAGGGAGCGGATCATGTCCGCTCCCTCCCCCATGTCAGAACATGTCAGCTGTGGGCTGGATCTGTGACAATTGCAGTCACAGATCCAGCCATCCATCCATCCCTGCTCAGCCATCCCTGTGCAATACCCTGCCAATACTCTGCAATACCCTGTGCAATACTCTGCAATACCCTGTGCAATAATCTGCAATACCCTGTGCAATACCCTGTGCAATACTCTGCAATACCCTGTGCAATACCCTGTGCAATACCCTGTGCAATACCCTGCCAATACTCTGCAATACCCTGTGCAATACCCTGTGCAATACTCTGCAATACCCTGCCAATACTCTGCAATACCCTGCCCATACTGTGCAATACCCTGCCCATACTGTGCAATACCCTGCCCATACTCTGCCCATACTGTGCAATACCCTGCCATACTGTGCAATACTCTGCCATATTCCGCAATACCCTGCCATACTCTGCAATACTCCTCAATACCCTGCAATACTCCTCAATACCCTGCAATACCCCTCAATACCCGGCAATACTCCACAATACCCGGCAATACTCCACAATACCTGGCAATACTCCACAATACCTGGCAATACTCCACAATACCCTGCAATACTCCTCAATACCCGGCAATACCCCGCAATACCCGACAGAACCCCGCAATACTCGGCAATACCCGGCAATACCCGGCAATACCCCGCAATACCCGGCAATACCCCGCAATACTCGGCAATACCCCGCAATACTCTGCAATACCCGGCAATACCCCGCAATACTCGGCAATACCCGGCAATACCCCGCAATACTCGTCAATACTCGGCAATACCCCGCAATACCCGGCAATACCCCGCAATACCCCGCAATACTCGGCAATACCCGGCAATACTCCGCAATACCCGGCAATACTCCGCAATACCCTGCAATACTCCTCAATACCCTGCAATACTCCTCAATACCCGGCAATACTACTCAATACCCTGCAATACTCCTCAATACCCTGCAATACTCCTCAATACCCGGCAATACTCCGCAATAACCACTTCCCGCCCGCCGGCCGTCATATGACGTCCTTGACTTTGTGGGGGTATATCTGAATGATGGGAGCAGCTACAGGCATCATTCAGATATTCGCTTTTTCAGCTGGCGATTCCCTGCACCATAAGAACGATCATAGCGGCTGTTCCACCGCTTGATCGCTCTTACGGAAGGTGAGAGGGGATGCCCCCCCTCCCGCTGCCCTCCGGTGCTTCTACCGACTCACCGCTACGATCAAAGCCAAGATTGTTTTTTTTGTTTGTTTTTTTTCAGGCTTCCCAGCCTAGAGGTGAGATGTGGGGTCTTATTGACCCCATATCTCACTGTAAAGAGGACCTGTAATGCCATATTCCTATTACAAGGGATGTTTACATTCCTTGTAATAGGAATAAAAGTGATCAAAAAAAATTTTGGGGCGGATAAACATGTCAAACTAAAATAAATAAAGTAAAATGAACAATAAAATATATATATTTTTTAAAGCGCCGCTGCCCCCGCGAGCTCGCATGCAGAAGTGAACGCATATGTAAGCCCCGCCCACATATGAAAACGGTGTTCAAACCACACATGTGAGGTATCGTTGTGAACGTTAGAGCGAGAGCAATAATTTTGGCCCTAGACCTCCTCTGTAACTCAAAACATGTAACCAGTAAAAATATTTAAAGCGTTGCCTATGGGGATTTTTAAGTAGCGAAGTTTGGCGCCATTCCACGAGCGTGTGCAATTTTGAAGGGTGACATGTTAGGTATCTATTTACTCGGCGTAACTTCATCTTTCACATTATGCAAAAACATTGGGCTAACTTTACTGTTTTTATTTCTTTTAAGCACAAAACAGTTTTTTTCCGTAAAAAACGCGTTAGAAAAATTCTGCGCAAATACCGTGCAAGATAAAAAGTTGCAATGACCACCATTATATTCTTTAAGGTCTTTGCTAAAAAAACATATATAATGTTTTGGGGTTCTAGGTAATTTTCTAGCAAACAAATGATGATTTTTACATGTAGGAGAGAAATGTCAGAATTGGCCTGGGTGCTCCAGAACGCCTGAATGTGCTCCCTGCATGTTGGGCCTCTGTATGTGGCCACGCTGTGTAAAAGTCTCACACATGTGGTATCGCCATACTCGTGAGGAATAGCAGAATGTGTTTTGGGGTGTAATTTGTGGTATGCATATGCTGTGCGCCAGAAATAACCTGCTAATATGACAATTTTGTGAAAAAAAAAAAAGAAAAAAAAATCTTGATTTTTGCAAAGAATTGTGGGAAAAAATGACAACTTCAAAAAACTCACAATGACTTTCTAAATACCTTGGAATGTCTTCTTTCCAAAAAGGGGTCATTTGGGGGGTATTTGTACTTTTCTGGCATGTTAGGGTCTCAAGAAATTAGATAGGCCGTCAGTACTTCAGGTGTGATCAATTTTCAGATATTGGCACCATAGCTTGTGGACTCTATAACTTTCACAAAGACCAAAAAATATGCACCAATTTGTACTTATTTTTACCAAAGATATGTAGCAGTATAAATTTTGGCCAACATTTATGAAAAAAAAATACTAATTTGCAAAATTTTATAACGGAAACAAAGAAAAATTCATTTTTTTACAAAATTTTCAGTCTTTTTTCTCTTATAGCACAAAAAATAAAAAACCCAACAGTGATTAAATACCACCAAAAGAAAGCTATATTTGTGTGAAAAAAAGGACAAAAATTTCATATGGGTACAGTGTTGTATGACTGAGTAATTGTCATTCAAAATGTGAGAGCACCGAAAGCTGAAAATTCGTCTGGTTAGGAAGGGGGTTTAAGTGCCCAGTTGTCAAGTGGTTAAGGTAAACAAATGTGAAAACACCACCAGTACAAACAGAGTGAACAAACCAAACAACCCAAACAGTGATAGCAAACCAACCAGAATATATAGCAAAAGGGAGTTCCAGAATCGTAGTCAAGCCAGGCCAGCATCATAAACAGGTGATCAGCAGATGGGGGGGCCAGAGGTAAACAGACAGGAACAAGATGGAGTCAGGCTTCAGAGCAAGGATCCAGGGATACAGCAACGGACACAACAGGTTCAGGAAACAGGATACGGGATTAAGGGTTCAGGGTTCAAGTTCAGGTTCACAGGTAAACAGGCTACAGGTCAGGGCACAAGGACAGGGCGAGGTGAGTGTGCACTTGCCGGGTATTTATACTATTACCTGCTAACAAGCTCAGGTGACGCCAGACTGCAGAAGGTAAAATCTGCACCACACTGCTAGGATCCATCCGCTGATAGACGCCAGTACTGCGGCCCAAAGATGACATAACACCAGCAGGGAGAAGTTCCCCTGACAGTTCCAAACTGCCAGGAGACACCTGCTGGTGGACCTCAGTACTGCACGCCAAATGATAAATAATACCAGCGGATGGAGCCTTTCCTGACAATCGGTTCGATGCTGCATCTGTCCCCCGCCGGCTCTAAAACTGAGAACCGAGCGATCAAACACCACAGATTGCTCGGTTCTCAGGGCTCACTGAGCAGAGAGCTGGTGACTCTCAGTCACCGCCACCAGCTCTCTGCTCTCCCCCCACCGCGCTTACTGGAACACTGGGCTTTGGAGGAGGAGGGAGCGGCTAGCTCAGGCTCTCAGTTGGGTTCCGCTCCAGGCATGTGGGTGGATCATGACTTCATTGCTGCAATCTTGTCCAAGCCTGGACCAGCTCTGTGACGTTAGCCGACAGCAGGTTTCAGCCCGCTGTCTGCTGAAAACAGGTCACAGGTGTTGTGGAAAAATTAATTAATGTATGTTGTCAGATGTCCCCCCAGTGTTGGTCTTGCTGTAATGCGCTCATGTGAGTGTATTCGCACATACAGACGTTGGTGGAAGACCATTGGCGCAAACACCGTCCCACGGACACAGCAGATTTGCTTGCTCCATTTAGGGATGTTCATTTATGCCTCAGCAAGGGCCTGGCCACTTCTTGTCGACTGCATTAAATGACTCTGAGCGAACAGATCTGCGTTTTTTTGGGAACTATAGCATAACTATACGGAAATTGTGATTATCTGATCCATGTTTAAGTATGGTTGGCGTCATTGGTAGCAGTGAGTTGTTTTGCACACGGCTTTGTACAAAGCCATGCTTTCTGGTGTTCCTTTGTCTCACAGAAAGCATGACCCCTATACACAGCCGTTTGCACACATCACTGCTAGCATTTTATTTGAATTTAAACATGTCTGTGATTGGTTCTTTTGAAAGTATACAAAATGTCTGAATGGCTGTTTTGTGAAGCCACCACCTTCTTTTGTTACTCATGTTGACTATAAATAAAGGGAGCTGGCTATTAGGCTTGTGCACAACGGAAAAAATTCGTTCCGTTTCGGTTCGTTTCTTTCCGGTCCTGTTGATTCGTAATCATTCGTAATTTTGCTAGACGGGATTTTTCGTGTTCGGACTCATTCGTATTTTTGCAAGCGACATTTTTCGTTGAATTTTTTGTTGCTTTATAATTCGTACTTTCGGTAGAGTACGTTGTTTTTCGTTGATTCTGGACACAACTCCTACTTTCGTAACTTTTTTTGGGTTCGTTGATTCGTAATTTTCTGTGTCTCTCTCACGACGACGCTGCCTATTATGCCTAATGTGCTTCGAATGGATTTGTACTTTTCGAAATACATAGCGGTTATTTGTAACGATTCGAAATCTCGTATTTTACTTTCGTTTTTTACATGCGGCTATAGCCTCCGCCCCTGTACACCATTTTGAGAGGGTTCAGCACGGTGAGGGAGAAGCAGAGAGCAGAGCAGAGTGTTATTGTGCTTCGAATGGATTAGAAATCTCGTATTTTACTTTCGTTTTTTACATGCGGCTATAGCCTCCGCCCCTGTACACCATTTTGAGAGGGAGTTCAGCACGGTGAAGGAGAAGCAGAGAGCAGAGCAGAGTGAGTGTTATTGTGTTTCCAATGGATTTGTACATTCATAAGTTTTTTCATAACGAATTATGCCGAAGACATTCGGGCATTCGCTATTTTGCGGTATAATTTATTTCGGATTCGGTTTTATTCGTAATTGCTTTGTTCGGAAATTCGAATGCTTCCGAATGTCCGAAAGTTGCTAAATTCGGACGAATTTCGATTCGTTACGAAACGAATTGCACAAGCCTACTGGCTATCCCAGGGACACTCTGCTCTGGGATGGCTTGATGATAAGACCTATGTGATGATGCTTGCTTCTTGGAATGGATGAAGGGTGAGTGAATTTTAGCATAAAGATAGCATTATTGCAAAAAGATGAAAACTGAAATGTGTGCTTATTTAGCACAAGGCAAAGATGGCTGCGTGCTCTGCAAACAACCAATCTTGCCACAACAGATGGCGGGCCAGGACCTTTGGGAATAGATGGAGCCCGTTTGGGCATCGGATCGAAATGGGGGGAAAGTGGATCTACGTTCCGATGCGGGGGGGGCTCTGCTCTGTAAAAGAACAAATTTTCCATCTTTTTGAAATAATGCTGTAAATAAACAGTATGAGAGGTGTGTGTGTGTGTGTGTGTATGTCTGAGACGTGTGTGTGCGTGTGTATGTCTGAGAGATGTGTGTGTGTGTGAATGTATGGAACAAGTAAATTGCATGAAGAAGCTGAAAATGGCTGCCCCCATGAGGTTTAGCGGGGGCGGGGCAGGCAGCATTGCCATCAGTGACCAGCATGTTTGATAGTTCTGTGTATCTATTGACTTTCCAATTTTCAGAACAAAGTTGTGTGCAGTGTTTGTGCCTGTGTGAATGCTGATGGAAACTGTATATTGTGTATGAAATGAAGGTATAGATGTGGGATTATTCAGCCTTCAATGTGTGTGTTTGGCTGAGCTGTTTGTATTTCTCAAAGGCTTGTCAGAGCAGCCATGTGCTTGAATGGGGGAAGGGCTTGCCCACTGTTTTGCAATGGAGAATGTTTTGTGTTGCAGGGGCTATGCCCTGAGGGAAGGAAACTCTGAGAAAGCATGCAGGCAACATTGTACTGTATGTGTGTGGTGAATATCTCAGAGTATATGAACTTAGAGAAAAGTGTTGAATAATATTGTCATGTAACTAACATTTTTTAAATGTGCTGTTTAGTTGGCCAAAGGGTCTGAGTTGAAGTAGCCTAAAGTGTGTGTCTATGGTTGAGTGTGAACCTCAATTGTGTAGTCTGTCTTTGTGGAGAAAAACATTTTTGGTTTTCTTTTGAAGACATGCTGGTTTTGGCGGGAAAAAGTACATGCGTTAATGGCGCCATTCTTTTGGGCACTATGCCATGTGGCATTCGTCGGCTATTTCGCTGGTGGAATTTCTCAGCCTTTGGGGCAGATTTTGATGTTTGGTGCGAATTTAGTGCTGTCTTTTCTGCGTTGGAATCTGGAGGCCATTTTTGTTTTCCTTTGTATGTGGTGTTCATTGTGACGTCCCATGCTGGTTTTGGCGGGAAAAATTGCATGCGTTAATGGCGCCATTTTTGTTGTTGTCCATGAGGTGTGTGGTGGTCATCCACAATTTTGTTGTCCTGGCTTGTCGGCCATCTTGAGAGACGTTTACAGTAAGTATCGCCTTTTGAGGTGAGTACACACGCACATGCTGGGGCCTATTTATGGATGGGATCTGGTTGACCTACCAGCATTTGGAGTGTGGGAGGAGGCCAACGCAGACACAGGGAGAACATGCAAACTCCATGCAGATGGTGTTAGGATGGGGATTTCTCTGTTTTCATTTAAGTGAATGTAAGCTATTGCAGGGTTAGCTGACTTTGCAGTATATGAGCGGCGGTTTTTGTATTGGATTTCGTTTTTAAGTAAAAACTCCACTTTACACTGAATTTTGATAGATTGTAAGACTAACAGAGTTTTTATACAATGGTGTGTGTTTTTATGTTTAAATATTTGGGAGTTTCCCAGAAGGCAATTTATTGTTTTTGAAACTTGTACTGTATAGCCATCTTTTGGCAGGAGTTTGTATTTGAGTCTCAACTTATGGTTTGACTTCCAGGGGAAGTGTGGGTCAGGGCCCTCCCATTTGCAAAGGGGGGTTTATTCCATCATTTTCTTGACAAGGTTTTAAATTGTTGAAATATATATGATGTTTAGCCATGGATTTTTTGGGAGTCTTGATAGACAAGGCGATTGGGGCTAGGCTCCCCCCTCCCCTCCCTCTTCCTGAACAAATGATATGTAAATAAACCAGTTTGGTTTTTTTGAGAGCTGAGCATGTAACATGAGGTTTTTTTTCAGCATTTTATATATCAGCAGAAAGTTGGTGGGAGGAGCTCGGGGTTGTCTGAAAGGTTGGCCAATGAGATTTGTGCTTGGAAGGAAAATGGAAAGCATTTTTGCATTTAAAAGTGTTTTATATTTTGTTCCAGTTTTGTGAAGTTTTGTACTGTAAATACAGTTGTGGGTAGAGAGCAAACAGGGGGGCATCACCATTATTGTAACACCTAGATGCAGGTAGAAAGAAGCCATAATATTATTTTGAATAGTGGAGGATTTCATGGTGCTTTGCAGCTCGTCTGACAAACACGTTTATTGTGAGACAGGTCGGGCCGTGTAGAATACCGTATTTTTCGCACCATAAGACGCACCTGACCATAAGACGCACCTAGGTTTTAGAGGAGGAAAACAAGAAAAAATATATTCTGAACCAAATGGTGTACTAAAATATTTTCCAGTGCCCATGAAATGCAGCCTGACCATTGCCATAGTAAACGCAGAGTGACCATTGTCATAGTAAACATAGAGTGACCATGCCATCAGTGGTGGGACACCCTGGGAAGAGGACAGAGGGGACGCCGTGGGAAGAGGAGAGAGGGGACGCCATGGGAAGAGGAGAGAGGGGACGCCGTGGGAAGAGGACAGAGAGGGACGTTGTGGGAAGAGGACAGAGAGGGACGTTGTGGGAAGAGGACAGAGAGGGACGTTGTGGGAAGAGGACAGAGAGGGACGTTGTGGGAAGAGGACAGAGAGGGACGTTGTGGCAGTCAATAAGGCCTAGAGGATATCAGGTTAGGCACTTCCTAATGGCTCAGACCCTGGGAATAGTAATGGATAATGGCCAACAGGCCCTCTTACCAGACCCAGCGAAATCGCAACAGTGATCCCTCTGGCTGGACGTTCGCTCACTCTGGGTTGCCCGGGGTGACTCTAGTCAGTAGTGTAGCATGTCTGTATCCTGGCAGCGGCTCGGTCTTTCTCCCTCTCTGGTGATGCGGGTACAATGTGGCTCCCTCTCTGGTGGTGCGGGAACAGTGTGGCTCCCTCTCTGGTGGTGCGGGTACAGCGTGGCTCTCTGGCGGTGCGGGGTACAGCGTGGCTCTCTGGCGGTGCGGGGTACAGCGTGGCTCTCTGGCGGTGCGGGGTACAGCGTGGCTCTCTGGCGGTGCGGGGTACAGCGTGGCTCTCTGGTGGTGCGGGGTACAGCGTGGCTCTCTGATGGTGCGGGGTACAGCGTGTCCCCCAGCAGAGTATACTCTTTTGCTCCTCTTCTAACACCCCCTCCCCCTCCAGCAGAGTGTTGGCATGCTGGAGGAACTGGTGCCAGAACTCTGCAGGGACTTTATTTCCCATGATGCCCCCAGTGTCTTCTGATTGGCCCTCTGCTGTGGCCAATCATGGGGAGGGAAACAGTGGGCAGTAAGCTGGGTGGGGGCCAGCAAATCCAATTAGAGCGGCTCTCTCTTTCTCTTCGGCTTACAGAAAGGGAAGGGGGCGGCGGGGGATGTACAGACAGCCCGCAGCTCTCCTCTCCCTGTCACAGCGCCGCTGCTCTATTTGCCAGAGAACTTGGCAGCGGCGCTGTGACAGGGAGAGGAGAGCTGCGGGCTGTCTGTACATCCCCCGCCGCCCCCTTCCCTTTCTGTAACCCGAAGGGAGAAAAGAAAGAGAGAGCGGCTCTAATTGGATTCGCCGCAATGCAAGCAATGTGTAAGGGGCGGTGCCACCGGCGGCGGGGGGGCGGAGCCAGTGGCGGTGGTCAGGGGATTCCAGCGGCTACGGGAACAATGAGAGCGGATGACGGGCGGTGCCAGCGGCGGCGGGGGGGGCGGAGCCAGTGGCGGTGGTCAGGGGATTCCAGCGGCTACAGGAGCAATGAGAGCAGATGGCAGGTGCGGTGCCAGCGACGGCGGGGGGCGGGGCCTGTCATGTATTCGGACTATAAGACGCAGGGACATTTTCCCCCATATTTCTGGGGGAAAAAAGTGCGTCTTATAGTCCGAAAAATACGGTAATCGGAATTCCTGTGATTAGCATAAACGTGAGGAGTAGTACGCTAACAGCCCTGCTCAGGCCGTGTAAAATAATCGGGATGCAGGGGTCGATTATGGTAATAAAGCCGCAAACCATAACCGCTCCGAAAATAAAGCGCAGGGTTCTCTGGACGCAAAGTTCGCCAAAAAAAAAAAAGTGATTCGAATCGTCATGGACAATGCGCCGTCCATGCAGTGCACCAGTCAGACAGCTGCACCGCACATGAGGTCTGGGTTTGGGGCTCCGGACATGAGACCCCTTAAAGGATGACATATCTGGTCAGAGGGTACAGTAAGGTGTACTCCTTTGGAAGGTACTTTTGATGTCTGGAGGACGAGACTTCAGAATAAAGATACCTTGGATGTAGTTCAGCTGTGGCTTCAGAAATCTGTAATGATGAGTGTTGATGGAGGTGTAGTACACGCTTTTGTGATTCTCAAAGGAGGAACGGTGGTTAAATTCTCATGCCCGTTTGTTTGAACTTTGTATGGCTGGTCCATGCAAGGTTCTCGAGCTGCTCTCATGTTTGTCCATTGTATTTTTTTCTACTGCTGAAAGAGTAAAGGTAGAATTCTGGCTGTTTTTGTTTTTTCATTTGTGGTTTTGGAAACTGTGAAGTATCTCCCCCACGTTTGTATCTGAGTGTTTGTATGTAGTAACGTGAATATGTTCGAACTTACCGCAGCGATCCTTCGATGCGTTGCGGCTGTTGTATTTTTGTAGGAACGGGAAAAGTTAAGCCCTGTACACACGATCGGTTTGACTGATGAAAACCGTCCGATGGATGGTTTTCATCAGACCAACCTATCGTGTATGATACCCATCGGTCTTTTTTCCATCGGTTGTAAAAAATAGAACTTGTTTTAAAATTTTCCGATGGATAAAAAACCGATGGGAATTTCCGATCGTCTATGGGCAAGTCCATCAGTTAAAAAACCCACGCATGCTTAGAATCAAGTCGATGCATGCTCAGAAGCATTAAACTTCATTTTTCTCGGCTCATCGGAGTGTTTTACGTCACCGCGTTTGGAACGGTCGGTTTTTTGACTGATGGTGTGTGGCCAAGACTGATGAAAAACAGTTTCATCGGATTTCCGATGGACAAATCCATCGGACGAAAATCCATAGGTTATCCGATCGTGTGTACGGGGCTTAAGAGTTACAGAGGGTTTTGTTTGAATTGGTTTTGAAAGAATGTCATTGACAATTTACCAATGTACAGGAATGTAATTATTGTTTACCATTCTTTGCAGGTTAAATATGAAGGATAGAGTAATGATTTTGCTTATAAGTATTTTTCAGGTCCAAGGAGTTTGTACATAGAGAACAGGTGTATGTAGACAGCTGTACTGTACATATGGATAAATATGAGTCTAAGGAGGTAAAAGTATCATGGGCTATTTCATTGTTTCTTTTTTCCTGCACCACACATTTCTTCCTTCAGTCTGTAATGAGGAAGAAAAGGGGGGGAATGATAAATGTAAGAATGACAGTTTTTTTGTCAAACAAATAATGTTAACCTCTGTAATTCTAACCAAGTTTGTGCCAAGACTCTCTTTCTTTGATAGAATTTGAATCGGCAAGCAGCAGTCTGGTGAAGTAGGTTCCCATCCAGATGCTAAGAACCTTTTGTCAATGGTTCCAGGTATTGTAAGCCACGCACAGGTTATGCAGTGACCACAATCCCCATGTCTGGGTTATTGTCATATGAGGGTGGTTTGGAGGTCAATCAAAACCAGAGTCGTTCTTTCCTCATTAGCTGTCACTTATATTCTCGGCTGATGGGGTGGGTGCGATCGCTGCAACATTAACTTCAAAATGTCCACCACAGGGTTCACGAGTCCCTCCTGGACCCTGACACAATAACCGGTTTACATTCTTTCCAACCAGGTGACTGGGTCGTTGTAAAGAAGCTTGAGGGATGAGACCACGCCAGCCACTGCAAGAAGCGGCTCAACCACACCAAAAAATGAGGAGTATCTTTGTTTATTTATATATTTTTGTTGTTTAGTAAATTTTTAGCAAGGGTAACGATGAAAAGCATCCCAAGTTATTATTTAAAGTGCATTTCCTGACTAGCTCAGAAAGCGAACAGGACCGATTGCTGGGTCTGTTCTGAGTCTCCACCGAGTTTTAGTCCCCAGCGATGACCGCGGTACATGCCATTTATGATGTTATTATGGGTATGAGGAGTTTTGACATACTAGTGAAGACTCCAAACAGACACTTGTCAATGGAAACTAATGATGCATTTTTAGAGGGAAAAATTGGTTAGTTTTAATAGGTCTGCCTCTTGTCGGTTTGGGTATCTAGGCAGCCCACAGGTGTTTTGAACTTTAGTTTGGTGTTTATGTGGATCTGCAGCTTATAAGGTAATTCCCCCAATGCAAGAGGTTCATGTGTGATGGTGAAGCTGTCCCAGCATCTTATGACACGGCCGATCGCGAGGATCTGATGGCGCGAGAAATTAAGAATGGCAGGGACAGCTAGAAGGGAATTGTTCACCAACCCTGATCAGGTCTGGGCATGGTGTCCTGGATGTACAAGGTGGGGGGGGCTCGAGCTTGGGATACGATTGAACAATTCTCATCCGTTAAGGATAGGATTCTTCATGTAACTGTTGAAGCCAGAGCTGTAGCTGAGTGAAGGTTGGGAGTCCTTTTAAGGGTCTGGGAATCTTTGGGGATCTAATTTTTATTTTACAGCGGATCGTGGTTAAAGGAAGTGGGAATATATATACTCATATCATTTTATTTCTATTCTTTCTATGTCGTGACGAGGTGCGCCTGTTTGGACGCGTGACCAGCGTTTCCTTGATGAGACGCCCCGAAACCGGACCCACATACAAGACACAGAGGATCACAGACGGATCGGTGATTACTACAGCTCACCATGTCGTGTCCTCCTTTATAAGTCATGCCCCTGAAGAAGAGTCTACATGTCAAGCCGTGTTTTCCTTTTTATGGACTGTAAGGACTGATTCATTTCCAGGTGTAAGAAGCAGATCAAGTTTCATCGATGGACATGGGGTGCATATGACAAAAAAGGGAGGACTGTTGTGGAAAAATTAATTAATGAATGTTGTCAGATGTCCCCCCAGTGTCGGTCTTGCTGTAATGCGCTCATGTGAGTGTATTCGCACATACAGACGTTGGTGGAAGACCATTGGCGCAAACACCGTCCCACGGACACAGCAGATTTGCTTGCTCCTTTTAGGGATGTTCATTTATGCCTCAGCAAGGGCCTGGCCACTTCTTGTCGACTGCATTAAATGACTCAGAGCGAACAGATCTGCGTTTATGGGAACTATAGCATAACTATACGGAAATTGTGATTATCTGATCCATGTTTAAGTATGGTTGGCGTCATTGGTAGCAGTGAGTTGTTTTGCACACGGCTTTGTACAAAGCCATGCTTTCTGGTGTTCCTTTGTCTCACAGAAAGCATGACCCCTGTACACAGCCGTTTGCACACATCACTGCTAGCATTTTATTTGAATTTAAACATGTCTGTGATTGGTTCTTTTGAAAATATACAAATTGTCTGAATGGCTGTTTTGTGAAGCCACCACCTTCTTTTGTTACTCATGTTGACTATAAATAAAGGGAGCTGGCTATCCCAGGGACACTCTGCTCTGGGATGGCTTGATGATAAGACCTATGTAATGATGCTTGCTTCTTGGAATGGATGAACGGTGAGTGAATTTTAGCCTAAAGATAGTATTGTTGCAAAAAGATGAAAATTGAAGTGTGTGCTTATTTAGCACAAGGCAAAGATGGCTGTGTGCTCTGCAAACAACCAATCTTGCCACAACACAGGTGTGCAGAACGAACTCCTCTCCTGTGATCCACAGGAGAAGTACAGCAAAACGAGCTTTGGCTCTACTTCTCCTTTAAGGAATTGTGTGTCAATGTTTCATTTTAATTCAAAGATCCACTCCTGGCTTAATGTGATTTTTCTACATCGTTTTTTTAAATTGGTACCCCAGGGTAGTGCCCAGCTATCTATGGCCCGTTTTAACAAAAAGAAGGCCATTACAAACATTACAAGATTCAGCTTTTATAGACTTTAGTGGAGTTCAGGTGCTATGTTTGGGGTTCACAGATTTCCTGCTGGTTTTGGTGGACATTTATGTTTTTCTTTATTTTCACCTGAAGAACCTGGCAACTGTGACAGTTATCACAAAAGACATGACGGGAATGTAATTTTTTTCACGAAACAGTTAAATCAATGAGTTTAGTTCTGCTTTAAGCAGACAACTCTATTTCATGTTTGTTGCTTTTAGGTCATATTTTATAAAACGTCTCTCTATTCCTTAAGGTATAATTAACCGGAAACTAAAATAAACTCATGCAAACGCTACAAAATCTTTTTGTTGTTGGGGATCCAACTAATATTTGTTCAGCAATGGGTAAGTATAGCCAAAGGGCTCAAACGCTTCCTCTCTTCTTCCTTTCCAACAAACAATATATTTGATTAAGAATTACATTTTAAGCTGCCTTGAGAAATAATGATTAGCATGAGTGAGGAGGTGGGAAGGGTCACTGTAACAGTCATCAGACAACTATAAAACATTTCTCACGAATGTGACAATATGTCTGTAGCTTGTAGACAGTCACAACAAGAGTAAAAGGATTAATGCCATTTATGTTAAACATGGAATACAATGTGTTTTAAAGCCGCAGCCAGGGATTCGCTTGTTATTTTGAACTTACGTGAACAAGCCCATGCAAGTGCAAAAAAGCCACAATATACAAAGTTGGCTTTGTTAGGGGTGAAGAGGAAAGAAAAGAAAGAATAGTACATCACAGGGAAAGGCAGCTTGCTGGAGTAAAGAAGGAGGAACTTTTCGTTCTAAGGCCTTTATCTTGAAATGGCATTTCATAGTAGGTGGTTTTCCCACAGTTCAGTTAGTCAAGACCGCAATTGTGTTATCTATGAATGATACATAAGATGCATGCCTCCAATGGCTTCCTGTTTAGGGCATTGTGCTGAATTTTTCTTTTCTTTTTTTGGCTAAGCTACTTCAGACTAGTAATCGCAAGTGTGATTTTATATTTAGAAACTGGAAATCAGGAAAACAGAACACCATTTTCAGAATTGCTTTTTCAATCGCAGAAGGGAAAGCGACCTAGCTACAAGTCATTTTTATCATAACCTAGTCATGTCAGGGTCACTGTCACCCAGAACATTAATATAAGCAGCACTAAGCTATTCCAGATTCTCATAGCTGCCTTGTTAAAAAGGATGCAGAGCTAACAGCTGGATTAAACCCAAAACTAAAAATGTAATATATTACAACTTACCAATAATTAGTGCTGTATTCGTTTTCCTTTTTAGGCTTTTTTCCCTCTGTTTTCACCTGGTGATCTGGCCTGCAACACACCTCCTGTATTATACAGTCACGACTCTGGATGAATGAGCACAGTGGGTACCTTTGGACAGCAGCATTGTCAGTGTGGGTTGAGGGGAGTGCTAGAAGTACTAGAATATTGAAATATACTAGCAAATTGAAGCTAAACTCTGGCTAATACTTTATAATTAGTTCCAGCAGACAGTTTTTTTTTTCCTTTTGGGATAAGGGTTTAACATAAATAAACAAAAGCTGATCATTTTAAACATCCCTGTCGGTGTTAACAGAGAAGTACAGTCAAAGCTTGTTTGCCAATGGATCACAGGAGTGTAGTTCGTTTTGCACTCTTTTGACACGTTTTCAGCAGAGAGCGGGCTAATGTCTGCAAAGTAGGTCACAAAGTAGGTCCAGGCTCAGGCGTCATCACAAATATGGAGACAGGATCCGCCCAGATCCCTGGACCGCCACCCGGCTCAGGTTTTCAGCGAGCTGCTGAGAGCCTGAGCCAGCTGCTCCCATCCCCTCCACAGCCCAGCGTTCCAGTGAGTGAGGAGCTGCCACTCTGTGCTCGGGGAGCTGTGAGGACCAAGTGATCGACGGTGTTCGATCGCTCGGTTCTCAGTGTTAGAGGCGCCGGGGGACAGATGAAGCATCAGACCAATGCTGCATACACCTAGGTAAGTATGAATCAAAAAAAAAAAAACTGTTTTAACTGGTCTTTCACATCCCTGTAACTGCAAGTGAGCTTTTCTGTTGAAAAGCAAAAGACTTACTGGCTGGATCACCAGATGAAAATAGAACAAAAAAAGCCTTAAAAAGTAAACTAATGCAGCCATCATTTGGTAAGCTGCAATATAATAAATATTTGCTTTTGGGTTTAATACAGCTTAAACAATATCTCTGTGGAATATAAAATAGAACTCGAACCAAAACTTTTTTTTTATAAATTTGGAGAGAGTGCAGGAAAGGTTGGACCCTTTGTTATGTTTTTATTGTTGTCCCTTTTGGGGGATTCAACTTCACTATCTGTGTTGGTGTCACAGACAGCAATAATATTCAAGAGTTCAAATTAACATGATATGAAAATCAAAGCTTAAAGCGGTTGTAAAATCACTAATCACAAATTCTGGAATCCCCTCTGTTACAGCAAGATACTGTATACTGTGCAGTGTATGTGTTTTTTGAAAATTATGCAGCAAAATACCTTATTTTACAGCACCGCTGTGCAGTCACATGACCTCCCGGCGCTCTCCTTCCCCGATCTGAGGACTACAGCGGGAGGGGCTGAGATTCTCCTCTGAAGGCAGCCAGGAAGAGAGGAGGAGAGCGGCAGGAGGTCACCTGAGTGCACGGCAGCACTCCGAAATCAGTGCCCATCAGTGTCAACTATCAGTGCCGCCTACCAGTGCCCATCAGTGCAGCCTATAAGTGCCCATCAGTGCCACCTATCAGTGTCACCTATCAGTGCCCATCAATGTCACCTATCCATGTCTATTAGTGCCACCTATCAATGCCCATCAGTGCTGCCTATAAATGCAGCCTTATCAGTGCCTCCTTATCGGTGAACACCAGTGCTGCCTCATCAGTGCCCATCAGTGCATTCTATCTATGCCCATCAGTGCTGCCTTCTCAGTGCCCATCAGTGCAGCCTATCGGTGCCCATCAGTGCAGCCTCATCAGCGCACATCAGCGAAAGAGAAAAATTACCTGTTTGGCAAAATTTTATAACAAACTATGAAAACGTTTATTTTTTTTCAAAAATTATTGGTTTGTATTCATTTAATTAGCAAACAATAAAAAAATAGGATTTTTATAACAGCTTACCTGTAAAATCCTTTTCTTGGAGTACATCACGGGACACAGAGCGACATAGTCATTACTAATGGGTTATATAGATACCGTCAGGTGCTGGCACTGGCAACTTCCAAAACCGGAAGTACCCTCCCCTATATAAGCCCCTCCCATCCGGGAGCACCTCAGTTTTGTAGCAAAGCAATAAGTGTCCCCAAAGAGGGGCGGGAGCTCTGTGTCCCGTGATGTACTCCAAGAAAAGGATTTTACAGGTAAGCTGTTATAAAAATCCTATTTTCTTTCTCGTACATCACGGGACACAGAGCGACATAGTCATTACTAATGGGATGTCCTAAAACAATGCCAAATGAGTGGGGGGATACACCATATATAAGCTGAGCGCTATCAGACATGAGGATCTTTTGCGGCCTGCAACACACTGCGCCCAAAGGCGACATCCTCCTGACTTCTAACGTCCACCTGGTAGAACCTAGTAAACGTGTGAACTGAAGACCATGTTGCGGCCTTACAGATTTGAGCCAGGGAGGCCTGGTGATGCACTGCCCATGAAGTTCCAACTGCTCTCGTGGAGTGCGCTCTAACTTTGAACGGAGGCGGTCTCCTTCTCAAGCCATAAGCTTGCATAATGACCTGTCGAATCCACTTGGCTAAAGTAGATTTTGACGCTGCCTGATCCTTTCTGGGGCCTTCCGGCAGAATAAACAAAGTATCCGTTCTGCGAATCTGAGCAGTGGCTTTTAGATAAGCTTTAACTGCTCTTACTACATCCAAAGAATGCAATAACTTTTCCTCTGCCGAAGTAGGTTTGGGGAAAAAAGAAGGAAGAACCACATCTTGGTTCAAATGAAACCTCGATACCACCTTAGGAAGAAAGGCTGGATGAGGACGTAACACTACTCTGTCCTTATGGATAACCAGATATGGCTCCTTACAGGACATAGCTGCTAATTCCGATACTCTTTTAGCCGAACAAATGGCTACTAGAAAAATCAATTTCCTGGTGAGAAGCACCAAGGAAATATGCTGTAATGGTTCAAATGGTTGTTTCTGTAGAACCGACAGAACCAAGTTTAGATCCCATGGACATATGGGAATATTAACCGGAGGACTAATACGCATCACTCCTTGTATAAAGGCTTTGACTAGTGAATGCGAAGCCAAGGGCCTTTGAAAAAATATTGACAAGGCCGAAATCTGACCCTTGATAGTACTCAAGGCAAGCTTCCTATCTACAGCCCACTGTAGGAAGTCCAGAATCCTACCTATTACGTACTTATGTGGATGCCATTTCTTGGCCTCACACCACGCGTTGTACGCCTTCCAGATTCTATAGTAGATCTGCCTGGATACCGGCTTCCTGGCATTGATCATGGTAGATACCACAGCATTAGAGAGCCCTCTCTTTTTTAGAATGTGGGCTTCAATAGCCAGGCCGTCAAACCTAGGGCTGGTAAGGAAGGGTGGTATATCGGTCCTTGCGAAAGCAGGTCCGGACGACGTGGGAGAGTCCAAGGACTCCCCACTGAAATTTTACAATCTCCGCGTACCACGCTCTTCGGGGCCACGCTGGAGCCACCGGAATCACTGGTTTCTTTTCTACCCTGATTCTGCGGAGTAATCGAGGTAACCATTGTGGCGGTGTGAATGCATATATCAGCTTGAACTGATCCCAAGGGAACACTAGGGCATCCGAGCCGCAAGCTAGGGGATCCCTTGTCCGAGAGACAAACCTGTCCCCCTTTGCGTTGAATCTGGATGCTAGAAGATCTACATCCGATGTTCCCCACCGCTGACATATTGTCCAGAAAACCTCGGGGTGAAGGGACCCTTCCTCTGGGCCTAATTGCTGGCGACTTAGAAAGTCCGCCTTCCAATTCTCCACTCCTGGAATGAATACCGCAGATATGGCTGGGACATATTTTTCTGCCCATTTCAGGATGTAATTTACTTCCCTCTGGGCTGCACGACTCCTGGTGCCCCCCTGATGATTGATATATGCCACTGCTGTGGCATTGTCTGATTGAATTCTGACAGGGGACCCTTGGAGTTTGGATGTCCATGCTACTAGGGCATACCGGACTGCTCGTATCTCTAAGAGATAGATGGGCAGGGCCTTTTCTGCATCCGACCATCTGCCCTGGAGAGACTATTGCTCCAGTACTGCTCCCCAGCCTATAAGGCTGGCATCTGTAGTGACCACCTTCCAAGAAATCGGACTGAAGGATTTCCTTTTTTCCAGATTCTGGGGAACCAACCACCAACGGAGGCTCTTGCGAACGGAAGGGGACAAGGACATTGTAAGTCTAGGGCCTGAATTTTTTTGTTCCAGGCTGACAGTATGGCCCCTTGCAAATTCCTTGAATGGAATTGACCGTAGGGTACTGCTTCGAATGATGCCACCATTTTTCCCAGCAGCCTCATATACAGGCGTATGGACGGCTGTCTTTTTTGTACCCACTAAGTGGATCAAATCTTTCAAAGACAACACCTTTCCTCGAGGCAAGAATATTTTTCTCTGGCCTGAATCCAACCTTAGCCCCAAGTATTCCAGACTTTTGACTGGTTTTTAGGGCTGACTTGTCTCGGTTGATAATCCAACCGTGAGATTCCAGATACTTGATTGTCTTGTGAACGACCACGTCTAGTTTTTTCACTGAGTGGTCTATCAGCAACAAGTCATCCAGATATGCCATTATCATTACACCTTGTGTTCTTAGATTGGCCAATAAAGGGCCAGAATTTTTGTAAACACTCGTGGTGCTGTGGCCAAACCGAAGGGTAAGGCTCTGAACTGAAAATGGCGCCCTTCTACTGCAAAGCGTAGAAATTTTTGGTGGACTGGAAAGATGGGAATGTGCAAATAAGCATCTTTGATGTCGATCGCGGCTAACCAATCCTCCCCTTGTAGGGCAGTGGCCACCGATCGGATCGACTCCATCGGAAAGTCCTGATATACAGGAATTTGTATAGCCCTTTTAGAATTAATATGGGCCTCCCGTCCGCCTCATTCTTCCAGGGGAACCTCCATAATTACTCCTTGGAGCAATAGTTGTTCTAGTGCCAACAGGAGGGACTCTCTCTTCCGGGGATCCCTTGGCACGTTTGACCTCAAAAATGGGAAGGAGGAGAGTCTTTTAACTCCAAACTGTATCCCAAACCTACTGCGGAGAGCACCTATCTGTCTTGATCGTGTCCCGCCAGGTCTCTTGCGAACAACTGGAGTCCTCCCCTAACCCGACTGAGTGGGGGCTTCAATGAATTTAACTTTGGGGGAGGTTTTGTACCTCCCCTGACCCAGGGTTTCTCATTACCCTGCTACTGTCCCTGTTTTTTACCCCCGGGATTTGACCGAGGAGGCCGTCGGAACTGTTACACAGCCGATGCCCCAGGGACTGGAGAAGCAGGCCTCTTAAAGAGGGACCTCTAACTCTGTTTTTAACCGGCAAGAGCGTATTTTTACCGCTGGAAATTTTCTGGATATATTTGTCCAGGTTTTCCCTGAATAAGCGTTCACCATGAAATGGGACGCTAACCAGCCATTCTTTACAGGGAGCTTCAGCAGACCAGTTTTTGAGCCATAGGAGCCTACGCATATGTACTATAGACAGCGTAAGGCGGGAGGCCTGATGGACTGAATCCTCTATGGCGTCAACCGCAAAGCCTAAGGCTCTAGGTAGATCAGCTAGGGCAAAGCCTGCTGATCTGTCAAGTCCCTCAAGACCTGTTTCAACTGATCCTTCACTGCTTAGCAGACCCCAATAGCTGCTACTGCTGGTTGTATCACCAAGCAGATTTTCATAAGGACTCCAATCTTTTATCTATTGGGTTCTTGAACATTTGGACATTATCCACTGGACATGTCAGTGATTTATACATACAAGAGATGGCTGCGTCCACTGTAGGGACCTTCCATTTTTTTTTTTTTTTTTTTTGATGAACTTATCCTCCATGGGATAGACCACCGGAAATCTCTTGGGGGAATAAATATTTTCTCAGGACGTTCCCATTCCTGGTAAATGAGCCCTTTCAGTAAAGGGTGAAGTGGAAAAGAACAAACAGTCTGGGGGCTTCTAGCGACCCCAACGAGGATACAGTAGTGGTTGATGGTTCCGCAAGGTGCATTTTTAAATGCTGATCGGACCATGTTAGTCAGAGACTGAACCCATAATCTTTCAGCTTGAGATGCTGAGAAAAGGTTCCCCCACTGTTGATTCCTCTATAACAGAATCAACCTCATCCTGATCCCCTTCAGGCAGGTCGATCCCTGTATGGGACTGTTGCTCTGCTAACAGGCACTCTGAAGGAGGAGACGGAGATCGGGCGTGCTTTCCCTGACAGGGAGGCAGCGATAAATGTTGACAATCTCTCTCTAATCCTCCCAGAGCTGAGGAAAAAACCTCCTCTGTTACATACACAGGAGCAGGTGAACTGAGGACAGCCACAGTACCAAGTACCCCTGCGTGGTCTCTACGGTCACTTACCTCTGAACTTCAGGGGAGACTGGTGCAGCAGAAGTATGCCCAAGATCCTCCGAGCCCGATGAGACCCCCTTCGCTTCCTGGAAGATTCAGTTCCGGAGCTTCTGGACGGCATATTCCTAAGCCTAAAGCTGAGGTATTCCAGCCGTAATACACCACTTTTACTGAGAATAGTCTAGCACAATTGCTGCTATATCACAGTTGGTGTCTACTAATGTGCCTTTCTAGGGGATGCCTGTATCAACCGCTTGCTGTATGCCCTTTTTTAAATGTTGCCAGCTCTGTCTCTGTACTTCATAGCCAGCTCACCACACAAAACTGTGGTTTTTACATGCTGGGACGCCCGCACATGCGCAGAAGCGCTGCGGCGCACACAGAGCGTCATCCCCCAGGCTCCGCCCCCCTTTCCTGGCTCACCTCTATATATAGAGGCGCGTGCACGCGCACCCGTGCGGCCACGTGCGCCTTCGGCGCTAATTTTGAAAAATGGAGACTAGGGACAAGAGCCAGGGCCCCTCTTTGCCGCAGGCCGGGGGATGGACGAGCATTGCAACATGGCAGAGGAAGCAGTTTCCCATAAGAGAACTCACCATCTGCCTGGACTTGCTCTGCTGAGAAGAAACTAGTCCACATGACAAGAAAACATTCCACAGCGGCCTCTAGTGGACAAACACAGGTACCGCAGTCTAATATCTTAAATATATATAAAAAATATTTTTTTTTTCTTGACCACCATTAAAAATTATTACATTTTTTTAGTAGTTACAGGCATGCACAGAATTTTGCGGGAATACCATTAGGTAACAGACAGAAAGACAAATTAGGCTTGGGGGTCCCCCAATAGAACCAAGTTCCTGGGGGCCCCCACTTACCTGTTCCCCGCCGCAGGACTTTGTTTGGTCCACAAAAGCCCAAACTTCACCTATCACGGCAGGCATTGTAATCAAACCTTCAGGGACCGGGTTCCCAAGGATTCCACTCCCCTGGACCTGTATAGCACCCTGCACAGAAAACATCTTGGTCGTGGGTATGACCAGAGCTCTGGATCCCAGGGTCCAGCTCTCCTAAGAGAAGCATTACAGGCAAAACCTTGCTCTTCTCTGCAAGGCCCGGGTACCGACCGTTTAGCTATGAAGCTTTTTTGGTCGGATCCGGAATAGCTTACTGAGGCCCAAAAGAACCTGTACGCAAGCTCAGTGAAAAACACATGTTTCTTCTTGGCCAACACCTTAGACACTGGCAAAAAACTGAGGTGCTCCCGGATGGGAGGGGCTTATATAGGGGAGGGTACTTCCGGTTTTGGAAGTTGCCAGTGCCAGCACCTGACGGTATCTATATAACCCATTAGTAATGACTATGTCGCTCTGTGTCCCGTGATGTACGAGAAAGAAAACCCAGTGGTGATTAAATGCCACCAAAAGAAAGCTCTATTTGTGTGAACAAAATAATAAAAATAATACAAATTTAAATTGTCATTCAAAGTGAGACCGCGCTGAAAGCTGAAAATTGGCCTGGGCAGGAAGGGGGTAAAAGTGCCCAGTAGGCAAGTGGTTAAAGGAAAAGGATAATTTTTTCTTTTTTTTTTTTAGGGTTACAACCACTTTTACATTGTCATTGCAAGATTCATTTAGGAGCCTATTTATAGTGGATAGCTGATATCGCTGTTTGTTTTTTTCTAGACACTACAATAATCACAACTCCATTTTACAAGCCATTAAAAAATACAGGCTACCGTATGGAGCTTGCAATGTCACTTGGAGTTCTCTCTGTGTAACACTGTAGAGAGAGCTCTGTGATTGGAAAAGAGGCTGGTCACATAACCTTTACAGGTCATGTAACCAGGCTCTCCTCTTCTTTAGAAAGAGTGGCAATCTAGTTTCTTTAAAGCCTTGAAGTGAAAGGAACATAATACACATTTGTAAACTGTGCTTTCTAAATGTGCTGGTACTTTTCAGCAGCAGTGTAGCATGGTAAGGCCATACATGTCTGGTTATATTTCATTATAGAATAATTAGGGAAGTGCCTCCATTTTCTACTAACATATTTCGCAGCATATTATTTGTACAAAAACTACTGGCAACTTATATTATATTTTGAACAAACTATGCTTTAGACAAACTGGATTTTAAAAATGTTTAAATAAGTATTTCAGTTACTGTAATATAAATGCAAACTTTGTTCATCATATACTTAGGACTGATACACACAAGTTCTTGAAATATCCCTATTAATCTCCTTTCTCTGAAACTTTATGTGGGAAGAAAGGGCCCCCAGAATATGTAGATGAAACAAACCTTACCTTAGCATTAACCAGATACTACAATAAACATTTATTTTCACGTGGTACAATGAAAAAATATTATTTGCTGGTATCTTGTATGTAATGATCTATTTTTGATGATTGTATGCCCACTAAGTGCCCCTGGACACAACACAAGCACTTAGTGGGCATACAATGAAAAGAAACTTGCACAAAAGCACATCAAAGTTTCAAGGTAATTGTGATATGTTCAATCTTATAAGGTCCTAAAATATACTGGTTATGCAGCCCTTTTCACAGCTTGACAGGGAAGATCTATGTAAATTCCTAATAAAGCATAAAGACAGGGAACAAGACGCAACCTTTGTAAATTAAAAAATGATTGGATCTGTTTACAGCGACAAGAATATGAGTGGGCAATACCACATTAACGTGGCCACTCTTTGTTCTGTAGGGTTATATACAGAATGTCTAACAGGTTATGGGTCCAGACACCCAGACACCCACCAAGAAAAAAAGCTAAGAACCCAGTCATAGCCAGCTACAGTAGATAAGTGCAGGATGCAGCAACAGAAAGAAGACTGCAACGAAATAAAAGAAAATGGGCAGTAGCACAGCTGCAACAAAGCTTTATTTTGCAAATCTGACAAGGAGGAACTAACAGTCCTTGAAATTCAAGATGAAAATGCTGCTAAAAAGAGAAGTTTCATGGAAATGTATAAATTCAAAGTCAGGGCAGAACACCTTTCAGAAGAGTGAATAGAAAAAAGACCAGAAAGCTCTCTAAGCATAGAAGACGATCAACTCATACACATATGTAAGTGGAAAACTGCAAAAGAAATGTTGGAAGGATTACAAAAGGTACACGAAAGAGCAAATCTCAGCAATAAACCGTATTTGATTAGAAAGCTGTACCAAACCAAGCTGATGAAAGGCCAGTATATGCAGGATTACATAAGGCACACTTTGGAAATGGTTGAACGCCTGAGAGGTATAGGAGAAGAAATAAAAGATTTTCATGTTGCAGCATTATTAATCAGTGGCTTACCAGAAAGTTATGAAACGCTTGTCAGAGCACTTAATTAATGCACATCCAGATGATGAACTGACATTGGAATATGTTAAGAGCAAACTTGTAGATGAATATAACAGAAAACATTAATGGTTCTCTGTCACAGAGTCTGCTTTAAAGATGAAAAATAGTAATAACAACAGTAACATGCAACAAGAAACACGTACATTTTTGTGTGCAAGAAATAAGGTAATTTAAAAGCAGATTGCAGAATCTGGAAAGCTAGAATACAAAAACAAACAAAACTACAAATGCCCAAAAGTTTGAAGGAAGAAACAGATTTTGCTTTAGATACTGCATAAGATTTTCAATCCAAAAGTTGCACCTCATCTTTGCAGGCATGGTGTGTTGATATAGGAGCTATGAGTCACATGACAAAGAAATTTCTTTATTCACCCTTACCATAGAAAAACAGAAAAAAAATCACCACAGCTAATGGGCAAATAATGGAATCAGAAGGAATAGGAGATGGTTTTCTTTACTGTCCTATTTCCCAGAGTGTCACCAGAAGCTCAAAAAACAAGGCAATTTAGTGACCCTCCAAGATAACAGTCGTGCCGTCACAAAAGGGGATATCTTACTTGCAATGGCTAAAATTACAGATGAACTGTATCAGCTGAACTGCAATGAAGTGGTTAATACTGCCAAGGAGGAAAAACATTTAAACTGCATTAACACATGGCACAGATGACTTGGGTCCTAACATAATAAGAAAATGACTATGCAAGTGGAATAAAAATGAGTCCATGTGATTAAACAATGAAATTCACCAGCTGTATAAAAGGAAAAATGACAAGGAAAGCCTTTCCAAAGCAGAGTAACAGCAGAGCTTAGAAACCTCTGGACTGGACATTCAGATCTTTGCGGTCCAATGGAAAAATTGACTTCAGGAAAGAAGAGTTCTCACTTTTATGGATGATTACTCCAGATATACTACACTATATCTGTTACACAACAAAAGTGAGATACCAAAGAAATTTGAACAGTATTTGGCTCAAGTAAGCAACAAATTTGGCAAAAAGCCGATTGTATTGCACACAGATAATGGAACTGAATATACAGGTGATAACACACAGGCAATTCTCAGAAAGCATGGCATAATATTTTAAACTACTGTACCATACAACCCAGAACAAAACAGAGTTGCAGAAAGATTGAACCATACTGTATGTGAGAGTGGAAGAACCATGATGCAGATATGCCAACCACATACTGGGGGAGGCATTGATGACCGCATCTCCAAAATGTATTACAGGAAAAACAACTGAGAAAACTCCATATGAACTATGGAAAGGAAAAGTCCCGAATTTGAACCATCTAAAATTTTTGGAAGTCTATGCCCAAAAGAAAAACGTACAAAATGTGATGCTTCCACAAAGGAAGGTGTACTGTATTTGTGGGTTATAGTGAATCTCAAAAGGGTACAGAATTCTACACTAAGACACAAACAAGGAAACCATCAGTAGAAGTGTAATTGTCGATGAAACGTTAGTGTGTTAAAAATTTCATGAACTAACACAAACACTTCAAACTAAGGGACATAACACATCAGTGTCACATGAAGATAAGCAACAAAGTGACACCTATATAAAAATTAATGCAGACAATCCAAACACTATAAAAGAAGAAACCAGGCCACAAGAGGCTCCAGTCAGAAAATCCACCAGAAGTAATAAAGGCATCCCCGCCAAATGTCTGTCCTATGTTGCTCGCGTAGCATTAAAACCAGAGCCAGATTCATTGAATGAGATGCAAAGACTTTCAACCCATGAGAAACAAAAGTGTATCAGAGCGGTTGATGGAGAGATAACATCTCTTAGTGAACTGCAGACATGGACACTTTCAGAGCTACCAATTTATAGAACTGAGATCCGAAACGGGACTAATATAAGGAGAAGTTGTTGGGTGGGGGTGTTGGAATACAGAATTGTATTTTGTGTAATAACTACTGTATATCAGTATTTAGTAGTGATATATTATTCAACCAGTGAATGACAGTGTAGCTGCATCTATGGTATCCTCTTTTTCCCTGAATAACGTTTCATGTTTCTTGTCTGCAGTTAAGTAGCAAACCCCATGTGGACTTTGCACTGTTTGTTCTTTAGGGCTATATACAGAATTTCTAACACATAGTAATGCCACTGCCTCCCTGCAACAAAGAAGTTTGAGCCAGTTCCAAGCCTTAAGGACCATAAGGATGCTGTTATTTTTCCTACCTCTGGTCTGATTATTTCCCAAGTTGAGAGGCTGCATGGTCTTGCCTTCCCATACATGGAACATAAGGCTGTCAGATCTTCCGTACAGGCTTGATAGGCTGCTCCTCTCCTGTATATTTCAGTGCATTTTATGGGTTTTTTTTATGCATGAAGGTTACTGTGCCTTGTTCTCTGTTTTTATGTTTTACTTAGTGTACATAATTAATGCATGCCATGCTACCGATTTGTTACAAAAGTGTATGGGGGCCGATCTACACTATCTCACTTTCACCAGAACACTAGTCAACAGGTTTAAATCACAATAAAAAAAGCCACTGAAAGTCAAAGATTAATTTACATCAACCAAGGGTCCTAGAATTAGATTTGCTGGTTAAAAAACTTAGATAGCATGGATTCCAGTTTGTGCAGCTTTGAATAAACGTGAAAAACTATAAATGAAAAAGACAGCAAGTCAAGTCAATTTTGCAACTTCTTATTTCTTGAGGGGTTTGCCAAGTTTGCCAGCTGTTTTCCCAGATGTCTATAAAGCTGGGAATTTTAGAAATGCAAACTAAAACATGTGAACAGAATATAAGAATTTTTAGTAGTCTAGAGAACAAAAAAAATAAGACATTTTACCAAGCCAGATAACTTTTATTTACTAATCATTTTTTGGGGGAAGTTCAACAACACAGATTGTAACATAGATTTCTTGCCTGTTCAACACTTACAGAAGGTCTCTTGGCAGCCTTCCAGGAAAAAATAGCCCTACTCAGTACCAGGTCCTGGAAATTAATATATGAGCTGTTTCCATTTATTTTGTGCTATGTATGGTTCCCAATCATTTTACTGTTTTTTTTTTATTAATACACAACATTATCATTTTGTGACTGCAGTCTTTACATACGAGTACTCACCTTCTCAGCTTTAGTAGTAGAATAGAAATCCAGGAACTAATTTTCTCTAAGCTAAGGGATGTCCATTTTATAGATGAGAGTTCTTCAAAACATAGGAAAAGGTATAAAATAAAACCTTAAGAATTCATGCATAAAAATTGAGATCTGAGGTGGAACTTTAGAAAACATGTAAAAACAAATAAAAACTGACAATTTTGTTTATAAAAAGTTATAATTTAACAGATTTGATTGTTTTATCCATAAATTAGCATATGATGTTGCACTAATGCAATTATATAGATTATTATAATCTAGCATACTACTGTGAAGAACAGCAAAATATTAAATTGTTTTTAAAGTGGCTCAATCTAAAGAAAAATGAATCTTTAAAGCGGTGTTCCAGCCGAAATTATACTTTTTAAATATAAATACCCCTATAATACACAAGCTTAATGTATTCTAGTAACGTTAGTCTGTAAACTAAGGTCTGTTTTGTTAGTTTATAGCAGTAGTTTGTTACTTTATAAACTTCCAGCAGGCCGTGGCCATCTTAAGTGTGGGCATCTGAAGCCAAACTGTATTTCTTCCTGGATCTCATCCTTGCAGATCTTGCACATGCTCAGTGCAGCACAAGCAGTGTAATAGGTTTCAGGTCAGGTTTCCATAGCAACAGCAGTGTCAGAGGAAGTTGCCGCCCCTTAGCTATGGAAATCTCTCCTCCCCCTCCAGGAACTAGGAAGTTTATTTACATTTTCAAAGATTCTAAATCTAGAAATATAAAAAGCTCCTGAAAAAGGTAAATACTTTTTAAAAGATGTGAATTGTAAATGATATCCCTTGTTTCTGTGCATATATATATATATATATATATATATAGCCCTTGTTATCTATGTATGTGTATATATCTGCACAGAAACAAGGGATATCATTTACAATTATCTTTTTAATAGTAATTACCTTTTGCAGGAGCTGCCCCATAAAATTGCCCCATAAAATTTCTACCAACACACTGCCCACATCAAAATTGCCCCCATCAAAATTGCCCCATCAAAAAAGCCCACATCAAAAAAGCCCACATCAAAACTGCCCCCATCAAAACTGCCCCCATCAAAACTGCTCCCCATCAAAACTGCTCCCCATCAAAATTGCCCCCATCAAAACTGCCCCCATCATAGTCCTCTATTATAAATTATTAGTAATGGTGTGTCTGTCTGTCCCCCGGGCTCTGTATGTAATCAGAGCTGAGATGCTCCAGCCGCCTACCACACCAACCATCACTATGAATAAGAATCTTTGGTAACCATGACTACAGCCCAACAATGCCCATTGCCTCCTGGGATTGATGACACACATCTCCCATGAGGCATTGCAAACAGGAAATGATGCGATGGGCTGTGGCTAAGGAGGAGGAAGTGAAAAATGAATACAGCAGCTATACAGTAGGTGCTGAGAAAAAAAATATCCAATTCGTTTACAGTGCACAGTTTAGTGAGGGATGCTGAAGAGTTGTAAAAGTGGATGGAACTCCACTTTAAAAAGGATATACTTAAAGAAAAACTGTACCTTTGATACAGTTTTTCATTTCAGATATGCCCCATCCACCCATGGTAGGTGGTTCCTCCCACCATGAGTGCAGCCCACTATCCAATATTCATCTCTGTCCTCATTTTAGCAATCTTTATTGTATTGCTCTACCACGGACCATACAGCCTTTCTCTGACCTTTAGCAGTACTGCAGAGTGCTGCTTTTCACCATAACAATCAATAGGGTGTATTTGCAGGATGGAGAGAACCCGGCTGAGATACATTTGGAAGAAAGGCCGTGTGGCTTTCAGCGAGGCAGCACAGTCAAGGTTGCTGGAGTGGAAAAAAAGTAAGTAATGGACCAGTTGAACTTCGCCCATGGAAATTGGTGACATGGCTTGAAGGACAAGCTGTAACATAGAGTAGATACATTTGCCCTTTAACTTTTCAAGAACCCAGTCATATAATATTTTTGTTGCTAAGCAAATCCAGAAAAGAGTATCTTCACAATTCCAGGTGTCTTGGATCCAGTACCCACCACCATACTTTGTGTTCCTCCATGTTTCTCCCAATAACCCCAGCATCACTAATGAGTGCTGTGGCTGGCACTGGGAACCACAGCACATGGAGGGATGCCGGCATTCAACACACCAGATTGGATGTGAAGATGTTCTGGGCAGCTTTGATTAGCAACAAAAAGAAGATACTGCAAATGGGCGCTGGGATAGCTGTCTTCTTTTAAAAGGGGCACTTAGAGTTGAAGCATAAAAAGATCTATAGCTCCGCTCAAGACTCACATCTCTTATACATGGTCTATCTGGGTGCCGACTACCACAGTCTGTCTCCACTCTCCATTAAAAATATAAAAGATCTTCAGCCACACTCTGCTTAGTTCCGCTTACCATATAGTTTGTGAGCAAGCCAGAAATGGTGAAACTCATCAAGCAAGGTTGGTTCTTACAGTGGAAAAATTGTAGTATGCAGTTAACTTATTCACAAATAAACAGTACAGTAAGAGGAGCTAAGCATTGTGGTTGAGACACTTAGAGTTGCTTTAATGGGAGCTTAGAGGTTATAAAATGTTGCTGTTAACCACTGCAGGTCCACCCTATAGCAGTTTTACTGCTACAAGACAGCACCTGTGCGCCAAATCTTGTACAGTATATATACGTGATCCGACTCTGCCAGGTAGGGGATGCGCATATCTCGGCAGAGAGGTAGAACAGCGATCTGCCTATGTAAACAAGATAGATCGCCATTCTGACAGGAGGGAAGGCATGAAATTCCATCGCTTCCCCTAGTAAAACACTGGCTAGGCACACAGTTAACCCTTTGACCGCGCCTGATGTTAACCCCTTCCCAGCCAGTGTCATTAGTACAGTGACAGTGCATATTTTTTAGCACTAAACACTGTATTAGTATGACTGGTCCCCAAAAAGTGTCAGTTAGTGTCAGAATGTCTGCCACAATATTGCAGTTTTGATATAAATCACTGATCGCCACCATTACTAATCAAAATAAATAATTAATAAATAAAAATATCCCATAGTTTGTAGAGATTATAACTTTTGCGCAAACCCATCAATATACGATTATTGGGATTTTTCTTTACCAAAATATGTAGCAGAATACATATTGATCTAAATTTATAAAGAAATTCTTTCTATTAGATATGTTTTATAACAGAAAGTAAAAAATATATTTTTTTTGTTTATAGCGCAAAAACTAAAAAAACGCAGAAGTGATCAAATACCACCAAAAGAAAGCTCTATTTGTAGGAAAAAAAGGCATACATTTTATGTGGGTACAGCGCCGTACGACCGCGCAATTGCCAGTTAAAGTAACGCAGTGCCGTATTGCAAAAAATGGCCTGGTCATGAAGGAGGTAAACCTTCTGGAGGTCAAGTGGTTAAGTAACATAGGGGGTTATTTACGAAAGGCAAATCCACTTTGCACTACAAGTGCAAACTACAAGTGCAAAGTGCACTTGAAATTGCACTGAAAGTGCACTTGGAAGTGCAGTCGCTGTAAATCTGAGGGGTAGATTTGAAATGAGGGGAAGCTCTGCTGATTTTATTATCCAATCATGTGCAAGCTAAAATGCTGTTTTTTATTTTCCTTGCATGTCCCCCTCGGATCTAAAGCGACTGCACTTCCAAGTGCACTTTCAGTGCAATTTCAAGTGCACTTTGCACCTGTAGTTTGCACTTGTAGTGCAAAGTGGATTTGCCTTTAGTAAATAACCCCCATAGGATAGTTATTTGTCCCTTTAATGTGCAGTATTTAATTTGATCCTGGTCAGCTCAGCAGTCTCAATACCTTAAAAGATGCATATCACAACTGTAGGATAAATACAATTTTAAGTCCTTTAATAATAATAATAAGGATCCACCTATCGAGGTGAGCTTGTGTCCATTTGGAGGTGTCTGTGTTTACACATAACTCTGCACTACTTTATGCATGTCATTTAAAAACATAACATTTATGTGGCCTTTCTGTACTGTTAACTTATTTTGCATCATTATATATACATCATTGTTACATCAAAATTATAATTGATGTCACTTATACTGTAGTTATGTATAGTTTTTATTTGTTACTTTGATGAATGTGATTCAGTGTGGTGCTAGAAGCTTTATAGGAGTTAACATTTTTTGCTTATGTGGAATTTTGTTGTATATTTATCTTCTCCTTATATCCTCTTCTGTCCAGCAGAAAGAGATGTCTTTAAAGCTTTAACATCACTTTTACATTTAATTGATCGGTTACTGGTCTTTGCAGTAAAAAAGAGTGTTGTCACTCATCAGCAGCTGTCCAGTTACTCAAAATGCAGAGGGAGGCTAGTTTATCAAAGGCTGTAAAGTATCTCAAACTACTAATCCATCAACATGCAGGCATGCTGCAAAGGATAGGGGTTCATTTGGGGTAAATGGTAGCATGAAATCTGATGCTTGGGATTGATTTACTAAAGGCTGCTTACTTTACAAGGCAAGTGGCACGATGTAAGGCTGGGTTCACACCATCGACGCATGCGGCTCACAGCAGGGGTTGGGTGCGTCCTGGTTCACTGTTTCAGGTCCGATTTTAGCCTGAATTTTTGTCTGAATTCGGACCTGAAACGAACCAAAAGATGCACAGGGCTCCTGTGCAAATTTGCACCTGAGACGCAGCGGAGATATGTGAACCGGCTCCATAGAGAGCCGGTCAAAATCTCCTGATATTGCGCATTGGGTGCGGGAAACCCTCATCCATTTCGCAATGGTGTGAACCCAGCCTCAAGGAATTAGCCCTAGAGCTGAGTGAATATGGTGGAATTTCAATTTGCAAAGAATACCCAATCACGTGCAAGGAAAAATGAAAAAAAAAAAAAACATTTTTGCTTGCAAACAGTTTACTGATGGATATGAACATAGCTTCAACTCAATCTCTAAGGGGAAAATTCTACACTATAGTATAATTTGCCTTGCAAGATGAGCAGTCTGTTTGCCTTTAGCATATGATCATATAACATCAACAGATTGAAACAAGCCAGAGACTTGCATGCTTGAGCTATCCTGTAATACCACTTGTCATCTCCCCAAGAAGTTCTAAAGACTTTTAATAAAATTACCATAGCCTCCATTAACAAACCCTTATCACACTCTTCTGTTGCTGCAAGTTTTCGTTTTACAAATTACACTTTAAGCTTCCTGACTCAAGGACTTTTTTCTTCTTTTTCTGTCGTTATTTGATGCTCACATTTAGTTTTTTTAAGTTTTGTATAATGTATTATTACCAGCAATGAATATGCTGCTATATTCTTCATTCTGTCTTTCTGTACTCAAATGATATATCCTATATTTAGCATATTTTTCAGGTATTATGCTCATAAACATGCATCTATGTGGAACAGGACTTTGAAACAAGGAATATATTGCTTAATATTAATATAAATGTAAAAAAACGCAAATTTCATTCATGGAAAAATGTATATACTCACATCTTATGATTATTGTGATTAAACTTTATAGTAACAATCCTTTATCTTGCACAATAATAACTATACTTTGTTGCCTTAAAATTACTCAATGACCAGACTGACTCCATACTAAACAATGTTAGATTATTTTGTTTTATCTTTCAGTCTAGACTAGGAGCACACCTACATACTTGTCACCTTTCTGCCTTCTGTGATTTTCAATCCACTAAAATGTTTTGGTGATCTACCATCAATCATATATAATAATGCACTCAAGCAGGCTAGAGTTGTGCTTGAGAGTAAGACAATACTTTACACAATTACTCGTCCAGACAAACACCCCATACTTAAGTGGATTATTATAACTGATTCACTTTGACAAAAGAGCTTTTGGAAGTGACAGTGCAATACAGTATGTAATAGATACAATACACCATGATGAAGAAGATTCTATGAAAAATGAATAAACCTTGGACTCAAACTTTAGGTATATAATATTAATTAAGCAAGACAAATTTCCAGCTTAAAACAAATAATATAAAATGCTCTGCACAACAAAACGACTAATATATACTATAAATATCAAATTACCCTAAAAAAACAAAGAGGCTTTTAGGACACACAACTGATTGAAAATGTATATTAAGTAGTCTACATCCTATAAACTCATCCTTTTTATTTTAAATTTTTAAGAGCATTTTGTCTCTGTAAAGACATCTTGAATAATTATAAAAGACACTCAGAAACAATTCTGTTAGTTTTGTGCCACTACCCTCATTACCATCAGTACATCACATTAGTACATATAATTATCATAATTTCAAATGACAATAGCATAGTCACCTATTGGTCCATTTTTATTATTTTTCATATCTAAGATGTTTAAGGCATATTTTCTGCTTCTTAAGAGAGTTATCTTAGGGCTTTTGCATCAGCAACTAGTCAATCTCTAATGTTAAAGTATATGCAGTCAATGCCAACATATAATGATATCAGTGTACGGTAAATCAATACATATTACAAGGTCACTCACATCTAATATATATTCTTGGTGAATCTATATATTTCTATCTCCGCAATCAGAATCCAATATCCACAGCTTGTGAAACTGGCTAGGGGACAAATGGAGGATTATAGCGTTAAGGAGCCTGTATTAGAATAACCCAAGTTCAACTCAGACAATAGTCTTTCAGATTGACTTGGCTTTCTGTCACCTTTATTAGAGGACATGGGTATATATTACAAGTCCTCAAGCCTTTTTGAACACATGGGGGTTGATTTACTAAAACTGGAGGGTGCAGCTCTGCATGGTATCCAATTAGCTTCTAACTTCAACTTGTTCAATTAAGCTTTGACAAAAAAAACCTGGAAGGTGATTGATTTTTATTCAAAACTGTAACAGATTTCGCAAGCTCCAGTTTTAGTACATCAACCTAATGGAGTATTAAGGACTTAACAAATGCATGGAGGCATTTTGATGTTAATTCATTTATATAATTATCAGCAAGAAGTTAGGGGAATGGGTGTGGGAACTTTCCTGTTAACCTGTTAGTAATTCCTGGCTGGATCTACTCCTATCTAAATACAGTATTACATTTATTACTCCCCTCCTTTGTCTTACAGAGATAACCAACCTAAGAAGTTAACAAAATTATTTTTATTCTTATACAAACAATAGTCAAAACCACACATTAAAATACAGATCATCCTGCATGGTTAATATTTGTTGGTGGATAAGCCCGAGAAGATTGGCTGAAAGGCCTGGCAAGCTTGTCAATACCCAGCATGGTTGCAATCGTTTGCGGTGCATGAATATTCGTTCATGACGCATGAATGTTCGTTGACGCCCTCTGCCCTTTATAAGGTGACAGTTGCTCACAGACTTTGCTGACTGGTGTTCAGCTCCCTGATACCTGTGTTCCCGTGTGCTTGTTACTTCTGGATTTCCTGTTACCGTCCTGGCTTGCTTCTGGACTTCCCCTTGCTTCTTTCCTGGGTCTGATCTCCGCTTGTTCCATGGACCTGTTTTTGATTACCTCCTGTGTATGACCCTGGCCTGCCTCCGACCATGCTCCTGTCTACTCCTCTGCCTGACCACTGTGCTCTGATCTTGGCTTCCATTCATGACCATGTCTCCTTCATCCTGCCTGCTGTGATCTGTCTGCACTTCCCAGTGCATCATCCTGGATCAGCTGCTTTCACCTGAACAGGCATCACCACTGCAGATCCTCCTAACTACCATACAGCTGACAACCCATGCTTCTTTGGGCTCAGCATCTCCTGTCACCATCTCCAGGGGTCTCGTGCACTCAGCTGCAAGGGAAGCCCTCTCATCATCTTGGCCTCAAGACCAGGTACTTGACAATATTGGATAATTTGGGGTAGACAGATATATTAATGTGTTGCGCTACTGAATAAGTACATGCAAATATTGGTATATCACTGGGGTTGATTTACTAAAACTGGTGCAGCTGGGCATATTAACCAATCAGCTGGTCATGTACCTGGTTGGAGGCTGGAGTGCTGAGAGGGCTTCCCTTGCTGCTGAGTGCAAAGCACCCCTGAAGGTGGTAACAGGCGATGCAATGCCCAAAGAAGCAGGGGTTGCCAGCTGCAATAGGCTGGAGTGCAGAAGTTCTGTACACAGATGATAGCCAGACAAGCAGGATGTGATGCAGAGCAGGAGTCCCTCAGATGCGTCAGGTAGTACTTAGTAGGAAGAGACGAGTGCCAGGTCAGAAGTCAAGCCGGTAGTCCTACACAGGATATCAGCCGGGAGCAGTGGCAGGAAGCAGCATTAGGAGCAATCTGGGGTCATATACTGGAATTCAGGCAGCAGAGTCAGGAGGGTTAGCCAAGATCATACACTGGTAAGCAAGCAGAAGCATAGTCGAAAGAACAAGCCAAGGTTCAGGAGCCAGGACTGGAGACGAGACAGGTCAAGCGCTAGCCGAGTCGGTAACAGGGAATCCAATAACAGAAGGAGCAGAAAACAGGAACACACGGGAAGCTGAAGATCATCCAGCAACTAGTGGATCAAGCTGCTGGCTTTAAATAGCCCAGAGGGCGCCAGAGTCTTTAACGCGTTGCCTGTACAGTTGCACATTGACCTTCACAGCAGTCTGCGCCCATGCATGCATGTGCATTGGCAAATTCCTATATGCCAATCTGCGATTCCATTGGGATTTAGCAGATGTGCCAGTTCTTCTGCAAATTGTTCTCTGACACAGCTTCTAACTTCAGCTTGTTCAATTGAGCTTTGACAAAATAACCTGGAAGCTGATTGTTTTTCATGCACCAGGTTTTGCGCTCCCCAGTTTTAGCAAATCAACATCACTGTGTCATGTGTGCTGACCAACCCAACATGCAGATAAAGAAATCAAGAAATAATTAAAATAAAAATGCCAAAAAGTAGCAAACACAAAAAGACAGTCCTGTGTCGTGGAAAAAGTCCCCATACACTTGCAATCCAGTAGGCACTGATGTGTCACACATTTCACAGAGCCTGCCTTCTGACCTACAGAGTCTGTACAGGAACCACAGTCTGCAGGCAGCAAGGTACCATGGCATACACAGTCCACTGAATTTGAAAGTAAATTGAAGGAATGAGCAGAGGAGAAGCTGCAACACATGCAGGGAATCCAGGAAGTTTTGAAAAAAGATGGCAGGCTTTTACTGGAAATTTCACAAATAACTATTGTTTGTATTGCTAATACAATGTTGATGCTATAAAGGGAAAGTGTATGCTGTGACCATGCAAATCCTTTAATATCTCTCAGTGTTAGTATATAAGCTACTGTAAATCCACTTACATAATACAAGTATGATATAATCTACTAAACATCCATATTGCCACTGCTAATGCAAAATAACTTTTGTTTCCCCATAAGGACATGTGTCTGTAGAATAAGTTCATTGTCAAAACAGCAGACTGTACTGTACAAAGATCATGTAGGTTTTACATGTAGAAGCACTCTCTTATTTGGCATTCTAAACCACTCTCAAGGACAAAATGGGCCCCTTCATTCCATCATGACATCATTGTTTATAGGCCATGCTTTAAACTGTAAAATGTCTGCATTAGTAAAGGTTCATTTGCAAAGCTTATTTATCAAACATGTTTAATTTTGAAATCTCTTGGCCAACTCAGCTACATTTCCACACTTTCTCTTTCTTTTCAATAACCCATAAAATCTATTTTTTTTCCCTCTTGTTTTAATGTTGTTTTAATATGTTTTGGATACGCTTTCCTTTTATGTGTCCCACATGTCATTTTCTGCCCTGTAAATTCTTTGAAGGTAGTGTAATAAGATCAGTGTTTGCTAATATTACTAATACAGTTGTGTATGTTTTAGTCCCAATATGATCATACTTGCCAACATTTGAGTGCACAATCAAAACTCTGATATTTAGCAGGTGTACATCATACATTAGGTACAGCATATCAAAGCTTACTCTCTGTTTGAGAGAATGACACTCGGAAGAAGCGCATGACCACTAGAGATCTCACTATCTTATATACACAATTTTCATGTTCATTTTTTTCTTTTATTAAGTTGCTGCTATTATATTCAGTTTATAAGCAAACTTACAATTATGAAATAAGGTTAGTAAAATGTGTTCATATATAACCCACTATTAACCCTATGTTAATTATTGTTTGTATTTGTTATTTAATTTTTGTAACATTTCATAAAAAAAATACCAAAAAAATTGTCAACGCATTTATTCATGTGTAAAACAGCTTGCCATGCTCTGTACCAGAAATATGGTTTTATTGTCAACATAAATGGGACAAATCATAGAATAAATGTGCATGTTTATATACAGTAACTTCAAGGGGCATATTTATAAAGCAATGAATGCGGCAAACACCAAACATGCAGGTTAATAAATCACTCTATTTTAAAAACACTTGTCCTAGGAACATTTGAACTGATTTACTAAAGAGAATAAATTGTGAGAATATTCATCTCAATTATCCGATCATGAAATAGATAAACATAAATTCGTTTTTTTTTTCACATTTGGATAATTGAACTGGATATTTACACAATCTGTGTGAAGATTTTAAACTCTTTTAGTAAAAATAGCCTCATTAACTGCTTTATGAATGTGCCCCTAGTTGTTTTAAGATTTTAAATGGTCAAACTATCAAATCAGAAAAGTTTGCTTACATATTTTTGTCGGTAGTTTGCATAGAAAATGAAATAAATGCGCAAGACTATATTACCAAAACGAAGCCTTGTCCGGAAAACAGTGTTATTGACAGTGCTATTGTCCCAACCACGTTCATTGCTACTTTTACTTGACTGATTTATCTTTATGTGGATAAAAATATTAATTAAAGTTTGCGACATAAAAAAAAAATATTAATTGAACAAATACTATAATAACACATTCACATACAGTTATCAAAATATTTTAAATTTTTTTTTTGCAATAGTGGTCCTTTAAGACTGGATGGACCAGTCACACAAAACAGGCAGATGCTTGTGAAAGGAGGAGAATTAGTATTTAATTTAGATATAAGGTTACCAATTAACCTAAGGATATCTATATTATCTAGTGTGGGTTTAATGTTAAACTGTATGTTTTCAGTTTTATATTTTTTTTTTTGAAGTTTACAAGTTTATCAATTATATTGTATATTGTTTAAATGTTTGTGTAAAAATTTTACTTTACAAAGAGAGACTCCCAGACTCTTCTCTGAGTCATACAGGACTGTTTTTAGCACCACAGTTAACCCCCTCATGCTGACCATATGCAAATATGCAGCCCCACTGGACTGTGCTTTTTTTGGTGGGGCCGCATATTTGCGTATCTTTCTTTGATACTAATGATCGGGACCTGGGACCCACGATTCCGGGTCACCTGATCGCTGTGATAGCCTCTGATTGGCTATCACAGTGATCAGTCACTGTGAAGCCCGCCCTAATGTTTTCTCTCTCTGTCAAAAGGAAGAAAGATACTTAGTATTTGTCTCTCTCCTTGCAGAGAAAAAAAATTGTGTGTAAAAATAATAATAATAATAATAATAATAATAATAATAAAATACCTAGATTAAGGTTTAAACTAGGTCAGTGCCAGGGTTAGTGTTTGAGTCAAGTTTGGGGTCAAAGGTCAGGGTCAGTATTTTTTTTAAATTAGTAATGAACTATTAAAAGCCCCTGGAAATTCACAAAATACACAGATGTTGGTAGCAACAGCATAAAGGATATCGGTGGTGTTGTAGTTCAAAGTAAGTGTCAGACCTACCTGAGTTCACACAGTCAGCTTTTAGACACAAAAAAACATAAACCACAAAACACTACAGCGCTATCACTGTGCCAATCCTGTGATTGTAAATGTCATAAAACAAGTGATGGATAGAAAGAAAACTACAACAAGATTCCTGTTCCAGGAGGTATAAGAATAAATGTCAAAATAGTAGAGAATGGCTGACACTATTGGTGCTTGCAAAGCTGATTTTAAGTGTGGGCTGGGAAAGAGGTGTGGCTAGCTTCCGAAATGCGTTCCTATTGGCTCTCACAGTGGACGGACTGATAGTTTCTGTCACCACTCCAGTTGGATACACCACCTCTGGATGGACATCTGAATGCCGGACATATCATCACAGCCATTCAGGGTAGCCCGACGCCGGTACTCCCTGCACGGATCCTACAATCATCCCGGTCCCTCTACACAGCCTGATTTCTTCTAACCACAGGCATAGACACAGCTCCCGGTTCACACTTGGGCTACTCATCCACTGTGAACTGTCATCCTCACCCCCCCACCACCTTGTGAGTGCTACCATTGTTTACATTGATTTGAATCCTTATTAAATTGTGCTACACTATGCTGGCTTGGCGCTTTCTCCCCCTCCCCTCTTTCAGACACATAATACTATACATGATCTGCAGATTTCTGATAGAGTTCGCCTCTTTTGAGGCAGGAGGCTACATACTGTATATAGGTGGAGTAAAACCGAGGTTCATTGGGTTGCCCATACTGTTTCACTAGAACAGGAAGAGGTTTGACCGCACTCACAGGTTTGAAGCAAAAGTAAAGACTTTATTGAAGATAAAAATCAGACAACATCGTAGACATCATGACATCAATGCAGACCTGGCAGAGATTAACGCGTTTCACGAATTGAAATTAGGGAATAAGCTCATTTCAATTTGTGAAATGTGTTAATCTCTGCCAGGTCTGCATTGATGTCATGATGTCTACGATGTTATCTGATGATTTTTTTCTTTAATAAAGTCTTCACTTTTGCTTCAAACCTGTGAGTGCAGTCAAACCTTTTCTTGTTCCAGTGGCTCCTATCCAGATTGCGGACTGGACCTGCACCGCGAGGTTGAAGCGTGGGTTTGCCACCACCTGGAGCGGCTTGGCTTTGCTTTCTCTCAGCCCATACTGTTTCTTTGCACTCTGAAATCTACGTATTTGTCCACCACTGTCTATTGATATATAGCACCGTGAAATCTACAGTAAGCGTGCACTGTTATAAACTAAACAGGCACCCCCCTCCAAAAATTAGTCTTACCCTCACTATATTTCCTATGACTTATCTTAAAGTGTAAAGTTTTATTGAAAAAAAACAATGATTTTAACAAACTTTGTTGCAAATTATTAAATTTTTCTGCCCAGAAGAAAGAGCTGTTTATGTTTAGGGCAACTTTCTGAAAAAAATCAGTCAGTCAATTACGGAAACTGGAAATTACATTTCTGGGGCATTCTGTACACTGTTTTTGTGGACAAATTGGTATGTTGTAATATTGCACTGAATTTCCTGACAATTGTAAAAATTATAAAGGTTGCAGATCTAAATATAAATATATATTTTTTAATACATTATGAAATGGCTTGTGTAGTAATGTTTTATGTTATATTCATTTTGTAATGAAAGTTGAGATTTTCTCTAGCTTGCCTTGATTATAACTATCTTAATTACCTTAATTAATTTTCCAATTACTAAATTATTTCTAATTTGTTTCCACCTTGATAAACAGTGTTGTTAAATATTTATTCATCAAGCATTAACTGATATTTTTTAGAGAAGCTCCATTGCTACATTTATTAATAAATTGTTCTTTGTGATTATCTTTAACCACTTGTCCCCCGCCCACTGTCAATTGACGGCGGGCGGAGGATACTCTCGTTCTGGGAGGACGTCATATGACGTCCTCCCTTTAAAACGAGCTAGGAGGCGCGCGCTTGAAGCCAGCGGCGCGCGTGCGCCCGCCGTGTTCACGAGGCCCCGGTGCGCGTGCCCGGCGGCCGCGATTGCAGCCGGGCACCCACGATTGCCCGGGAAATGAGCAGGAAAGTGGGTCTCTGTGTGTAAACACAGAGATCCACGTCCTGTGAGGGAGAGGGGACCGATGGTGTGTCCCTTGTACATAGGGACAACCATCGGTCACCTCCCCCAGTCAGTCCCCTCCCCCCACAGTAAGAACACATTGAGGGAACATATTTAACCCCTTCCCGCCCCCTAGTGGTTAACCCCTTCCCTGCCAATCACATTTATACAGTAATCAATGCATTTTTATAGCAGGGATCGCTGTATAAACGTGAATGGTCCCAAAAATGTGTCAAAAGTGTCCGATGTGTCCGCCGCAATATTGCAGTCACAATAAAAAAATCGCAGATCGCCGCCATTACTAATAAAAAAATAAAAAAATAAAAATGCTATAAATCTATCCCCTATTTTGTACACGCTATAACTTTTGCGCAAACCAATCAATACGCGCTTATTGCGATTTTTTTTTTTACCAAAAATATGTAGAAGAATACGTATCGGCCTAAACTGAGGAAAATTTTATTTTAAAAAAAATGGGTATTTATTATAGCAAAAATTAAAAAATAGTGTTTTTTTTCTAAACTGGACGCTCTTCTTTTGTTTATAGCGCAAAAAATAAAAACCACAGAGGTGATCAAATACCACCAAAAGAAAGCTCTATTTGTGGGGAAAAAAGGACGCAAATTTCGTTTGGGAGCCACGTCGCACGACCGCGCAATTGTCATTCAAAGTGTGACAGCGCTGAAAGCTGAAAAATGGCTTGGGCAGGAAGGGGGTTTTCGTGCACAGTAGGGAGGTGGTTAAATTCTAATGCTCTTTGGAAACTTCAAAATATTTAAAATATGAAATGATAATTTAAAACAGTTCATATGTTAATATAATTAATAATAACATAAATGTACTGAGTGTACATGTACTCATTCTTTACTATAAAATATAAATTACATAACATATCACATCCATGACAGTAACACTGGCACAAATGCTGTGACTGGAAGTCCCACAAATAACATTCATTTGAGTGGTGTTGGTATGAGTTAATGTAAGCCACTGGCATCCCAGAGATGTCACACTCAACGAGTGATTAGTGTGGAAGATCAGAGCTGCCATGTCCATTACAAAGAGAAACAGTTGATATATTAAACACAGTTGATGCATTCTTCTATGAGAGCTTATTTAAGGAGTCCCTTTGATCTGAAGATTGCATATTGCAAAAAGTGTAAATGATGAATTGTGTACAACAATAAAAATATTAATAATAATATTAGTTTTACTTTATTAAAATGGCTTCATCAGCTTTGACTCTCGAAATACATTCTGCTGATTCGCCCACCTCAACAAATATACCCAACATGGGTTTAATAAGTGATATACTCACCAGGGTGCCACATGGAAGCACAGAGTCTATTCCATAGTTAAAGTTAATATGTCATGAGTGAAATATTTCAGCTATCTTCGCTGACCCTATGCCTCTCTAAATCACTAACCCACAATAAGTGGGCTGATCAGCAAGGATGGAGAAGTTATCTGCATGCCCCATGATCTTACACTAAACATTCAAGACTCATTCACAATAATTACAACACATTTTGCCATCTGGATAAGATTGATTCTATAAACATTCAATTTTCTTTTAGTCTCAGAGAAGTTGTCCAATCACTGCCTAACCCAGATTTCACTCTCTGGGTCCCTATCACCTCTGCACTCTATCTTGACCCCAAAATCCTGAAAAGAATAATAGACTTGTCTTTAGACCTAAGGGCCTTCTACTTCAAGACTTTTCCCATTTTCATGCTCTATCTGCCATTCACAACATGCTTTGACCTGTGTACATGCTGGCCTCCCTGATTAGGTGAAAAAGTGAGCTGCAGAATTCGGTGCCTCCTATCCTCCAGGGGAATTGGTATATGTGCCCAGTTACACTCCACCACATCTGTTCACAGGTATTTAATTGATGTTGGTGATGCTATTCCATTCAGGGACAATGTTAAATATTTGGTGAAGTGGGCTCCCCTGTCAATGCAGTCTTGGAAAAGATCAACAGAGGTGTTATTACACATTTCCTCACTGAATCTCTCTTCCAAGTATGCCACATCATTGGCAGTCAAAACAGCCCTACTGGAATAAAAGTGGAAGGTGGGGCAAAATGTTCCCACCATCCACATATGGGACAGTGGCAGATAAAAAAACCCATCTGCGGCTGTTTTGTGCTTGGTAAGGAGTCCTTACTACGCAGGATAATGGAGCGGGCTAGCGCGATAGATGGGGGAAGAATGGATGCAGCATTGCCTGGCATTACCTGTGGCATCCTCCGTGTCTCTCCTGGCTCTCCTTCCAGATGTCGGTGTGCCCCAGCCTCCTCCATCCCTTGCTGTCATGGCCCTGCCGCTGTTTCTGGGAACTCCCATCGGGGATGCAGCTTCCTCCAGTGATGTCATTCCATCCTCCTTGTCATCATCACATTCCCATGATAGCCGACGTGATCTAACCCAGCCTTTGGTTTCTATTACTGTGGTTCCTTCAGAGCGGCCTGTGATGCAGCAGAAGAGGATCACCAAGCGGCCACGCAGGTTTGATTCCCCGTCCCGGACAAGGGACAGGGGAAAGAAGGGAAGAGCTGCCTGTAGAGGGAGAGGTAAAAGATTAACTTCAAAATGTACTGACTTATTACATAATGACTTTACATTTGATCAGCCTATAGCTTTGGCTCACAATACTGAGGTTGCTATGGTTTCCAACTCCACGCCAGCAGTTTTATTTTCTGATGGTCAGCAAGGGGATATGGAGTTAGCGCAGCAAAATAATTATACTGACACTATGCATAATTTATCTCTATATCTAGCTCCTTTGCCTGTGGCTAACCCACTTGCTGACAATCTGACTCCTACTTTACATGTCAAAAATGTAGTTGCTATGGCTACTGAATCCACGCAAGCTTTTACATCCGCTGCCATGGTTACTGCTCCTCAAAACATGATTAACCCTTCGGTGTCTACTGCAAGCATGGCTAGAGGTGAGTCTTTTGATGCCTCAGTGTTAAAAGAATTTGCTGTGTCTATGTCTAATTTGTTGTCAAGATTGTTGCCTTCTTCCACTTTATCACAGTCCTCTGATTTAGGGCAGCTTGCTTCAGTTTGGAAGGATACTCTGCCTTCAGACACAGGTTTGCCTGTGCTACCTAATATTCCCTTAACTACGCCTATGGTGTCTGCAGAGCCGTTACCATCTTCTTCTCTTGTACCTGAAGCTTGTCTGAAGGAGGTTCTCTCGTGTGAACTGCTTTCACCTTACTAATGCCGTTAAAGAGAAAATATGGAGAGGCGAATATATCGCTCTCCTTTCCTTATTGCCTTCTACTAGAGAGAGAGTGGGGTTGAGAAGAAAGTAGATGATAAATATGTTGATGATAGACATAAACATTCTATTCCCCATAACTGGCTTCAAGCCTTTAGTATTTTTGCCAGTGTTCTAGGGGAACGGCATCCTGATTTATGTAGTGGTCTCTTCCAACATGTTGAAATTATCTTGGAAGCATACAAATATTTTCCAGGACTTTGCTGGATGTATTATGATGAATCGTTCCGTCAAAAGCTTTCCGTGCACGGTTCTTTGAAATGGGGCATGAAAGACATTGGTTAAATTTGTTATTGCCTCAGAAACAAATTTTCAAAACAGTTTATACCTGCGGTCGGACAATTATGCAAAGGTTTGTGTTTTAACTTTAATGAGGGTCATTGTAAATGGCCTCATAATTGCAAGTACAGGCATGAATGTGCTCATTGTAACAGAGCACACCCTGCTGTGTGTTGCTTTAAAAAATTGGCCCCTACCTCTGCGCTTACTACTAAGGATCCTTTTCTTAAAAGCAGCAACGCAGGTGAGATTGGGAGCATTTTTACCATGGCTTCGCCTTTATCCAGATCACACAGCAGTGGACATTCTAATTGAAGGTTTTAGACATGGTTTCCATTTACTTTGATTTTCGGGTTCTGGTTGTATAGTTTTTGAATTTATCTTCTGCTAGCTTAAATAAGAATGTGGTTAAGGTCAAAATTTTGAAAGAACTTTCTAAAAGGTAGAGTTGCTGGTCCTTTTCCTAATTTCTGGGTTTCACCTTGGGTGTCATCCCAAAAAAAGGAACCTAACACTTTTAGATTACTCCATCAATTATCTTATTCCCTTAATGATGACAAAGTTGGCGATTCTGCTCTTTTAGCGAAAGCTGATATAAAATCGGCTTTCCGTTTATTGCCTATACATCCATCGGCTTTCAATTCTTTAGGTTTTGTTTTTCGTGGTGAATTCTTCTTTGACAAATGCCTCCCGATGGGCTGTTCTCTTTCTTGTACTTATTTTGAGCTTTTTTCAACATTTTTAGAATGGGTTGTGTGTTTTCAGTCTGGTTCTTTTAGTTGTTTGCACTATTTGGATGATTTCCTATTTGTCGGTAGAACTCTTTGCCTTTACCTTTTCACAGAATTTCTGATTATTTGCTTATTTGGGGTTCCTTTGGCACCTGAAAAATCTGTGCCTCCTACCACCTGTTTGGAATTCTTAGGTGTTCAAATTGATACGGTGGCGATGGAATTTAGGCTTCCTATGTCTAAGGTTGTGAAAATTAGATTGCTGTTAGATTTTATTTTATCTAAGAAGAAAGTTCAATTGCGAACTATTCAATTTTTATTAGACCTATTGGCTTTTTCCTCTAGGGTGATGCCTATGGGCCGGGTTATCACAAAACGCCTATACAGGGATATATATGGTATTTCTTCTCCCATTTGTTTTGTTAGGACCACTTTGGATATTCGAGAAGATTTAATTATCTGGCACAGATTCTTGTCATCTTTTAATGGTTGCTCTTTATGGCAAGCCCTCTTTTGTGTTTCCTCTGCTTTCAATCTTTTTACTGATGCCTCGGGTGCTTGTGGTTGCAGAGCATTTTGGCAAGGACATTGGTCTGTGAGTGTATGGCCTACATCATGGTTGCAGCAAGGTTTTACAACCAATATAGTCCTTTTAGAGATTTTTCCAGTTCTTGTGGCCCTAGAACTTTGCGAGCCTCAGTTTTGTGATAAGAGGATTCTCCTGCATTCTGATAATAAAGGTGTTGTTTATGTTTATGCCATAAATTGTTTGGTCTCTAAGTCTTTGCCATGTATTACTATTTTGCGTCATCGAGTTTTTAAATGTTTCGAGCTTAATATATGGCTTAAAGCTAAATTTGTTCCTTGAGCACACATAGCAGACTCATTGTCTCGTCTACAGATGAACAAATTTCGGATGTTGGTGCTAGGCACAAATCATGTGTGCCTGTCGTGTCCTTCCCATTTATGGAATCTAATATGAAGAATGGATGCTTTCTATTCAGAACTCCTAAGCTCCTTCCACGTGGGCAGGATATAGTGCTGCATGGAATTGTGGTGTTCTTTTTTGTACTATAAAGATGTACCGAATGATTGTTTTATGCTAAGTCTTGTGCTGTCTTTTTTAAATTATTTGATGGGTTGTGAATACTCCTATTCCCATATTTTGAAAACCCTGTCGGGAGTGTCCTTTTTCTTACATTTGCGAGGGGCACCTTCATGTGTTAGTTTCTTTTCTGTGCAACGCATTTTGAAGGGTTATAATAAAGCGCACTTTGTTACTGATAAAAGACTTCCGATTTCTGTGGATCTGTTACGGAAGTTGTGTTCTACAACTACTGCAGTATGTTTTTCGCCTTATGAGTCATTGTTGTTTAGACTTTTATTCTGCTTTAGTTTTTTTGGCGCTTTTCGGATCTCAGAGCTACTTCAACTCAATAAACGAGTGCGCTCTGGTCTAATGTTTTCCGATGTGGTGCTCAATTCTGAATTTCTTTGTATCCTCCTGCGCAGGAGTAAAACTGATCAAATTGGCCATGGACGTTGGATTACCCTTCACAAGTACTTGGATCGTTCTACCTGTGCGGTGTCCTTATCTCAGCAATATTTGCAGTATCACCCTTTGGCTAACAAACAATTTCGTGTTCATGCTAATAGTTATCCTTTAACCATTGTGAGGGGGTTAGCTCGGCAGCGGGTGTGTGTGACCCCCGGGATGGGCTCCCCACACAAAACAGGCCCAGCAAACGGAGGTTGTGGTTTTCAAAATCAAAAAAGGTGCGGTTTATTTTCTATTTACAGTGACAAAACACAGCAAAGCAAAAGAAACATAACCAAAATAAATCCTGGTCAAGTTGACCTCTGACTAAACATACAGGTTTCCTAACTAACAACTGGGATCAGCCTAGTGCTGTCCTAGTCCCTAAGTCCCTGGTTTTAAATGTCCAAGCAAATAGCCACACAGGCTTTGTCTTACCGCACAGGGGTTCACTCTCCCTAGACAGTCCACACAGGTCTGGTTCCAGGCATGAGCTAACACCTAATGAATCTGGGAGTTCTTATAGAGGCCTAAATGAGCTGACAAGCTTCAGCTGGCCTCATCAACTCCCTGTCTGTACGACGCCCCACACTCTCCCTAGAGGTATGAGTCATCCATGAGCCCACTAGCCTTATACAACTCTCCACCTAGTTGTATAAGTCGGCGTAAAGCCTGAATCTGGGCGAAATATATCTACCCCCCTGGATGCAACCAGGTGACTTTACCTTCCTGCTGTCACATACCCCCCCCTCTTGTTTTAACCTCGGGGTTGGAACACCAGCAATCAGGCAAACTCGAGACAAAGCATCCACATTCCCCATTTGAACGCCAGGGCGATGCTTTACTGTGAAGTTGAATTCCTGGAGGGCCAGGAACCACCTATTCACTCTTCTATTTGTTTCCTTGTTTTGAGCCATCCACTTTAACGGAGCGTGATCCGTAACCATGTCAAAGTGCCTACCTAGCAGGTAGTACCGAAGGGAATCTAGAGCCCACTTCACCGCTAAACACTCCTTTTCAACGGTGGCGTAATTTACCTCATGGGACTTCAACTTCCTGCTGAGGTAAATGACTGGGTGCTCTTCCCCGTTCCAGACCTGGGACAATACTGCTCCTAACCCCACATCTGACGCATCACTTTGTACGACAAAGTCTTTAGAGAAGTCGGGTGAGTACAACACTGGCTGGCTACATAAGGCTTGTTTCAAGAATTGGAATGCTGCCTCAGCCTCGGGGGTCCATTTAATCATGACCGACCCTTTCCCCTTCGTCAGGTTGGTTAGGGGCACAGCCTTAGAAGCAAAGTGGGGAATGAATCGCCGATAATACCCAGCGATTCCCAGAAAGGCTCGTACCTGCTTCTTGCTGTTGGGACGTGGCCAACTCTGGATGGCCTCGACTTTGTTGAGTTGGGGTTTTATTACTCCCCTCCCAATGGTGTACCCAAGATATTTGGCCTCCTCCTGCCCAATGGTACACTTCTTGGGGTTAGCCGTAAACCCCGCTTCCCGAACAGAGTCCAGGACTGCTTGCACTTTTGGCAGATGTGAGGCCCAATCTGTGCTATGGACAATTACGTCATCCAGGTAAGCCGCAGCATACTTCCGATGGGGCCTCAGCATCTGGTCCATTTTCCGCTGGAATGTGGCCGGCGCATTCTGTAACCCGAACGGCATTCTTTTATATTGGAACGCCCCGTCTGGGGTTACAAATGCGGTTTTCTCTTTGGCCGACTTGGCCAGGGGGATTTGCCAATACCCTTTTGTGAGGTCAAGAGTCGTCATGTATCGGGCTGTTCCCAGCCGGTCGATCAACTCATCTATATGTGGCATGGGGTAGGTGTCAAATTTTGTAACTTTGTTCAACTGACGAAAATCATTACAAAATCGCCAGCTCCCATCCGGTTTAGGCACCAACACGATGGGACTAGACCAATCAATTTGGGACTCCTCTATCACCCCTAAGTTCAGCATTTTCTGTACTTCCTCCCGTATTGCCTCCCGTCGAGCCTCTGGGATCCGATAGGGTTTTAACTTCACCCTTTCACCGGGCGGGGTAATGATGTCATGCTCTACCCCAGATGTTTGTCCCGGCAGCTCAGAGAATACCTACTTGTTGCGAAGCACAAACTCCTTAACCTCCTGTTGTTGGGGTTGTGACAAGGTGGCTGCTATTCCAACCTCAGGAATCACGCAACCAGTTTGAGCTGGTGACCAAGTGTCTGCGACTAGGGACTCTCTATCCCTCCAGGCTTTCAACAGATTAACGTGATAGATCTGTTCGGGCTTTCGCCTTCCTGGTTGTCTGACCTTGTAATTCACTTCGCTCACTTTTTCCATTATCTCGTAGGGGCCTTGCCATTTGGCAAGGAATTTACTTTCAACTGTAGGGACAAGTACCAGTATCCTATCCCCCGGGGAAAAGGTACGGGTCTTGGCTCCACGGTTGTACACTCTCTGCTGTGCTAACTGCGCTTGGGCCAAATGTTCCTTCACGATGGGCATTACCTGTGCAATTCGGTCTTGCATCAGGGCGACATGCTCAATCACACTCCTGTGGGGAGAACTCTCACTTTCCCAAGTTTCCTTGGCAATATCCAACAGCCCTCTTGGGTGTCTCCCATACAGTAACTCAAAGGGGGAGAATCCCGTAGAGGATTGGGGCACCTCCCTAATAGCAAACATCAAATAAGGAAGTAAACAGTCCCAATCCTTTCCATCTCTATCCACCACTTTCTTCAACATTTGTTTTAGGGTTTTGTTGAATCTTTCAACCAGCCCATCGGTTTGGGGGTGATACACAGACGTACGCAATTGCGTCACTTTGAACAATTTACACAGCTCTTTCATAACCCGGGACATAAAGGGTGTACCTTGGTCCGTAAGCAGTTCTTTACAAATACCCACCCGGCTAAAAACAAGAGATAGCTCTTTGGCTATGGTTTTGGCCGAGGTATTTCGGAGAGGGATTGCTTCTGGATAACGGGTGGCATAGTCCATTATAACTAATATGTACTGGTGCCCCCTAGCGGACTTGATTATAGGACCTACCAAATCCATGGCGATCCTCTCAAACGGGACCTCAATGATGGGTAGAGGGACCAGCGGGCTACGGAAATGTGGCATCGGGGCCAACCTCTGACACACAGGGCAGGAGGAACAATAATTTTCTACGTCCTTCATCACCCCCGGCCAATAGAATCTCTGTAATACCCTCTCTCGGGTTTTCTCTGTCCCCAGATGACCTCCAAGAATGTGCCCATGGGCCAACTCCAACACCAACTTCCTGTAAGGTTTGGGCACCACAAGCTGCTCAACGGTTTCTTCTGCCCTTTTTGCCACCCGATACAGTAGGTCCTTCTCTACGCTGAAGTATGGGTAAGTGCAGGTATTATCTGGGTTCACTAACTCGCCATCTATTTTCACTACGTTTTCCCGTGCCTTTATTAGGGCGGGGTCTTTCAACTGTTCTGTGGCAAAGTTTTCCCTGTGAACCTCAAGATCAGAAAACTCCACAGACGGTAGGTTTTCGTCTGAGGAGGTGGGCTCCTCTCCAGTTTCTTGAGTCTCCCCTGCCAATACTGATAAGGGAAATTCCGGAGAGTCCTCACCACTCTCAGGGGAGTTCTGGCTATCACATTCCTGGTACATAGGGGCACCAGTGAGGGGCTCAGGATCATCCCACAGTTCCCAGAACTTCGGAAAATCCCTTCCCACAATGGCGTCATGCGGTAACTGAGATACTAAGCCCACTGGATGAGAGAGGGTACCTTTGGGGGTCTCGAAACACACTGTAGTCACTGGATACTCTCGGGTGTCCCCATGCACACAAATAACAGCTACCTTGCTATTCCCAGAGACCTCTGTTTTAACTAACTCAGCCTTTATCAGGGTCACAAGGCTACCTGAATCCAGCAATACCACAACATTTCTACCATTAACACACATTTTGCATAAATGTTTCTCAGTTCCTCGAATGGCAGTGCATGCGACTGTTGCACACAGCGACTGACGTCTGCCCGTCAGAAAGTCACACTGCATGGGTTCCTCCACAACCGGGCAATTGGCTGCAATATGTCCCGCTTGCCGGCAGCGGTAGCAAACGATCCTTCTTGCCGCCTCTTGAGCCGCTGATTTCCCAGGCTGTTCTCGCCAAACTTGGGGTAGAGCTCCCACCCTCTCACTCTCTCCACCCTCACCCCTTGGAATCCTCTTATCCGCCCCTGGGGATGGTCTGGTCTTAGGGTGGAAAGTCCGAGTGTCTCTGGAAGAGGCCGTCAGGTTCTCTGTAGCCAAGTATTTCTCCACACGATCCACAAGACCATCGGCCGTCTCTGGGTCTCCATGGCTTACCCACTTTTGGATGGCAGTAGGAAGAGCTCTCAAAAACCGATCCATTACAACACGTTCCACAATCTTTGGTGCGGACAAAGTCTCTGGCTGTAGCCACTTTCTGCTCAGGTGAATGAGATCATACATTTGAGACCTGGGGGGTTTTCCAAGCTGGAAAGTCCAGTTATGCACACGCTGAGCCCGGACAGCCTGGGTGACACCCAGCCTTGCCAATATTTCAGCTTTTAGCATCACATAGTCTTTTGCTTGGTTAGGCTCTAGGTCATAGTAAGCTTTCTGCGATTCACCAGTTAACAGAGGAGCCACCAGTCCAGCCCACTGCTCCTCAGGCCACTTTTCTCTTTCAGCGGTCCTTTCAAATGTGGTCAAAAATACCTCTGGATCATCCTCTCCAGTCATTTTTGTCAATAAACGACTCACCCCAAAGGACGCGGTATTAGTGGGACGGCTTTCCTCACTGGTCTGCGGACGTTGCTGCATTACTGCTTCCATCTGTTGTTGTAGTCTCTGCTCTTGCTTCTGCAACAGGTCTATGAAGCGGGCCTCAGATTGCTGCTGGGCTCGTTGCTGAGCCTCCAGACTCTGTTGCAAAGTTGCGTTTGTCTGCTGCTGGGCTGCAAGGCTCCTTTGCAAACCTGCATTTGTCTGCTGTTGATTGGCATTTGCTAGAGCCAGCTGCTTCAGTATCTCCTCCATGCTGGCTTAAAAAAAACTGCCACTGGTTCTCCACCAACTGTGAGGGGGTTAGCTCGGCAGCGGGTGTGTGTGACCCCCGGGATGGGCTCCCCACACAAAACAGGCCCAGCAAACGGAGGTTGTGGTTTTCAAAATCAAAAAAAGGTGCGGTTTATTTTCTATTTACAGTGACAAAACACAGCAAAGCAAAAGAAACATAACCAAAATAAATCCTGGTCAAGTTGACCTCTGACTAAACATACAGGTTTCCTAACTAACAACTGGGATCAGCCTAGTGCTGTCCTAGTCCCTAAGTCCCTGGTTTTAAATGTCCAAGCAAATAGCCACACAGGCTTTGTCTTACCGCACAGGGGTTCACTCTCCCTAGACAGTCCACACAGGTCTGGTTCCAGGCATGAGCTAACACCTAATGAATCTGGGAGTTCTTATAGAGGCCTAAATGAGCTGACAAGCTTCAGCTGGCCTCATCAACTCCCTGTCTGTACGACGCCCCACACTCTCCCTAGAGGTATGAGTCATCCATGAGCCCACTAGCCTTATACAACTCTCCACCTAGTTGTATAAGTCGGCGTAAAGCCTGAATCTGGGCGAAATATATCTACCCCCCTGGATGCAACCAGGTGACTTTACCTTCCTGCTGTCACACCATATATCATCTTAATTAAGTTTTAAAGAAATGCTTGACCCTTTTGAGGATTGACCACCTTCCCATCTCTACATTCCTTTTGGATTGGTGCTGCTACTGAGGCGACTAATTTAGGTCTTTCTGAATCTGTCTTAAAGGGTATTGGTGGGTGGAAATCCAACTGTTACAAATGTTATGTACGCCCTAATGTTTCCATTTAATTTTCAGACACTTCATGCGTAGTTTGGATCGTAGGACATTCATATGTCTTTTGGGCACACACAAGAGCTGAATATAGATGTTGTGGTCCTTCTTTGGATTTGTCTCGTTTTAGTATCTATTGGTACAACATGGCATGAAGTGGACTGATCTCCGTAAATCTTTATCTTTGTTGTATTTGAAGTGGCCTGTTCCGAATGTTATAGTTTTTCATTAGCTGGCAACGATATCGGTATTTGGAAAACTTTGGACATAATTTCACTCATTAAGTCTGATTTAACATGCCATCATGCAATCCTTCCGGATTGTGCCCTGTTTTTTTCAGAAATCGTTCCTCGATTGCTTTGGCTTAGACCAGTATTTAAACATTGTGAAAACATTTGTAAGAAAATTAACAGAACGATGGCTACGTTTATGCCTATGTTGAATGGTTTATCTTCCCGACATGTGGATTTGGAAGGAGGTGTTGGGGGTTTTTACAGACGTGACCAAATTCACTTGTCTGATATTGCTTTGGACATCTCTAACCTTCATTTGCAGACCTGTGTGGAGTTGGCTGTGGGCTGGGTGGGGTGCCATGCTCCTTGTGCATGAGCATATCATTTGGGACTTTGAGTGTAATGTTTATTAGCTTAAGCTTGTAATAGCTGAGCTAAATATGCTGTTGGTATAAATTTTAAAGATCATATTACAATTTTATGCTGTTAATAAAATTGTAATACCTATAATAAAGGGGTGCAGCCAATTGAATCCACATAAAACTGAGTCCAGTGTTATATCTTTTATTATAAGTTAATATGATATATATATGTTCTGCCTACTGTTCCATGAAAGTGGATGGTGGGGCAAAATGTCCCCACAATCCACATATGGGACAGTGGCAGGCAATTTTTTTTTTAAATAAATAAAGTCAGTACCTATAAAATAAAATACGTCATTACTGGAAGCAGTCAGCGGGGATTGAAGAAGGAAGCACATACCGCCCTCCCCCCCCCCTTGTTGTGGCTCAAGTTATGAGGTTTTTGTCCATTTCTTGTGAAATGGGACTTGGAGTGTAATGTTTATTAGCTTGAGCTTGTAATAGCGGAGATAAATATTCTGTTGGTATAATTTTAAAGATCAGATTACAATTTTATGCTGTTAATATAATACAATTTTAATACCTATAATAAAGGGCCGCGGCCAATTGAATTCACAGTCCAGTGTTATATCTTTTATTATAAGTTAATATGACATATATATATGTTCTGCCAACTGTCCCATGAGCCTCAAAACTAGATAACATTGTGTGTTTAGAGTTTCTCTTAGCTCAGGAAGAGTATACCCAGGAGCAGTTTGTCCCCTTCCCCATCCTTGCTTTTCCTGCAGTGTCCTTCCTTATCTGTTCCCCTTATCTCCCCTGTCACCCGAGACAATGCTCATTTACACTATATTCCCTTTTTTATGCTAAGAGTCAGTTATTTTCCCAGTACCGTTGTATATATATATATATATATCCACCCACCATGGCCTACCTTTATGTAGTTAACTAACGTAGTCCCGGTTAGCATGATCCATTCATTTGTGCTCCTGGGGTTAACCATACTTGCCTATTAAGAGGGTCTGAGTCTCCCATATTATGGAATTTCTTTGTAATGTCAATTTTTTCTAACTTTATACAGTTGCTTTTGACTCCCAATGTAATTAACCATCTTGCTTTGTTGCCTTGAGCTATGTTTGCTTGTACATTGTACTCCTGTATTTTAGGAAGATCGAATAAAATGTAATTGAACTAACTTATCATAGGTACTTACATACAGTATATATGTTGTACTTTCACATCAGCCCCTGACCTCAAGGAGCTTACAATGCAGGTACAGAGAGAACATGAAATGTCTAGGCAGATAGTGTCATGGTTGGGATTCAAACTCACAACCTTAGTGCTGCTAAGCAGAAATGCTAAGCCACTGTGATTCCCACGTACTTGGAACATGCAGATTTATGCCGATTTAATGCACTATGTTTCCTTGCATGTATGGTGCCATTGAAACGAATAAATAATGGAATAATAATAATAATTTACCTCTGGTAAAAACTAAAATTAAAGAGCAGGGTTTTATGTACAACTGCGAATATGACAAACATTTGTACAATCAGGAGGAAAATTGCAGTATTTTCTCTAATAAAAGTTTGGCCACCTAATGGTCATAATGCATTTTTTTCCAGATATACCACATTTCCAAAACAAAAACATATGTCGGCCACTAGATGGTGCTGACGATATAGGAACCACACATGATAGAAGAAGTATGGCAATTTTTGTCTCGATTGTGTTGATGTTAGCACAAACATTTTATACATGTGTAGGTTATTAGCTAGATGAAATAAGCAAATGTTAATTGATTTCAGCCAACAAAATTATAAAACCATCTAATCCAATAGTTCAATAAAAGTAAACAGCAATAGAGTGCCTCTGCAATGTGTTTAAAGAAAAAGTGCTCTGATGTCATCTGTGACACCATCAGTAGTTCCTGTGAGGTCTTGCAGCCATGTTTTAAAAGGCAGTCACCATGGAATAAGGATGGCATCTCACCAGTTGGTTAGAACGCAGATGATTAGCAGTCAGTTGTGCTTTTTTTTAACATATAACCACTGATTGGTAATCGGCTATATGTTTCAATATGAAGCATACCACCCTGTGGTTATCATTCATTTGGAACTGTAATTCCAAACATAAAAAATTATTTACTCTGATGCTAAGTGAAAAACTCTTCTACAATTAGTAATGTCTAATGAACAAAAAACATATGTGTTGCTATATCTCTATTGCCGCTTGCACAATTATGTGCTCCCACACACCTTCAATTATATATATAAGGTCATACAGCACTGCGCTGCTCAAAGCACTATAGTATCCACCATATCATCAAAATTAATTCTGTAAGTACCTCAATGATAGGGTTGGTGAATGCACACTTATTTTGTACACGTGCCCAACACTGAAAACTAAAAAAAATGAACTGGGTAGGAAGGGGAGGTTAAAAAAAGGCAAAGCTGGTCCAGCACCCCCATGGACATTAAAAAGTACTGTATTTATCGGCGTATAACACGCACAGGCGTATAACACGCAACCTAACTTTAGGAGGGAAGTTTCAGGAAAAAAACTTTCCACAGCCCCCTGCGTATAACACGCAGGCACAGTTTACCCTCTATTTTCAGGGTAAAAAAGTGAGTGTTATACGCCAATAAATACAGTACATTCATTTAAAGCGGAGCTCCACCCTAAAGTGGAACTTCCGCTCATCGGATTCCTCCCCCCCTCCGGCACCTTTCGGGGGGGAGGGGGGACAGGATACCTGTCAAAGACAGGTATCCTTACCCACTTACTGGAGTCCGGCCGCGGCGGTGAAGTCGCGCGAGGCTCTCTCCTCCTCCTCCCCTGGCCGCTGGGCTAATAGGAGAGAGGAGCGGGGCCTCGCGCATGCGCAGTAGGGTTCCCGGCGTGAAGCCGAAAGTCTTCACTGCTGGGTTCCCTTACCCGCAATGGTGACGGAAGCACCGACAGCTGATGTGAAACATCAGCTGCGGTGCCGACATCGAGGGACACCAGGACAGGTAAGTCTCCATTTATTAAAAGCCAGCAGCTGCAGTATGTGTAGCTGCTGGCTTTTAATTATTTATTTTTTGCCCGGGGTTGCCTGGAACACCCCTTTCATTTTTTTACATTTAATTCATTACCATTTTTTAAAGTCTACCCATTAATCCACAGTATTGAATGAATTAGATGACATTTGTACTATGTGAGCTATTAACACTTATCTAAGTGCAATATTATGAATTTTTTTCCCCTTGCAAATAATGATAATTTCACATCATTTACTTGCTTTTATGCCATATTATAAGTATCTGCTAGATAGTTAATTTTCATGTTTTTTCCCTGTAATCCTTATTATTTAAAGTAGAACTACAGGCAAAACTTTTTTTTCATTTTGGATAGAGTAAGGGAAGGCTATAACCCGTGTTGATTTTGATAAGATTTTTTGTCAGCTGTGCCCCATTGGGGAGATTTAACTCAACCCATAGCCAAATCAGGAAGTGAGAGGAAATCCCTGCAAATTAAGGTAATGTCGTGCAGACCCCCAGGCCACCAGAATTAGTGTCCCCATTTAAAGATTCCCCATCTATTACTTTTCTAAGGACAACCCTTTTACTTTCACTTTCAATGATAACAATAAATAGGACAAATAGAGAGGGTGAATCTCCCTAATAGGTGCACAGACATCCATAAAAACTGACATTTGTTCTAATCTTTCTCCACTCTGTCCAAAACTAAAAAAAGTTTTAGTTATACTGTTCTTCATCAGACATTTAACCAAGCTATTTCAAGTGATTTTTCAATGCAAGGGGAATTTGGTGGGCTGAGCCAACCATTGTCTCCATGTATCACAGGCACTTCAGGCTTCATCTAACTTGCATTAAGTTTTTGACTTTATTCGCAACCACTTGGATTTTCCCATCTACCACAACAACAGGAATGCTCCTGAATGCTTGCATTCCTCATGTAAACAGTCATAAAAGTAGTGGAAGCCCTTCAGTACAACCAAGTTATGTGTGCAGAGTATGTGCAAAACTCTAATCACCTGCAAGAAATAATTAGGTCATTTAATTCTTTCACATCCATTAAAAAAGATTTAGTTTTTTGGAGGACTGACCCTTTAAATCAGTGGTTCTCAACCTTTGGTCGGGACCCCCTCTGGGTCGAATGACGATTTTCCAAGGGTCACCAAATCCTGGGCTGTTCCTGAAGTCTGCACCGCTCTCCCAGCTGTTCTGCAGCTGCCCAGCAGGGCTGTCCCTGGAGCCCGCAGCTGCCCACTCAGCCTCTTTGCAGCCGCCCATTCAATTCATGGCATGGGTGGGGGCAGAGACTAGAGGTCAGCTGACTGGTGAGGAATGTGAAGTGGGAGAGGCTGGAGGAGACCTTATCTCCTGATTTCGGCATAGGTGTCACCGGAGACACAGTGAGTAACACTACCTGTGATTATATTTTGCCACTAAAAGTCCTCACTACAGTTCTCAGATCAGCAGATGACCTTGATCAAGAGTGCCTAAGTTGGCTGATCAGAACTGCCACTGCCCAGCACTGCCACTCATCCCATTCCCCCCACCCCTTCACCAAGGTGTAAGAGAAAAAAAACGGAGAATACATGGAAGAGAGAGGAAAAGAGGAGGAGGAACAAAGAAAAAAGGAGAGAAAGAATAAGAGAAAGAACAAGAAAGATGGCTAGAGAGAGGGATGGGGGGGGGAAACAAGAAATTCGGATAGAGAGGATAGAGAGAGATAAAAGGGAAAGAAAGGAAAACAAAGAGAAAGAGTGGTACATACTAAAATGTACCAGAAGGGGTTTTAATACTGTACGAGTGGAAGGGACTCAGGGAGCACTAAATGTCCATGGGTTAGGGGTGCAAATTACTTGTCTTGCCTTGGGTGCTGACAACTCAAGCAATGAAAGCAATTTTACTGTTAGGGGTTACAACAACTTGGGAAATTTTATCAAGGGTTTACGGCACTAGAAAGGTTGAGAACCACTGCTTTAAATACTCTAAATTCCCTTACTCTGCCATCCAGGGTTTCAACATGTGGCCTTTTGGCATTCATTGTGCAGCCCTCAGGGCCCCTGCAGATAAGAGTTTGTATATGTCTTAAGTATCAAATGTGGCAAGTCATTTTTAAGAGGGTTGTAGGGTAAAACAAAATGTGAACGCTCTAAATTGTAAAGGGGCTTTATTAGCATTGATCTTTAGCAGTCAAATGTGTGTCTATGGCCATCTCCTGAAACATGTCCCCAGTCTCCAACTCCAATAGCATATTTACAAACTCTGACTCATGTCTTTAATCTCCTGTGATCTATTATAGCATTCCTGTGATCCTTAACCTTTTCCCGTTGCATGTCTGCAGTATTTGACAACTTTATGTAGCATTACATTTACTGGCTATTATGGATGGCCCTTTGATTATGTCAAATGCCACACTTGAGCACCACTACTCTACCATCTTCAAAGTACTGTTTTTTCCTAGGATTCAATTAAAACATGTTATGAATCTTGGGGAAAAGTTAACTGATAAATAGACCCCTTATGTCATATACACATACAGTGTTACATGCATTTAAGTATAGAAAGTTCATAGTTCCACGCGTTATCTAATAATTAGTGAATTTACTGTAATTATTACATAAGCCATAAAAAAGAAAACTATTTCCTTTTCTTTAACACAGTTTATCAGCAGTGTTATCAAAGCACAGTAAAGGATTAGACAGTCAATATGTTGTAAGACATTTGGTTAATAAGTATATTTTAGTGCTTTACTAGCAATTTATGGGGAACTTTTAATTAAAATCTGCTGTTCTTGTTTACTTCTGTCATGGAGCTCTAAAAGCAAAGGGAAACTAAATAAATTGGAAGCAACTGCTGCCAATGACCAAGCCAGACCCCTGTCAAAAGAAATGGTTTTGGAAGTAAAAACCCCACTTATTTTCATGTTTCCTGAGAAACAGGTTTCCAGTAGGGATGAGCCGAACACCCCCCGGTTCGGTTCGCACCAGAACCTGCGAACGGACCGAAAGTTTGTGCAAACTTTAGAACCCTACTAAATACAATGGACGCAAACGTTCGAAATCAAAAGTGCTAATTGTAACGGCTAATATGCAAGTTATTGTCCTAAAAAGGGTTTGGGGACCCCGGGTCCTGCCCCAGGGGACATGTAGCAATGCAAAAAAAAGTTTTAAAAACTGCAGTTTTTTCGGGAGCAGTGATTTTAATGATGCTTAAAGTGAAAAAAAAAAGTGAAATATTCCTTTAAATATCGTACCTGGGGGGTGTCTAAAGTATGCCTGTGAAGTGGCATGTGTTTCCCATGTTTGGAACTGTCCCTGCACAAAATTACATTTCTAAAAGAAAAAAAGTCATTTAAAACTGCTTGCGGCTTTAATGTAATGTCTGGCCCCGGCAATATGTATGGAAATCATTGAGAAAATGGCATGGGTACTCACCCCCCCCCCCCTCAGCCTATTACCAGTCCCTTTGGGTATTTGTATTTGTATTCAGGTAAGCTTTATGTGCACACTGTGCAAAGAACACTAAAACAAAATACTGGAGGTACCTGCCTCACTGCCTGTATTTGTATGAGAACCCCAGCAATTGTATTAAGGTAAGAATTAGGTGCACACTGTGCAAAGAACACTAAAACAAAATACTGGAGGTCCCTGCCTCACTGCCTCTATTTGTATGAAAACCCCAGCAATTGTAAGAATTAGGTGCACTCGCCTGCCTGCTCTATCTAACTCAAAATAAATGACACTGTCTCTCTCTCTCTCTATCTGTCTTTAACCATCACAACACAGTACACAAGGCCGCCACGGAGGCAGCCTTATATAGTGTGGGGCGTGTACTAAACCCCCAGAGACATAATTGTCCAAAGCCACCCTGGCTTTTGGCCAATTATGGCTCTCTGTTTTTTGCACGCTGTGATTGGCACAGGCATGTGGGTCATAGTGCATGCTTGGCCAATCATCAGCCAGCAATGCACTGCGATGCCGCAGTGGATTATGAGCTGTGACGAGCCACTCGAATTTGGCGCGAACGGCCCATAATGTTCGAAATTCGGCGAACGATCGAACAGCCGATGTTCGAGTCGAACTTGGGTTCGACTCGAACTCGAAGCTCATCCCTAGTACCTGGAGATACTTAAATATGTCGAAAGAATATATGTCGGTATTCAGTGTACCTCCTTTTCATAAAAGAATAATGCAATTTCAATCTTGAATGCAAAAGAATATTAAGATCTGTCTCTTTGGGGAGACACATAGCAAAAGTAGTTGAGTCAGAGGTCGGAGGTGATGGACGTAAATATATATATACACACACACACACAGTATCTCACAAAAGTGAGTACTACCCTTACATTTTTGTAAATATTTTATTATATCTTTTCATGTGACAACACTGAAGAAATTACACTTCGCTACAATGTAAAGTAGTGAGTGTACAGCTTGTATAACAGTGTAAATTTGCTGTCCCCTCAAAATAACTCTACACACAGCCATTCATGTCTAAACCGGTGGCAACAAAAGTGAGTACACCCCTAAGTGAAAATGTCCAAATTGGGCCCAATTAGCTATTTTTCCTCCCCGATCTCATGTGACTCGCTAGTGTTTCAAGTTCTCAGGTGTGAATGGGGAGCAGGTGCATGAAATTTGGTGTTATCTCTCTCACTAAGGTCATACTGGTGACTGGAACTTCAACATGGCACCTCTGGTTCTATAAAATGTGGTGATTCAGCTCGCTACCCGTCCCTTATTGACAATGTCTATGATGACGAAACGCGTCTAAGGGGGTACGCACTGACATCACCACGCTCGTTGGACGGGAGTTTGCTTTACAGCGGGACGACTTTTCTTACATGTCCTGTTTGCGCTTATTTGATGTAAGTGTAATTTTAATTTTCTTTTAATAAATGAAGTGACATTATTACACTATCTAGTCCCTATTCTCTTTTGGGTACTTTATCCTGTGGGCCCCATGGAGTTATATCGTTAGAAGCTGGGAGCCATATCCATCTACCATAGCAGCCATATCCACAGGGAGACATCTACATCTGTTAATCAGCCACCTGTCGGCAGTTGATTTGTTTCTCTCATAACCTGGTACAATCTGGTAAGGAGATTACCTGTGAGGTGGCGGTTCACTCTGTGGTGGATGTTTACCTTTTTTAAAAAATTGGTCAAGGCTTGAATTTAATATCTGTTTGGTAAGGAGATTACCTATAAGGTGGTGGCTCACTCTTACTAAATATCACACACTGGGTGTTGTTACGCTTCCTACACTCCATAGCAATTATCCCTTTTAGGATTACTTTATGTGGCAGGATTACGCTATGTTTTTTTTATTTTCTTTGTTAAAACACTTTGGACGCATATACCTACCCATATTGTGGAGTCATCCTTCCATTGCTGCAGCTTACCATCTCTGAGGAATTTAGCACTGGTGTGCTAATCAAAGGCCTGGGCTGGGTTATAGCCATCTGTCTGTTTGGCTTACTATCTGGTAAGCATATATGGACACAAGTTCAAATAGGATTTATGTGCGTTTTTTGGCATTTGTCTATTCCAGCACCTTTCAATTGGACTCTTTTGGACTTTGAATTTCCTTTCCTTTATTATCTTGGACTCATTAGCGCAATTTTTTTCCTTTTATCTCTTTGGTGTTTATCCCACTATTATTGCTGCTTAGGGGAGTTCAAATTTATTTCACTAAAAACTAGCGCAGTTTTTTCTTTTTATATTATTGTCTCTGATATTATTACTGCAGCTGTTTGTCTTTCCTTGATCATACAATGGACATCTTTGATTTCAGGGCCACCAAGGTGGTCAATGTAGATGGGGTTTTTGAACTCTATAGAGAGGAGGAAGGACACCTTGGGGGACTATTTGTGAGATTAAAAAATCTGTTAGTTTCCAAAATCAGATTATCAAAATAATACTGTCTTCGAATGGCAAAAGAAATTGATGCTGAATGAACAGGCCAATACTGTTAATTCAGAAATGGAGGTTTCCACTCAAGGAACAGAACTTGGTGGAGCTACATCATTAACACACCAGAATAAACCTCATATCCCCCCTAAAAAGAATGGCAGAATTAATAAACCATATAAAGTAGGAGGGCAACATTTATACCAATCACCCCGTAGACCTTCAGGTAGTTTGAATAGAGGAGGATCCGTATATCAAGGACCATCTCAACACTGGGGTCCTAGTAATAGACCCAGTTACATACAGGAATATGGATCCACCACCATGGCATAGGGCACCACTACCCCAAAGGGGACGTAATTTCCCCAATCGGGGAAGAGGCCAAAAAATGGGGAATCCGGACTGGTGGAGAAATGATGAGTCCAGTCAATATTCGCCATATGGTGCCCAGAGTGACCCTACTTGGGGCATTCCCTCTCATGGTAATAGTTTCTTTCCTCTTAGGGATCGTGAGACCTGTGAGGCAGAATTTGGCTACTATGATTCTCAATATTTCCAACCAAGAGAGGGGCCAACCAACCTATCCTATCCCCCACCAAGGTTTGACACACCTAACCAGAGACGCCCGGGTAGTAATGGTCCGGGGAATTGGGGTTTTTCTCAGCCAAACCAAGGTATAAAAAGGCCAGTCAAAAAAAGCGAGGAGTCAGAGGGGGGAGGCGCCTACGAGCAACAGAAAAGACCCAGAGTGTGACAGGCCAGGGCATTTTCAACCTCAGCTCCCAAATTCTAACAGAATCTGAAAAAACAGTTCTGGATAAGGGGCTTAAATTCGCACCTCCCAGAAGTCTAGATAAGTTTGAGACATATATGGACATACACAGATTTGTTAGAAAATTCAATATAAAGAGATATATGACCATTAATCCAATTACAAGTATCAGTAAACAAACGACTGGTGGCTATCTCCACTCGGGTTTAGCTAATGCCTCCCTTTTTAACCCCCCAGGGGTCCTAGCACCCTCACTCAAAGTGTTTAGAGATGTGCTGATTGGAGACCTTGAGGCTCTGGAGATAAAAAAGCTAGAAATAGCAAAATTATGCAAGAGGGACTTGATACCCTGTGTCACAACAAGGATCTGGTGATCAGGCCCGCAGATAAGGGGGGGGGATTGTGGTCCTTGACAAAAAGGACTACATGACCGAGATGTATAAAATACTGAGTGATGTTAACACCTACACCCCCTTACCGGCGGATCCTAAATCTGGGTATCTACGGGATCTGAATAGAATTGTATCGAGAGGATTGTCTATTGGCATCCTTAATAAGAAAGAAAGTTTATTTTTGGTTCCTAGGGCACCTAGGACATCTACAAATTATTTACCGAAGGTCCACAAGGATCCTATCTGCCCCCTGGGACGCCCTATTGTAAGTGGCATTGATTCACTGATGTCCCGGGTGGGCAGATATATTGATTTCTTTCTTCAGCCTCTTGTTCGACGGATGCCTTCATTCGTCAAGGATTCACGACATGTCATTAACGTTCGGTCTGGATTAGATGTAAAACCTGGCACAATGTTGGTAACGGCCGACGCTATGTCTCTTTACACAAGTATTCCCCATAATTTGGGATTTGAGGCAGTGCTTGGTTTCCTCAATAGAGAGTCAGGCCTTCACTCTGATCAGATTTTGTTTTTTTATGGAACTTTTGGAGTTTGCAGCGACTCATAATTATTTTTGCTTTTGTAATCAATTCTACACACAGGACAGAGGAGTGGCTATGGGGGCTAAATATGCCCCCAGCCTGGCCAATTTATTTATGGCCAGGTGGGAGGAGGATGTCATCTATGCCCACAATATACCTAGGCTGTGTTTGTGGGCAAGGTATATAGATGATAGGCTTGTGCACAACGGAAAAATTCGTTCCGTTTCGGTTCGTTTCTTTCCGGTCCTGTTGATTCGTAATCATTGGTAAATTTTGCTAGATGGGATTTTTCGTGTTCGGACTCATTCGTATTTTTGCAAGCGACATTTTTCGTTGAATTTTTTGTTGCTTTATAATTCGTACTTTTGGTAGAGTACGTTGTTTTTCGTTGATTCTGGACACAACTCCTACTTTCGTAACTTTTTTTGGGTTCGTTGATTCGTAATTTTCTGTGTCTCTCTCACGACGACGCTGACTATTATGCCTAATGTGCTTCGAATGGATTTGTACTTTTCGAAATACATAGCGGTTATTTGTAACGATTCGAAATCTCGTATTTTACTTTCGTTTTTTACATGCGGCTATAGCCTCCACCCCTGTACACCATTTTGAGAGGGTTCAGCACGGTGAGGGAGAAGCAGAGAGCAGAGCAGAGTGTTATTGTGCTTCGAATGGATTAGAAATCTCGTATTTTACTTTCGTTTTTTACATGCGGCTATAGCCTCCGCCCCTGTACACCATTTTGAGAGGGAGTTCAGCATGGTGAGGGAGAAGCAGAGAGCAGAGCAGAGTGAGTGTTATTGTGTTTCCAATGGATTTGTACATTCGTAAGTTTTTTCATAACGAATTATGCCGAAGACATTCGGGCATTCGCTATTTTGCGGTATAATTTCTTTCGGATTCGGTTTTATTCGTAATTGCTTTGTTCGGAAATTCGAATGCTTCCGAATGTCCGAAAGTTGCTAAATTCGGACGAATTTCGATTCGTTACGAAACGAATTGCACAAGCCTAATAGATGACATCCTCCTCCTATGGGATGGTGATCCCCCATCTCTTCATGCCTTTATGACCTCCCTTAATGATAACCAAAGGGGTATAGAATTGAAGTATGAAACGTGTTACTCTGAAATGTATTTCTTGGATCTAAAGATTAAAGTTGAGGGGAATAAATTAACTACGTCTACATATTTCAAGTCTACGGATAGAAATTCATTTATACCTACTACTAGTTGCCATCATAAGCCTTGGCTTGGATCAATCCCGAAAAGCCAATATATTAGGCTTAATAGGAATTGTTCCAGCCAAGAAGAGTTTCTACAACAGGCACAGATACTCACCCAAAGGTTTAAGGAAAAAGGTCATTCTGAATCAAGCCTGATGACCACTCTTGAGACAGTTAAACAACTGAACCGTGGTGATCTCCTTGTTAAAAAACCGCGTCAACAAGAAAATGTTTTTTCAAAAGGTGTTCCTTTCATTACCACCTATTCCCTACAACATAAAAAAATCAAACAATTGCTGTCTCGACATTGGCATATTGTCAATAACGACCGCATATTGAGGGATATCTTGCCGGAGAGGCCTCAGGTTGTTTTTAGGGGGGCTTCCTCCCTGAGAAATAGGGTGGCGCCTAATATCATTGATCCTCCATCTAGAGTAAGTTTTTTTGGACATTTTACAGGTTACTATAAATGTCGCAACTGTAGAGTATGTTCTCTTAATAGTTGCACCAATAGAAGGACAACTAGTTTCCTGTCCACTAGCACACAAATTACACATGATATTAAACCCTTTATTCCTTGCTCCACAGTGGGCGTGGTGTATTTACTCCACTGCCCCTGTGGTTTGCAATATATAGGGAGGACTAAATGCCCCCTACAGGATCGGTTGAACGAGCATATCACAAATATCAAATCAGGATTTAAAAATCATTCGGTATCTAAACACTACAGATTAGTGCATAAAAGAGATCCTTCAAACACAAATGTTTTTAGGTATCGATAAATTTAGCCCCAAATGAAGGGGCAGCTCTCTGGTAAGGGATATCTCCAAACTAGAGATGTCCTGGATTTTTAAGGCCAAGACTTATGTACCCCATGGACTGAATATTGATGTTGACGTCAATGCTTTTATCGATAATTCTTAAATAATAAATTTTTATTACTGTGAACTCGGTCTGAGTCATGCACATGACTCATCCAGTTTTTACTTTGGGGGTTTTTTTGCTCTCGGGCGGGAGCATTTGGTAAGATATTTTATCTTCTTTTCACACTTATATATTCAATTATTTTTCATATTCTATAAAAAAAAATCATATATCCTTAATTTAATATCCATACATACAGTGTGGTCTTACCTCACACAGTCGATTATACTTAAATGTGGGTGATTGTTCACATTAATTATTATGTTTAATTTAATAATAATTTTCGGCACCAATCATATATATAAAAAAATAAATAAATTCAGCTATATATATAATTTTCACGGTATTGATTAATATCACTTTTTATCATTTTTATTTAATATGGGATAGGTTATATATGCTCAGACCACAATGGTTGACACTGTTAGATGTAATTGTAATACATAAAAATCATTCAGTATCTAAACACTATAGATTAGTGCATAAAAGAGATCCTTCAAACACATGTTTTTAGGTATCGATAAATTTAGCCCCAAATGGAGGCGCAGCTCTCTGATAAGGGATATCTCCAAACTAGAGATGTCCTGGATTTTTAAGGCCAAGACTTATGTACCCCATGGACTGAATATTGATGTTGACGTCAATGCTTTTATCGATAATTCTTAAATAATAAATTTTTATTACTGTGAACTCGGTCTGAGTCATGCACATGACTTATCCAGTTTTTACTTTGGGGTTTTTTTGCTCTCGGGTGGAAGCATTTGGTAAGATATTTTATCTTCTTTTCACACTTATATATTCAATTATTTTTCATATTCTATAAAAAAAAAATCATATATCCTTAATTTAATATCCATACATACAGTGTGGTCTTACCTCACACAGTCGATTATACTTAATTAATGTGAACAATCACCTACATTTATTATGTTTAATTGAATAATAATTTTCTAAATTAATTTGCGGCACCAATCATATATAAAAAAATAAATTTTCAGCTATATATACAGCTGTATATAATTTTCACGGTATTGACTAATATCACTATTTATAATTTTTATTTAATATGGGATGGGTTATATATGCTCAGACCACAATGGTTGACACTGTTAGATGTAATTGTAATACATACCATTTATATACACATTCAAAATATTAATTACATTTATACACATGTATTCACTTAAATGTGGACATATGTCTTTGTCCTCTAATTTTTTATTTACATTTTTTATTTTTAATTAATTTTTAATTTGTATTTAATTTTTATCCCATTCATTATAATGTTTAATAAATATCTATATATTTTTTTAACATTTCTTAATATTAATTATAAATATTCCCACTCAAAGGGCAATTTTTATATTGAAAACATGGGTTTGCCATTACATGAGATGGTGGGTATTGATTCGTGTCCGTGACTCAGATCGAGGTTTATATAACCATCTCCTCTGTTTTTGTTCATTTAGTCTTTTTACATGGGATATGGGCAATATCGCACCAGTTTGATATATCTATGTGCGGTTTGCCATCATTTAAAATGGCTGCCGTACATATGAGGGTGGGAATTGACTCATGTCCGGGATCTAAATCGAGGTTAATATAACCATTTCCTCTGGTTTTTTTTTGTTCTTCCGATTTATTTGTAAGTGATATGGGCAATTTTGCACCATTTCCATTGATGTATGCACGGTTTGCCATCATCCAAGATGGCCGCCGTACATTCATGTCCGGTTGTCAAAACAAGACATGGTTCTATAAAATGTGGTGATTCAGCGCGCTACCCGTCCCTTATTGACAATGTCTATGATGACGAAACGCGTCTAAGGGGGTACGCGCTGATGTCACCACGCTCGTTGGACGGGAGTTTGCTTTACAGCCGGACGACTTTTCTTACATGTCCTGTTTGCGCTTATTTGTTGTAAGTGTAATTTTTTTTTTTTAATAAATGAAGTGACGTTATTACACTATCTAGTCCCTATTCTCTTTTGGGTACTTTATCCTGTGGGCCCCATGGAGTTATATCGTTAGAAGCTGGGAGCCATATCCATCTACCATAGCAGCCATATCCACAGGGACACATCTACATCTGTTGATTACCTATAAGGTGGTGGCTCACTCCTACTAAATATCACACACTGGGTGTTGTTACGCTTCCTACACTCCATAGCAATTATCCCTTTTAGGATTACTTTATGTGGCAGGATTACGCTATGTCTTTTTATTTTCTTTGTTAAAACACTTTGGATGCATATACCTACCCATATTGTGGAGTCATCCTTCCATTGCTGCAGCTTACCATCTCTGAGGAATTTAGCACTGGTGTGCTAATCAAAGGCCTGGGCTGGGTTAATAGCCATCTGTCTGTTTGGCTTACTCTCTGGTAAGCATATATCCACACAAGTTCATATAGGATTTATGTGCGTTTTTTGGCATCTGTCTATTCCAGCACCTTTCAATTGGACTCTTTTGGACTTTGAATTTCCTTTCCTTTATTATCTTGGACTCATTAGCGCAATTTTTTTCCTTTCCACTCAGAACAGGCCTCGCCGTGGTCAACCAAGGTAGTGGAATGCACGTGCTCAGCGGCATATCCAGAGGTTGTCTGTGGGAAATAGATGTATGAGTGCTGCCAGCATTGCTGCAGACAAAGGTTGAAGGGGTGGGGGGTCAGCCTGTCAGTGCTCAGACCATACGCCGCACACTGCATCAAATTGGTCTGCATGGCTGTCGTCCCAGAAGGAAGCCTCTTCTAAAGATAATGCCCAAGAAAGCCCGCAAACAGTTTGCTGAAGACAAGCAGACTAAGGACATGGATTACTGGAACCATGTCCTGTGGTCTGATGAGACCAAAATAAACGTATTTGGTTCAGATGGTGGCAACCAGGTGAGGAGTACAAAGACAAGTGTGTCTTGCCTACAGTCAAGCATGGTGGTGGGAGTCTCATGGTCTGGGGGTGCATGAGTGCTGCCGACACTGGGGAGCTACAGTTCATTGAGGGAACCATGAATGCCAATATGTACCGTTACCTACTGAAGCAGCGCATGATCCCCTCTCTTCAGTGAGTGGGCCGCAGGGCAGTATTCCAACATGATAGCACACCTCCAAGACGACCAATGCCTTGCTAAAGAAGCTCCAGACCTAAACCCTATTAAGCATCTGTGGGACATCCTCAAACGGAAGGTGGAGGAGCGTAAGGTCTCTAATATTCACCAGCTCCATGATGTCGTCATGGAGGAGTGGAAGAGGACTCCAGTGGCAACCTGTGAAGCTCTGGTGAACTCCATGCCCAAGAGGGTTAAGGCAGTGCTGGAAAATAATGGTGGGCTCACAAAATATTGACACTTTGGGCCCAATTTGGACATTTTCATTTAGGGGTGTACTCACTTTTGTTGCCAGCGGTTTAGACATTAATGGCTGTGTGTTGAGTTATTTTCAGGGGACAGCAAATTTACACTGTTATACAAGCTGTACACTCACTACTTTACATTGTAGCAAAGTGTCATTTCTTCAGTGTTGTCACATGAAAAGATATAATAAAATATTGACAAAAATGTGAGGGGTGTACTCACTTTTGTGAGATACTGTGTATATATATATATATATATATATATATATATTGTGACAGCAGGAAGGTAAAGTCACCTGGTTGCATCCAGGGGGGTAGATATATTTCGCCCAGATTCAGGCTTTACGCCGACTTATACAACTAGGTGGAGAGTTGTATAAGCCCAGCTGAGGCTAGTAGGCTCATGGATGACTCATACCTCTAGGGAGAGTGCTGGGCGTCGTGCAGACAGGGAGTTGATGAGACCAGCTGAAGCTTGTCAGCTCATTTAGGCCTCTATAAGAACTCCCAGCTTCATTAGATGTTAGCTCATGCCTGGACCCAGACCTGTGTGGACTGTCTAGGGAGAGTGAACCCCTGTGCGGTGAGACAAAGCCTGTGTGGCTATTTGCTTGGACATTTAAAACCAGGGACTTAGGGACTAGGACAGCACTAGGCTGATCCCAGTTGTTAGTTAGGAAACCTGTATGTTTAGTCAGAGGTCAAGTTGACCAGGATTTATTTTGTTTATGTTTCTTTTGCTTTGCTGTGTTTTGTCACTGTAAATAGAAAATAAACCGCACCTTTTTGATTTTGAAAACCACAACCTCCGTTTGCTGGGCCTGTTTTTGTGTGGGGAGCCCATCTCGGGGGTCACACACACCCGCTGCCGAGCTAACCCCCTCACAGTTGGTGGAGAATGCGGGCAGTTTTTTTTTAAGCCAGCATGGAGGAGATACTGAAGCAGCTGGCTCTAGCAAATGCCAATCAACAGCAGACAAATGCAGGTTTGCAAAAGAGCCTTGCAGCTCAACAACAGAACTTCGCAGCCCAGCAGCAAGCTCATCAACAGAGCCTTGCAGCCCAGCAGCAGACAAACGCAACTTTGCAACAGAGTCTGGAGGCTCAGCAACAAGCCCAGCAGCAATCTGAGGCCCGCTTCATAGACCTGTTGCAGAAGCAAGAGCAGAGACTACAACAACAGATGGAAGCAGCAATGCAGCAACGTCCGCAGACCAGTGAGGAAAGCCGTCCCACTAATACCGCGTCCTTTGGGGTGAGTCGTTTATTGACAAAAATGACTGGAGAGGATGATCCAGAGGTATTTTTGACCACATTTGAAAGGACCGCTGAAAGAGAAAAGTGGCCTGAGGAGCAGTGGGCTGGACTGGTGGCTCCTCTGTTAACTGGTGAATCGCAGAAAGCTTACTATGACCTAGAGCCTAACCAAGCAAAAGACTATGTGATGCTAAAAGCTGAAATATTGGCAAGGCTGGGTGTCACCCAGGCTGTCCGGGCTCAGCGTGTGCATAACTGGACTTTCCAGCTTGGAAAACCCCCCAGGTCTCAAATGTATGATCTCATTCACCTGAGCAGAAAGTGGGTAAGCCATGGAGACCCAGAGACGGCCGATGGTCTTGTGGATCGTGTGGAGAAATACTTGGCTACAGAGAACCTGACGGCCTCTTCCAGAGACACTCGGACTTTCCACCCTAAGACCAGACCATCCCCAGGGGCGGATAAGAGGATTCCAAGGGGTGAGGGTGGAGAGAGTGAGAGGGTGGGAGCTCTACCCCAAGTTTGGCGAGAACAGCCTGGGAAATCAGCGGCTCAAGAGGCCGCAAGAAGGATCGTTTGCTACCGCTGCCGGCAAGCGGGACATATTGCAGCCAATTGCCCGGTTGTGGAGGAACCCATGCAGTGTGACTTTCTGACGGGCAGACGTCAGTCGCTGTGTGCGACAGTCGCATGCACTGCCATTCGAGGAACTGAGAAACATTTATGCAAAATGTGTGTTAATGGTAGAAATGTTGTGGTATTGCTGGATTCAGGTAGCCTTGTGACCCTGATAAAGGCTGAGTTAGTTAAAACAGAGGTCTCTGGGAATAGCAAGGTAGCTGTTATTTGTGTGCATGGGGACACCCAAGAGTATCCAGTGACTACAGTGTGTTTCGAGACCCCCAAAGGTACCCTCTCTCATCCAGTGGGCTTAGTATCTCAGTTACCGCATGACGCCATTGTGGGAAGGGATTTTCCGAAGTTCTGGGAACTGTGGGATGATCCTGAGCCCCCCACTGGTGCCCCTATGTACCAGGAATGTGATAGCCAGAACTCCCCTGAGAGTGGTGAGGACTCTCCGGAATTTCCCTTATCAGTATTGGCAGGGGAGACTCAAGAAACTGGAGAGGAGCCCACCTCCTCAGACGAAAACCTACCGTCTGTGGAGTTTTCTGATCTGGAGGTTCACAGGGAAAATTTTGCCACAGAACAGTTAAAAGACCCCGCCCTAATAAAGGCACGGGAAAACGTAGTGGAAATAGATGGCGAGTTAGTGAACCCAGATAATACCTGCACTTACCCATACTTCAGCGTAGAGAAGGACCTACTGTATCGGGTGGCAAAAAGGGCAGAAGAAACCGTTGAGCAGCTTGTGGTGCCCAAACCTTACAGGAAGTTGGTGTTGGAGTTGGCCCATGGGCACATTCTTGGAGGTCATCTGGGGACAGAGAAAACCCGAGAGAGGGTATTACAGAGATTCTATTGGCCGGGGGTGATGAAGGACATAGAAAATTATTGTTCCTCCTGCCCTGTGTGTCAGAGGTCGGCCCCGATGCCACATTTCCGTAGCCCGCTGGTCCCTCTACCCATCATTGAGGTCCCGTTTGAGAGGATCGCCATGGATTTGGTAGGTCCTATAATCAAGTCCGCTAGGGGGCACCAGTACATATTAGTTATAATGGACTATGCCACCCGTTATCCAGAAGCGATCCCTCTCCGAAATACCTCGGCCAAAACCATAGCCAAAGAGCTATCTCTTGTGTTTAGCCGGGTGGGTATTTGTAAAGAACTGCTTACGGACCAAGGTACACCCTTTATGTCCCGGGTTATGAAGGAGCTGTGTAAATTGTTCAAAGTGACGCAATTACGTACATCTGTGTATCACCCCCAAACCGATGGGCTGGTTGAAAGGTTCAACAAAACCCTAAAACAAATGTTGAAGAAAGTGGTGGATAGAGATGGAAAGGATTGGGACTGTCTACTTCCTTATCTGATGTTTGCTATTAGGGAGGTGCCCCAATCCTCTACGGGATTCTCCCCCTTTGAGTTACTGTATGGGAGACACCCAAGAGGGCTGTTGGATATTGCCAAGGAAACTTGGGAAAGTGAGCGTTCTCCCCACAGGAGTGTGATTGAGCATGTCGCCCTGATGCAAGACCGAATTGCACAGGTAATGCCCATCGTGAAGGAACATTTGGCCCAAGCGCAGTTAGCACAGCAGAGAGTGTACAACCATGGAGCCAAGACCCGTACCTTTTCCCCGGGGGATAGGATACTGGTACTTGTCCCTACGGTTGAAAGTAAATTCCTTGCCAAATGGCAAGGCCCCTACGAGATAATGGAAAAAGTGAGCGAAGTGAATTACAAGGTCAGACAACCAGGAAGGCGAAAGCCCGAACAGATCTATCACGTTAATCTGTTGAAAGCCTGGAGGGATAGAGAGTCCCTAGTCGCAGACACTTGGTCACCAGCTCAAACTGGTTGCGTGATTCCTGAGGTTGGAATAGCAGCCACCTTGTCACAACCCCAACAACAGGAGGTTAAGGAGTTTGTGCTTCGCAACAAGGAGGTATTCTCTGAGCTGCCGGGACAAACATCTGGGGTAGAGCATGACATCATTACCCCGCCCGGTGAAAGGGTGAAGTTAAAACCCTATCGGATCCCAGAGGCCCGACGGGAGGCAATACGGGAGGAAGTACAGAAAATGCTGAACTTAGGGGTGATAGAGGAGTCCCAAAGTGATTGGTCTAGTCCCATTGTGTTGGTGCCTAAACCGGATGGGAGCTGGCGATTTTGTAACGATTTTCGTCAGTTGAACAAAGTTACAAAATTTGACACCTACCCCATGCCACGTATAGATGAGTTGATCGACCGGCTGGGAACAGCCCGATACATGACGACTCTTGACCTCACAAAAGGGTATTGGCAAATCCCCCTGGCCAAGTCGGCCAAAGAGAAAACCGCATTTGTAACCCCAGACGGGGCGTTCCAATACAAAAGAATGCCGTTCGGGTTACAGAATGCGCCGGCCACATTCCAGCGGAAAATGGACCAGATGCTGAGGCCCCATCGGAAGTATGCTGCGGCTTACCTGGATGACATAATTGTCCATAGCACAGATTGGGCCTCACATCTGCCAAAAGTGCAAGCAGTCCTGGACTCTGTTCGGGAAGCGGGGTTTACGGCTAACCCCAAGAAGTGTACCATTGGGCAGGAGGAGGCCAAATATCTTGGGTACACCATTGGGAGGGGAGTAATAAAACCCCAACTCAACAAAGTCGAGGCCATCCAGAGTTGGCCACGTCCCAACAGCAAGAAGCAGGTACGAGCCTTTCTGGGAATCGCTGGGTATTATCGGCGATTCATTCCCCACTTTGCTTCTAAGGCTGTGCCCCTAACCAACCTGACGAAGGGGAAAGGGTCGGTCATGATTAAATGGACCCCCGAGGCTGAGGCAGCATTCCAATTCTTGAAACAAGCCTTATGTAGCCAGCCAGTGTTGTACTCACCCGACTTCTCTAAAGACTTTGTCGTACAAAGTGATGCGTCAGATGTGGGGTTAGGAGCAGTATTGTCCCAGGTCTGGAACGGGGAAGAGCACCCAGTCATTTACCTCAGCAGGAAGTTGAAGTCCCATGAGGTAAATTACGCCACCGTTGAAAAGGAGTGTTTAGCGGTGAAGTGGGCTCTAGATTCCCTTCGGTACTACCTGCTAGGTAGGCACTTTGACATGGTTACGGATCACGCTCCGTTAAAGTGGATGGCTCAAAACAAGGAAACAAATAGAAGAGTGAATAGGTGGTTCCTGGCCCTCCAGGAATTCAACTTCACAGTAAAGCATCGCCCTGGCGTTCAAATGGGGAATGTGGATGCTTTGTCTCGAGTACATGAATGCCTGATTGCTGGTGTTCCAACCCCGAGGTTAAAACAAGAGGGGGGGGGGTATGTGACAGCAGGAAGGTAAAGTCCCCTGGTTGCATCCAGGGGGGTAGATATATTTCGCCCAGATTCAGGCTTTACGCCGACTTATACAACTAGGTGGAGAGTTGTATAAGCCCAGCTGAGGCTAGTAGGCTCATGGATGACTCATACCTCTAGGGAGAGTGCTGGGCGTCGTGCAGACAGGGAGTTGATGAGACCAGCTGAAGCTTGTCAGCTCATTTAGGCCTCTATAAGAACTCCCAGCTTCATTAGATGTTAGCTCATGCCTGGACCCAGACCTGTGTGGACTGTCTAGGGAGAGTGAACCCCTGTGCGGTGAGACAAAGCCTGTGTGGCTATTTGCTTGGACATTTAAAACCAGGGACTTAGGGACTAGGACAGCACTAGGCTGATCCCAGTTGTTAGTTAGGAAACCTGTATGTTTAGTCAGAGGTCAAGTTGACCAGGATTTATTTTGTTTATGTTTCTTTTGCTTTGCTGTGTTTTGTCACTGTAAATAGAAAATAAACCGCACCTTTTTGATTTTGAAAACCACAACCTCCGTTTGCTGGGCCTGTTTTTGTGTGGGGAGCCCATCTCGGGGGTCACACACACCCGCTGCCGAGCTAACCCCCTCACAATATATATATATATATATATATATATATATATATATAATTTGCAGAATAGCCAGCTGTTGCATGTGGCCATATAGTTACCTTAAAAATATGACTGACAATCAGTCAACTCTTATGCCGCGTACACACGACCGTTTTTAATGTCATCACGTCATCATTGTCACTGCGTTTTTCTCAACGTGATTCTTCTCAAGCTTGCCTTGCCTACACACTATAGTGGAAAAAAATGCTTGAGTAAAGCGAAGTTACGTACAACACGGATTGTGCCACCCTTTGGGCTGCTTTTGCTGATCCTCGTGTTAGTAACGTTTGTTGAGAGAGACGATTTGCGCTTTTCAGCCTCGTGCTTTTCAGTCCGTTACAGCGTGACGAATGTGCTATCTCCATTACGAACGCTAGTTTTACCAGAACGAGCGCTCCCGTCTCATACTTGATTCTGAGCATGCACATTTTTTTTCACGTCGTTAAAGCCTACACACGCCCATTTTTCATGACGAGAAAAACGACGAGGTGAAAAACGACGAGAAAAATTAGAGCATGTCCCAAAATCGTCGTGAAAAATGCTCTGAAGCCCACACACGATCATTTTTAACCACTTAACGACCGCTCACTGTATATATACATTGGCAGAATGGCACGGACAGGCACAATCACGTACCTGAATTTTGCCTGCCTTCGTATAGTTGGGGGACCCCCCTTCTATACAGTGAGCAGTCGGCATCGTTCGGGGAGCGATCCGTGATGAGGGGACGGCCATTCGTTTCCGGCCACCCTCTCGCGATCGCTCCCAGCGAATGAGAATCTTCCTCTGCCTGTGTAATGTTTACACAGGCAGGAGGAAGTGATGTCATCTCTCATGCGGCGCTCACATATACCGAGCGCCGTTGAGAGAAGACATCAGGTTAGTGCACTGAACAGCACACTGACACCAGCACACATAGGAACATGATCGCCCCCCCAGACACCCCCAGATCACCCCCTAGCCCCCAGTCACAGTGTCACTGATTGCAGTGACCATTTTATTTACTGATCACTGCAATCAGTGACATTTGTGACTGTAAAAGTGTCAGGGCAGAGTGTTTTAGGTCCAGTGTAGCCCCCTAACCCCCCACTGTCACTAAGCGATAGTTTTTCTGATTGCTGTATTAGTGTCGGTGATGCCGATAGATAGCCAGTTATTTCTTTTAGGTTCACCGCAGGTTTTTTTAGCGTCAGGTACCCCCATATATTACCTAATAAAGGTTTAACCCCTTGATCACCCCCCCAGGTAACCCTTTCACCCCCTTTTGCCAGTGTCACTAAGCGATCGTTTTTCTGATCGCTGTATTAGTTATGCTGGTGCCGATAGGTAGCCAGTTATTTTTTTTAGGTTCGCCGTGGGTTTTTATAGCGTCAGGTACCCCCATATATTACCTAACAAAGGTTTAACCCCTTGATCGCCCCCCAGGTAACCCTTTCACCCCCTTTTGCCAGTGTCACTAAACAATCGTTTTTCTGATCGCTGTCTTAGTGTCGGTGATTCCGATAGGTAGCCAGTTATTTTTTTTAGGTTCGCCGCAGGTTTTTATAGCGTCAGGTACCCCCATATATTACCTAATAAAGGTTTAACCCCTTGATCGCCCCCCAGGTAACCCTTTCACCCCCTTTTGCCAGTGTCACTAAGCGATCGTTTTTCTGATCGCTGTATTGGTTATGCTGGTGCCGATAGGCAGCCAGTTATTTATTTTAGGTTCGCCGCAGGTTTTTATAGCGTCAGGTACAACCATATATTATCTAATAAAGGTTTTAACCCCCTAATTGCCCCTAGTTAACCCTTTCACCAGTGATCACCGTATAAGTGTTACTGGTGACACTGGTTAGCCAGTTAGTTATTTTGTTAGTTTGGCTCCCCGTCAGGTTTTTATATAGCGTCAGGTACCCCCATATATTACCTAATAAAGGTTTAACCCCCTGATTGCCCCTAGTTAACCCTTTCACCAGTGATCACCATATAAGTGTTACGGGTGACGCTGGTTAGTTAGTTTGCTTTTTATAGTGTCAGGGCACCTGCCGTATATAACCCAATAAAGGTTTAACCCCCTGATCGCCCGGCGGGTGATATCAATTAGGTTTTAGCATCAGAGAGGGTCTGCGTTGCCCCAGGCAGCGTCAGGTTAGTGCCAGTAACGCTAACACCCACGCGTGAAGCATACACCTCCCTTAGTGGTATAGTATCTGAACAGATCAATATCTGATCTGATCAGATCTATACTAGCGTCCCCAGCGGTTTAGGGTTCCCAAAAACGCAGTGTTAGCGGGATCAGCCCAGATACCTGCTAGCACCTGCGTTTTGCCCCTTCGTCCAGCCCAGGCCACCCAAGTGCAGTATCGATCGATCACTGTCACTTACAAAACACAACACACATAACTGCAGCGTTCGCAGAGACAGGCCTGATACCTGCGACTCCAGTGCTGTAGAAAGTGATTTCACCACCACAGTTAAAAAAAAGAGCATATATGCCGAAGCATGGGGGCAGCAGGGGCGGAGGAGCGATTTTGCTCCTAATGCCGCGTACATACGGTCAAAATTCAGACGGAGGCTTGCCCGTGGAAAACCCAGACCATGTGTGTGCGGCATAACTTTTGCGGGAGGATGCCCCCATGCTTCGGCATATATAAATGGTGCATGTATGCCCATCATTAGAAGTGGGTGGATGAAGGGAGGTATTCTAATGGTGGGCATACCCACCGATCAATCTCTTTTTTTCATTCAGCCAACAGGCTGCATGAAAAAAAAGATTACAATACATGTCCAACAAGGACCAGCAACGTACTGGTATGTTGCTGGACTTTGAATGGTTATACCAGATTGATGCCTGCGGGTTTAGGTATCATCTTGGTATCATTCTTTTCAGCCAGCGGCCGGCTTTCATGTAAAAGCAATCCTAATTAGCCTCTGGACTTCTTTTACAAGCAGTGGGAGGGAATGTCCCCCCCGGATATAAAAAGCGCCATTGGGAAATTGGGAAAGCATTTTATCACACCGATCTTGGTGTGGTCAGATGCTTTGAGGGCAGTGGAAAGATCTAGGGTCCAATAGACCCCAGTTTTTTCAAAAAAAGAGTACCTGTCACTACCTATTGCTATCATAAGGAATATTTACATTCCCTGAGATAACAATAACAATTATAAAAAAAAATGGAAAGAACAGTTTAAAAATAAAATAAAAAAGCAAAATTAATAATAATTAAAAAAAAAAGCACCCCTGTCCCACCCTGCTCTTGCGCAATGGCGAACGCAAGCATCGGTCTGGCGTCATATGTAAACAGCAATTGCATCATGCATGTGAGGTATCACCGCGAAGGTCAGATCGAGGGCAGTCATTTTAGCAGTAGACCTCCTCTGTAAATCTAACGTGGTAACCTGTAAAGGCTTTTAAAGGCTTTTAAAAATGTATGTAGTTTGTCGCCACTGCACGTTTGTGCGAAATTTTAAAGCATGTCGTGTTTGGTATCTATGTACTCGGCCTAAGATCATCTTTTTTATTTCATCAAACATTTGGGCAATATAGTGTGTTTTAGTGCATTAAAATGAAAAAAAGTGTAATTTTCCCCAAAAAATGCGTTTGAAAAATCGCTGCGCAAATACTGTGTGGAAAAAAAATGCAACACCCACCATTTTAATCTGTTGGGCATTTGCTTTAAAATATATAATGTTTGGGGGTTCAACATAATTTTCTTGCAAAAAAAAAAATGTTTTCGTAAACAAAAAGTGTCAGAAAGGGCTTTGTCTTCAAGTGGTTAGAAGAGTGGATGTAAGCTTCCTAATGTTGTGTATAAAATGCCAGGACAGTTCAAAACCCCCCCAAATGGCCCCATTTTGGAAAGTAGACACCCCAAGCTATATACTGAGAGGCATGTCGAGTCCATGGAATATTTTATATGTTGACACAAGTTGCGGAAAAAAGAAATTTTTTTTTTTTTTTGCACAAAGTTGTCACTAAATGATATATTGCTCAAACATGCCATGGGCATATGTGGAATTACACCCCAAAATACATCCTGTTGCTTCTCCTGAGTAAGGGGATACCACATGTGTGAGACTTTTTGGGAGCCTAGCCGCATATGGAACCCCAAAAACCAAGCACCGCCTTCAGGCTTTCTAAGGGTGTAAATTTTTGATTTCACTCCTCACTGCCTATCACAGTTTCGGAGGCCATGGAATGCCCAGATGGCACAAAACCCCCCCAAATGACCCCATTTTGGAAAGTAGACACCCAAAAGCTATTTGCTGAGAGGTATGGTGAGTATTTTGCAGATCTCGGTTTTTGTCACAAAGTTTTGAAAATTGAAAAAAATTAAACAAATTATTTTCTTTCTTCATTTTCAAAAACAAATGAGAGCTGTAAAATACTCACCATGCCTCTCAGCAACTAGCTTTGGGTGTCTACTTTCCAAAATGGGGTCATTTGGGGGGTTTTGTGCTATTTTGGCATTTTATGGCCTTCGAAACTGTGATAGGTAGTGAGGAGTGAAATCAAAAATTTGTGCCCTTAGAAATCCTGAAGGCGGTGCTTGGTTTTCGGGGTCCCGTACGCGGCTAGGCTCCTAAAAAAGGGATTTTTATAACAGCTTACCTGTAAAATCCTTTTCTTGGAGTATATCACGGGACACAGAGCGACTTAGTCATTACTAATGGGTTATATAGATTACCTTCAGGTGTTGGCACTGGCCAATTCCAAACCGGAAGTACCCTCCCCTATATAAGCCCCTCCCACCCGGGAGCACCTCAGTTTTGTAGCCAAGCAATAAGTGTCCCAAAAAGAGGGGTGGGAGCTCTGTGTCCCGTGATGTACTCCAAGAAAAGGATTTTACAGGTAAGCTGTTATAAAAATCCCTTTTTCTTTTTCGTACATCACGGGACACAGAGCGACTTAGTCATTACTAATGGGACGTCCCAAAGCAATGCCAAATGAGGGGAGGGATACATAAGCTGGGCGCCATCAGGCATGAGGCTCTTTTGCGGCCTGCAACACACTGCGCCCAAAGGCGACATCCTCCTGACTTCTGACGTCTACCTGGTAGAATCTAGTAAACGTGTGTACTAAGGACCATGTTGTGGCCTTACAGTACTTGAGCCAGGGAGGCTTGGTGATGCACTGCCCATGAAGTTCCAACTGCTCTTGTGGAGTGCGCCCTAACTTTGAACGGAGGCGGTCTCCTTTTCAAGCCATAGGCTTGTATTATGACCTGTCGAATCCACTTGGCTAAAGTAGATTTTTGATGCTGCCTGACCCTTTCTGGGGCCTTCCGGCAGAACAAACAAAGTATCCATTCTACGAATCTGAGCAGTGGCTTTAAGATAAGCTTTAACTGCTCTTACTACATCCAAAGAATGCAATAACTTTTCCTCTACCGAACTAGGTTTGGGGAAAAAGGAAGGAAGAACCACATCTTGGTTCAAATGGAACCTCGATACCACCTTAGGAAGAAGGCTGGATGAGGACGTAATACTACTCTGTCCTTATGGATAACCAGATATGGCTCCTTACAGGACAAGGCGGCTAATTCCGATACTCTTTTAGCCGAACAAATGGCTACTAAGAAAATCAATTTCCTGGTGAAAAGAACCAAGAAAATGTGCCGCAATGGTTCAAATGGTTGTTTCTGTAGAACCGACAGAACCAGGTTTAAGTCCCATGGACATATGGGAATACTAACCGGAGGGCTAATACGCATCACTCCTTGTATGAAAGCTTTGATTAATGAATGCAAAGCCAAGGGCCTTTGAAAAAAAAAATATTGACAAGGCCGTCTGACCCTTGATAGTACTCAAGGCAAGCTTCCTATGTACAGCCCACTGTAGGAAGTCCAGAATCCTACCTATTACGTACTTACGTGGATGCCATTTCCTGGCCTCACCCCACGTGATGTACGCCTTCTAGATCCTATAATAGATCTGCCTGGATACCGGCTTCCTGGCATTGATCATGGTAGATACCACAGGATTAGAGAGCCCACTCTTTTTTAGAATGTGGGCTTCTATAGCCAGGCCGTCAACCTAGGGCTGGTAAGGAAGGGTAGTATATCGGTCCTTGCGAAAGCAGGTCCGGACGATGTGGGAGGGTCCAAGGACTTCCCACTGACATTTTTACAATCTCCGCATACCATGCCCTTCGGGGCCACGCTGGAGCCACCAGAATCACTGGTTTCTTTTCTACCCTGATTCTGCGGATTAATCGCGGTGGGAATGCATATATCAGCTTGAACTGATCCCAAGGGAACACTAGGGCATCCGAACCGCAAGCTAGGGGATCCTTTGTGCGAGACACAAATCTGTCCACCTTTGCGTTGAATCTGGATGCTAGCAGATCTACATCCGGTGTTCCCCACCGCTGGCATATTGCCTGGAAAACCTCGGGGTGAAGAGACCATTCCCCCGGGCATAATTGCTGGCGACTTAAAAAAGTCCGCTCTCCAATTTTCCACTCCTGGGATGAAAACCGCGGATATGGCTGTGACATACCTTTCTGCCCATTCCAGGATGCATTTCGCTTCCCTCTGGGCTGCACGACTCCTGGTGCCACCCTGGAGATTGATATATGCCACTGCTGTGGCATTGTCTGATTGAATTCTGACAGGTGACCCTTGGAGTTTGGATGTCCATGCTACTAGGGCATACCGGGCTGCTCGTATCTCTAAGAGATTGGTGGGCAGGGCCTTCTCTGCTTCTGACCACTTGCCCTGGAGAGACCATTGCTCCAGTACTGCCCCCCAGCCTATGAGGCTGGCAACTGTAGTGACCACCTTCCAAGAAACCGGACTGAAGGGTTTCCCTTCCCAGATTCTGGGGCACCAACCACCAATGGAGGCTCTTGCGAACGGAAGGGGACAGGGACATTGGTAAGTCTAAAGCCTGAACTTTTTTGTTCCAGGCTGACAGTATGGCCCTCTGCAAGTTCCTTGAATGGAATTGACCGTAGGGTACCGCTTCGAATGAAGCCACCATTTTTCCCAGCAGCCTTATACACAGGCGTATGGATGGTTTTTCTTTTTTGTACCCACTAAGTGGGTCAAATCTTTCAAAGACGACGCCTTCTCTGGAGGTAAGAAAATCTTTCTCTGATTTGAATCCAGTCTTAGCCCCCAAGTATTCCAGGCTTTTGACTGGTTTTAGGGCTGACTTGTCTCGGTTGATAATGCAACCGTGAGATTCCAGATACTTGATTATCTTGTGAACGACCACTTCTAGTTTTTTTCAGTGAGTGGTCTATCAGCAACAAGTCGTCTAGATATGCCATTATCGTTACACCTTGTGTTCCTAGTTTGGCCAATCGTAGGGCCAGAATTTTTGTGAACACTCGTGGTGCCGTGGCCAGACCGAAAGGTAAGGCTCTGAACTGAAAATGGCGCCCTTCTACTGCAAGGCGTAGAAATTTCTGGTGGGCCGGACAGATGGGAATATGCAAATAAGTATCCCTTATGTCGATCGAGGCTAACCATTCCTGCCCTTGTAGGGCGGTGGCCACCGATCGGATCGACTCCATCCGAAAAAAGTCCTGATATGTAGGAACTTGTTTAGCCCTTTTATATTCAATATGGGCCTCATGTCCCCATTTGGTTTGGGGACTGTGACAAGGTTCGAGAAAAACCCGAACCCGTTTTCTTTCAAGGGAACCTTCATGATTACCCTTGGGGCAATAGTTGCTCTAGTGCCAGAAGGAGGGATCCACTCTTCTGGGGATCGCTTGGCACGTTTGACCTTATAAAATGGGCAGGAGGAATGTCTTTTAACTCCAACCTGTATCCCAGACTTACTGCGGGGATCACCCATCTCTGATGGTGTCCCGCCAGGTCTCTGTGAACAACTGAAGTCTTCCCCTCACCCGACTGAGTGGGGGCAACCCTTCATGACTTAGGGGGAGGTTTTGTACCTCTCTTGACCCAGGGTTTCTTGATACCCTGTGATTGTCCCTGATTTCTGCCCCCTGGATTTGACCGCGGAGGCCGTCGGAACTGTTTCACAGCCGATGTGCCAGGGACTGGAGAAGTAGGCCTCTTAAAAGAAGGACTTCTACCCTTGTTCTTAACCGGTAAGAGTGAACTTTTACCGGCAGAAATTTTCTGGATATATTTGTCCAGATCTTCTCCAAATAAGCGTTCTCCATGAAATGGGAAGCTAACCAGCAGTTTTTTACAGGGAGCTTCAGCAGACCAGTTTTTGAGCCACAGAAGCCTACGCATATGTACTATAGACAGCGTAAAGCGGGAGGCCTGTTGGATTGTATCCTTTATGGCGTCCACCGCAAAACACAAGGCTCTAGGCAGGTCAGCTAGGGCAAGAGCCTGCTGATCTGGTAAGTCCCTTAAGACTTGTTTCAACTGATCTTTCACTGCTTGGCAGACTCCAATCGCTGCTACCGCAGGTTGTGTCACCATGCTTGCTGTAGAGAAAGCAGATTTTAGTAAAGACTCCAATTTTTTATCTATTGGGTCTTTGACATTGGAACATTATCTACTGGACATGTCAGTGATTTGTTAACAGAAGAGATGGCTGCGTCCACTGTAGGGACCCTCCATATTTTTTTTATGAACTTATCCTCCATGGGATAGATCACCGGAAATCTCTTGGGGGGAGCAAATATTTTATCAGGATGCTCCCAATCCTGGTAAATAAGCCCTTCTAATAAAGGGTGGATTGGGAAGGAACAGACAGCCTGGGGAGCTTTTAGCGACCCCAGCGAGGAAACCGTAGTGGATGGTGGTTCCGCCAGAGGCATTTTAAATGCTGATCGGACCATATTAGTCAGAGACTGAACCCATAATCTTTCAGCCTGAGATGCTGAGAAAGGTTCTTCCACTGTTGATTCCTCCATAACTGAATCAACCTCATCCTGATCCCCTTCAGGTAGGTCGATCTCTGGGACTGTTCCTCCACTAACAGGCACTCTGAAGGAGGAGACGGAGATCGGACGCGCTTTTCCTGAGACAGGGAAGCAGCGATCAATGCTGTTAATCTCTCTTCCAATCCTCCCAGAGTTGAGGATAAAACCTCCTCTGTTATATATACACAGGAGCAGGTGGACTGGGGACAGCCGCAGCACCAGGCATTCCTGCGGGGTTTCTACGGCTACTGACCTCTGAATTCTCAGGGGAGATTGGTGCAGTACAAGCATGCCCAATATCCTCAGAGCCCGATGGAGACCCCTTTGGCTTCCTGGAAGATCTATTTCCGGAGCGTCTGGACGACATATCTTTAAGCACAAAGCTGAGGTATTCCCGTCGTCATACACCAATTTTGCTGGTAATAATCTAACACAGGTGCTGCTATATACCAGCTGGTGTCCACTAAAGTGCCTTTCTATGGGGATGCCTGCATCAACCGCCTCTGTGTGCCACTGTTTGTTGCTAGCTCTGTTTGCATCCAGCTGACACTTGTACTGTGTCTTTTAACTATGCTGGGACGCCCGCACATGCGCAGAAGCGCCGCGGCGCGCATCGAGCGTCATCCACCCGCCCCGCCCCTTTTTTTCATAGGAGGCGCGCGCACGCGCCCGCGCGCGCCCGTGCGCCATTGGCGCCCTTTTCAAAATCAAACAGGGGACTAGGAGCCAGGGCCCTTTTTGCCGGAGGGCCTGTGCGGTGGATGAGCGCAGCAACAGGGCAGAGGAAGTGGATTCCCACAGAGAAACTTACCAGCTGCCTGGATCTTTTGATTTGAGAAAACCAAAGATCCACATGACAAGAAAAATGGACTACAGCGGCCTCTAGTGGTTTAACACAGGTACCGCGGTCCCTTTTTTTTTTTTTTTTTCTTGACTACTATTAAAATTTTACATTTTCAGTAGTTACAGGCAAACACAGCTATTTAGCGGGAATACCGTTAGGTAACAGACAGAAAGACAAATTAGGCTTGGGGGTCCCCCAATAGAACCAAGTTCCTGGGGGCCCCCACTTACCTGATCCCCGCCGCAGGACTTTGTTTGGTCCACAGAAGTCCAAACTTCACCTATCACGGCAGGCATTGTAATTAAACCTTCAGGGACCGGGTTTCCAAGGATTCCACTCCCCTGGACCTGTATAGCACCCTGCACAGACAACATCTTGGTCGTGGGTATGACCAGAGCTCTGGATCCCAGGGTCCAGCCCTCCTAAGAGAAGCATTACAGGCAAAACCTTGCTCTTCTGCTGCAAGGCCCGGGTACTGACCGTTTAGCTATGAAGCTTTTTTGGTGGGATCCGGAACAGCTTACTAAGGCCCAAAAGAACCTGTACGCAAGCCCAGTGAAAACACATGTTACTCTTTGGCCAACACCTTAGACACTGGCAAAAAACTGAGGTGCTCCCGGGTGGGAGGGGCTTATATAGGGGAGGGTACTTCCGGTTTGGAATTGGCCAGTGCCAACACCTGAAGGTAATCTATATAACCCATTAGTAATGACTAAGTCGCTCTGTGTCCCGTGATGTACGAAAAAGAAAAGTCCCACACATGTGGTATCCCCGTACTCAGGAGAAGCAGCAAAATTTATTTTGGGGTGCAATTCCACATATAACAATGGCATGTGTGAGCAATATATCATTTAGTGACAACTTTTTGTATTGTTTTTTTTTTTGTCATTATTCAATCACTTGGGACAAAAAAAAAATATTCAATGGGCTCAACATGCCTCTCAGCAATTTCCTTGGGGTGTCTACTTTCTAAAATTGGGTCATTTGGGGGGGGTTTTGTGCTATTTTGGCATTTTATGGCCTTCGAAACTGTGATAGGTAGTGAGGAGTGAAATCAAAAATTTGCGCCCTTAGAAATCCTGAAGGAGGTGCTTGGTTTTCGGGGGCCCGTACGCGGCTAGGCTCCTAAAAAGTCCCACACATGTGGTATCCCCATACTCAGGAGAAGCAGCAAAATGTATTTTGGGGTGCAATTCCACATATAACCATGGCATGTGTGAGCAATATATCATTTAGTGACAACTTTTTGTAATTTTTAATTTTTTTTAGTCATTATTCTATCACTTGAGACGAAAAAAAAAAAATATTCAATGGGCTCAACATGCCTCTCAGCAATTTCCTTGGGGTGTCTTCTTTCCAAAATGTGGTCATTTAGGGGGGTTTTGTACTGCCCTGCCATTTTAGCACCTCAAGAAATGAGATAGGCAGGCATAAATTAAAAGCTGTGTAAATTTCAGAAAATGTACCCTAGTTTGTAGACGCTATAACTTTTGCGCAAACCAATAAATATACGCTTATTGACATTTTTTTTACTAAAGACATGTGGCTGAATACATTTTGGCCTAAATGTATGACTAAAATTGAGTTTATTTGATTTTTCTTATGACAAAAAGTAGAAAATAACATTTTTTTTCAAAATTTTCAGTCTTTTTACGTTTATATCGCAAAAACAAAAAATCGCAGAGGCAATCAAATACCATTAAAAGAAAGCTCTATTTGTGGGAAGAAAAGGACGCAAATTTCGTTTGGGTACAACATTGCATGTCCGCACAATTTCCAGTTAAAGCAGTGCAGTGGCAAATTCTGAAAACACCTCTGGTCTTTAAGCTGCATAATGGTCCGGGGCTTAAGTGGTTAATGACCATTTTAAAAAATTGAATTTTTCTCGTCAATAAAAACGGTCGTGTGTACGCGGCATCACAGGTCCTAAATTACCAGTTGTTAAAGAATAGTTTATTCTTTGTGCTACTCATAAAAACAGCTCTTAAAAAAGTCTGCTTTTTTGCTTATGATATCTTACTCTTTATGACCTCTCCCCATTTGACAGCACCTAATCTCCTTTCTATTTTAAATCGTTTTTCACACATTTCAGGTCTGACAGTTAATTACCAAAAATCCACTGCACTCAACATCTCCATATCTCCTGCTGAACTTCAACTTGATAAAAACTCGCTCCTCTTTGCATGGACACCACATTGACGCTAGGGATGAGCTTCGTGTTCGAGTCGAACATACGTTCGACTCGAACATCGGCTGTTCGATCGTTCGACGAAGATCGAACGATTTGGCCCGTTCGCGCCAAATTCGAGTGACGCGAACGGCCCACAATGCACTACGCCATCGCAGTGTCATCCAGGCGCTGTGATTGGCCAAGCATGCACTGTGACCCCGCATGCTTGGCCAATCACAGCGCCGGCAGCGAGGAGAGCAATGATTGGCCACAGGCAGGATGCCTGTGGCCAATTATTGCTGATGGGGTTTAGTACACGCCCCACACTATAAAAGGCCGCCAGCGCGGCGGCCTTGTGTAGTGTGTTCCGGAGCAGGGAAAGAGAAGCATAGGCAGGGACAGTGTCATTTTTTTTCCTTTACTAATCCTGGATTCCTTGTGTTTAGGGACAAATAAGGATAGGTAGGGAGAGTGTCAGTGACAGTGTGCTATTCTGTGCTAATCCTTGTTTGTAGGGACAGAGAGGTACAGTGAGGGAAACTGACAGTGTGCTATTCTGTTCTAAAACTATTTTGCTGAACCATATTTTCAATCCTTGAGTTGAGGGACAGAGAGGTACAGTGAGGGAAAGTGTCAGTGTGCTATTGTGTTCTAAAACTATTTTGCTGAACCATATTTTCAATCCTTGAGTTGAGGGACAGAGAGGTACAGTGAGGGAAACTGACAGTGTGCTATTCTGTTCTAAACCAATTTTGCTGTTCCATATTTTCAATCCTTGAGTTGAGGGACAGAGAGGTACAGTGAGGGAAAGTGTCAGTGTGCTATTCTGTTCTAAACCAATTTTGCTGTTCCATATTTTCAATCCTTGAGTTGAGGGACAGAGAGGTACAGTGAGGGAAACTGACAGTGTGCTATTCTGTTCTAAAACTATTTTGCTGAACCATATTTTCAATCCTTGAGTTGAGGGACAGAGAGGTACAGTGAGGGAAAGTGTCAGTGTGCTATTGTGTTCTAAAACTATTTTGCTGAACCATATTTTCAATCCTTGAGTTGAGGGACAGAGAGGTACAGTGAGTGAAACTGACAGTGTGCTATTCTGTTCTAAACCAATTTTGCTGTTCCATATTTTCAATCCTTGAGTTGAGGGACAGAGAGGTACAGTGAGGGAAAGTGTCAGTGTGCTATTGTGTTCTAAAACTATTTTGCTGAACCATATTTTCAATCCTTGAGTTGAGGGACAGAGAGGTACAGTGAGTGAAACTGACAGTGTGCTATTCTGTTCTAAATCAATTTTGCTGTTCCATATTTTCAATCCTTGAGTTGAGGGACAGAGAGGTACAGTGAGGGAAACTGACAGTGTGCTATTCTGTTCTAAAACTATTTTGCTGAACCATATTTTCAATCCTTGAGTTGAGGGACAGAGAGGTACAGTGAGGGAAAGTGTCAGTGTGCTATTGTGTTCTAAAACTATTTTGCTGAACCATATTTTCAATCCTTGAGTTGAGGGACAGAGAGGTACAGTGAGTGAAACTGACAGTGTGCTATTCTGTTCTAAATCAATTTTGCTGTTCCATATTTTCAATCCTTGAGTTGAGGGACAGAGAGGTACAGTGAGGGAAACTGACAGTGTGCTATTCTGTTCTAAAACTATTTTGCTGAACCATATTTTCACTCCTTGAGTTGAGGGACAGAGAGGTACAGTGAGTGAAACTGACAGTGTGCTATTCTGTTCTAAACCAATTTTGCTGTTCCATATTTTCAATCCTTGAGTTGAGGGACAGAGAGGTACAGTGAGGGAAACTGACAGTGTGCTATTCTGTTCTAAAACTATTTTGCTGAACCATATTTTCAATCCTTGAGTTGAGGGACAGAGAGGTACAGTGAGGGAAAGTGTCAGTGTGCTATTGTGTTCTAAAACTATTTTGCTGAACCATATTTTCAATCCTTGAGTTGAGGGACAGAGAGGTACAGTGAGGGAAAGTGTCAGTGTGCTATTGTGTTCTAAAACTATTTTGCTGAACCATATTTTCAATCCTTGAGTTGAGGGACAGAGAGGTACAGTGAGGGAAAGTGTCAGTGTGCTATTCTGTTCTAAACCAATTTTGCTGTTCCATATTTTCAATCCTTGAGTTGAGGGACAGAGAGGTACAGTGAGTGAAACTGACAGTGTGCTATTCTGTTCTAAACCAATTTTGCTGTTCCATATTTTCAATCCTTGAGTTGAGGGACAGAGAGGTACAGTGAGGGAAAGTGTCAGTGTGCTATTGTGTTCTAAAACTATTTTGCTGAACCATATTTTCAATCCTTGAGTTGAGGGACAGAGAGGTACAGTGAGTGAAACTGACAGTGTGCTATTCTGTTCTAAATCAATTTTGCTGTTCCATATTTTCAATCCTTGAGTTGAGGGACAGAGAGGTACAGTGAGGGAAACTGACAGTGTGCTATTCTGTTCTAAAACTATTTTACTGTTCCATATTTTCAATCCTTGAGTTGAGGGACAGAGAGGTACAGTGAGTGAAACTGACAGTGTGCTATTCTGTTCTAAACCAATTTTGCTGTTCCATATTTTCAATCCTTGAGTTGAGGGACAGAGAGGTACAGTGAGGGAAAGTGTCAGTGTGCTATTGTGTTCTAAAACTATTTTGCTGAACCATATTTTCAATCCTTGAGTTGAGGGACAGAGAGGTACAGTGAGTGAAACTGACAGTGTGCTATTCTGTTCTAAATCAATTTTGCTGTTCCATATTTTCAATCCTTGAGTTGAGGGACAGAGAGGTACAGTGAGGGAAACTGACAGTGTGCTATTCTGTTCTAAATCTATTTTGCTGAACCATATTTTCAATCCTTGAGTTGAGGGACAGAGAGGTACAGTGAGTGAAACTGACAGTGTGCTATTCTGTTCTAAACCAATTTTGCTGTTCCATATTTTCAATCCTTGAGTTGAGGGACAGAGAGGTACAGTGAGTGAAACTGACAGTGTGCTATTCTGTTCTAAATCAATTTTGCTGTTCCATATTTTCAATCCTTGAGTTGAGGGACAGAGAGGTACAGTGAGGGAAAGTGTCAGTGTGCTATTGTGTTCTAAAACTATTTTGCTGAACCACATTTTCAATCCTTGAGTTGAGGGACAGAGAGGTACAGTGAGTGAAACTGACAGTGTGCTATTCTGTTCTAAATCAATTTTGCTGTTCCATATTTTCAATCCTTGAGTTGAGGGACAGAGAGGTACAGTGAGGGAAACTGACAGTGTGCTATTCTGTTCTAAAACTATTTTGCTGAACCATATTTTCAATCCTTGAGTTGAGGGACAGAGAAGGACACTCGTAGAAATTATCAGTGTGCTATTCTGTGCTAAATCTTGTTTGTAGGGAGGGACAGAGTAGGACAGTGAGTGAAACTGACAGTGTGCTATTCTGTTCTAAACCAATTTTGCTGTTCCATATTTTCAATCCTTGAGTTGAGGGACAGAGAAGGACAGTCGTAGAAATTATCAGTGTGCTATTCTGTGCTAAATCTTGTTTGTAGGGAGGGACAGAGTAGGACAGTGAGGGAAAGTGTCAGTGTGCTATTCTGTTATAAAACTTTTTTGCTGAACCATATTTTCAATCCTTGTGTTTAGGGACAGAGAAGGATAGGCAGGGGACAGTGTCAGTGTCATTGTTGCTAAGCCTCCTGCACAATATACACCTGAAGGTAGCCCTTATTGCTGTTTTTCCCATCTCCCTGCAGGCCATCCATTAAAATGTCTGGAAGGCAACCAAGGAGAGGCAGACAGTCAGGAGGCAAAAAAAGAGGGCAAGCAGGCTCTGTGTCTGGGGGCAACAGTGCTGGTCGTGTACGCGGTGGATTGTCATCAGCACATGGCCATGGGACACGCTTGTCCTTGTTTTCGGCAGCTGGACATGTTGAGCCACATCATGCCGAAGACTTGGTAGAGTGGATGACCAAGCCCACCTCATCCTCCTCATCCTCTCTCACCCAGGCTCAGGGTACTGGCAAAGCAGCTGCCAAAGCGTCCTCTTCTCTGGTATCATTATCTTCATTAGTCAATCCTTCCCTAGACCCACCATGCCCTCCTCCTGAGAAGTCCCCCGAACTGTTTGAGCACAGTGTTGGGTACATGCTCCAGGAGGATGCCCAGCGTTTGGAAGGATCTGATGATGATACCCAGCTAGAGGAAGGCAGCAGCGTGAGAGCAGAGAGAGGGGATGCTCAAGAAGGACACCAATCTGGCAGTCATGTTCCAGCAGCTGCAGCATACTGCCAGATTGGCTCCAGTGATGAGGAGGGAGGGGATGATGAGGTCACTGACTCCACGTGGGTGCCTAATAGGAGAGAGTAGGAGGAGGAGGATGAGGAGGAGGCACATCTCCAACGAGGCAGGATGCCCTTGAGTGGCTAGCGTATGGGCAGCACACCGACGGAATCACACCGCAGAGCTCCGCCTGTGCAGGGCGCTGCCTCTGCCCGTCATTCAAAAAGTTCTTTGGTGTGGGCCTTTTTTGAGGCGAGTGCATCAGATCGCACAGCTGCTGTTTGCAACATATGTCTCAAGCGTATATCGCGTGGCCAAAACATCAGCCGCTTGGGCACCACATGCTTGATCAGACATATGTTGACCTGCCATGCAGCTCGTTGGCAAGCCTACCTTAAAGACCCACACCAAAGAACAAAGCTGACCTCTTCTTGCACCGCATCAGCTGGGATCTCCAACCCCACTATACCTTCACTCCTCTCTGAAACCTGCTCTGAGAGGAATGAAGGTGTAGAATTAGGTGTGTCACAGGCAAGTACTTGCGGGCACTCTGCTAGCAGTACACCAACGTCCGATGCTAGCAGGCAAATTTCCCTGCCCCAGCTGCTGGACCGTCGAAAGAAGTTCACTCCCAGCCATCCACATGCCCAGCGGTTGAATGCTAGCTTGGCTAAATTGCTAGCGCTTCAACTGCTGCCTTTTCAGTTGGTAGACTCGGCCCCCTTCCGTGAGTTTGTGCAATGTGCGGTTCCTCAGTGGCAGGTTCCCAAACGACACTTTTTCGCACGGAAGGCTATTCCGGCTCTCTACAGGCATGTGGAAGGCAATGTCTTGGCCTCGCTGGACAGGGCGGTCAGCGGTAAGGTGCATATTACCGCTGACTCATGGTCCAGCAGGCATGGACAGGGACGTTACCTTTCTTTCACGGCCCATTGGGTCACTCTTTTGGCAGTTGGGAAGGATGCAGGACAAGGTGCAGTAGTGTTGGAGGTTGTTCCACTGCCACGCCTCCAAAATGCTACTACTGGTTGTGACACACCTCTCTCCTCCACCCCCTCCTCTTCTTCTTCCTCCATGGCCTCTTCCTGTGGTTTGTCCTCGGAACCAGCGGTGCTCCGTAGGCGTTCAAGGGGCTACGCAAGTACGCAGGCAAAAAGATGCCATGCCGTGCTTGCGCTGGTGTGTTTGGGGGACAGGAGCCACACTGGGGCAGAGGTCCTGTCTGCTCTGCAGGGGCAGGCCGAGAGGTGGTTGACGCCACACCAGCTTAAGCCAGGAATGGTGGTTTGCGACAATGGCACCAACCTCCTCTCCGCCCTCCGACAGGGACAACTGACCCATGTGCCCTGTATGGCTCACGTCCTTAACCTGGTGGTGCAGCGGTTCTTGGGCAGGTACCCGGGTTTACAGGATGTCCTGAGGCAGGCCAGAAAAGTCTGTGTGCTGTTCCGCAGATCTTATAATGCCAGTGCTCGCCTGGCTGAGCTTCAAAAGGAGTTGAACCTGCCCAAGAACCGCCTTATATGTGACATGCCCACCAGGTGGAACTCAACGTTGGCCATGCTGCAGCGGCTGCACACGCAGCAGAGGGCCATCAATGAGTACCTGTGCGACTACGGTACCAGGACAGGGTCAGGGGAGCTCGGGTTTTTTTCACCACGCCAGTGGGGCATGATCAGGGATGCATGCACTGTCCTGGCACCATTTGAGGAGGCCACGAGGATGGTGAGCAGTGACAGTGCATGCATCAGTGACACTGTACCTCTTGTCCACCTGTTGGAGCACACGCTGCGTGGAATAATGGACAGGGCACTTGAGGCAGAACAGAGGCAGGAAGAGGAGGACTTCCTTGCCTCTCAAGGCCCCCTTTACCCAGACAGTGTTCCTTCTGTCCCACCCATCGCACAGGAAGAGGAGGAGGAGGAGGAGGAGGAGGAGGATTGTGTCAGCATGGAGGTGGAGGCTGGCACTCAGCATCATCAGCAGCAGTCTTTTAGGGATGATTTACAGTCCCAAGAAACCAGTGGACTTGTACGTGGCTGGGAGGAGGTGGCTGCGGATCATGTCGTCCTTAGTGACCCAGAGGACTCCGGACTGAATGCCTCAGCTAACCTACGCTGCATGGCCTCCCTGATCCTGCAAAGTCTGCGGAAGGATCCTCGTATTCTTCGGATCAAGGAGAGGGACCATTACTGGCTGGCCACTCTCCTTGATCCACGGTACAAGGGTAAGGTTGCGGACCTTATCGTACCGTCGCAGAGGGAGCAGAGGATGAGACAACTCCGGGAGGCCTTGCAGAAAGGTCTATGCAACGCGTTCCCAGAGACTGGGAGGTTACAAACTCCTGGTCTTGGACAACGAGTTGCTGAGGCTTCAGGCAGTCAAAGAAGAAGCGGTGGGGAAGGTGGCCGTCTGACCGATGCGTTCAGACAATTCTTTAGTCCGCAGACCCAAAGTATGATCGGTTCCAGCAACCATCGCCAGCCTCTGATATACATGGTTCAGGAATACCTAGGGGCAAGGTCAGACTTGGACACCTTCCCCACCGAAAATCCTCTGGCTTACTGGGTCTTGAGGATGGATCACTGGCCAGAGCTTGCACAGTATGCAATTGAGCTACTGGCCTGTCCTGCATCCAGCGTTCTTTCAGAACGCACATTCAGTGCTGCTGGAGGATTTGTCACGGATCACAGGGTGCGCCTGTCCACCGACTCGGTTGATCGACTGACTTTCATCAAGATGAACCAGTCTTGGATCACCACCAGCTACCACACACCAGATGCTGATATAACAGACTAATTGATTTTGAAATGTCACATCCCTTCAAGACTGATGCTGATGCTGAGTGCCTGTGCTGTTATGTTGACTGGCTATCCTCCTCCTCCTCCATGATACGATTAACGATGATAGCTTGGAAGATCATTTTGGTTTATGGGTGACGCCACCAGTGGCTAAGGCCCAATTTTTCAGCCCCTGTTTAACAGGGGCGTGTAATTAAAATTTTTGATGCAATACTTTGCAACAGGCCTCATTGCTGTGCTCCAAGTACAGTATCTGTGAGGGGTTGCAGTGTTGTGCCACCAGTGCCTAAGGCCCAATTTTTCAGCCCCTGTTCAACAGGGGCATGCAATTATAATTATTGATCTAATAATTCACAGCAGGGAGCATTGCTGCGCCCACCAAGAGTAACTGTCAGGCCTTACAGTGTTGTGGCACCAGCACCACCATCACCACCACCACCACCACCAAAGGCCCAATTTTTCAGCCCCTGTTCAACAGGGGCATGCAATTATAATTATTGATCTAATAATTCACAGCAGGGAGCATTGCTGCGCCCACCAAGAGTAACTGTCAGGCCTTACAGTGTTGTGGCACCAGCACCACCATCACCACCACCACCACCACCAAAGGCCCAATTTTTCAGCCCCTGTTCAACAGGGGCATGCAATTATAATTATTGATCTAATAATTCACAGCAGGGACCATTGCTGCGCCCACCAAGAGTAACTGTCAGGCCTTACAGTGTTGGGGCACCAGCACCACCATCAAAGGCCCAATTTTTACTACCACTGATCAACAATTATATGTTATTACAATTCCTGATATTATACTTGACAGAAGGGCGTTCCAGCACCCACCAAGAATAACTGTGAGTGCTTTCAGTGTTGTGCCAACACCAACACCTAAGGGGCCAATTTCTGCAGAGTATATACGGAAGGTCCCTACTTTCAAACATCCAACTTACAAACTACTACTACTTGCAAACGGAAGAAGACAACAGGAAGTGAGAGGAAATCTACCCCTTGGAAGGAAAATTCTCTCCTGTAAGAATTAATATGGGAGAAAGGTGTCTCCTCTCTACTGATGCTTTATCACCAATCCTTGTTTCAATAAAAACATCACATTTCAAAAACAGTTGTCATTGGGACGCAAAGTGAGGTGAAATGTTCTGAACAGGGGCACAGACAGCAAAAAAAATGTGACAGGGGTGATAACCGTTCCCTATGTTTTACAAAAAACTAAAAAAAAGGAATTTGCCATGGAGCTCCACTTAAACAATGCAGCTGTTCAAAATTATAAACAGATTCTACATAAGAACAAACCTACAGTCCCTGTCTTGTATGCACCGCCTGTATACGGCTGTTCAGAGTATATAGGTCCTTTTTTATTTTGTGTGCGGGGTTCCCCTTAATATCCATACAAGACCCAAAGGGGCTGGTAATGGGCTGGGGTAGGGGGGGGGTTGATGGGGTAGCTATGCCATTTTTCCTAAAGATTTTCATCCATATTATCGGGACCAGACATTGCATTAAAGCCGCAAGCAGTTTTAAATGACTTTTTTCCCTTTAGAAATGTTATTTTGTGCAGGGACAGTTCTAAACACGGGAAACACGTGGCACTTCACAGGCATACTTTAGACACCCCCCAGGTACAATATTTAAAGGAATATTTGACTTTTTTTTTTCACTTTATGCATCATTAAAATGACTGCTCCCGGAAAACGTCCGTTTTTAAAACTTCTTTTTGCATTGATACATGTCCCCTGGTGCAGAAGCCGGGTTCCCAAACTCTGTTTCGGACAATAACATGGATAATAGTCGTTATAATTAGCACTTTAGAATCCGAACGTTCGCATCCATTGTATTTAATAGGGTTCTAATGTTCGCGCAAACTTTCGGTCCGTTCGCGGGTTCTGGTGCGAACCGAACCCGGGGGTGTTCGGCTCATCACTAATTGACGCCCATACTCAGGAATACAACTTACTGCTAAAATAACGGATTTATATTCAGCTAACTTCACTCCGTTACTGAAACAGGTTACCCAATTGTTAACACAATAGTCATCTATCTCCTTATCTTTAGAAGGCAAAATTAAATGTAATGAAGATGGCTAGTTTACCCAAATTTCTTATACCTTTTTAGAGTCCTGTCCATTTCAGTACCATCCCATTCCTTAGGACTTATTCAGCGTAGAATTATCTCCTTCATCTGGGGCACAGCTAAACCCTGTACCTCTAGATCCACTCTTTGTCTTCCATAACAACATGGAGGCTTAGGTCTTCCCAATATTTCTGCCTATTATCATGCAGCTCACATTGCAAATTTACCTAAATAGCATGCAGTAAAGAAAGTTCCGCTATGGGTAGCAATTGAGTCTATCGACTGTGATCCTATCTCAGTAGCTAATATGTTAAGGTTACGTCCAGTTGATAGTACCTCTTTCCACAATCCTATCACAAAACGCTCTTTATCCATCTGGGATAGATTCAAAACCTCTCGGCCTTCAATCACCCCATATACCACTTCTTTCTTTTATTAAAAACCCTGCCTTAATGTGAGCAGTTCAGCTAATCTATTTAGATTATATAAATTTGTATCCAAATCTTCTTTACACTCCTTTCCTACTCTATGTGAAACTTCCCCAATTGGAATATTTCCGTTATTTACAGATTACATTTTTTTTCCAACCATACCTACAATCAGGCACTCTGTTTTCCCAGATGTCGCATTTTGAGCATATATGTAATTATGTCCCACATATCAGAGGACATGTTTTGATTCTTTATGAACAAATTCTAGCTAGTTTTGATACTAGCCCCCCTCCCTATGTTTCTAAATGGAAACAAGATCTAAACTGCTCATTCGATGATACTGAATGGTCCAGTATATGGTTAGCCATTAAATCTGCTTTCTCTAATGTTTCTATGCAAACAAATTATAAGGTTTTTTCTCTTTGGCATTTAGTTCCTGCTAGGATAGAGAAACATGCTCCTGATTACTCTGCAGCTTGTTTTCGCGGCTGTTCAGATCCTGGCACCCAACTTCATATATGGTGGGGTTGTCCAATAGCCCAAAAATGTTGGAAGGCAGTTTTTGATTTCGTTTCTAAAGTGTTCAAAACTTCCTTACTGTCAGGTCTGCCAGGAGACTCTAACCGTCCCTCCAGTTTCCTGACCGGTAGTCTTGTTATCCCAGTATCAGGTGGAAGGGCAGTAGAGATCCTGCAGCCAGAAATACGGGACCTCAAAAGGGAAGTGCACACAGACTAAATAAGGAACACCAAACAAACAACTCACAGATGGAAAAGGGTGAAGTCAGCAAACCCCGATCTGAGTAATCCAGAGGAGTAGTCCAAGAAGCAAGGTTGGAAACAGGCACAGTCGGCAACAGAGATCAGAAAAGTCCAAAGGAGTAGTCCAAAAGGCAAGGTCAGGAACAGGCAGAGTCAGCAGTGATCAGCGAAGTCCAAAGGGGTAATCCAGAAGCGGAGTCAGGAACAAGCGGAAGTCAGAAACTAGCAAAGCAATATCATACACTAACAAGCAGAAACAGGATCCTATACTAGGGCAAAGACAGGAAGGGGAAGTGAAGATTTATAGGGTCACAAGATCAGGTGACTGCCTACAGCTGATCACAGGGTTGAGCTAGCATCCAGACTCCAACAGCAGAACATAACAAGGATTCTAGCATAAGGAAGTTCCCTGGTGGCGCAGGCAATAGGAAACCATCCAAAGAAACCCCAGTCCCAGGATCGAATCCTGGACACAGTGTGACGCATGCAACCTAATCCTGCTGTAGCTCTTTTGAATCTAAAATCAGGCAGATTTACACTGACTCAATCTCGCCTTCTTTTACAGCTCTTAACAGCCAGGCATGGAAAACTCAAAATCTGATTATAGCCAGAACCATTCACAGAACCAATAGAGCCCTTGTTCATGCTAAAATGGAAGCAATTGAGAGTGATCAGATCTGAAAATTTTAAAAAAACTTTGGTTACCATGGGTAAACATTGTTTACCTCCAGACTTTGATGACACTTTACTATTGCTATGGTAATCATACTTCATTTACCCTTTCATCGTCCTTCATTCGGTTGAAGCCGCACTACCTCTATCAAATTTACCCTTTACTCCCACTGTATTTTTTCTCTTTTCTTTACTTCTTCTATTCTCTTACTCCTTTTTCATTACCCTTTCCCTTTTATCAGTATTTATGTGGTACGCACAGGGTTGTTCTCCGGACCCAATAAAATGTACTTTTGCTTTACTGCTTTATTAATCACCTTGTTTTAAACTAGACTGACAGTCAACAATATAGCTTTCTCTTTCTTTTCAATTATATGATATTTTTGACATTTGACTTTAATGGTCTATTTGATGCTTAAATAGTGCGATATTGCATTTGAATTTTTATTTGTCTCTTTCCAATTGAAGTTTAGTTTGTTACCCTTTGAATATGTATAACAAACTTTGTAGAATTCAGATTGTTCTCCTTTATTTTATTCAAAACAATAATCAAATTTGACAAGGAAAAACAGCTCTTAGGTTTTTCCCAATATCTGTTTGACTCTAAGATGCAAACGTGTAGACTTGAAACCCTAATTTCCCTAACTGCATAGGCCAGGAGTTCTCAGAAAACTCTATAAGGACAAAGAAGCCCTAAGGGAAACTGGTATCTATAAAAGTATATAATAGTGCGCTTGTTCTAGTGTGTTATAGTCACCAATTAATAAAAGAACAAAGTAGTAACAAATATAACAGTGTATGATGATATGTACTGACAATAAATCATAAAGCATTGATAAAAAACATTAGCAAAGCACAACAAGAAACCCACATGAAAAAACAAAATTAGTCCAATATCATGATTACATAAATGGTGGTATTAAATGTCCAAAAAACTTGCAAAAAAAAGGGGATAGACTGTCCAGTGAGATAAACTTGCATCCGCCGCCACTAACAAATGAAATGGCCGCTCACCTCAGAGACTGGTCAAACAAAGCGTTAAAAGATCCACAGGATGTCTGCTATGGCTCCACACTTGTTGTCTCCACAGACTGCTCGGCTGCTCAACTGCTCAAAGATCACAGTCCGCAACCACTCAGAAAGAGTAAAAGCACTCCATAGTGAAACATTGCCAAAGATATAAAATATTTATTAATAATTACTGCTTACATTTCCATTTAATGACATCCGTGTTATGAAGAAACCTTCAGAACGGGTCACCTCCTCACCGCACTTCCATATACTGTAGACACTGTAGACACAGGAGGTGACGTCACAGGCTCCAGCTAATGCGTTGCATCACTGGCCACGTGACTTCCTTAGGTAAAGGCCACTGGTGTCACTTTAGCTGTTCCTATTCATTGTTCATCCCAGAGCTATAACAGGTGTTTTTTGCATTTTGAAGAATCATCTCAGGATCCTACTAACTTTTACTGGTTCAACTTGCCAAAAATAAAAAATAAATAAAGAAGGATATAACTATGGGACTGAATTAAGAAGGACAAAGCATATGAAATTGGAACAAAAATAAAGCTAAAGCCAATATGCTTAACAAATCAGTTTTAAAACGATTGAACCTTTTTGGGATCTACACATTTAGGAGTTGTACCAGTCTGTTATTACTGCTAACTTTTTAAAGTGTATCTAAACCCCAGAAATTCAAAATATTATAGTTTATTGATTCTCACTGTGGTGACTGAATTCGTTTTTTTCTTTTAAGTTTAACCCTTTCATTTCACCTGCCAGCAACACACACACCCTGTCTTAGTTCACTACACTGTATCTATAGATGAGCAGCCAGGTCATCTTAGGACAGGAAATTTGTTGGGGGGCATAACACCTCCCCATTTTCTCTTCTCTATAACACAGGGAAAAGTGTTCTGTAGTTCTTACACACTTCCTAATAACATTGTTGAGATAATACACTAGCACTGGATTTATGTCAGGTTCAAAAACAATTTTTTGCACTTATGGGACAGATCTAACCAAATGTTGACAACTGCATTTAACCGACCAAAAGGGAGAGAAGGTAATTGTTAAGATTATAACATATACTTCAAGATTTTGGATCTTTATGTGCACTAGGCGGGGGGGGGGGATTTTTAATGAACCCTTTAATCAATTTATAATCAAAAAATGCAGGTGAAATGGCAATTGAAAGTTCCCCAAAACTCAGTTTTGCTAGTTAGCAAAAGTGACATACCATATATACTTGAGTATAAGCCGAGTTTTTCAGCACATTTTTTTGTGCTGAAAATGCCCCCCTCGGCTTATACTCGAGTCACATTTTTGTGCCTGATCTCCCAGACTTTGGGGACCCGATACTGGCCAAACTTGGCACACATGTAGCCCCACTCTTCCTCTATAAGTGTGCAAAGTTTGTTGTTTAGAGGACCTACAGCCGGGGAGCACCGATTTTTCAAATCCGAGCACCCCTTCCATAGACTCCCATGTTAAACGGTCATTTCTCTCTGGCTTTGGGGACCCGGTACCGGCCGGTCGTAGGTCCTCTGGACCTGAAACTTGGCATACATATAGCTTAATTTCTCCTCTATAAGTGTGCAAAGTTTGTTGTTTATGGGACCTAAGACTGGGGAGCACTGATTTTTCAAATCCGGGCACCCCTTCCATAGACTCCCATGTTAATCGTCAGTCTAGTCATGGACACAGTGAGGCATGGGCACAGTGAGGCATGGGCACAGTGAGGCATGGACACAGTGAGGCATGGACAATGTGAGCCATGAACACAGTGAGGCATGGGCACAGTGAGGCATTAAAACAGAGTGAGGCATGGACACAGTGAGGCACAGTGAGGCATGCACATGGACACAGTGAGGCATGCACATGGACACAGTGAGGCACAGTGAGGCACAGTGAGGCATGCAGATTGACACCCTAGGCTTATACTCGAGTCAATACATTTTCCCAGTTTTTTGTGGTAAAATTAGGTGCCTCGGCTTATATTCAGGTCGGCTTATACTCGAGTATATACGGTAAATATAAAATCTGAAGTCATAATAGGATTGTAGGTCTAGTTGCTATACATCTGTGATGCCACCACCAAGGTACCTTTATATGTAGGGTTCTGTACGGAACTATAAAATTATTATTATTATTACTATAGATACTTAGATAGCGGCGTCAATTTATACGTTTTACATGTATATTGTATATGCACATCAGTCCCTGCCCCCAAGGAGCTTACAATCTGCAACAATACCAGTGTTAACTTGTAACTTGAAAAGTGGGGAATCCAGAAGCACACTCAGGTGCAGTTTAACAAAAACAAGCTCTGTATCCAAATATGAAAGAAAGTTAAACATCATCCAACAAACTGAAAAGTCACTCTATTTAAGGGGAATTTTTGTTGATTTCACATTTTTTTACTTCCTTTATTATGGTCAGGACTACAAATACAAATGCAAATGACTTCCATCACCCAATCAAGTCAGGTATATATGAATATTTTGTCCTTTTATTTAGCAGGTGGAATTCCAGACTTCTTTTTTTTTGCTATACTCTTCATGCTTTGGTGAAAAATGCCTGTAGTTTACAGAGCACATCAACTCAAGCTTGCATTTACACACAAAAGAGAATCAGTCAAAGACTCCTTCCACTCTGTCCCCTTCTCTGCCTGCACTGTATAGACAAGGACCCTAGAAAGTTTTAATCAGAGAAAAAGGGGTTGATTTACTAAAGAAAAATATAATTTTCGCTTATTTCCATCATCCTATCGCGTGCAAGCAAAAATACAGTTTGTTTTTTAATTCAGGTGATAGGGTATTCTTTGCAAAGTGACTTTTAGCACATTCACTAAGCTAAGGGAAAATTCCTTGCAAAGTGATTTTTGCAAAGTGAAGCTAAGTGAAATTCTTTGCAGAGTGTATTTATCTTTCGTAAATTACCCCTGATGCCCTGTACACCCGATCAGAATTTCGATCTAAAATTTTCCGTCGGAATTCCGATGAAGCTGATTTCCATCAGTCTTGCATACACACCATCAGACAAAATTCCGACCGTCCAAAACGCGGTGACGTAAAACACTACGACGAGCCAAGAAAAATGAAGTTCAATGCTTCCGAGCATGCGTCGATCTGATTCTGAGCATGCATGGATTTTTCCATCGGAAAATTTTAAAACATGTTCTATTTTTTTACACCGATGCAAAAAAGTCAGATGGGGCCCACACACGATCGGAATTTCCGATGAAAAAAGTCCATCTGACTTTTTTCATCGGAAAAAACGATCGTGTGTATAGGAAATTAGAGTCTGAAAGCAAGCATCCGCTGTTCTGAATGCTCTGTAAATGTTATGTCCACGGTGCACCCTATTTTACATAAATATTTACACAAAAGGTAAAACATCTGTATATACTATATTACCAAAAGTATTGGTACGCCTGCCTTTACAAGCACATGAAACTTAATGGCATCCCAGTCTTAGTCCGTAAGGTTCAATATTGAGTTGGCCCACCCCTTGCAGCTATAACAGCTTCAACTCTTCTGGAAAGGCTGTCCACAACGTTTAGGAGTGTGTATATGGGAAACCATTCTTCCACAAGCGCATTTGTGAGGTCAGGCACTGATGTGGACTAGAAGGCCTGGCTCGCAGTCTCTGCTCTAATTCATCCCAAAGGTGTTCTATCGGGTTGAAGTCAAGACTCTCTGTGCAGGCCATTTAAGTTCTTTCACCCCAAACTCACTCATCCATGTCTTTATGGACATTGCTTTGTGCACTGGTGCACAGTCATGTTGGAACAAGGAGGGGCCATCCCCAAACTGTTCCCACAAAGTTGGGAGCATAAAATTCCCCAAAATGTCTTGGTATGCTGACGCCTTAAGAGTTCCCTTCACTGGAACTAAGGCGCCAAGCCCAACCCCTGAAAAACAACCCCACATCATAAGCCCCCTCCACCAAATGATCTGGAAAGTGCACAAAGCAAGGTCAATACAGACATGGATGAGTGAGTTTGGGGTGGAGGAACTTGACTGGCCTTCACAGAGCCCTGAGCTCAACCTGATATAACACTTTTTGGAGGAATTAGCGCAGGGTCTGCGAGCCAGGACTTCTCGTCCAATATCAGTGCCTGACCTAACAAATACGCTTCTGGAGGAATGGTCAAACATAGACAAACTCCTAAACCTTGTGGACAGCCTTCCCAGAAGAGTTGAAGCTATTTTAGCTGCATAGGGTGGGCCAACTCAATATTGCACCCTACGGACTAAGACTGGGATGCCATTAAAGTTCATGTGCATGTAAAGGCAAGTGTCCCTATACTTTTGGTAATATAGTGTATATCAAATCATTAAAGCTTGTTTTTGCTTTCAACCCGACCCATTCAGAGCTGTTATAGTCCTCTTGAGCTGTCCATATCTAAAGGAAGCTGTAAAGACTGTAACATGTATAGTCAGCTCTACTGAGTAAAGAACAATGGTTAGCGAGTCAATGTATTTGCAGCCAGTACATGAGACATATTTTAAGTTACAATGTCTAACCCCTTAGATGAATAGCCAGATAGTTTCTTACTATGTTTGTATATGTGTAGAATAATTGAGATGAAATGCATTCTGCATAGATTGCAGTTAGTTTCATAAGACAAATAGTAGATAGATATAAATAAACAGATCAATAGATAAATTGTAGTTAGTTTCATAACTAGCCTCTAGCTATCTCGCAGAATGCAAGCTATCTCAATTAGTGTACAGATATAGAAACATATACATACATATTTGTGCCTGGTATTAGTAGCCTGCAAAGGTAACTTGTACTCCTCATTTTCTGATCCTGTAATATATCACAATCAGGTGATACTGTCTGTCACTAAACTCCTTTGGCTCAAAGCATTTTGTATTTTTTATGTACAGATAAATAGGTAATTATGACATACGAGGTGAGTGGAATTAGGGATAAGTAACTTCTGAAGACTCTCTGTCCTTAGAAGTTTCTCACTTATCCTAGTTGCACTCCATTGACAGTAAAGCATATGGCAGAAACACGAAGATACTAAAGCTCAATGAGGTGGGAGAAACTATATGAAGGAAAGACACAGAAACATGCACTGACATGCATCTGGTGGTTGAATGAAAAGAAAGGGGTCACATTGTGATAAAATATATGAAAACCGACACCAAAGAAGTGTTACAGACTAGTGAATTTACCGTGAAAAATCATTTCATAGAGCGGCCCCTTTTATCAATACACGTCAGTCCAGATGGCAATATTTCTGCCAAGCCAACTGTGCTATGTATTAGAGATCCATTGAAAGCATTAATGTAGTATATTTAATGAGCAAGAATATGATCCATAGCTGAGATTACAGAGACAAAGACAATGCAATCAAACTCATACACCTATTAAGCATAGTATTATTCAACCTTGGCGTTCATGTCTGTCCCCTTACAACTTTGATCTAGTACAGTTGTAAAATGAAAAGGAAGCATTATGTGTGGTAAGAAACATGAAGGGAGTGGAGTAAAATGTAACATATTATGAATGATAAGCGTGCAGCCACACAGATAATCTTGTTGGCTGGTTACAATAAGCTCTTTGTCTAAAATATAAGAAAAAAAAAAAGACTGATCTCCTCACCAGAGTGCTAATCTTTACAACACAAGATCAAAATGAACTGCAGGTAAAGTAGAGTGCACTGTACATTAATAGCTGTTAGCTTTTCTCATAATAAATCCCACTACACTTTACTACAGTTATGAGTTCATTAGGGCTTGTTTACATAAGCGTTACCCTCTGGGGAGCGATCCCTGGTGCATTGCTTTTCAGAGGGTGTCTGACAGGTAGTGGAGAGGCAATATGTTGCCTCTTAGCTGCCTGTTTTAACCCCTAAAAGCAAGCACCACCACACTCCAAGTGCATGCATACCTTGTAGTTGCAAGGCAGTTGCAACTCAACCCCCCTTCACTTGAATGAGATGGAAAATGGACTTAGATGATAGAGTGGGACAGGTCTATCAGCTCTTCGGGAGATTCAGTAAAAATGTTGCTTTCAAGAAAAGAAAAGTAAACTAAAGTTATTGAGGTCTTGCAGATTTAACATTGGCCATAGATTGATAATAGTGAATTAAACTGAGACCCAGATTTGCTATTGAAGAAGAGAAAAATGGCTAAATCCGGGGAATGTTTGGATAAATCTGGCCAGTAAATGACTTTATTAATGCAGTGGATTTTTTACAGCCCTCTAGAAACATTCCCCCATGTTTCCGACCACGGGGCAAGCTTTTTTTTAATGCAGTTTGAGACAGTGTCTAAGGGGTGATATGGAACACGATTTTTACCTCATTCCATACTTTCTGGACCTGTGTGGAAAAGGAAGTTATCCCTAAGCTTGTTCAGTATGTAGAAGTGCAGGCTTGGTTAATAAAAAATAACTAGGCAGTGCCTTTTTTAATACAAATAAGTAGAATGCTCCTACACGTTGGCCCTATGTGTTCTATAACACTGTAGCAAAATTTTATATTGTAGTTCTGCACATGGTGTCCCACTACTGTGATACCAAGGTTGTATGTAAAACATGTTGGCTCTCCGGTAATTTTAACATACATGCCATGTGGTGTTATTTGGTGCATTTTTAAAATACTTGGTTTATGCACTACCATCAGGGTTGCCAACTTTCAGTAAATTTACAAACAGTTTGTAAAATCCATAATTGTTGTATCTGTCCATAAATGTCAGTTACGGACATGCAACCTACATGTCTGTAATGAACATTCATGGACAGATGCCAAAAGTACGGATTTTACAAACTGTTTGTATATTTACTGAAAGTTGGCAACCCTGACTACCATATGTATCAGCAATCACAAGCAACAGTAACTACTGTACCTAAACATGATGGCACAAGGAAGGAAACAAGTAACTAGTTGAAACCACTGATAGAGTAAAGCCTGCAGTTGAAGATAGAGCTATAGTAGCTGTAAGTACAGTGTCACTGTCAATATAAAGACACCATGGAAAGTGAACTGAAACCCCCCTGGAAGACGATATCTAGTAGAAGTTAATCATACTCAACTGAACTTGTTCTGTAATATCATAGATGTTTCTTAGCTTATCCAAGACACATCTTCAGTTCTGAACATTACATAAAAACGTCCAGCTGAGTGTAAATAACTACTACTAGATATACCATGACCTGGATGTATGACAGCCTTCACAGAGCCCTTGGAGATTTAATGGGAGTTCCTATAATCTGTCTCACACATGGTAGCACTGGAAAGATGATTTCACTTTGCATATGAATCTTACAGTTCCACCCAGTTATGAGAACTGTAAAATAAAGCGGTTTCATTACTCGCATTCACAACTGAGCAGAGTGTATTCCTGGTGATTTTGATGCTTTTTTAGGTATTTTACAGGCATATTACATATGTTATATGAGCCCTTTTGCACATGTATCAAGCTTCAGGAGTTTGCTTCCCGAGCTGGGCAAGGGGGGAGAGATTCTGCTTCTTCAAGCAGGATTGGAGATTTACATTAATATTCTTTGTGACTATATTCACCCATGTACATGGAGAACCATTCCAGTTTAACCAGGGGTTCCAGTATACTGTTGATGGTACCTAGGGGTGTAGCGCACCAGCTTGTCTCCCAATGGAGTACCATGTGTAACTTGATTTTTTTTTAAACAAGAAGTACATGTTTGTTAATTCATTGATTAATCTAAATTAACATATATGAACCTCAAAAGTCCCCTCTCGTTCTGAGCTTTTCTTGGTTAACATTAATCCTTTTTTTCTCTAAAGTGTATACAGTATCTGTTAAAGAGCACATATGTACAATGTCAATATATTGTGAAAAAAGACATGAGAGACACACGCAGAAATGCCCAGGATATGGTCAGATATGCAGAATCTGTAGCAAATGGAATCCTTTCACAGTTCAATGTAGGCAAAAATCAAACAGCAGGACAGACAAAGTAAACCCAGTGACACAAAACGCAGACTTTGATGGTGTCAATTCTGTTGAAGATTAATTGTGGTTGAAACTATAGCCAGCAGCAGAGAATGTCAAACTAGTAACAGAACAGGTACCTAGTGATACAAAACAGCTTTTTGCAGTGCAGCCCTGTTGCTGGATGAGGGACCAAGTAGGTTTTAATTAGATTGTGGAGAAAGCCACTGTTTTTCCAAATACATTAATCAATATGCAAGTAATTCAGCCCACAAATCAAGTATTTATCATGTATTATGAAACAATGGGTACTTGCAGACTAAAGTTAAGAAACTCTTGTGATAAAAAAAGTTACAGACTTGAATTTACTTTGGTAAACAATGTTGATTATATTCCACGTTAGGAATTGAAAACAGGTCAGGCTATGGACTTGATAAAAGTACAATCTCACAACATTCTATCTCCTAATGTCTCCCAGAAAACTAAAAGTTCAGAGCAAAAGACACATGGCAATTTGGATTTACAGACTATAGAAGTACATTATGCAGGCTTATTAAAGGTGATATGTGCCTGGAAGGCACATACAAACTTGAAACCAGTTCAACAGAGCCCATTAGATTACCAACAAGAAGGCAGGCTGTATTTTAATACAACCACTGAAATATCAATTGAAGGATCTACAGGCCAGTTGTATTATAGCCTATATAGATAAAAACACAGACTGGGTAAATAGTTGGTGATAGTAAATAAACCATCAGGCAAATTAAGAATATGCATGGACCCCAAACCACTGAATAAAGCAATGAAAAATGGATTCTGGCATGTGAAGCTAGATGAGTAAAAAAGTTACTTGACAAAAGTTTTTAGGCTCCATTTGGACATTAATGATGGCTTATGTTAGACTGTCCATGAGAGAAAGTCCTACTCCAGAAGTTATTCAACCAAAGCTAAATCAAGCCATAAAGGGATAAAAACAATAGCTGATGATATATTAATAGTTATGGGAGGTGATGATATGAAATCTGCAATAAAAGATCATGATCAGAAGATGATACAAATCTTACAGTAATGCAGACAAAAATGCAAATCACACTAAACCTTAATAAATTCCAAATAAAAATGATTGCCGTTCCAGCTGGTCTGAAAGTAAATCAAGTGTGAACCGAAAAGGGAGGTTTCCCCATTGGGGTTTTCTAAGGCAGCAGAGATTAAAGGAATAATGGTAGATGAAATGATAAAAAATGATTATATCTTTATTTGTAACAGCCATAACCGATAAATAACAGTAAAGATGTGAGCTTTGGTATAGGGGACTGAAAAATCATCAATACAAGTAGTGCAAACACTATGTATTACAATACACAACATTTTGGTTTGACAGATGCTGGTAAATACATGAATACTGACGCGTTTCGACCCTTCAGGGTCTCTTCAGAGGATAGGTTCGCTATGGAAGAATTATATATTAATAATTACATTTTTGGATCAAATTAATGGTAATAATGAACGTTATATTGCATAGTTACAAATCACATTGTATTGGGGGAAGTCTTGTGGCCAAAGATCCACAAGAAGGTCATTGCATGATCCCACAAAAAAATCCTCCGGCCTGCCAGCCCTCCCAAAAGGTGCGCACACCACCCGACAATTTGTCGCTTACAGGGAGTCACACTTGTGGGAGAGTTCCCCCGCACAGGCAGCACATAGGGAAAGGAGGAGAAAAAGGCACCTGTGGCAAATCAACAAGGGACACTATTGTATAATACATTTTATGTTACACAAACATCAGTTTCAAAAATATTTTCAGAAAAATATTGGTAATTGATTATAGGTAGGCATTCAGAGAGATTCGGGCAAAGTCTGCATAAGTATATAGGTTTAAAAAGATTGCACTCCATGTAGGGCAATATGCACAGAACATGGTGTGCAATAATACAATTGTATAATAGTATATTGGGTTGCGGCAGGCGCTCCCAAGAGTTTATATAATTACATTTAATTTGTAAATATGAGCTAGGTGTGAGCCTATTAGCAATTAGTCATGATCTATATGGACCAACTGGGTGAAGAAGTGATGAAGTGATAATCACCCAGCTGGTCCTTATAGATCATGACTAATTGCTAATAGGCTCACACCTAGCTCATATTTACAAATTAAATTTAATTATATAAACTCTTGGGAGCGCCTGCCGCAACCAAATCTACTATTATACAATTGTATTATTGCACACCATGTTCTGTGCATATTGCCCTACATGGAGTGCAATCTTTTTAAACCTATATACTTATGCGGACTTTGCCCGAATCTCACTGAATGCCTACCTATAATCAATTACCAATATTTTTCTGAAAATATTTTTGAAACTGATGTTTGTGTAACATAAAATGTATTATACAATAGTGTCCCCTGTTGATTTGCCACAGGTGCCTTTGCTCCTCCTTTCCCTATGCGCTGCCTGTTCGGGGGAACTCTCCCACCAGTGTGACTCCCTGTAAACCACAAATTGTTGGGTGGGGTGCGCCCCTTTTGGGAGGGCGGGCAGGCCGGAGGATTTTTTTTGTGGGATCATACAATGAACTTTTTAAGGATCTTTGGCCACAAGACTTCCCCCAATACAATGCGATTGGTAACTATGCAATATAACGTTCATTATTACCATTAATTTGTTCCAAAATTTTAATTATTAATATATAATTCTTCCATAGCGAACCTATCCTCTAAAGAGAACCTGGAGGGTCAAAACGCGTCAGTTTTCATGTATTTACCAGCATCTGTCAAACCACAATGTTGTGTATTGTAATACATAGTGTTTGCACTACTTGTATTGATGATTTTTCAGTCCCATGTACCAAAGCTCACATCTTTACTGTTATTTATCGGTTATGGCTGTTACAAATAAAGATATAATAATTTTTTATCATTTCATCTACCATTATTCCTTTAATCTCTGCTGCCTTAGAAAACCCCAATGGGGGAAACCTCCCTTTTCACCAAATATCGGGGTGCGCAGCACCTTATCCCCTTTTCTCCCAAGTGTCTTCCCCAAAAATATCAAGTGTGAACCTGGGTAGAAATGCCTATTACAGATCTACAGGGAGTTCTGCAATTCCTGGGTATGAAAAATTACCTTTCCAAATTCTGCAAGCATCTTTCTGATATGTGTGAGCCTTTGAGACAGTTAACACATAACAATGTACTCTGGATATGGATAGACATACAGGAAGTAGAATTCCAGGAGTCAAAAAGGCTATTGCAGACACAACCACCCTCAAATACTTTAACCCAGATTAAGCAGTGGCAGTACAATGTGCTGCTTTAGAAACAGGCCTTAGAGCCACATTAATGCAAGGAAGACAATTATTCACCTTAGAAAGCAGAGTTCTAACACCTACAGAACAAGGGTATGCTCAGATTAAGAAGGAACTGCTAGCAGTAGTGTTTGGGATAGATACATTCCATCAACACATCTTTGAAAGACATGCAGTAGTGCATTAGTATTACTGTATTTATTGGCGTATAACACTCACTTTTTTCCCCTGAAAATAGAGGGTAAACTGTGCCTGCGTGTTATACACAGGGGGCTGTGGAAAGATTTTTTCCTGAAACTTCCCTCTTAAAGTTAGGGTGCGTGTTATACGCCTGTGCGTGTTATACGCCGATAAATACGGCATATACTTCTGGAGCCAATTACAAAGAAACTACAAATTAAATGTGCCAAAACAACTGTAGAGTACGCTTCTTTGACTTTACGTGTATGACTTTGGCATCATCTACTTATTGCAGATGCTCTAGATCAGGAGTAGGCAACCTGGGGCCCTCCAGCTGTTGAAGAACTACAAGTCCCATCATGCCTCTGGGAGTAATTGTAACTGCCAGTCTTGCAATGCCTCATGGGAAATGTAGTTCCACAACAACTGGAGGGCCCCAGGTTGCCTACCCCTGCCCTAGATAGAGATTTTTACCCACTGTAACAGAAGGAGAAAGAGTCATTGATAAATTTTATGTGTGTAAATTCTTAGCTGCATTTAAAGACAGATTAAAAGAAATATAGAGCTGTATTGTAAAGGATAAAAGGCTTGCCTAAATACACACAACATGCACCAGTGGAAGGCTCCCCCTTTTTCCTTAAAAGACATGAGTAGTCATACCAGAATTACTTAGAAGGGACATGTGAATGTGCTTATTGGGCTGAAATAGATGATCAAATAAAAAATCCAAAAGAGGTTTTTACTGTAATTCTGGAGAATACCTGACAACTGTGGACTCGAAATGGTAAGGCAGATTCAGCACTAAAAACAGCCAAGGGACTGATACATAAGGCAAATCAGGCTGGCACAAATTTTTATCTGAGGTAATTGGATTTAAAGAAACAGAATACATACAGCCAATGCCTGGACAGTAGTACATAAAGACTAATGAGCAAGGTCAATAGGACTCTGTTAACCACCATGAGTCATCTGTTAAAACCAAAGCTTGCGAATAATGGCCAAGCTGCAGAGGAATCAAAATTTACAAGTATTATACTATAATAAGTAAGCCAATGGAGAAATAGAACAAGCAATGGCAAAATGCAAATATTGTGCAGAAAATAGGAAACGGGTCCAATGATTTGGTAGCAGAGGAAGAAAGGAAGCTGATATAAAATTCGGAGACATCTAAAAAAGAAAGAAGAAAGTCAGGGTAAGGTCAAGTGAAAATGTTGCCACTTAATTCTATAAAGCTACATCTGTAGATAACGAAGCAGCAAAAATACTGCAAGCAGAAGAGCAGATGGTGACTTCAGGTATCAGAAAGCCTGGGTAATGGTTGTCTGTATCAGCAGGAGTACCACACATAGGTGGAGAGACATATGTAATGCAAACAGGCAGAGCAATCAGAAAGCCAGCCCATCTGAAAAATGTTGTTTAACATACAAACTCTCTGTATAGTTTATTACAGCTAGAGTAGTTGTTGTACTTCTACTTCTACTTCTCACTTACTTGTTTATAATTGAAAAGCGGAGTAGCAATATGTAGTTCTCCCACTAGGCATCTCACTACTGTGTTACTAAGGTTGTATGTAAATCTTGTTGGTTCTCTGTTCATCATGAGTTAGGGATAAGCTCAACGTTTAGTCCAAACACAGGTAGTATTCAACTTTGCCTGTTTGGGTGTTCATTCAACTGGCAGACTTTTTGTTTATTTGGCAGGAGCCAAAAGTTGTGTATAGTAGTGGTATTTCTTCCACTAGTATATATGACAGCTTCCTGTCAATGGCTGTTAAGAAAACATCACCCACCACGTCTTTAGCAACCAATGACATCACCCGTCCTCATTCATTTACTGGTCAGAAATCCCCAGCATTGTAAACAAAGGGCCAGGGATAGTGCTAACATCTAAAATTGACCACATGGCCATATTTCGAAAATTACATAGACCAAATTACATCACCCAGGAGACCCAGCCCTTTTTTTACTTTTAACGGCAGGTATGGGAAGATGTCATTCGTGGAAAGTGCAGTGATAGGATTGGACAGCTGGTGGGGTTTATCTTTTGGCGGTCAGCTGGTGTCATTCACCGTGATTGCTGGATTATGGAATTGATGATAGATTTACAATGTGGAATATTTTTAGGGGCTTTTTCTTTTTTAATAAAGGACTTGTCAAAATGTGTGTTTAATTTACACTTTTCCTTTATTTGCGAATGACAATGTACATAAGTAGGGTGGAATCTGATGGCCGCTTCTTTTTTTAAAAAGAGGCTTTCAGAATCCGATAAACCCCCACCCACAGACTCCCAACATTACAAGGCTAGGGTTATGGTGAAGAGGTTCTTGTCCTCTTCAACATGGAGACATGTTGAGGGCTTAGGGAGTTGTGGCAGGGGGCGCACACTTGTCCCCTCCTTTTCAGGCCTGCCAAGGGTCTGGTATAGATTTTAGGGGTACTCCATACTTTTATTCTCTTGTTTTATTCCTTAAAACCTGATGGGGGCCCTACGCAATTTTTTTATTATTTTTTGCATGGAGGCCCCCTTGACATTCATACCAGAGCCTCGTCAAGGATAAGGGTCTAGTGTGTATTTTTAGGGTGAATCCTATAACTTTTTTGTGGAGTCCCCTTAACACCAATGCCAGACCCTCATTTAAGATAAGGGTCTGGCAAAAATGAAGAAAATCCCAGCCATTTGTTTATAAAAAGATGAACCAGGGAGCTGTCATTTAAAATGTATCAATTTTAACAACATTTTGTTCTTTGTAAATGTCAGTTTTGCTATAGTAAGTTGTATGCATCATACAGAGGCTTCACTTCACAAGCAGGGTAAGGATACACAAAGGCATGTTATTTAATGGAATTTTACATTGTTTAATGTTTTATTTTAAAGGGGTTGTAAAGCTTCAGTTTTTTAAATAACACACATGTCATACTTACCTCCTCTGTGGAGTTGGTTTTGCACAGAACCTCCTATTGTGCGGTCCCTCAGTGGCGCTAGTAGCTCCTCCTCATCCCGAGTGCCCCGTCGGAGAAGCGCTCTCTTTCAGGACACCCTAGTCCTGCTTCTGCATCTATTGACATAGAAAGCAGGACTCAGCCCCACTCCCGTCGCCCGCGTCATTGGATTTGATTGACAGCAGCGAGGGCCAATGGCTGCGCTGCTATCAATCCATCCAATCAGAACCCGAGACACCGGCTCTTGCTGGTGTGCTCGTCCCTGGTGCGAGAAAGAGAGGGCACAGGTAAGTAAAATGGGGGCTCGGGGGGGGGCTAAAGCATTAGAGGAGGTTGTTCACCTCATAGCGGTGAAAAACCTTGAGGGTTTATAACCACGTTAAGCATTATTAAAATCACTACTCCTTGCCAAATAGATTTTATTTTTATTTTTTGTATTGGCACATGTTCCCCAAGGCAGTGCCCAGCGCTTCATGACATTTGACAATTCCTTGCCTATTAGCCTAGAAAATGGCCGCTACTGGTTTTTAACTTTTGGCTCCCCTTGACTTTATTAGGGTTCATATTCGGCACCCAAAGTTCAGTACAGTTTGCAGAACCCACTTCAAATTAATCCCAGGTACATTCATTTCATCCCTTTTTACAAGATACATACCCTCTGTAAATGCTCTGTGCATTAAACATTTGCCATGTGCATCAGCAGTCATAAGCAAAAATAAGTATCTAAATAATAACCCATGCAAAATAATTTTATAATTTTTGTCTTCTACTGAGCTTTCCTGCTCATTATTTTAATCTGCTCATTATTTATGGATTTTTGTCTGAATATTTTGTATATAAATAAAAGCAATTTTTTTTTAAATAGTTTGGAACTGTTAGAATAATTTTTCCTAATTTGCTTAATGGATATTTTATACATAAATAAGATAAGCACATAGTACTAAATGACTTTTACACACTGTATTTCTTTACACATTTTGTGCTGTAAATTACAAGTATTTAAGCTACTGAAAATTACTCTATTTCTCTGAAAGTAACAGTTTTCCCATATTCATACATAAGTGCAGCCAAAAGCAGCTATCACAGTGGAATTAAAAGCGTGCTTGGGAGAGTGTGTGATTTACATCTGCTTCATATCAATTATCACTTTGCATCAGGAGTGCTTTTTCATCCCTGGAGGCTCACAGTTCCATAAAAGTAAGTGGGGATTAGATGTGATATGCAGTGACATCTGCACTGTGATGCCCTGCAGAATATACGCCAAAGTCTGTGCCAGTTTCATATTGCTAGTACAGTACAGTAGAACTCTTTAAAGCACTTACTGTTTTCTGTGTCTGATAATTATAAATAATCTTCTATCAAATCCATATGGGAATGATTTTTGTTTTGCATCATCAGAAAGCAAATTAATATTTGGATTCCATTGCTTGCTGATGTTTGACATGTTTTGGTACAGAATATATATTTTTTGCATGGACGGGTCATTAACTTAACACAATAAACTTGCCTTGCAACCTGTATTAAATACTCTGTAGAATTATATATAATACAAGAGTTAATGTACACAAAGAATGCAATGATTATATGACAATGTTAAAGTAACATTATGGTACTGAACATAGGAGGGTTGCTGTTTGTATTTGTTGGCATGCCCCCTCAATTTTTACTACACTTAAGAAATTTCCCAGCAGTGCTCAAAATGATTTAAGACTAAAATCTTGTGCAGAGCATGCAAATGTGCTTAGCAACTAGAGAGTGGGTTTAAGCATGTCTTGTCATTTATTAAAATCACTGGTGATGTATTGATAAAATCAATATTAGCCATCTGCAAACAGCAAATGTAAAAAAATAAAATAAAAAAAAACGTGGATATGTGCTATTAAGACCTTGATTTTAAAATGACAAAACCAGACATGCAGTAAACAGCAGTAAAATGTGTGCAACGAGATATTACCAGAACAACATTTAAACATATACACTCTTTTATTAGTACAATGTCACATCAGTCAAGTAAGCCAACTGTAGCGGGGTCCCCTTTAAGACTCCCAGGACTACCTTACCCAGAACCCCTTTCGGCAATGTTTCCACCCCCAGACTCATGGGAGGGGTTATATAAGGAGGAGGCGAGGCGGAGCTCGGTCTCTTTGGGACACGAGACTTCAGTGGAGAGATCTTCCTGTGCGGATCCGCTGTGGTGCAAGGCCTGAAGCCTGGGGCCTTGCGCTGCTACCCAAAAGAGCCTTCCACCCCATCTCGAGCCTAGGTGACATCTGACTCAGTTTCTTCAACTGCTGCTGAGCCGGAGACCCGACCGCTGCGGATGCTGTGTGTGGAGACACAGCGGGTGGAAGTTCCCGGACTGGGATCACGTCCGGAGGGGTGAGCGAGCGCAATGCTCAATCCATAAATACTGTATACCATGGATATGCTATTAGCGGACCTCCAGCTGTTGCAAAACTACAAGTCCCATGATGCCTCTGCCTCTGGGTGTCATGCTTGCTGCTGTCAGAGTCTCGCTATGACTCATGGGACTTGTAGTTTGGCAACAGCTGGAGGTCCGCTAATTGCATATCCCTGCTGTATACCATTGTAAGGCCTACAGGCTGCCGTGGCCCACCAGTTCCTATTCAGTTCTGTTTCCCCACTGGAGATCCATAGCAGAACTGAGTCAAACAGATCTCTAGTGGAGTGTACTGTGTTGGCATTTTTACCCCCCCCCCCCCTTTGGATTACAAATGTGTTCCTGAAATGTGCACCATCGTTCAAAGACTTGCATGCAAAGAATTTTACCCCCCTAGAGACTGAGTTATATGGTCAGGCCTGGCCATCTAGATAGTTTATTTAGTTGCTGCGCCATAGGGTGCATAGTGAGGTACTGTTACACGTGGCGCGTGTGCGCCATATCTTTTTAGTTATAGTGTGACTATTGCTGCAGGGCTCTGCAGATAGATTCAAGTGATCTGTTACAACTGTTGATTTTATTGCCAGTAGAAAGTAAATTTGTTATTCTTCTATCACTGCATTGGTGTCTGAATTTAACCATAGAGCATAAGATATATATATATATTACCCTAGACTAACTGTGCCAGAAGGGGGTTGAGTAAATTGCCGGGGGTTGGCGGAGCTGTCTTCAGGGCCCAAACTAAATCTGCGGCCCTCTTAACTGAAGGTATCGCTACACGTGGGGGTTCTCGTCCGGGATCCTGATACAGCAGGTGAACGCCAGAGGTACCGGCATGGACCCGCTAACAGTAAAAGCGTGGTGTGAAACATCCAGAGCAGACCCGGGCATGTCGGTAGTCACCAACCTCCCGGGAGAGGAGTGGTCGACAGAGACGGTAGAGCAGCTAATGGTGTCCGTGTCCCCAGATTATACACCGAGGGTGACGGAGATAAAACCAGACCCAGATACCTCGTATCAGTATGCACTAGTGGAGTACTGGGGCGGGATGCCAGAGACTTTCAAGCACAAATGTGTGCGGACGCCAGACAACAAAACCTATAGGTTAACGCACGCCATGACTATAAAGAAGGAGCCATCATCAATGGGATCACCGCAAGCGGCAACCCGTGTCTCACCTGAAAGAAGAGACAGGGTGACGCCTCCGGGGGCACCTGCACCCGTCACTGCCATATCACCAGAACTGATAAATGCCATAGGGGATCTGCTAACCAAATGTCAGAAGACAAGCACGGTGCATGTAGAGACTAGCTACCGGAGACTAAAGACATTCTCAGGGAAGCTCCCTGTCCCTGCAGGGGAAGAAGATTTTGATACCTGGGTGGAGCAGGCATTGCAGGCAGTAGAGGCATGGGAGGTGCCTGAAGCGCAGAAGAGGCAACAAGTGATAGAAAGCCTCAAAGGCGCAGCAGCAGAAGCAGTGAAAAGTTTTTGGTTTGGGAATGCAGACTGCACGGCTCAAGACTGTCTAGCCATGCTACAGGAAGAGTTTGGTCAATTGGAAAAGGTGACAGAGATGGTCTACCAATTTGAACATACTTTCCAACAGCCGAAGGAGAAACTTTCAGAGTATGTTAGGAGACTGAACAGGTTGCTGTGCAAGATTGTGTTGAAGAAGGGAATGAAGCCCCAAGATACAGATGCGGCAAGAATGAAGCAAGTCTTAAAGGGAGCATTGCGCTCTGATCCAGTCTGGCTGCACCTGAAAACCTCGGGAGGAGGAACGGTTACGTCACTCACTTACTCTGATTTGATAAAAATCATCAGAGATGAGGAGGCACTACAACAGGACCAGCAAATGATTAAGACAAATGTTGCCCCCGCACAGGTGTTAGTCAACCCAGTAATGACCCCTGAAAGAGACTCAGAGGTAGACACTTTAAGATCACAAATGTCCAGGGTGTTAGAGATGTTGACCTCTTTGATAGCAAAAGATCCAGAGGGCCCCAGGAGAGAAGTACCAAGGAAGGAACTATTCCCAATTGCCTCAGCACCCGCATCTTTACAAGAATGGGGAGATATAGTCTGCTTTAACTGTGGAGGAATTGGCCATATTGCAGCTACATGTTCCAGTCCCAAGAAGAAGAAAACAGATAACCGCAAGCCGGCGGGAAACTCCAGAGGGCCCCGGTGAAGGAGTCAACCGGGTGCCCATCATCTTCAGTGAGCTCCAAGCTGAATGCGAAGCAGAAGAAAAGAGGAGATAAAACCCCTCAGAAGAAACACAACATTCCTCAACAGAGATACACCCCAGAGAAAGGGGGCAAGACCCCTCAGAAGGGGCACAGCATTCCCCAGAGGGGATGCACACCTAAGAAAAACAATAATATCCCTCAGCGGGTCTGTACACCCATTGAAAGGAGGGAAATCAATGCATACCAGGCTCAAGAAAGACTAAAGGCCAAAGGGAGTTGGACGAGAGAGAGTCCGAAGGGAAAGGACCAGAAGAAGGCAACCCCTGCCAGGCCATATCCGGAGAAGCTGGTAGGCCCATCTCCTATAGTGCCCATTCAAGTGGAGGGAGTCTACACCAGAGCCATCTTGGATACTGGGGCACAAGTGACCCTATTATACCGGGATTTCGACGATAAGCACTTGAGTCACCTGCCCATCCAGAAGATAGAGGAACTGGAAATATGTGGGATTGGAACCCAGAGCTTCCCCTACGATGGCTATCTGCCCGTCAATTTGACCTTTGACCCATCTGTGGCTGGGAAGACTGAAGTGTTTGACACCCTGGCAGTTGTGTGCCCTCGGCCGCCAGGAGCCAACAAGAGTTCCCTTATAATAGGGACGAACACGGACCTGGTCCGAAGACTCCTAACCCCTCTAGTGAAAGAGAAGGGGGCCAGCGGCCACCAAGATCCACCCCATGCTGAAGACGGCCTACCAATGGCTGGTCCTAGAGCAGAAGACCCCTGGGGAGGGGATAGGGAAGGTGTGGAGACTTGGAAGAGAAGGGGTAGTGTTGCAGCCCGGCGAAGTAACCTGTCTCAGAGCCACTGTGAAGCTTACTTGGGAGCAACCTGGACCCTTTGTCATGCTGGAATCTGACCCAAGGGAAGAGTCCTCCGGTCTGGAAGTGATACCAGAAGTGATTCCGCTGAAGGCCCTGAAGAAGGCCCATTGTAGAGTTCCAGTGAGTGTTAGGAATACTACAGGTGGCCCCATGGAAATCCCAGCCAGGATGCTGCTGGCCCAGGTGAGCCCTGCTGCCCCGGTTACCCTGTCAGAAGTCAAGGGGACGGGTGAAGGAGGAGACGTTTGGGAGAAGCTGTCCATGGAAAACTCGAATCTGCCCAGGGCTTGGAAAGACAGAGCCAAGGCCCAGTTGAACAGATGGGAAAAGATCTTCTCCAAAGATGAGTTCGATGTGGGGTGTGCAAGGAGTGCCACCCATCGAATCCGCCTCCAAGAAGACAAGCCCTTCAGAGAGAGGGTCAGGCGGGTCCCAATAGCAGATCTGGAGGATCTAAGGGAACAACTCGCAGAACTCAAGAGGACTGGTGTGATCCGGGAGTCTAGAAGCCCCTATGCCTCCCCGATAGTGGTGGTCAGGAAGAAGAATGGGTCGTTGAGGCTCTGTATAGACTACAGGACTCTCAACAGGAGAACCATCCCCGACCAGTACACCACTCCGAGGATACAGGACGCTTTACAGAGTTTGTCTGGAGCCAAGTGGTTCAGCGTTATGGATCTCAAGAGTGGATACTACCAGATCCCTATGCATCCAGAAGACAAGGAGAAGACAGCCTTCATAACCCCAGTGGGGTTCTTTGAGTTTGATCGAATGCCTCAGGGACTGTCTGGAGCTCCTGCTACCTTCCAACGTCTCATGGAGAAGACTGTAGGAGACATGAACCTTATTGAAGTCCTTGTATACCTGGACGATGTCATTGTCTTTGGGAGAACCTTGGAAGAACACGAAGAGAGGCTGGAAAAAGTGTTGAGAAGACTCAGTGAGGAGAGACTCAAGCTTTCGCCTGAGAAGTGTCGGTTCTACCAGTCTTCTGTGAACTATCTGGGGCACATAGTGTCTGAAGAAGGGGTGGCCACAGACCCTGAGAAATTGGAGGCATTTACCTCCTGGGATACAGGACGCTTTACAGAGTTTGTCTGGAGCCAAGTGGTTCAGCGTTATGGATCTCAAGAGTGGATACTACCAGATCCCTATGCATCCAGAAGACAAGGAGAAGACAGCCTTCATAACCCCAGTGGGGTTCTTTGAGTTTGATCGAATGCCTCAGGGACTGTCTGGAGCTCCTGCTACCTTCCAACGTCTCATGGAGAAGACTGTAGGAGACATGAACCTTATTGAAGTCCTTGTATACCTGGACGATGTCATTGTCTTTGGGAGAACCTTGGAAGAACACGAAGAGAGGCTGGAAAAAGTGTTGAGAAGACTCAGTGAGGAGAGACTCAAGCTTTCGCCTGAGAAGTTTTGGTTCTACCAGTCTTCTGTGAACTATCTGGGGCACATAGTGCATGAAGAAGGGGTGGCCACAGACCCTGAGAAATTGGAGGCATTTACCTCCTGGCCACGACCCACCACAGTAACAGAACTCAGATCCTTCTTGGGGTTCTGCTCCTATTACAGGAGGTTTGTGAAAGGATTCGCCCGAATTGCCAGACCATTGAATGAACTACTCAAGACCGAGGGGGAAGAGGATGACTCAGGGCCCAGGAAGCCGGTCAGAGTCAGTCAGAGATCAGTGGAACCAAAAGTGTGAAGAGGCCTTCCAGGCATTGAAGAAGAGCCTAACCACTGCACCAGTCTTGGCCTACGCAGACCCAACCAAACCCTATGAACTACATGTAGATGCTAGTCATGACGGTCTGGGAGGAGTACTTTACCAAGAACACGAAGGACAACTGCGGCCTGTTGCCTACGTGAGCAGGAGCCTGACCCCCTCTGAGAAGAACTACCCCACTCACAAGCTGGAGTTCCTGGCCCTTAAGTGGGCGGTAGTAGACAAGCTCAAAGACTACCTGTATGAGGCGGAGTTCACTGTGAAGACCGACAACAACCCCCTTACCTACCTTTTCACCACAGCAAAGCTGGACGACACTGGACACAGGTGGCTAGCCGCACTGTCTGGATTCAATTTCAGCCTAAACTACAGGCCAGGGGCTGGAAATCGAGATGCGGATGCTCTGTCCAGGAGATCTCATGCCCCCACCGGTGACATAGAAGATTGGACTCAAGTGGCACCTGACGGGGTGCGGGCCCTTTGTCAAGGGGCTGAATTACAAGCCAGAGGAAGCTCAAGGGCAGAAGAGATAGGAGTTACCATGGTAGGAGTCCCCAAACAATACTGTGGAGTAACCCAACTGGAGGAAGACCATCTGCCGAAACTGTCCAAGAAGGAACTGAGATGCGACCAATTAGAAGACCCCATGGGGAAATTGGTTCTGGAAGCCCTGGAGAATCAGGATCCAAATAGACTCCTGTGCCACTCCTCAAAGGAAGCTCGCCTGTTTAGGAAAGAGTGGGACAGGTTGCAGGTGCATCAGGGAGTGGTCTACCGAAGGGGCCCATCTGATGACCTGGAAGATAAATGGCAATTGTTCCTTCCGGAAAAACATCAAGAGAATGTTCTGATTGCCCTACATGACAATCACAGCCACCTAGGGGCGGAAAGGACCTTTCAACTCGTCAGAAGTCGGTTCTATTGGCCCTACATGAGGGCAGAAGTGGAAGAGTACTGCCATTCATGTGCACACTGCATCCAGAGGAAGACTTTACCCCATCAAGCTGCCCCAATGGGCCATCTACAAAGTCAAGGCCCAATGGATCTGGTATGCATTGATTTTCTCTGCCTCGAACCCGACCTGAGTGGACTAGGAAATGTTCTGGTGATAACCGATCATTTCACCCGGTATGCCCAAGTTTTCCCAACCAAAGACCAGAAGGCTTCCACAGTAGCCAAGGTACTTGTGGAGAAGTATTTTGTCCATTATGGGCTGCCACAGCGACTCCATTCAGATCAAGGAAGGGACTTTGAGAGTCGGCTGATCCGGAAACTCCTGGATTCGTTAGGAATCAAGAAAACCCGAACCACACCTTACCACCCACAGGGAGATACGCAATCTGGGGGTCCCTGGAAAACACAAACTTGCAGACAGATGGAGATCTGAACCCTATGTCATCTGTAGGAAGCTGCTGGGCCTACCTGTCTACAAGTTGAAGCCAGAAGGGAAGGTAGGACCACTGAAGACGTGGCATCGAAACCACCTGCTCCCACTTGCTGAAGCGGTCAGGATACCTCCAGTGAGGGACTCTCCTGAACCAGTCTCTATTCTGGATACCCCCAGGCCAAACACTCGGTCCCAGACCTTTCGGGCTGAAGATGGAGAGGCCTCTGAACTTAGTGGAGATGAAGGAAGAGAACTTGACTGGCTGTGGCCTTCCCCAACTCCAGGAACTTCTGCTATAGATCTTCCAACCACTGAAGACACTATAGATAGACAACTGAATGCAGAAGCCACTGAGTTCATCCCATCTAGTCCTTCATCAGATTCCTGGGAAGATGTCTGTGATACTTACTCTGAAAAAGACCCTAGAGACTCTATGTATCCCTCGGCTCCTGAAGCAGATGTTCCAGAGCCCGCCGTGTTGCCCGAACCTGCTACCGAAGAAGAGCCTGTGGCACCAGAGCCAGAAACCCCAAGAGAGCAAAGAGCTCGAAGAGTCATAAGGCCTCCCAAAAAGTTGACTTACCCACAAATGGGGAAGAGCTCAGAAGATTCTGTGGTCACTGCCAGGTGGAGTGCAGAGAATCCGGATCCCTCCACTGTTCATTTGGTGGAGGGCAACCCCCACTCACTCTCTGGCACAGTTAGGCAGGCCACCCATGATAGTGTGACCTGTGGGCAAGGGAATTCAACCCCTCGGTTTTGGTGGGAATTCCCTATGCCAACATCTTACGCAATGTTGTCTAGGGTTGTACGCAATGTATGCTAGAATTATCTTTGGGGACCAAAGAGTTTAGGTGGGGGGAGTGTGTAGCGGGGTCCCCTTTAAGACTCCCAGGACTACCTTACCCAGAACCCCTTTCGGCAATGTTTCCACCCCAGAGACTCATGGGAGGGGTTATATAAGGAGGAGGCGAGGCAGAGCTTGGTCTCTTTGGGACACGAGACTTCAGTGGAGAGATCTTCCTGTTCGGATCCGCTGTGGTGCAAGGCCTGAAGCCTGGGGCCTTGCGCTGCTACCCAAAAGAGCCTTCCACCCCATCTCGAGCCTGGGTGACATCTGACTCGGTTTCTTCAACTGCTGCTGAGCCAGAGACCCGACCTCTGCGGACGCTGTGTGTGGAGACACAGCGGGTGGAAGTTCCCGGACTGGGATCGCGTCCGGAGGGGTGAGCGAGTGCAATGCTCAATCCATAAATACTGTATACCATTGTTAGGCCTACAAACTGCCGTGGCCCACCAGTTCCTATTCAGTTCTGTTTCCCCACTGGAGATCCATAGCAGAACTGAGTCAAACGGATCTCTAGTGGAGTGTACTGTGTTGGCATTTTTACCCCCCCCCCTTTGGATTACAAATGTGTTCCTGAAATGTGCACCACCGTTGAAAGACTTGCATGCGAATAATTTTACCCCCCTAGAGACTGAGTTATATGGTCAGGCCTGGCCATCTAGATAGTTTATTTAGTTGCTGCGCCATAAGGTGCATAGTGAGGTACTGTTACACGTGGCGCGTGTGCGCCATATCTTATTAGTTATAGTGTGACTATTGCTGCAGGGCTCTGCAGATAGATTCATGTGATCTGTTACAACTGTTGATTTTATTGCCAGTAGAAAGTAAATTCATTATTCTTCTATCACTGCATTGGTGTCTGAATTTAACCATAGAGCATAAGATATATATATATATATTACCCTAGACTAACTGTGCCAGAAGGGGGTCGAGTAAATTGCCGGGGGTTGGCGGAGCTGTCTTCAGGGCTCAAACTAAATCTGCGGCCCTCTTAACTGAAGGTATCGCTACACAACATTTCAGGGTCATGCAATATCCCATCATTAAGGTGACATAGTGACAACATATTGAAATAGGCCACTATGTTGCCTTGAGGTAGGAACCTTGCATGGCCTTGAAATGCTGGCTTAATTGAGCAATTGTTGCTTTTTTGTATTTGATACAGACCCACACCGGAATTCTTCAGCTGCTTTGCAAAGGTGATGTGTGTTTTTTGTACCTTTTAGGATGGGGCTGCTTCCAGGTGAGCCTGTTCTTAGTTTGTGCATTGCTATATTTGCACCACACTAGTTTTGCACTTTACTACTCCTATTACTCCTATTTTAGATAAGTGGAGAGTTCCTGCTTGATTTACTTGCAGTAAAAAAAGAAGGCCCTACATCTATTTCAGATATTCATCATATATGGTTCAGCATGGGCAAAATAAATATTGAATTGAATATTTTCAAACCAAAGAGCAGAAAAAAAGAATTGTCTGATGAATGTTATCAGTTTGTAGCCAACTACAAAAGTGGAGCACCAAAACATTGGGGGGCTTGTCAACTCTGGAATAATAATGGAATTCAGGGAGAACATGGCCCCATATCATGCCTCTAATACCCAGCCACTTTAAGACAGCCTTGCTCAGTTGAATGCCAAGTTGTATCTCTTCAGGTTGTGCATCCCAGTTCGCCCCCCTGAAAACATAAGAGTCTCCCAAGATCCACACAAGGCCCTGAGGAAAGCCTGCAACAAGAAAACAAAATACAAAAAAGAAAACATAGAGCCCAATAGAAAAGCACAAAAAAAACAAGGTAAGAACAACAAGCAACATAACAGCAGATGTGGGTGGACATAAATTTTCTACATGTCTCACAACCTGATGACTCAAACCCCATCAAGCCACCTCCGTAGCTGTCCCCACTTGGAAGGAATGAGTATGAAACTGAAAACGGTTCTGCCCAAATCAGCCAGACAACGCTTGAAAACTTCTACAAACTGAAAACGTGACAAGGATGATCCATCCACATGCCGCAACAATGGACCCTGCACAGACCCCCAGACCTGTACATACGGCTGTACCGCAAGAACCGGGCAGACTATCCCAGGAAGCATTTTAAACAATGTCACAGCCTCACCTTTTCCTAACTGATGAGTTTTTGAACTTCTCATATGGAGCCGGGTACTACTGTCAGCGACATGTTTATCCGAATATGTCAACCCACCCACACCGCTTTTGTTCTCACTCAATAACTCTCCAATTCGCAGTGTCCCAAAAAAGCTAAGGCAAAAGCTGCCATAAATAGCTGCACCTCATAAGGGGAGGTGCAAATCCTAGGCAATATCCCCACTAGCTCCTGGAGCAAATCAAAATACACCTTGTATCCATTACCACACACCCACACTGAAACCCTTTCATCGCCTGTCGCACCATAAGGTCTTTGGTAACATCACCCAGGCCTTGCAGCTTGAAAGGTAAAGCTAAAGTGGCCAACCTCCTGTTAATTTTGGATACAGATGTGCCCAAGCAGGGAAAGTCTGTCCCGATCAGAAAAGCAACCACCAACCAGGGGCGGATCCAGGGGGGGGCAACAGGGCAATTGCCCCCCCGAGACCATCTGTCACACTCACTTGCTTGCTCTGTTTGTTTTTTTTGCACCTGATCTCCCGGAATTTGGGGACCCGTTACCGGCCAGCCATACTTGGCATACATATAGCCCCATGTCTCCTCTACAAGTGTGCAAAGTTTGGTGTCTGGGAGACCTACGGCCGGGGAGAACCGATTTTTCCAAGTCGGGCATCCCTTCCATAGACTCCAATGTTAAACGGTAATTTCTCCGGTAACTTTGCGGACCCGGTACCTTCCATAGACTCCCATGTTAAACATCAGTCTAGTCATGGGAACAGTGAAGCATGGGCACAGTGAGGCATGGGCACAGTGAGGCACACAGTGAGGCATGCAGATGGACACCCTAGGCTTATACTTGAGTCAAAAAGTTTTCCCAGTTTTTTGGGATAAAATTAGGTGCCTCGGCTTATCTTCGGGTCGGCTTATACTCAAGTATATACAGTACTTGTTCTGCGGCTGCCGCTGACTCTCTGAGTCTCTCTCTCAGTTTCTCACATCAGTCGATCAGCGGCGCCGAGAGAGAGACTCGTCTAATGTAGTTACGCGGCGCACTGACACTATACCAGGAGCGGAGGAGGAGGTGGGTGGAGCCTCTTCCCTGCACTCGTTGCTAACGCCTGGGCCGCTTGGCGTCTAGCAACGAGTGACGTCAGTGAGTCACGACGGGTCGCTCTGCGGGCATTTGCGATAGCGTGCGGCTCCACAGATGGGTAAGAAAGCGGGCGGCTCTGCTTGCGGCGCGGTTTGTGGGCGGGCGGCGCGGTTCGTGTGCAGACCGTGCTGCTCAGTGTGTTGGCAGCGCAGGTGAGAGTGAGAGAGCAGGCTCAGTGTGGCAGCTGGCCAATCAGCTAGCCGGGAGCGGGGGAGCAGAGAGATGAGATCATCTCTTACTGCCCGTGCCTGCCCTGCATTCCTTCAGTGACTTCCGCCCTCACTGTGCAGGCAGCAGAGAGATTACATTATCTCTCTGCTGCCTGACTCTGGGACACAGCAAGAGACAACCAAAACTACACCTTAGCAGGCAAGTTAGTGACAATCCACAAGGTGTGGCAGGCGACGTGGCAAGTGACAATCCACAAATTGTGGCAGGTGACGTGGCAAATGACAATCTGCATCTGGTGGCAGGCAAGTGACAATCAGCAAGGTGTGGCAGGTGACATGGCAAGTGACAATCCGCAAGGTGTGGCAGGTGATGTGGCAAGTGACAATCCGCAACGTGTGGCAAGTGACGCGCTCAGGGCTCCCACTAATTGCAGGCGATGGTGGCAAGTGACACACTCGGGGCTCCCACTGATTCTGCATTGAACTATTTAATTTTATATTACAATGTAATAACAGAAATAATGCGCTTCAATCATCCTGACACCATAACAACCATGGTGCCGGGATGATTGAAGCGCCGACACCAGCCATTTCCACGATAAATTTCCCACAAAAAAACATATTTTTTGGCAGTGCCCCTCCCGAGAAAAGACTCTGGATCCGCCCCTGTCACCAACGGAACTCACCAATTCGGACCATTCCCTCCAAACCCACAAGTATGCTGCCCAGGTACCTCAGGCACTCACCGAGCGTCCCAATAGTGCACCAGCTATTCCAATGCCATTCTCCAAAGATGTTCCCCTATTCACATATGCATATGTTGAGCATCCATGCTGTGTCTGCAAAATAACAATAACAATGATTGTTAACACTGAAGCAGGTCCAACTGAAAGGTACTTAGCATGTAAACTCAGGCCTGAAACAACATGCACTTTACCATGTTACCACCAGTCATATTAAGCACATGCCAGCTGCCACATTTCAATACTTTGGCAACTACACCATTGGCAAGACACCTTCTTTCAGACTTACAGCTATCTATCATTAGCAAGTACACAAAAAATCATGAAAAAATCGTAAAATATATATATATATATATATATATATATATATATATATATATATATTAAATGGGTTATATACTATTTATTAAAAATAAATAAAAAACAGGAAATACTATGTTAAGCCAAGGATTTATTGAATAATCAGTAAAATAATTTGTCTGGCTGCCTTTACAGGACAAAAAGTATTTATTTTCCTTAGGGCAAATGGGACCATGATTAACAATTGGGGGGACACTGATGTAAGGTGGAATTGATGTAAGAGGGGACATTGATATAAAGGGGGGACTGATGTAAGGAGGGGCTCTGAAGTAAAGGGGGATACTAATGTAAGGTGGGGCATTGATATAAGGGGGGATGTAAGGCAGGAATCTGATGTAAAAGGGGATTCTGATAATAGGAGGGACTCTCCTTACAGCACTTTCCCCCATTACTTTAAAATCCCCTCTAACATCAGAGTCCCTCCTATCATCAGAATCCCCTAACTAATGTTAAGGTTGGATTCTAACACTGATGCAATATACAGTAAACCCCCGTTATATCGCGGTTCAGTTTTCGCTGTCCCGGTATATTGCGGTTTTTCTGTAAGACCTATTAACAATATTTTATTGATTAAATCATTGTTAATTAAATATTTTTGTGTTTTCCATTGCTCTTGCTATGTCTCTCAGTATCTTTTATGTGTTTAAATGTGTTTCTATTGGTTTAAAAGTGTGTTTAAAGACCTTAAAATGCTTTTAAAGTACAGTGAAAGTTATAAAAACATGCCTAGTGTGTATTTAAATAGGGTATTTCTATTTTGCGGATTTTCACTTATTGCGGGTGGGTCTGGAACGTAACCCCCGCGATGGAGGGGGGTTTACTGTAATAATATTGTAAAAAATCATTTATAAAAACGAAACAAAAAAAACTACTGACATTGTTCTCTTTCGGGGACGGGGGCAAACTGAGTCTTTGCCACTGGGTGAAAGAATGTTTAGCTTTGCCACTGTTTGTCTCATATGTAAGATGTTCCAATATGCTAACTGATGCTTTCACCTTTAGATGAGCAAACCAATGTGGAGATCTCTTTTTGATATACAACCCAATTGTCAGTATTTAAGCTGCTGTTTTTTTTTCATTTGATCTTTTATTTAAATAGCCTTTCACACACAGACCTTCTGCTATGGCTTATCGGTCTATATATCTGCTGTCACAAAAATGTATTTCTAAACATGACTATGAGCTTGATTTACAACACCAGCCAAAGGTACTCTATTTTCAGCCATGTGACTGTATTTGTCAAATCTCTTTGGACTGAGACTTTTAAATAAGCATCCTTATATTGGTTTATTAGCTTTGTGAACTGAGCCTTGTATGTGTTTTCTTTATTAAACAAGCTGTTAAAAGAGAAGTATGGGAATACTATTTTTTTAATCATACTTATGTAGCGGGTGTTTACTTTCCCGCCAGTAATTTTGAATTTTTGCGGTGACACCAGTGGTTTATCTCCGGCGGTCCACCGGGTGGCGCTGTCACTTTGGGCCGATGGACGAATCATTGCTGGGTCGAATCCTTTTTTGTCCTACTTCGGCAGCCGTGTGGTGGGGCGGGGAACCCACTACGCATGCCGGGGAGGGGTATAAAGGGGGCCGGCCATTTTGTCACGGGGTTCGTTGTCCCTGGCACCTTTAGCCTGCGGACGGAGTTCGTGTTTTTCGTCCTCTGGGCACTAGGCCTAGAGGGCCACCGGAGGTTGTGTTCCATCTCAGGCACCCTTAGCCTGAGATGAGGTACTTGGACGGAGGTCCGGAACTCAGTGCCCAACACTGAGTTCCGCGAGGGAAGGATCCTAGGGTGCTCCGGAGGTGGACGCCTTAATCCGAGGTGGACGTAATGGACCAGGGAGAGCTCCTCATCTGAAGACCCGGTGCAGCATACTGCCGGTGACGGGTGAGCCTCTTGTCGAAGACCGTCCGGAAGGTGAATTTCCCTCGTGCGGAGACCATAGCCCACTCTTTGGAGAAGAGTGGAGGAAAGAACTTGTGTCTGGGCCTATGTATCTACACTTTCACACCTCCTGTTCTGTTTGTAAGCAAGTAAGTCTCTGAATAAAGGAGTGTTGGACTTGCAACGTTGTGAGACTCAGTTTCCTGGCAGACGGTTGGATTCGATGCACAATACAGGCCCGAAGGTAAAGAAATAACTCTGGCCAATACCACTTATACATCTGTGGTGGAAGCCCGGCGTAGCGGACCCACTCCCTTTCCCATCATACCCCTAGACCAGAGACATTGCGAGCGTGAACTTTAATAGAGGGGATTGGGAGTGTGGGACCATTGCCCGCTACACGTGGGGGCTCGGGTCCGGGATGTGTGTTGTGCATCACTTGTTAGAAGAGCGTGTCTGCCGGGAAGAGTCAAGTGCATAGGCCGAAGTGCAGCCCTACTCGAAAGTCGTGGACATGACCTCAGACGAGGAAAGGCCCGCGCAGGCAGAGTGGTGAAAGGGGGAAAGCCCAGCCGTGTGATGGACTACACGTGGGGGTTTTTAATTGCACTGCGCCATCAGACACAAGCCCCCGCCGCTTAGTTCGTGGGCGTGTCTCAAGCAACCAAGTGGAAAGCCCACAAACTGGAGCAAAAGGGGAGGAGTCCAATACGTGTGACGGACTACACGTGGGACATTGGCGCGAAAACTCAGCATTGTACGATGGAACAGCAACAGGTCGCCATGTTTGGACCCGCCTCGTGGATCCCGGTTCACCCGGCAACTACAACCCTGACTGCTGCTGCTCTGATCACGGATACGGAGATCCGGCTGAAGCCAAGGGGTCGGTTCGTCCTATATTCCTGCATGGACGTGGAGGCCCTGGGCATGATTTGTCCTGGGTGCTCGGGACTGGTATGTTTGCTGAAGCCCTTTGGACGGTGTAAGGCCTGTGGGGAGTTCATGTTCGAGGTGGATCCGGCGGTGGAGAGGCCGAAAACCATCTACCCAGGCCGGGTTTCAGGCATCGCCACACAGAAGGCAGGAGTCACAGCAGTGAGAGTCGCCCCTGCGCACACTGCAACGACCGCGGTGGAGGTCATGAAGCACCAACGGGAGAAATCCTAGGATGCTGACTCGGTCACCACTGTCTCACAGCGTCCGCCACCGAAGAAGAGAACCAGCGTGGTAGCCCCGACCAGCGGTGGTGGTGGACGGTCTCGCGCGCTTACGCCAGGCCCGAATGGATCCGTAGACGAGAGTTCCGGACATCCCAGAAAAGGCCAAGGTAAGCCGGCTGAGAAGACTTGGTGTGAGGGAGGATGTGTCAGGAAGGCATGGCCTAGCAAGTCTCCGGAGTGTGGGTGTTCTGTTTCCACACAGGGCTGCATGCCCGCGGAGGAGTGTGACACTTCTGACCTGGAGTCTCTCTCTGATATGGGAGATGATGTCCAAATAGACGATTTGTTTGCCGAGAAGGGCTGGGACAAGGCACCGCTTGCTGCATTCCGGGGGTTTCGGAATTCGCCTATGTCTGTGGGAGAGAGCACACCAAGGGTGGAGGCATCAGCGCCTGAAGGAGAATCTTTCCCTGAACTTGTTCCTGTATCACCGGTGTCACACGCACCTGACACTGGGGCAAAGAAACTTTTATTGAGGCCTCCAATGCCTAGATTAGAGGTGGTCAAGGCACCGCGCCACCCAGATGTGGTCGTTCTGCCCGGGGAAGGGGACAGATCAACCATGCCTCCTTTGGCGAGATTACAGAGACTGTAGATCAGCACTTGAAGTCACTAACTTTGCCGCACCCACGTTTCTACCTCTAGGAGAAAGAGACTCCGTTTGTGTTATGCTACTGAACTTTCTGGGGCAATTGTGTTTTTGTGTGCCTGAAAGAAAAGAGAAAGGAACTGTTCCTGGTCATATTTTCCCGCCAAGAGATCATAGACTCTGGGGTAGTTAGCTTTAGGGAAGGAAAGAGAAGAATTTCCATGGGTGCAGTTACCGTGATGCTGTCACCAGGTAGCAGTGTTGCGCAATGTTACAACCACTTTTCACGCACCCACTCTTTGGAGAAAGAGGGATTTCTTTTAGGAGAAATTTCTTTTACTCCCACACACGAATACATGTGTGAGGATTTACATGTTGGTTTCTCTTGTTTTTTCCCTCTGCAGGAGAACGTCCCAGCAAGATTTTAGACTCTGGGGAGGTCTTTAGTCAGGATGGGGAGGGAAAAAAGTAAATGTTAATATGCAACCTTGAAATGTTTGATTATGTCTTTTGCTCCTCTTTTCTTTTTATTACAGGAGCTCAGACACAACTTTGCAATAAGATAGTGTTTCCAAAAGTTTTTGTGTTTTTCAAAATGTTAACGGTTTCTGGACTGAATCATGTCAGCCGTTGAGGATGTGGTTTACTCCAGACACTGGGGACCAGTGTCAAAAGACAGAGGGGAGTATGTAGCGGGTGTTTACTTTCCCGCCAGTAATTTTGAATTTTTGCGGTGACACCAGTGGTTTATCTCCGGCGGCCCACCGGGTGGCGCTGTCACTTTGGGCCGACGGACGAATCATTGCTGGGTCGAATCCTTTTTTGTCCTACTTCGGCAGCCGTGTGGTGGGGCGGGGAACCCGCTACGCATGCCGGGGAGGGGTATAAAGGGGGCAGGCCATTTTGTCACGGGGTTCGTTGTCCCTGGCACCTTTAGCCTGCGGACGGAGTTTGTGTTTTTCTTCCTCTGGGCACTAGGCCTAGAGGACCACCGGAGGTCGTGTTCCATCTCAGGCACCCTTAGCCTGAGATGAGGTACTTGGACGGAGGTCCGGAACTCAGTGCCCAACACTGAGTTCCGCGAGGGAAGGATCCTAGGGTGCTCCGGAGGTGGACGCCTTAATCCGAGGTGGACGTAATGGACCGGGGAGAGCTCCTCATCTGAAGACCCGGTGCAGCATACTGCCGGTGACGGGTGAGCCTCTTGTCGGAGACCGTCCGGAAGGTGAATTTCCCTCGTGCGGAGACCATAGCCCACTCTTTGGAGGAGAGTGGAGGAAAGAACTTGTGTCTGGGCCTATGTATCTACACTTTCACACCTCCTGTTCTGTTTGTAAGCAAGTAAGTCTCTGAATAAAGGAGTGTTGGACTTGCAACGGTGTGAGACTCAGTTTCCTGGCAGACGGTTGGATTCGATGCACAATACAGGCCCGAAGGTAAAGAAATAACTCTGGCCAATACCACTTATACATCTGTGGTGGAAGCCTGGCGTAGCGGACCCACTCCCTTTCCCATCATACCCCTAGACCAGAGACATTGCGAGCGAGAACTTTAATAGAGGGGATTGGGAGTGTGGGACTATTGCCCGCTACACTTACCTAGGTCCCCGGCTCTAACACTGAGAACTGAGAGATAAAACACCACGATTGCTCGGTTCTCAGCTCCAGAAGCAGAGAGCTGGTGACTGTCAGTCAGCCAGCTCAGCCTCTCAGTGGCTCGCTGAGAGGCTGAGCTGGGTGCCAGTCCAGGCATGTGGGCGGATCCCGACCATATGGTCGCAATCTTGCCTGAGCCTGTACCGACAGCTTTGGCTATACTTCTCCTTTAATAAAATTGTTTAAAAATGCGGCATTATTTTCTCAATGAAAATGGATCGCATGATTTTCCTGCAGCATTATTCACTCATTTCTACTGGTTACCAAACTGTTTTGCAGCCCAGTCATTGCAAGCCTTATGTACAGTAAGTACGTCACACCACATTTTAATTGGGCCCCTCATGTTACTGTTTTAAGCAGTATGTTGTGTATAGTATGCAAAGTATGACTCTTGTGGCACTTTCTGAAATACTAATGCCTATATATATGCTAATTTGCCTGGTTCAAGGTTTAACTTTTAATTTGGATCAGGTCTATTTTTTTAAGGCAGCTTCTGAGAAACTATTGGCAGTTTTCATGACAGCTTTTGCCAAGTTCTAAGGATTGAAGCGGACCTAAACCTAGAAAAGTGGGTAGGCGTGCAATGCATCCGTTTTAGGCTTCCTACACTTTCTCATACTTCCCCACAGACTTAGCTAATATATATATATATATATATATATATATATATATATAGGAACTGTTGTTGTGGATTTGTAGTGCTGTGCAGAAGCCTTTTCTGCTCCAGGTGTTCCTGCTAGATATATAGTTAGAACTTTAACCTCCACTGCAGCAACAGCTTAGCTTTGTCAATGGCAATGGAAGAGCAGCACACTAATGAGTTATCACTCGTCTTGCTCTGCTCTCTCCTGCTGTCAAGATACTCACTGACAACCTACTAGGACTACAACAGAGCTGATATCATATTAAGGATGCGCTCCAAAGCCTGCAGCTGCCATCCTGCAGCTGCTCCTGTCAATGGTATTTCACATGATTTTTACTGATTTAAAATTACATAAGTCAGTATGCAAAAAAGTATAACTAAATAAATATACCTAAGTAGCCAGAATAAAGTAAAATAATAACACTTTTTCTTTTATCTATAGTTAATTATATAATTTCCGACCATGTCTTCTGAAATGACCATGTGAAGACATTTCATTTCCAGTTTTTAATGATCCTACTTTTACCATTTTCATGTGGTCGGTGCCTGGAAATAAACAAGTAGAACGTTTTCCCCTGTAACTGTATTATCCTGTATCCTCTAAAAGATAGGCTTTGACTTCTATAAGGCCCCTTTCACACTGGGGTGGTAGCGGCGGTGGCGGCTATTTTTAGCGGCGCTTTACTGCTAATTTTGCGGCGGTATTAGGCCGCTAGTGGCCGAAAAAGGGTTAATACCGTAGGCAATGCGCCTCTGCAGGTATAGCCGCAGTTTCCCATTGATTTCAATGGGAAGGAGTGGTGGAGGAGTGGTAAACACACCGCTCCTCTCACCGCTCTAAAGATGCTGCTAGCAGGTCTTTTGGAGCGGTCCTGCTAGTGCACCGCTCCAGTGTGAAAGCCCTCAGGCTTTCACACTGGGGAAACAGCAGCCGCTGTTTAGGGTCAGTTTGCAGGCACTATTTTTAGCGCAATAGCGCCTGCAAACCGCCCCAGTGTGAAAGGGGTCTAACAGAAAAGAAGCTGGCACATAAGATAAATATTTGTGGCAGAGCAAAGCTACATTGAAGTTTCATTGGAGATGAAGTAATAATTTCTGTTGCAGTTTTTGAACTGGAGCTGGAGTTTCATGATCCCCTGGAGAAAGGAATAAGGGTTCAAATGCTGGAACTCACTGCTTGAGTGACTGTGGAGTCAGAGCTGACAAATATGGGGCATGGAAAACCCAGCTCAGATTGCTTCAGTCACAAGCATAGCTTCACAGTGGGACAGCAAATACAGGGAATCTTTCCAGACTAAAAAATTCCAGTAGAAGTTTATCAAAGAGGAAACAATAGTGATCATTCCAACATGATCTTTTTTCAGGGGTGTAGCTATAGGGGTCGCAGGGGTCACAATTGCAACCCGGCCCCATGCTCCACAGGGCCCGTGCAGCTCCCCTGTTACATTTGGTTCTACACCTGTGTAGCGGGGTCCCCAAATTTAACCCCGCTATATCTAAATTTAGGGGTGACCAGAGCAATAGTTGTCTCGGGTCTTTTGATTATTTTTGACTCTGCCTTACTGCTGTGTCGCCTGGTGTGCATTGCTCTTTGGGCGTATAGGTGGTGTTGTCACCTATACCCGGGGTTGAACCACAGGTGATGGAGTAGGTATTGGATGTCCTTTCTCGGCTGCCGTTGGTGGGCGGTTCTGGCCTGCTGTGCATGCCGGGAGAGGATATATAAGGGGCAGACGCCATTACACGGGGAGCAAATTCCCAGAGGGCCAATTCCCGGGGCCCATGCCCGGAGAGCAATTCCCGGGGCCCATGCCCAGAGAACCAATTCCCGGGGCCCACTGCCCAGAGGAGGGTGCGCCCCATCTTGATCAAGGAGTCTCAGGCACCTTCAGCCTGAGACTGCAGAGTTCCAGGTAGGCCAGTACCTTTGACTGGGTCTACAACCGAAGAGGAGTCCCAGGGAACCCACGTGAGGGTAACTGCTCTGACACAGAGGAAACCAGGGGAGGATCGATCCCATAACAAGAGGGCGAGTAATAAAGTATTGCTGACTCGGGAAAGGCCTGGTGACCTGTCGGTGGGAAGGATTCCTCACTTCACAGACAGCCTAAGCGGAGTGTTTAAAGTTTAGGAGGGATCTCCTTGACTTGGTCCTTGGAGGGGACTGAGCCATTGTTCCAGCATCAAGCCGGCTGCTAGTTCTATTGAGAGACTATCCGGGTGAGCTGTACCCACTCGGGTTCGAGTGGCGACGAAGCCAAGAGTGTGTCTGAATCCATTTCTATCTGCTAACTTATTTTTCTCACTTCAACTCTCTGGTTCCTGGAAGCAAGATAAAATAAACTCACGTTGGAGTTGATATGTTGTGTGGACATTGACCTCATTTTGGGAAAGGTAAAGACTTGCCTCTATAGCCATAGAGGGGAGAACCAGAAGAAGGGAATTACTAACTGCAGGACCCAAGTATGTAACACCGCCTGACCTTTATAATCTAGAGGACACGGGCATGTTGCACGGTGTGTCTTATCCCCCTGCTTGAGAAGGTAAGAGGGGGAAAAAGATCCGTGTGCTACACCTGGATAGAAGGGGTGGCGGGGCTGGCATATAGAGGAACCGATCCCCTACATTTTCTTCCTGCAGCCGCAGAAAGCAAGCTTCTCCTCCTCTCCCTCCCGCCAGCATTCAGCAGCTGCAGGAAGAAAATGAAGGGCATTGCTTCCTCTATATGCCACCCCCTGCTGCTCCTCTTATCCAGGTTACTTGTTTCCTGCTGCCCCTGGGCCCCTGTGTGCTTCCTTGGCACCACCCTCATCCCCCCCCCCGCAGCTCTTCCGGCTTCCCACTCCTCCTCCCCTTCTCCCACTAGCTGCTGCGGAGGATCTTTCAGGATGATGAGTGGGAGAAGGAGCCAGTAAATATGTAATTTAACGGCCCCTTCCTACTCTGAATAAAAACGGTGAGTGATCGTATTGATCACTCACTGTGTCCATTCATAAATGAACAGGAAGCATTGTACAGAGATATTACTGTCCATTCATTCTGTGCTGCTGAGGCTGCTGAGGCTACTGAGTCTGCTGACATGGAGATTGAGGGGTGTCCTCAATCTCCTTTCTCTGTCTCAAAGGTAAAACATCAGAAGTCTGTTTAGACCCCTGATATTTCACCAAAGCCCCCCAACAGGGCAAAAAATATATATATTTTTTTTAATTGTAAAAAATATATATACATAATAAATATATATACTTTTTTATGAAAATAAAAAGCTACAGACCCTGTCCACTTTCCTACTGACCACATCCACTGATCTACTGACATCGTCCACTGCTCTGCTGAAACTGTCAACTGCTTTACTGACCACGTCCACTGCCCTACTGACCACATCCACTGCTCTACTGACACTGTCCACTGCTCTACTGACACTGTCCACTGCCCTGCTGACCACATCCACTGCTCTACTGACACTGTCCACTGCCCTGCTGACCACATCCACTGCTCTACTGACAAATTCCACTGCCATACTGATATTGTCCACGGCTCTACTGTTTATATGTATAGTTGTTTATATTTTTACAGTGACATTTCTTTTATTATATTTTCCTAACTTTTCCTCACTATTTAGTTAGGCCTTAGTTTGTTAAAAAGAAAAAAAGAAAAAGGGAGCCAAACCCTGATGGTCTTTCATATCTTTCATGTTGTTCAGGTAGATCTCTAACTCTCAAAGGTTGCCTACCCCTGCTCTAGGGTATTCAAAAGAATTGTAGAGGTATGTCAACATGTGATCAGTTTCTTCAAAAGAAAAAAATGAATTACCCCCTTAATATGTAAAAGGATCTGAAATAACTGTTTGGGCTTTGGAGTATCTTGGCACAAAGTGAAAGTATATTGACGCATGGTGGAAGCGACCAGGGTAGTGGGGGGGCACAGGTCAACTTTTACATCAGGCCCATGAGCTTTAAGCTAGGCCTCTGTCCTTTTTCCTCAAAGACTTCTGGACCAAAATGCCAGGCACTTTAACGTCAGGATCCACCCAGATGCCTGGCCCTGCAGCCCCTTCACATCCCGGCACTCTAGTGAGCACTGGAGGGACAAGGCACAGAAATGGTCGCTGATAGCCACCAGCTTTCTGCTCACTGAACACCAAGAATTGAATGATCAGCTGCCTTTGATCGCTCAGTTCTCAGTCTAAAGACGGCAGGGGACAGATGCAGCATCTCACCTAGGTGAGTATGACTGTTTGTTTTTCTACTATTCAGGACTTCTCTTTTGAGTTTAAAGTGCTAATTAGAAATCCCTTACACCCTATACAAAGCAACCAGATTTAATACATCGTATATACCATTTCTGGAAAAATAAGCAACGTAAGTCTATTTAAGCCCAAAATAGGACAATTAGTGAAATGCAGGAGCAATTCTGAATTTTTATAAAAGAGTCAAAGGTAGTTAAGATTTTTACTAACCTCTCTAATAATGGCTTATACATTTAAAACACTTCCAAAAAAGAATCTCTCGTTATCTTCCTCAGTCTTGTATGTATTTAGCTTGCTGTCAGTGAACGTGTGTAAAAAGAGGTTCTAAAGTTAAAAGTTTTTTTGTCCTCATTCAATCTATGTCCCCCCATCCCCCTAAACATTGCCATGCCTATCTGCAACTCTCTCCTTCCCTCTTTTCACTGAAAGCAGTGGGAACCATTGGCAACTTTTCACATCATTTATTGGGTCGGTCATTGTTTCAATCCAATTCTGTGAGGAGGGAGTGGGGTGGGGCCAAGCAACGCTGTGTGTGTTTATGGGCGCACACAGCCCAACTAGAGAGCACGCTCACACGTGTGCCACCATAGCACACAGTTTGCTATGGGGACATATGCAGAAAAGGTGGAGTGGAAATCGCTGGCAGGGGATCCCAGAAGAGGAGGTAAGGGGCCACTCTTTGCAATACTATTGAACAGAGCAGGTAAGTATAGTCCTCTTTGTTATTTAAAAAAAAAATGTTTTACTTTACAACCACTTTAACTTGTGCACAGTGGCATCACTATACAGTAAATTAAACATTACTAAACCAAAGAAAATATTTGTGCGCTTGCAAAAAAGTTGTAGTGACAAAAAACGAAGTAAAACAAATACAATAAAAACTCAATTAAATCAAATGCACAGGAGCATCTAATTATTGCTTGGTTGGTTGGAGCGCACTTTTAACTACCGGTATTTATTTGGAGTAAATTAAACATGCACCATACATACTGAAAATGTTTAGCCAGGTTTAGCCAGGTAGGTTGCGTAGGTTGGGCTTCTGCCATGGATGACATTTGAATATGTCCCCAAAATAAATTTAGTAAAACTGGTGGAAATCAGCATTATTCAGGGATATTTGTTTAAACTACATGCTGTCTGACAGTTCATTTCTATTTACTGAGAGAGCCCTGAAAGCAAATGAAAACAATACTCTTCATCACTTGACCTATTAATCATCGTATCCACTTTGGTAAAACAAACTTTATTTCAGCAGCATTCTGCAAGCATGAACGTTAAAACTAATTGCATTACCCAAACACATTCCATGTTCTGCTTGAATGCCAGCAGATCTCGATGCCTGAGATGTATTTGAACAATCATTATATATTTAGGCTTTGCGTTTTTGCGGGTGAAAAATGCTGACCTCCTTTCACAAATTTCACAATCGCGGCATAGACTGTATTACTGCAACAAATTATTTCATTTCTCCATGGACTGCACAGCCAATTAAAGTAACGTTTCAACATCTGTTTAAAAATACAACCTGTTTGGCTCATTGGCAAAATTAAACATTCAGCTATGTTGCGATGGTAGAAGTAATGGAGCGTACTGTAATTACAACTAAAGTGTGCAAACATGTTAAATAGGGAGACTTCCGGCCGGATGTGAGCGAGGCAGCACGAGTTCTTCTGTAGCTCCGTTACTCCTGTCTATTATCCGGGTCTGTGGAGTGCCTGAACCGGCCACGGTGATACAGCTGCACGGGGGAGAGTGCCCTGACGCTGCGGATGTCTCCCTCGGCTTCCAAGAGGATTACTAAGGCAAGTAAAAGCCGTCCTCAGCAGCGCTCCGGGAAGCACACTGCTGCTAGCCCCGCCCCCGCCATCTTGTCTCCCTTACTAACGGAGCAGCGTGCCAAGCCAGCCAGAAAGAGGATGGAGCAGGCTGGAGATGCAGAGGTGAGGGATCTGGTGTTCGATCAGGCCCCAGTTGTGGACACAGAGGCTATCACTGGGCCGATTCTGGCCGCGATTAGTGCCAGCAAAGTAGAACTTATGGGGCGTATTGACCACCTCTCCTCAGAATGCAATTTGATCAGGCATGACTTGGACAAAATCCGGGGCCGCCTGACCACAGTGGAAACGCGGGTGTCTGACATGGAGGACACCTCCCAAGACCATGGTGCACAGCTTGCTGAGCTCCGAGACCAGGTCAGGGCGTTACAACACAGGGCCATAGACGCAGAGGACCGCCAGAGGAGAAACAATGTGCGGGTAGTGGGGCTCCCTGAGGGGGCTGAGGGGGACAAACCAGAGAAGTTTGCGGAACTCCTCTTCAAGCAGCTGCTGTCCCTGAAAGATCTCCCCCCTACCTACGTGGTTGAGCGCGCTCACAGGGTCCCCACTGGCAACAGGCCACAGGGAGCTTATCCCAGACCTTTCCTGGTCCGATTCCTGAATTATCGGGATAGGGACATGATACTCACACAAGCCAGACAAGCTCAGGAGCTGCGCTTTGAAAACACACGGGTAATGCTATTTCCTGACTTCTCGGCGGCTACGCAACAGAAGAGGAGATCATTTAATGAGGTCCGTAAAAGGCTACGGGAGAAGGAGGTCAAGTACAGTATGTTGTACCCCAGCAAGCTCCGGGTTCAGTACAAGGGATCGGTGAAATTTTTTGAGCATCCGGAGGAAGCCTGTAAGTGGATGGATAAGGAATTCTGAGATCTATGGGTCTGCCTGCTGAATCACATCTGGACTGGTATGTTTGGTTGGGCACCCCCCCCCTAGTTAATCTACACTATGTTGCTTCGGATGTTTTCCTGAGAGTAAAAAGGGGGGGGGGGGTCGTGGCTGTGGCGGGAACCATGGCAGCCCGCTTAGGCGCAGGTATCCTCCTCATGATTTCAGCCTGGGCTCTAAATGGCGTGCATGGGTTTCAACCTGGATAAACTGACCTATGATTGCCCGAAGGGACTTAAGGGTCGTTTTGGATTATGTTTCTTTCTCAGGCTGCTTCATTGGGGCTCTCATCCAATATGGCGAAACTGTGTCATTTCACCTTTGCGGGTTGCCACTTTAGCTGTTTATTTTTTCTCCCCTTGTATTTTTTATCCTTTTTACGGGTTTTTTTTTTTTTTTTTTTTTTTTTATTGCATCTGTTGGGACTGCACCGGGGGCCTTTCTTACGTGCAGCTATTGCCCATTAGGATTGCCACTCCAATATATTCTGAAAGGAGTAAGCGGAAGTTGGTAAGGATTTTCAACGGAACTGCCGAACTTTCAGTCGCAGCGGCGGGAAGTCACCGCAAGTTTTTTGTTTTTTTGTTCAGGGTATAGGCTACTTACCGGACTGGGGATGTTAGTTTCTGGTATAAAAGCAGGGGTGGGTTTGGTTAGAGTCACAGCTCGATATATGGGGTCACATTTTGATTGTGTAAGGCCCCATGCACACGAGACGCAGGTGCAAACTCTGCTGAACACACGTTTTTAAACGCTGAAACCGGCGTTTATAAACGCGCGTTTTGCCGCGTTTGCGGCCGCGTTTAGCGGCGTTTAACCGCGTTTGCGTTTATAAGCGTTTCATCATAGACCCTCCCTAAGCTCAAAAAACAGTCAATTTTAACCATTTCAGCCAGTTTGTGAGACCAGAGTGAGTAGCAGCAGCTGAGAGAGCAGCAGTGTACTTGTATTTAGCATATCACTTGCCACATCATCTGCCACAAGTTGTGGATTGTCCACTTGCCACGTCACCTGCCACGTCACCTGGCCACATCACCTGGCCACGTCACCTGGCCACGTCACCTGCCACAAGTTGTGGATTGTCCACTTGCCACGTCACCTGCCACAAGTTGTGGATTGTCCACTTGCCACGTTACCTGGCCACGTCACCTGGCCATGTTACCTGCCACGTCACCTGGCCACGTTACCTGCCACGTCAGCTGGCCACGTCACCTGCCACAAGTTGTGGATTGTCCACTTGCCACGTCACCTGCCACGTCACCTGGCCACGTCACCTGCCACAAGTTGTGGATTGTCCACTTGCCATGTCACCTGGCCACATCACGTGCCACGTCACCTGGCCACTTCACCTGCCACAAGTTGTGAATTGTCCACTTGCCACGTCACCTGCCACGTCACCTGGCCACGTCACCTGCCACAAGTTGTGGATTGTCCACTTGCCACGTCACCTGGCCACGTCACCTGCCACAAGTTGTGGATTGTCCACTTGCCACGTCACCTGGCCACGTCACCTAGCCATGTTACCTGCCCACATTACCTGCCACGTCATCTAGCCACGTCACCTGCCACAAGTTGTGGATTGTCCACTTTCCAGGTCACCTGGCCACATCACGTGCCACATCACCTGCCACAAGTTGTGAATTGTCCACTTGCCACGTCACCTGCCACGTCACCTGGCCACGTCACCTGCCACAAGTTGTGGATTGTCCACTTGCCACGTCACCTGGCCACGTCACCTGGCCACGTTACCTGCCACGTCACCTGGCCACGTCACCTGCCACAAGCTGTGGATTGTCCACTTGCCACGTCACCTGGCCACATCACCTGACACAAGTTGTTGATTGTCCACTTGCCACTTTACCTGCCACAAGTTGTGGATTGTCCACAATGCGATGCAAGCAATTACAGTTTTCTTTTATATTTTTTAATAGTTTTTCATCATTTGCCATCATTTTTGAGATTTCTAATGTTAAAAAATAGGTCACCTTTAAAAACGCTTATAAACGCAAACGCGGCAAAACGCCGGTACCGCGTTTAGCCGCGTTTAGCAGCGTTTAGCGTCTGAAACGTGAAAACTTTTGCGTCTGAACCCATTTTTTTGCTTCTGGAAAAACGAGGTTAAACGCAACTGCTTGTAAACGCCAAAAAACGAGAGTGTGTGCATGGACACATAGGATAACATTGAATGGGTTCAGGAGCAGTTGAAAAAAGCGTCCAACTGCCTCTGAACGCGCGTTCAACAGCAAATAACAGCGTCTCGTGTGCATGGGGCCTAATGGTTGCTCTGGAGGTTTGTGCTGAATTGGGGGATCCTTCCCCTAAGTGGAGACTATCATGTATTAGGTATTATATATACGTCTGTCATGGCGAGTGAGATTAAAATAATCTCTTGGAATGTTCGGGGCCTGAACCACAAGTTTAAGAGGGCCTCGGTATTCCAATATCTAAAATTGTTCCGACCACATGTCATCTTTTTACAGGAGACGCATTTGGATGGCGGTAGAGTGCTTTCCCTTCACAAACCTTGGATGCAAAGGGCACTGCATTCGACCTACTCCACCTTTGCTAGGGGAGTCTCTATCCTAATTAGTAGAACTGTGCCTTGCACGATTCACCAGGTGTTTTCTGATCCGGGTGGTAGATATGTGGCAGTGGCTATGGATATGTGTCATAAAGCCATGGTAGTGGTGAACATTTATGTACCTCCACCGTTTAAGAATCAAATTTTGTATGACTTGTTGTCTAAACTCGCACCATATGCTCACCTTCCTATTCTAATGTTGGGAGACTTCAATGCTGTCCTTGATGCGGCGTTGGACTCTTCCAATCCGGGTAGGGTGGATTCTGCAGATCTGAATGATTGGAGAGATGTAGCGGATCTTACTGAGTTATGGCGTTGGAAACATCCAATGGACAGATGTTTCTCCCATGTGTCAGCGGCTCATGGGTCGGCGGCCAGAATTGATCTGGCCTTTGGAAACAATTTATTATTGTCATATGTTAAGGAGGTTGCTTATCTGGCTGGGGGTCTGACCGATCACAATCCCCTTGCTGTTACTCTGGCTTTTGGGTCAGGGGCGAGGGGGGGTGGTTGGAGGCTCTCACCTGGATGGTTGCAAAATGAACAGGTTTCGGCCCAGCTGGATGAGACCATGCGGTCGTACTGGTCTTTTAATGCCGGTTCGGCGGACCCTCACATTGTATGGGACGCATATAAGGCAGTAGCAAGGGGGGAGTACATCTCTGCTGTTAAAAAGGTGCGGGTGCAGGATAATGAGGAGAATGAGCTCTTGCAGCAACGGGAGAGGGAGAGTGCGAGGGCTCATGCGGACCTTCCTACGGAGGCTTCGTATGGGGCCTTGTTGGAGGCGCAGCGAGCTTTATCCACACATTTCACGGGGCAAGCGCGGGTGGAGATGGCAAAAAGGGCACAGACTGTCTTTGCAGAGGGCGACAAGAATGGGAAACTCTTGGCCATGCTGGTCGCTGACTATCACCCGCTGACTAACATCCCAGTTATTAGAGACAGAGGGGGGTTTCTAGTTGGGGAACCGGAGGGTATTTTGCAGGAGTTTGTCCGTTTCTTTTCCGCTCTCTACTCCCCTGTACCGTCCTGGGACCTCTCGGCATTGGATGCTCTTTTAAGCAGCCTGCCCATGCCGCGTGTGGCGGAGGATGACATGAATTTTTTGGATGCCGAGATCACGGTAAAAGAAATTCAGGGGGCAATATTCACTTTCCCCCCGAAAAAAGCCCCTGGGCCGGATGGTATTCCGGCCGACTTCTACAAGATTCATGTTGAAATAGTAGCCCCTAGGCTTAACTGCCTCCTAGCATACTGCCATGAACATGACACATTGCCTGACTCTATGCTGGAAGCTTATATGGTCCTCCTGTTAAAACCAGGGAAGGACCCGACAGACTGTGCCTCCTATCGACCAATATCCCTGTTGAACATGGATCTTAAGATCTTAACGAAAATATTAGCACTTAGACTAGCCAAGGTACTCCCCTCTATAGTAAATATAGACCAAACAGGGTTTATGCCGGGTAAGTCAACTGACACTAATCTGAGGAGACTGTTTACCCACTTGCAGATTAGCCCCAGGGATAGTGGTTCAAGAGTCGTGGTCTCCATCGACTTCGAGAAGGCCTTCGACTCAGTGGATTGGCAGTACATGTTTAGGGTCCTGGAGGTCATGGGATTTGGGCCACGGTTTAGGAAATGGGTGTCCATGTTGTACAGGAGTCCGAGGGCGGCGATCAGACTGGGAACTTCCACCTCTGATTTTTTTGCGGTGGGGAGGGGGGCTCGGCAGGGGTGCCCGCTCTCTCCTTTCTTGTTCTCCATAGCCCTGGAACCATTGGCAGTGGCACTAAGATCCTCCAAAGACATTAGATCCATTCGGGTGGGTACTATTGACGAGACCCTGGCGTTGTACGCAGACGATCTACTGTTGTTCCTGGAAGACCCGGCATCCTCTCTGCGTGCGGCCCTGGGAATAATTGATCATTTTGCCACCTTCTCGGGCCTCAGGGTAAACTGGGGTAAATCCTCCATACTCCCGATAGATGCCGGGGCCAGGGGTATGGCTGACACAACCTTACCACTACAGTGGGTCACGTCCCTAAAATACCTGGGAGTGCAAATCACTGCGGATGTGCGGGACTACCTGACCCTAAACTTAACACCATTAATAGCACTCCTAAAACAAAAGGTGCAGATGTGGGTAAAGCTTCCATTGTCCTTGATAGGTAGGATTAGCTTGCTGAAAATGAAGTTCCTCCCTGTCATACTATACTTTCTGAGGCATGCGCCTGTCTGGGTTCCGAAGTCGTACTTTCGGAAAATCGATAGTATCATTTCCTCCTTTATCTGGACTCCCGGGTCCCCGAGGATAGGGTTAAAAATACTACAGGAACCTGGGGATCGGGGGGGACTGGCGCTGCCAGACTGGCAGAAATATTACCTAGCGGGACAGATGGTCTTTGCTCGTAGATGGCTAACGGCTGAGGATGGGGATGCCGCTACGGTATTGGAGGCGGCTCACTTAGGAGCCTATGATAGTCTTCGTTTTGCGCTATTTAGAGGCACCAGGTCAGAACTGCCCTTAACGATAACTATGAAAGCCACCATCAAGGCGTGGGAGGTGGCGGTGAAATTAGCGTGTCCTAGTTATGGGGGATTGTCACCCTCGACTCCCTTATGGATGAATCCGACCCTATCAGAATTTTTTCACTTACCGGACCCTATGATTTGGGCGGTTAAAGGGATAAAAACATTGGGGGACCTGACCTCATATGGAGAATTACTAACCTTTCCCCAATTACAGGTGAGACATGATTTACCCAACTCATACCTGTTCAGGTTCCTGCAGGTTCGTCATGCCTTCCTGGTACAGTTCCGAGAGAGGAGGGTGGAATCACTACCCTCGTCGCTTGAAACCTTGCTGGTGGATGGAGAGCTAGCTAAGACGCTCTCGGGGTCATACAAGGAATTCTTTAAGGCAACCCCCCCGGCTCTCACTAGGTGTAGAGAGAGGTGGGTGGCGGAGGTTCCGGAGGTACAGGGGGAGGACTGGGATGAGTTATGGATACGACCGTTTCAGCACCTGGTATCTGCCAGGGACAGGCTGATCCAATTTAAATTTCTACATAGAAGCTATTATACCCCGGCCAGATTGGGTAAAATCTTTCCTGAGACCACGTCGGAATGTTGGAGGTGTTCTCACTCGCCTGCGGACGCAGATCACATTTTTTGGCAGTGCCCCCTGATACAAAGATTTTGGACCGATCTCACCTCTTGTCTTGCTGAGTTGCTATCGGTACCAATACCCATGACTGTGAGGGTTTGTATGCTGGGCCTGGTTGACGAGGTTGTACCAACCAGGGCAATGCGAACTATGCTGTCTGTAGTACTCTTCTACGGCAGAAAAGCTATCTTGTTGCATTGGAAAAAACCTGGTGCGCCAAGTGTTCCCTTCTGGAAAGGCCTGGTTAACTCCATGCTGCCTTACTACAGGGCCACATATGAAGCGAGAGGATGTATGACAAAGTTTGATAAAGTGTGGCACTCGTGGTTAGATTCCAGTTCCACAGTGGGTTGATGGAGGTAGTTTTATGAGGGCTGGCGGTGGGATTGGAGAATCTGGAGTGGGTAAGGCTAATGTAACAAACGGACTGTAAGCCTTTACACTATTTTTCATTATAAATGCTATTATTCCCTTGCAAATCTTTGTGTCCATCTTTTATTTTTCCTGTCCCCGTTCCCCTCCTCCCCATAGGGGAGGAGGGGAAGGGGTCTCAAAGCCAAGCTATCCTGACTAGGAGCTGCACAAATGACTTCCTATGGGCTATGATATGGTTGAAAGATCTTTTCAGCTTTTGAGCTGTGACTCTGGGGTGGGGGGTGGGAGGGCATGGGGGGGGGGAATGGTGTTAGTTAGTCGGTCTATGTTAGACAGTTTGGCCATGTTGGTCGTGAATGGATAGTGTCTAGGACACGTCCAAATGTTGTATGTTTGATATGCATTCAAAAACAATAAAAATAATTTTCAAAAAAAAACAAACATGTTAAATAGGAAAGTGTAAATTCACACCATCACGAGGGTGGTAACCAAAGTTGCTAAAGATGCACTACTTCATTTAGGGTGATTTACTAAAGGGGCAATCAATAGATATATATTTATCACCAACATGACTGTAAGCAAAGGAAATCAACTGGGTAATCATGTTGTTTAAAAGGAAATAATGAGCAAGCATAGCCCTTAGAGGGCATCAGTTACAAAATATGTTTTGGAGGCTTTTATGTTAATTTTGCTTTTGAAGAAAAATTTGAATTCTGTGCAAATGTTTTCAGTGTAACCACATAGCTAACTTTTGAATGAATAAACATATTATTATTATTATTATTTAGGTACTTATATAGCGCCATCAATTTACCCAGCGCTTTACATATACATTGTACATTCACATCGGTCCCTCCCCTCAAGGAGCTTACAATCTAAGGTGCCTAACTCACATTCATATACTAGGGCCAATTTAGACAGAAGCACTTAAAGCGGAGCTCCGCCGCAAAAATAATATTAAAAGCCAACAGCTACAGCAGCTGCTGACATTTAATATTAGGACACTTACCTGTCCTGGAGTCCAGCGAAGTCCACAGCAGAGGACGAGCAATCGCTCGTCACTCTGCTGCCCCCACCGCCATCCTCGGTGAGGGAACCAGGAAGTGAAGCCTTGCGGCTTCACTGCCCGGTTCCCTACAGCGCATGCGCGAGTCACGCTGCGCCGTTCTGACTGGTCCCTGTGTGTTCTGGGAGCCGAGTGTCTCCCAGAACACAACGGGTATTCTGCGGGAAGTGACGTACTTCCCGCATATTTCCCGCAGAGAGGACTCCCGGAAGTGGGTGCAAATACCTGTCTTAGACAGGTATCTGCACCCCTCTCCCCCCTGAAAGGTGTCAATTGTGACACCGGAGGGGGGGAGGGTTCCGGTGAGCAGAAGTTCCACTTTAAGGTGGAGCTCCGCTTTAACCTACCAGCATGTCTTTGGAGTATATTGAAATATATCTAAACCAAAAAATAATATACTGCAGCTTACAAATCTTTAAATTTGGTGGCTGTGTTAATTTTAAACTCAAGTAGAAGTACAGAAAATATCTGTTGATCTTGCAGTGACCTTTTCATTTCCTGTGAGGTGAACTGAAAGCATAAACAATCTTATCTTCCTTCTGTATATTACTTGTGCTCCAACCGACCATGAGATGAACAGAAGAGGAAAATTCCATCCTGGGTGGCAGCCATGGCTCCCTCCATAAATACCGTGAAGGAATGGGTGTAGCCACTTAGGGCCAGGAAGTGTGTTAATTGTAGAATTACCAGGTGAAAATAAAGGGAAAAGAGCTTGAAGAAAGAAAACAAATGCAGCCATCACATCTATAGACTGGTGATCTAAAACATATTTCATTGTTGATATAATTCAAGATTAAAGAGGAAGTAAAGCCAAAAGAAAAACCAAATACAACCTGAAAGACAAAGGCATAATGAGCTAGTATGCATAGCATACTAGCTCATTATGAATTACTTACCTGAGATCCAAGCCCCCGCAGCAGCCCTCGTTTCTCTCCTCCACCGCCGCCATCTCACTTCCTTGTATCGCAGCTCCGGCGCTGTGACTGGCTGGAGCCGCGATGACGTCACTCCCGCGCATGCGCGTGGGAGCCGGCACGCTCAGAAACAGCACACTCAGAAACGGCACGCTCAGTGCGCCTGCGCCGTTGTGTACGGCGCACATGGGCCATAGACATCAGTGCCATCTTTATTGCATATACCTTTTTAACCGTGTAGGATAAGGAGATATTTCTTGCACCTACAGGTAAGCCATAATCTAGGTTTACTTGTAGGTCTAAGTGGTCTGTAAGGGTTTACAACCACTTTAATAGTGTGGGGACCCAATTGTGGAAATTACCCATAGTTTCAAAGTAAAACATTACTAGATTTATTGATTCATAGTGAATTCTTTAATAGTGTCTTTGGAGTCACCCTGTGAGTATGAGGTCACCTTTCTTCCATTAAAGTTAACCCTAGAAAAAGACATGCAATGGGAAATTGAAAATTGATAGTCCAGTAAATATTATAACAATTTTTAGCTATTTTTAATAAAATTTTAAGCTGGCTTTTGCCAACATTTTGACTGCTACATGCATTTACTATACATAATGGCATTAAAAGGTAATACAAGCTCAGATGGTTAAAGCAAGCTATGCCCTTGCTTTGAAATGTATCATTCAGCTGTACTGTTTTAAGTAGAAGTGATTCAGGCAGCAGCAAAGGCATTCAATTACTTTTACATATGGACAAAAATGGTGCCCTTCTCCCAGTCAACCCCTCTTATCAGATTCTGGCTCAACTGGATCCTGATGAAAGACTTTGGGAGATTAGTGAAATCCCATTCACTTATCTTCTCTGCATTGACTGAACCTGCATGAGATGAGCTCTGAGCACTTCTGGGTTTAGAGCTTCAGTGTAGAGATTTCAGGTGAGCTGTGGACCCGTGTCCACAATGTGCATTGACAAAAGAGGCATCAGGGGTCAACTTAGTCCCCTTCTGTCTCCAAAGAGAATGCCTGTCACTTCCTGTGTACTGTCACTCAGTGCGGTATTTCAAGCCCCAGGTATTAGTAATAAAATTAAATAAAAAAGTAAAATGTATTAAAAATGCTTAAAATATTACATGCAGTTTGAATTAATTAACATGCAAGTACACATGACATACAGCATAGCATGTATTACACTATTCATATTAGGTATCCGCAAACCACAACAAAAATAGAAGAATGATTTTTAGGACCTCCTTTTTTTTAAACTCTTAAATGTGATTGCAAAGCTATATATTTTTGTTTTATTAAAATAATAAACATGTCATACTTACCTGCTCTGTGCAATGGTTTTGCACAGAGCAGCCCAGATCCTCCTCTTCTGAGATCCCCTGCTTCTCCTGGCTCCTCTCTGCCACTGAGTGGCCCCATAGGAAGCCACTTGGAGGCACTTGTGTCTTCTCGATCCCAAGCCTGGCTGTTTGCGTCTATTCAGGCAGACATCCTGACTTGACCCCGTGCCTGCTATCTGCTCACAGGTTTTGATTGACAACAGCAGGAGCAAGTGGGTCCTGCTGCACTTAGCCAAGCCTATGAGACAGGGGAGAGGGAGGGGAGAAGAGTTGCTGCAGACATGCATAGCACTTTATCGAGATTGGGCTTGGGTGAGTATTTAGGGGGGCGAGGGGGAGCTACTTTTAAATGTTTTTTTTTTACCTTAATGCAGAGAATGCATTAGGTAAAAAAACATTTTAACTTTACAGCCACTTTAATTGATCAACTGCAAAGGATTTGTATAAGTTGCCTATATATGTTTTTGGTATCTTTGTTTCTATGTGTTTCAGATGCATACATTATTTAAATGCTAGATATATTTTTTAACTCTCCTCTTTTATTAAAAAATTGTTCCAGCCACTTAAGAGTGAAGCCTAGTACACACGGCTGAGAATCCCGTCAGGAAAAAAACGTAGTTTTTCCTGACGAGATTCCTGGCAAGCTTTTCTTGCCAAACCGTGCATACAGATGGCCATTCAAAAGAACCGCCGTTCTTTTGAATGGCAAGAACGCAGTGACGTCATAGACTACGACGAGCATGCGCACGTCACATTCAACGCCGTCGCCGCCATCTTGCTTCACCCTACACTACCCTTGTAAGCTACCGTGCATGCGTCGATGTCTCATCGATCATGCGCGGGCTTACCGGAGGATAGGTAAGCTTGTAGCCGCATACACACACACACAGTTTTCTCGTCGGGAAACAGGCCGACGAGAATCCCGACGAGAAAATAGAGAGCAGGTTCTCTATTTTTCTCGTCGAGATTCCCGGCAGTTTTCTAGACGAGAAAACATACACACGATCGGTTTTCTCTGCAAAAAACTCTCCCAGCAGTTTTCTTGATGGTTTCTTGCAGAGAAAACCGGTCGAGTGTACGAGGCTTGAAACTTTGTTCACTTAGCACCACAAATGGCACCCTTATAATACCACAATCTTTAGAAAAAAAAAGAAAAGAAAAGGTAACCCTTTTCAGTTCTATCATATTCTGTAGTGATATGGATTCTGCAGTATATGGTGCTTTTGTGTTATACTGTACATTGCACAGTGGAAGGCCAGAATAAAAGTATACTCTCAGGTCTATGTATGGCCAAAAAAGTGTATGTATCGCTAAAAATATATATATATATATTTTTTTCATTTTGTTTAGAGTAGAGAAGGATTATTATTTTATTGCTGTATATGTACCATTAGGGAAATTTACTTTTATTTCCTGTTCCAGAAATTGAACAGGAAATTAGAGGAAATGTCTCAAAGTGAGGGGAATTCCACAATTAGACAATGTTCACTGGACATGTGTCAGCATCTTGTTCTGGGGACAACTCTAACATTTGTCCAATAGGAACACAGATAGCAATAAAAACTTGACAGAGGGTATAACCCTTCCCATCTCTAACCCAAAATTTTGCCTGAAGACACTAATTAACACTAGTAGACAATAGAGAAAATACATTTCATATTAAGACAATTGCCCTATTTATAAATTAAATAAATAAAAGGAATCATCTCTACTTGCTGCTTTTAAAAAGGGCCATAACTTCCAGAATGCGACTTTTGCAGTATCAGGCCTCGTACACACGGCCGAGATTCTCGTCGAAAAAAACATGTCGTTTTTTTCGACGAGATTCTTGGACAAGAAAATTGTCCCGGCCGAGTGTACACACGCTCGATTCAAAGCGTATGCGGTGACGTCATCGACTACGACGAGCATGCGCTCGTCACATTCGATGCCGTCGCCGCCATCTTGGTATACCCTATCTATGCCTAGGAAGCTACCGCGCATGCGTCGAATTCATTTCAAACATGCGCGGGCTTCCCGGCGGACAGGTAAGTGTACACACACTCACTTTTCTCGTCGAGAAACAGGCTGACAAGAATCTCGACGAGAAAATAGAGAGCAGGTTCTCTATTTTCTCGTCGAGGTTACTTGTCGGTTTTCTCGACGAGAAACCATACACACGAACGAATTTCTCGGCAAGATATCTCTGCCAGCAAGTTTCTTGCTGGTTCTTGCCGAGAAACTCAGTCGTGTGTACGAGGCCTAAGACTTGAAAAATCTATGCAAAGGCACATCAAAATTTGGGAGAATTTTTCTCTTTGCAGAGAAAAGAAATCAAGTCATGTCATGAATACAGAATCATTTTTATATTATAACTGAAAAAAACAAACAAAGTGGTTCTAAAGGCTCAAGGTTTTTTACCTGCATGCATTCTACAAGAGCCTCTGCTCTCTGGGGACTTTACCTCCTCATTGGCTGAGACAGCAGCAGGAGCCATTGGCTCCCACTGTTGTCAATCACAGACAGTGATCGAATAAGGAGAGAGAGGGGGTGGGGCCAAGCTGTGGCTCTGTGTGTGAATGGACACGTACAGCGGAATCAGGAATGAGCTTGCTTGGGTGCAGCCAATGCAAGCAGCTTTCTCTGGAGGCACTGGGCAGGAGGAAGCGGCCAGAAGCGCCGGCAGGGGACCCAAGAAAAGTAATATCTGGGCTGCTCTGTGCAAAACCACTGCACAGAGCAGGCAAGTATAACATGTTTGTTATTTATTTTTAAAAAGCTTATAACCACTTCAGCCCCGGAGGATTTGGCTGCCCAATGACCGGGCCATTGTTTGCGATTCGGCACTGCGACGCTTTAACTGACAATTACGCGGTCGTGCGACGTGGCTCCCAAACAAAATTGATGTCCTTTTTTTCGCACAAATAGAGCTTTCTTTTGGTGGTATTTGATCACCTCTGCGGTTTTTATTTTTTGCGCTATAAACAAAAATAGAGCGACAATTTTGAAAAAAATTCAATATTTTTTACTTTTTGCTATAATAAATATCCCCAAAAAAATATATAAAAAAACAAATTTATTTCTCAGTTTAGACCAATATGTATTCTTCTACATACTTTTGGTAAAAAAAAATGAAATTAGCGTATATCGATTGGTTTGCGCAAAAGTTATAGCATCTACAAAATAGGGGATAGTTTTATGGCATTTTTATTATAATTTTTTTTATTAGTAATGGTGGCGATATGCGATTTTTATCGTGACTGCGACATTATGGCGGACACATCGGACACTTTTGACACTATTGTGCGACCATTGTCATTTATACAGCGATCAGTGCTATAAAAATGCACTGATTACTGTGTAAATGACACTGGCAGCGAAGGGGTTAACCAGTAGGGGGCAAGGAAGGGGTTAAGTGTGTCCTAGGGAGTGATTCTAACTGTGTGGGGGCTGGGCTACCAGTGACACGACATTGATCACTGCTCCTGATCACAGGGAGCAGTAGATCAGTGTCCTGTCACTAGGCAGAACAGGGAAATGCCTTGTTTACAAAGGCATCTCCCTCGTTCTGTCGCTCCGTGACACAATCGCGGGACATCGGCGGACATCGAGTCCGTGGGTCCTGCAGTCACGGTCATGGAGCATGCGGCGATCGTGCGTGCCCGCAAGGCGGGTTTTTTATAGCAACATACAGGTACGTTGCTTTGCCCACAGGAGCCATTCTGCCGACGTATATGTTCGCAAAGATTGGTTGGCAAGTAGTTAAAGTGTTACTAAACCCTGCAGTATAAAAACAAATCATCCCCCACTCCCCACAGTGCACACAGCTGCTAAATCTTCTTTTTATATCCAAATACTGCCGCTATATACCTTTTTTATCTTCTATATATCGCGGTCAAGTGTTAATCTACAGAGTCCCAGAGATTCCCCAGTGTTCATGGAGGAGGAGATTTCACTCCCCTCTGATGAAACTTCCTCTGTATCTGTGAACCCTCACCCACGATCCGGCCAACGCTGTGATTGGCACTGTGCCAATGACATGCTCAGTACAAAACAGATTTGTGTGCGCTATACAGTGTCGGCCTAAGACATTGTGCTGCCTGGTACCAAGAATTAAATGCTGCCCCCCCCCCCAAAAAAAAAAAAACACGCCCACCAAAAGGATATAATTTTATATCATGATAACTTAAGAGGATCTGTCATAGGTCAATACATGTATGTAGGAGTATAAAGAGGACTTGTCATGGCTCTATTCATGTATAGGAATATAAAGAGGACCTATCATGGCTCTATAAAAAGGACCTGTTATGGCTGTATTCATGTATAGGAGTATAAAGAGGACCAATCATGGCTCTATACATGTATAGAGCCATGACCGGTCCTCTTTATACTTATATATACATGTGTATAGGGGTGTAAAAGGACCTGTCATGGCTCTATACATGTATATAGGAAAATAAAGAGGACCTGTCATGGCTCTATACATGTATATAGGAGTATGAAAAGGACCTGTCATGGCTCAATACATGTATATAGGAAAATAAAGAGGACCTGTCATGGCTCTATACATGTATATAGGAGTATGAAAAGGACCTGTCATGGCTCAATACATGTATGTAGGAATATAAAGAGGACCTGTCATGGCTCTATTCATGTATAGGAGTATTACGGTCTTGGCACTATATGTGTATATATAAGAATAAAGAGGACCTGTCCTGGCTCTATACATGTATATAGGAGTATAAAAGGACCTGTGTGTGGCCGCGATGTCAGCCGGCCACCCGCGATCGCTCCACAGAGAGCCAGAACGGGGATCTGTCAATGTAAACAGACAGATTCCCATTCTGACAGGGGAGGAGAGACAGATCTGCTATTCCTAGTGATTAGGAACAGAGATCTCTCTCCTCATTCAGTCAGTCCCATCCCCCCAGTTAGAAACACCTCCCAGGGAACACATTTAACCCCTTTCCTGCCAGTGACATTTACACAATAATCAGTGCATTTTTATAGCACAAATCGCTGTATAAATTTCACTGGTCCCAAAAATGTGTCAACAGTGTCCGATCTGTTCACCGCAATGTCGCAGTCTCACTGAAAATCGCAGATCACCGCCATTACTAGTAAAATAATAATAATAATAATATTAATAAAAATGCCATAAATCTATCCCCTATTTTGTAGACGCTATAACTTTTGCGCAAACTAATCAATATACACTTATTGCATTTTTTTTTTACCAAACATATGAAGTAGAATACGTATTGGCCTAAACTGATGAAGAAATATCACCAACAGAAAGCTCTATTTGTGGGAAACAAAGGACGTGAATTTTGTTTGGGTACAGCGTCGCACGACCGCATAATTGTCAGTTAAAATCGACGCAGTGCCGTATCGCAAAACAAAATTAGTGAAGTGCATAATTTCTATTATTACATTGTTATATAATATATAAAATAGTTCAACTCACCATAATGCCGAATCAGTGGGAGCCTGAGCGTGTCACTTGCCACGTCACCTGCCACCAGATGCAGATTGTCACTTGCCACATGTTGTGGATTGTCACTTGCCACGACGCCACCTGCCACACATTGCGGGTTGTCACTTGCCAAACGTTGCGGATTGTCACTGCCACGACGTCACACATTGCGTTTTGTCACTTGCCACAACGTCACACATTGCGGATTGTCACTTGCCACACGTAGCGGATTGCCACTTGCCACAACGTCACTTGCCACACATAGCGGATTGTCACTTGCCACAACGCCACCTGCCACACATTGCAGATTGTCACTTGCCACAACGCCACACATTGCGGATTGTCACTTGCCACAACGTCACTTGCCACACGTAGCAGATTGTCACTTGCCACTTTACCTGCCACATGTAGCAGATTGCCATTTGCTGTGTCCCAGAGTGAAGGCAGGAGAGAGATGACAGAGAAGAGGGGGGATCTGACAGAGAAGAGGGGGGTCTGCTGACAGAGAAGAGGGGGGTCTGCTGACAGAGAAGAGAGGGGGTCTGCTGACATTGAGGAGGGGGGGCGGCTGACATTGAGGAGGGGGGCGGCTGAAATTGAGGAGGGGGGCGGCTGACATTGAGGAGGGGGGGCGGCTGACATTGAGGAGGGGGGGGCTGACATTGAGGAGGGGGGGCGGCTGACATTGAGGAGGGGGGCGGCTGACATTGAGGAGGGGGGGCGGCTGACATTGAGGAGGGGGGGCTGACATTGAGGAGGGGGGGGCGGCTGACAGGATGAGAGATACGGACCTCAGGAGATAGTGACACACAGCGAGTTAGGAGCATGCAGGGCAGGCGCGATTACCCACAGACACAGTCCAGCCTGCATCCACATGTGTCCAGCTCCTCCAGGCGAATCACAGAGCCTCATGTCCACCGTCCGTCCTGCACATGACCTGCTCAGCCAATCACAGGACACCCGCCGCTGCCAATTGCTGAGCTGAGCTGAGCTCGGCTCAAACACAGAGCGCACCGAGGCAGTAGGCAGTAGTGTGAACATAGCAGGCACTGGATGATCGTGCACCCCTCTAACCAGGGATTCGGCTGCCACAGGACAGGTATGTGTGCCCGGGTTTCCAACAGGTGGAAACCCAGGCACATGTGCAGCGGAAGACGTCAATTTTGACGAAACAGCGTAGGGTAAAGCAGCGTGCTGACGTCACCGCGTACTGGCAGTCCCGGAAGTCACGGGCTGTGATCGAAAGCCGGCCGGGTCGAAAATTTAGTTTATATACAACTGCCTTTATACATCAGCTTAATTGTAAGTGTGATTCTTTTTTACAATAAATGTTTTATTACGGAATTACGCTATGGTGGCATCCCCTTCTTTTGTTCACATGGAATATGAATGCTACTGCGGAGCTCTAGATTGAGAACGAGTGACGGCATTTCAAAACTTCAGGGTACAGAGACCCGGGGCAGGGGAAATAGCCCAAAGCGTGTACGATCTCCCCAAAAAGAGATCTCAGCTTCTGGTAAGCGGCAGCAGACTACAGGTGGAGGATTCTTCTATCATTCACTTTTTCTTGGGTGTTTGTTAACCATCACGTTTGACATCCGGGTGGAGAGGACTCTTTATTATTTATTTGTGTTTTTTCCATCAATCATATGGTGACAACATTAGATGGGCGAACAACTGCAATAGTGTCTTATACACAATAATCTTACTTTGTATCTGATAGAGACTTTGAAATATAAGCATCAGATTTTGTCATTTTTTATTATTATTGGGACGGCAATTTTTTTCAATTTGTTTTTGTCTTCTTTTTCACGTATCACTACACCTGTGAGAGGGTGTAAATTTACTTGTTAAGCACTTATTACAGTATAACAAGCATGATATTCTGCATATACAGACAGATTTTACTGTTGTGGGTTTAGTAACACTTTAATACCACTTTAACATCAATATGTTTTGCATCAAATACGGACATATTCTTGTAGATATTCATATATGGCAGAATCTGTAAGTGCTTTTCTATCTTGTATTCACATTTATGTATTTGTGTCCCTGTTTGGTTGCAAAAAACCCTGCTATTTTGTCTCTTGATTCTTTCTACAAACCTGCAATCTACAGTACATTTTACTTTATTTGTGGAAAATACATATCTTTGGCTCAGTACTGTGTTTCTTTGGTACTTTCCAGATAACTCCAGTGATAGACGCAATCTTTTAAAGCCAGGAAGTCAAAGTCAATGCATATAATTCCTTATAATGAGACGTGTAATTGTATTTTCATATGTTTAAGTTGCATGGAATAAAAGCACCAAAGAATTCTCTAAAGCTTTGAGGAAATCAAAGTATTTAAAACCAAAAGACTGCTGTAGATGAGGTTTTTCTGTGTACATTTAGAATAATGCGGTCTTTGTTGTTTGATAAGTCTCATAGCAATACATTTACGAAACAGAATGATTTTGCTATGGCTATTAAGTCTCTCCAAACATAGCAATCTTTTTTTCATATATATTTATATATTTGTAACTTTTTAACTTCACACTTTTGGGCTTATTTAGTACAACAAACAGCACACCAGTAAGTAAACTACTAAATCACATTTACACTTCTACAATCATGCGGTAGAGCTTGGGTGAGTTTTTGTCTACATTACTAAATCACATTCGTTGATGTATTTTTGCAATGTTATTATGGCTTTTGTGTTAATTTTTTTACACTCCAAGTACTGTACAGAATTGTATATACTCAACAAATATAAAATATGGGTTTAGAATAAAGACTCATTAGTTCCACAGGCCAAACAAACTCAAAAAGGACATTTGGACATAACCCGATAACTGAGCCCTTCCCAACAGATGTTTTATTCCCAAGTTTAGCCACCGACTAGCAAATCTACCAGTTATTATGCCTGGTGCACAGTGTTGGCAAAAGTCAGTAAAAAATTGGCACTTTTCTCCTGCCAGCAAATGCCAGTGACCGTAAAAGGTTGCCAGTTAAAAATATGGCTGTGACGCTCAGCTCAGAACTGCGCAGTCCATGCTGCCCGAGACCATCGAAATTCCTGCTACAGTGTGTTTGGGCAGGGCCGGCGGGGGGTGGGTCTGGCGGAGGCGGTGCCTGAGCGTGTCGTGTGAGGTCTTGGTGCAAGGGAGCCAAGCTGAGCAGCCAGAGCCTTGTGTGCAGGTCTGTGGGACAGGAGAAAGACAAGCCGGAAGCGGGACTGTCAGTACTTTATGCACTGGCGTGGACTGAAGGGGCTACCTGGCATGGAGAGAGACTGTGACTCAAGAGGGGACGTGTCCTGTTGGTGGGGTGTCATCATCATCTGTGCTGCTGCACATTGCTGTCAGTGTCACTGTGAGAGTCCTGTCCCTGAGCTACTTACTATATCAGGCATATTAGGTTCAGATCATCCATATGGAACCGCTGGTAAAAGCGAGCAAATGATAAAACCTCAGAGTATCCATAGAAGCCAATCTGACCATTGGTTATACAAGAAAAGGAAAACTCATTGCGCAGCGTCCAAATAAAAAATGGGCAATTTATTAAGATTCTACTTACAACAGATAAGTGATCAGAGGGGGCATTAGCCCCTAATGTCTCCCAGAAAACTTTGCTAGGACTATTTATATTCCTAATGCTTGTGATCACTTATCTGTTGTAAGAATAATTTGAATAAATTGCCCGTTTTTAATTTGGACGCTGTGCAATGAGTATTCCTTTTCTTGTATAACCAATGGTCGGATCGGCTTCTGTCGATACCCTGAGGTTTTATCATTGGCTCGCTTTTATCAGCGGTTCCATATGGATGATCTGCACCTAATGTGAGGGGTTACAAAGCTCACAGATGTGATTATAGACCTTGATAGGTCTTTGGATCTGGTAAGAATATATTTTTGCCTGACCTATTCAGACACTGGGTGATGCACTGAATTTAATATTTTGCACATTATCAATATATGGACTTTGGTGTCACAATTTATTGTTTTATTCACTTTAATTGATTATATGTCAGTTTTTCAATTAGACAGCGCAACACTTTTTTTAATATATATATATCATTATGATAAACACAGCTTCCCAGCCCAATCATATACAAAGATAGCCAGGTAGGATTTTTTTCAGTGCAAGAGTACCCAGTAAAAAGCATTTTAAAATGTAAGTAAATATTTAAAAACATTTTATACAGTTATACTATGTGAATGAGACCATGTAATAAAAAAAAAATGAGATCTTTTCCTAATTCGGCTGCAAAAGTGGAAATATACTTTAAGTTGACTCTTGGTTCAGTTTTGCAACCTGAGCAGCCAGTCAATACCTATTCACTTTTGGTCTTACGGTCATGGCATTTAGGCCAGAAGTAATGGCGGAATCAGCAGGCCTCTTAAAACAGTAGAGGTTTTAAGGGAAGCATTTAAGTTATCTTTTTGGCTTTTAATGAGGAAAAAAGTCAGATGGGTCAGAATATCCAATGAAAAAATTCCGTCTGACTTTTTCCAACAGAAATTCCGATCGTGTGTACAAGGCATTAGGCTGGCCATACATGATACAATTTTCCTTTAGATTTACCAAAACCATATACTATAATATGAGGTCACACTTTAAAATTGTATGCAATCAGGCAGGCCCCTGCACTACACAGTTGACGATAGACCTAGAAAGAAAAATTTAATAGGAAAAATGTATAATGTATGGTCAGCCTTAAGCTACTCCCTAATGGTAATTTAACCCTGACAAGCTATATAGATAGTCACCAGATACCTGGATTGCTTCAGTAGGTGGTGCCACTTCTGAAGAGCCAATTATTACTGCAAATAGTTTTCTGTTCCCAATAAAGTATTTATCCAAAACTTCTCTGTCCCACCTATCCACAGTGTCCAACCAGAGAACACTTCACATTCATTCAAAAGATGTAAAACATTCTCTGGTGGTGCTTATGCCTTGCAGCTGACCTCCTGTGTTCAGAAAAAATAGGGCAGCTACTTGTGGTTGAACCTAGAAGCAGGTGGAGATCACGAGACTGGAGTAGCTGTGTATACTTCAGAGATTTCCAGCTTTATGGGGCATTGGCCAGGTATGGAGATGCATATTTACATTGATCCAAGCTGGATGAATGTAAGTAAGTATAAAATATTCAAACCCGGAATTCCTGTTTAAGAAAGTGGATCTTCCTGACCTACTTAAAGCTGATCTCAGGGCAAATGACTAAATAAACAGATTAAATACAAACACAGAAGCTGTTTTACCTGGCAAATGATTTGTATTTCTGTCCATCCAGTTCTAAGATGTACATGGCTGTGACACAGTACAGCCCTGACTGACATGGCAGGAGACCTGATTTTTCTCTGTTGAGGTTTAGTAACACTTACAGGTCTGTTCTCACATCCTATTAACATGCGTTTTGCACTGCAGAACAACAGATTGGCTCCTTATGCTGCTTCTCCCTCTCTCACTCTAAACTCTGTGGTACGTGGACTGCAAGAGACTAAGTCAAATTTAAGTACTTACAAAAAAAGAAAGATGTATTGACTTAAATTAATATTTGTCTTTTCTATCTGCCCAGTGTACTGCTTTGATTGGCAATTTGGGAACAGGAAATTTCAGGATACTGGACACAATTCACTAAGCAATATTTTACTGCACCCGAGTATGTGGTAAAATAACGCACAAAGTCTTGCATGCATTATATTTCTGAATTATGCCTCAAATACTGCATGAAACCATGCGGTAAGTTATCGCAAGCATCTCGCTTGTGTAAGTGTAAAAGTGTAATGCCGCGTACACACGATCACTTTTCTCGTCGGCAAAAATGTCATTTTTTCTCTTGGACGAAAAAAACGGCCGTGTGTAGGCTCTCCAGCATTTTTCCCGACGAAAAAAACGGCAAGAATCACGACGAGAAAAATTAGAACATGCTCTAATTTTTCTCGTCGCGAATCAGGGCATTTTTTTCCTTGACCGTTTTCACATAGGGAAACACTGCTAGGGAGCCTACACATGGTCGTTTTTTTTGACCAAGAGAAAACATGTCGTGAAAAACGGCCGTGTGTAGGGGACCAAGCCGGTCCTCGTTTTTCCCGTCGGGTTTCACGGCAGTGTTTTCACCGCCGTGAAACTCGATCGTGTGTACACGGCATTAGGCAGCCAACAATTTAATCATGGCTGGTTTGGCATGGCTGCTCTGGGTTGAGGGCTGAAGGTACCCTATAAGTTGGGTATACAGCTCCATGATTAGTGCCTTGGATAAGGGGAACTTCTTCAGGGTATCAGCATCCGCAAATTTATCCAGCAATCCAGAGATCTTCTCCTCCTCCTCTTCTGCATTACTTTAAATTCCAGAAGACTGGGTTCAAAGGGCTCCATCCTCTGTGCTATGCCATCTGCCAGCCTCCAGAGACAACGCCTGAGTAGAATCTAGCTGATACCTGCTCCAGTTTGTACTTTCCTGCTTAATTTGTTAAACCAATAACTTACTTCAAACCCAGGAGGATCTGACCATTATCATAGATATTCCAAGTTTGTACCAATACCATATTACCGCATGCATTTATTTCCTTCTGTGAATTGACTTTTTTAGTGTGTGCATACCGCATACGAGCAATAGTGAATTGACATTTTCATTATCGCATGCGTTAAGCGGTCTCGTGACTGTCATAACGCATATGATAACCTTTAGTGAATTGTGCTCATTAAGTGAATACCAATCATAAGGATTTGCTGAACAGGCAGCTTGATGCAAAGGATCATTGTTCGAACTAAAATTAGAGCCACTTAGTGTAATGGTAGCATCTTCTGCTTCTTTGTATAGGACAGATTTTCTTGTCTAACTTGAGTGTATTTTAACCACTTCCCGCCCAGTCAATGGCAAATTGACGTCCGGGAAGTGGTTGCATTATCCACACTGGACATCTATTGACGTCCTGCAGGATAATGCCTTGCGCGCGCGCGCGGGGGGCGTGCAGCGCGGTGATCGGGGACGGCGTGTGTCCCTCAGACACAGCGCTTCCCCGATCACGGTAAACAGCCAATTTCATTGGCTGTTTACCATGTGATCAGCTGTGTCAAAGTCACAGCCGATCACATGTCACAACAGACTCGGTGGCGCGCTCCGTGCGCCCCGCTAGAGGCTTGCATAGCGGGGATCGGGGAAGGCGAGTGTCCCTTGGACACAGCGCATCCCCGATCAGGGTAAACAGCCAATGAAATTGGCTGTTTACCACGTGACCGGCTGTGTCCAATCACAGTCGGTCACAAATGTAAACAAACCGCAGCAGTTACTACCTGATCCCTGCTCTCTCCTCACACACCGATCTGTGAGGAGAGAGCAGAGATCAGTAAGTTAGCTCAGTGTAGTTTGTCTACATTATTTTACAGTGCACAATACGCCCCCCCCCCAATAAAGAGGACCTGTCACACAGCCCAGCACATCAATCAGCCGAGCCAATCAGCTCATCTGTCAATCAATCAGCCCATCTGTCAATCAATCAATCAGCCCATCTGTCAATCAATCAGCCCATCTGTCAATCAATCAGCCCATCTGTCAATCAATCAGCCCATCTGTCAATCAATCAATCAATCAGCCCATCTGTCAATCAATCAATCAGCCCATCTGTCAATCAATCAGCCCATCTGTCAATCATCTGTCACAGGCCCACCTCCATCGGTACCGCCATTGGTACCGCCACACAGGCTACCAGTACCACCATCGGTACCACTACCAGTACCGCCACCAGTACCGCCACTAGTACCGCCATCAGGCCCAGCCTCTATACTGCCACACAGGCCCGCTACCAGTATCACCACTAGTGCCGCCATCGGTACCACAACCAGTACCACCACCCATACCACCGTCGGTAGTGCCACCACCACCTGTACCGCCATCGGTACCATCACCACCGTACCACTATCGGTACCACCACCACCTGTACCGCCATTGGTACCACCACCACCCGTACCGCCACCTGTACCACCATCGGTACCGCCACCACCACCACCCGTACCGCCATCGGTACCACCACCACCTGTACCGCCATTGGTACCACCCCCACCCATACCGCCATCGCTACCACCACCACCCGTACCGCCACCTGTACCGCCATTGGTACCGCCACCACCACCACCCGTACCGCCATCGGTACCACCACCACCTGTACCGCCATTGGTACCACCACCACCCATACCGCCATCGGTACCACCACACAGGCCCACCACTAATACCTCCATCGGTACTACCACACAGACCGCCACCACTACCACCAGCAGTACCATTATACAGGCCCACCAATAAGCACTGCCATAATGTCCCAAAGGGTTTACACACCTGAGGAGGCATATGCCATTCTTGCCATGTCGGATGATGAGAGCAGCGGGGAGCTCCCATTATCCGATTCTGGTTCGGAATACGAGCCAGTGGAGGATAGTGGCTCAGAGTCCGAGTCCCCGGAGGAAACCGTCCCTCCCAAAAGAAGGCGATCAGCACCAAGATCAGGACCAAGATCAGGAGAACTGCCCACCACCAGCAGTGCCAAACCCCAGGAAGAGGAGCCCAGTACAAGTAATGGAAATACACGCCCAACCCGAAGAATCCAGCCCCAGTCCTACCTTCCCGATGCCCTGGCAAACCCCTTATGGTTGCCTGCCAACTCAGGATCCACTATCATCCCCCCTTTCACCGCAGAGCCAGGTGTGCAGCCCGACACTACCAATTTTTCTAAATTTGATTATTTTTGTTTATTTTTCCCACAAGATTTTCTGCAGAATATAGTGGATCAAACGAATCTGTATGCATCCCAATTTATTGCTGCCAACCCCGATTCTTCCTACGCCCGCATGTTCCAGTGGCGGCGTCTAACATTGGACGAATTTAAATTGTTTTTGGGCCTTATGTTCAATATGGGGCATACAAAAAAGAACGAAGTCCATGCATATTGGTCCAAACGCCCCATCCAACACATGCCCATATATTCCGCTGTCATGTCCAGGAAAAGATACGACATGATTATGCGCTTTCTCCACTTCAATGACACTTCACAGTGCCCTCCCCGAGATCATCCCAACTACGACAAATTATACAAGATACGCCCCCTAATCAATGCCTTTTCCCAGCGATTTCAAGAAGTTTTCATCCCAGACCAAAAAATTTGTGTGGACGAGTCCCTCGTACATTTCACCGGCCGACTGCTGTTCAAGCAGTACATACCAAGCAAGAGAGCCAGGTATGGGTGAAAATTAAATAAATTATGTGATCGAGCCACTGGATACGTCTTCAAATTCAGGATCTACGAAGGCAAAGACTCCCAGCTCCAGCCCCGTGATTGCCCCACATATATTGGAACCAGTGGGAAAATTGTCTGGGAGTTGGCATACCCCCTGTTCGGAAAAGGTTACCATTTATTTGTTGACAATTACTATACCAGCCTGCCCCTTTTTCGCCACCTTTACAGTAAGCAAACCCCGGCCTGCGGTACCTTAAAAAAAAACGGAAGGGATTCCCACAAAATTTATTAACCAAAAAATTGCGACCTGGAGAATCGGCATTCATGAGGAACGAGGAGGTGTTGGCCATGAAGTGGAGGGACAAGAAAGATGTCCACATCCTCTCTACGATCCACAATGACACCGTGGTGGAGATCCAAAGAAGACGTGGCCCCATTGTAAAGCCCGAATGTGTCCACGACTACAATTTGTACATGGGGGGGTGGATTTAAATGACCAGATGCTACAGCCCTACTTATCAACCAGAAAGTCCCGTTATTGGCACAAAAAAGTTGCGTTTCACCTGTTTCACATGGCCCTTTTTAATTTGTTTGTCTGCTACCAAAAAGCAACTCAAAATCAACAACTCCACTACCTCCAATATATCGAAGATATCATTGATGCCCTCATTTACCAACAAGATCCCGCCCCAGGAAGCATTCGCTCTGATAGTGTGAGTCGGCTTCACGAGCGGCACTATCCCTTTAGCATCCCCCCCACAGAATCTGGAAGAAGACGCCAAAAGAAATGCTGTGTATGCAGCAGAGGAGGAGTAAGAAGAGACACCAGCTATTATTGTCCCGATTGTCCCTCCCAACCTGGCCTGGGCATCGGAAATTGCTTCAAAAATGATCATACATCCATTAGTTCCCCTTATTATTAACAGACTGCCATCTCCCCATTTGCCTGCTACCATGTTACTACCTTCCATGTTAATTAACTGACCCTGGTCTGTTTACCGACGATGTCTTTGCTTGCCGATTTAAACCACATTTCTGACCTCCACGTGCACCAACCTCAGCCTGTTTACCGACGATGCCTCTGCCTGCCGATTTAAACCACGTTTCTGACTTCCACGTGTACCGACCTTGGCCTGTTAATCGACCATGTTTTTGCCTGCCACTTGGACTGATCTTTTGGCCATCTACTTTTAGTACACAGGGGTCTCACATATGTGAGGGGCTTCAGAATAGCGTTCTGAGTAGAGAAAAACATTTTTTCGTTTTCTGTGCTCCAAGAACAGGGTCTGGTTGCCCGGAGGCTTCAAAGCGATTTGGGTGGGAGAAGCCTCTACCCCTGTCCCCCTGGCCCTAAGCTTGATGGTCCTTCCTGCTGCCTGGATCAATACTTTGGCTGTGCTGACCATATTACTGCCTGTAAAGACCCATGACATTATGGACCATGTTTCTTCCTGCTGCTTGGACCAATACTTTGGCTGTGTTGACCATATATCTGCCTGCTGCCTCTACTGACTTTGGACAGCATTTCTGCCGGGACACCTCTGCCTGCTACCTGGACCTGTGCTTTGGCTGTGCTCTGGCTGTGCTGACAGTATCTCTGCCTGTGCGAACTATGGACAGTATTCCTGCCTGCTGCCTGGATGATTGCTTTTGCTGTCGCTGACCTCATCCCTGCCTGCTGCCTGGACCGATGCTCTCCTCTGTGGACCACTGCACTTCTAAAACCACAGGTAATATTTTGTTATTTGGTATGTACCTGCTATGTGTTAGATATATGAAGGGCCTTCAAAAATGTGATCGGTAGTCAGAAAATGATATGTGCAATTAATGCTGCTAGAATGCCTGGAGGTGCTACTTGGATGTTGGGCCTCTGTATGTGGCCAGGCTGTGTAAAAGTCTCAAACATGTGGTATCGCCATACTCAGGAGGAGTAGCAGAATGCATTTTGGGGTGTCATTTTTGCTATGTATATGCTATGTGTTAGAAATATCTTATAAATGGACAACTTTGTGTAAAAAAAATGCATTTTCATTTTTTCTCCACATTTTCCAAAACCTTCTGGAAAAAAATGAACCGTTCAAAAGACTCATAATGCTTCATAGATTATACGTTGGGGTGTGTGCTTTCCAAAATAGGGTCATTTTGTGGAAAATTCCATTGTCCTGGTGCTCCAGGACCTTCAAAAATGTAATAGGTGGTTGAGAAAGGATATGTGCAATTTATGCTTGTAGAACGCCTGAAAGTGCTACTTCAATGTTGGGTCTCTGTATATGGCCAGGCTGTGTAAAGGTCTCACACATGTGGTATCGCTACACTCAGGAGGAGTAGCAGAATGTATTTTGGGGTGTAGTTGCAATTATGCATATGCTGTGTGAGAGAAAAAAACTGTTAATATGACCAGTTTGTGTAAAAAATAAAAAATAAAAAAAATCAAAATTTTCCCAAGAATTGTGGGAAAAAAATACAACTTCAAAAAACTCACCATGCCTCTTAGTGAGTTACTTAGTGAGTTGCTGTAACATGCATGACCAAGAGTTTCTTTCAACTTAATTATTTGATTTTATAAAGAACTGCCTCTTTCCTCCAAACATCAACTTATCAGTCTTCTTATCTTATTGTCCAAATATCAGCAGCCTCCACCTTTTACTGCTAAATCCTGTGTGAAGAAAAAACATCCTACTAAATGAAGATACAGTATCAGAGCCGAAACATACTTAGCAGACCTTGGACTGTCTACTTTCCAAAAAGGGGTAATTTTGGGGGTATTTGTACTTTCCTGGCTTGTTAGTGTCTCAAGAAATGAGATATGCCTTCAGTACATCAGGCGTGATCAGATGTGAAAAATGTTCAGTGATTGCCACCATAGTTTGTAGACTCTATAACTTTCACAAAGACCAAATAATATACACTAATTTGGGTTATTTTTACCAAAGATATGTAGCAGTATACATTTTGGCACAAATTTATGAAGAAAAATTACTTATTTGCAAAATTTTACAATAGAAACTAAAAAAAATCGCTGTTTTTTTGCTTATATCGCAAAAAATAAAAAACCCAGTGGTGATTAAATACCACCAAAAGAAAGCTCTATTTGTGAGAAGAAAATGATAAAAATTTTGTTTGGATACAGTGTAGCATGACTGAGTAATTGTCATTCAAAGTGTGAGAGTACTGAAAGCTGAAAATTGGTCTGGGCGGGAAGGTGCATAAGTGCCTGGTATTGAAGTGGTTAAGAAGACAGGATGGTTTCTCATCCCTTAAACTAGGAACAAGATTTGTCTGCATGCCGCCAGCTGTAACATGCATGACCAAGAGTTTCTTTCAACTTAATTATTTGATTTTATAAAGAACTGCCTCTTTCCTCCAAACATCAACTTATCAGTCTTCTTATCTTATTGTCCAAATATCAGCAGCCTCCACCTTTTACTGCTAAATCCTGTGTGAAGAAAAAACATCCTACTAAATGAAGATACAGTATCAGAGCCGAAACATACTTTTAAGACATGACTTGCTTAGGACAGATCTATGAAAAGGAAATTCTATTTATCACCCGAGAGATCCTTGTCTGTCTCCTGTGGCGGCACATATGAGCCACTACAGACAGAAGACATGTCAGTGCATATGACTTTCCCACATAAAAACAGTCAAGCTTAACTGCTCCCATGCATGACATCATGACCAGTACTAAAACAAGTGCGGCTCTTTTTATTTGTTATTACACTGTGCAAAGATGATGCTCAAACCCTGGCACTGTCACAGTATGTCATAGTCATTTAACTTACTAGTGAATCAATTAACTCAATAAAATGGGAACCGTGGAGATCCGCATATATGTTCACTATAATCCTTTGATGTGATGTTTGCTCAGTTTACAAGTAACTTTTTTTTCTGTTAGTTTTGGCAACTGTGAGGCCAAGCGAATCAGTGAAAAGGTTTCCTTTCCCTACATATATATCATCAACAAAAGTAAATACTGACAGATGAGAATCACGTTCCTTGTATTTGAACGCTGAAACTGAAAATGCTCTTTGGTTACATTATATATCTATTTAAAATGATACAGTTGTTTGCTTGTCTTTAAACAAATCCTTTCTTTTATTGGTTTTGCCCTGGTATGCTTGAATAAATCTAATCTGTTGAACACTTATAGTAATTAATTTAGACATAAAAATAAAGAGCATGTTTCAAACTATGGGATAACAAAAACTTTGGTCATGAATTCAGCAAGAAAATATGAATGTGGTTACCAATTCTTATCAAAAACGTCTGTTGTTCTGCAAGGTTGAGATCTGCCAGTGCATGACTGTTTAAAGAAATATTCACTGTATAAGTGTATCTCCGTAAATGACCTTGGCACTCACACAGATTATTGCATATAGCAGGTAGTAGAAAATGGAGTCGTGTCATACAAGTATACCAGAGAAAACAGAATGAGAACTGTCCTTTCACAAAGATCTGGAACATTTGAAGTCTACTAAACAAGAACTTCATTCTACAGTCAGCTAGATAGTTCCTACTGTGATCAGTAAGTAATAATGCCCAGGGCTGTTTACTCACCAAGTAAAAAATTGGCATTCCCACACTTTCAGTAGTCCTGCACAACAGCATAACCATACATGCTTCCAAATGTACCACTCACTTTAATTGTTTCAGTTGTGCATCCTTCTGAAGACCAAAAAAATACATTTCGGTAATAACTTTTAGAATACAGATCTGAGTAAAGCCCGGTACACACTAGCAGTTGGCTGAGAGCGCTGATCAGGAGTCGGTTGGCTGTTGGTGTTCCAGCATGCTCGTCCGACAGAAGCCAGACAAACAGTGGGCTTCTGTCGGACAGACCAAAGTACACACAGGCCGAATGTCTGACTTTTTTTTTTATCCGGCAAATGTCTCTCGACCTTCGGCCCATGTGTACCCAGCTAAAGAGCCTCTCTGATCCTCCTGCTATAGGTTCACCCCCTCCTGGTTCTCCTCTTTAGAAAATAGCCTGCTCACCTTTGTCTTCGCTTCTCTTTCTGCTTCCAGTTGGTGCCATGTTTATACACAAATATCCACTCCACAGTTTTAAATATATATATATAGATGGCAAATGTCCATAATTTACTGGAAAAAGTTATCTCAAGAAACTTTCTAGACTTTTATACTTTGAACAAATATACAAAAAATATTTTTCTAATTTTAGATTACATCCTATAGTAGGTTTATTCTGGGATGTTACATTTATTTTTATTGATGTCCAGTGTTTTAAAAAGTAATGTCATATAAACCAAGTCTGATGGTAAGATCAAGGGACATTGGGGTTGATTTACTAAAGGCAAATTGACTGTACACCTTGCAAAGTGCAGTTGCCCTCTGCAAGTGCAGTTGCTCCAGAAGTGGTAAGGGTTCACTTTGCAAAGGTGCATGAAATTGCTATGCTGTATCTGTCCAGCACAGGCTATATTGTGTATATACTGTATGCACAGTGCTGGATTGAATGAGGGCTCAGGTAAGTAAAAGAGGGGGCAAGCGGATGTTCTGATGCCTAAATATTTTTTACCTTAATGCAAGTAATGCATTAAGGTAAAAAACTTTTAGGTTTAGAAAAACTTTAAAGCCCTGTACACACGATCGGATTTCCTATGGATTTTAAACCGATGGATTTTTCCATCGGAAATCCAATGAAGCTGACTTCCATCAGTCTTGCCTACACACCATCAGTAAAAAAAATGATCGTCCCAAACGCCGTGGCGTAAAACACTCCGACGAGCCAAGAAAAATTAAGTTCTATGCTTCTGAACATGCGTCGACTTGATTCTGAGCATGCGTGGGTTTTTTATCCGATGGAGTTCCCCACAGACGATAGTAATTTGCTATCGTTTTTTTTTCCATCGGATAAATTTAAAACATGTTCTATTTTTTAACACCGATGGAAAAAAGACCGATGGGGCCCATACACGATCGGTTTGTCCGATTAAAAAAGTCCATCGGACTGTTTTCATTAGTAAAACCGATCGTGTGTACAGGGCTTAAGTAAGGCCTCTGATACTTAGAGGGCCGAAGATTTGCGTGTGTTGAGGCACATTGCAACAAGTTATGCAGTCCAATCAACACAATAAAGGGCTATCGTGTTCCTCAACTGCAGAAAGATTTGGCCCTGCATTTTTTTGTTGCCACAATATACATGGAAGAGAAAGTGGCAGTAAAATAAGCCCTATCAGAAGCATCTCTAGCATGTATTTCGCAGGAAATTGAAGACTTGACTTTTCACACAAGCCTTTCCTGCGTAGCCTCTCTGATTTCATCTTTCATGCTGCTTCTTGCAGCTCCTAGTCCCTGGGTTTCTTTTCTCCAGGGACTCCACTAAGTGCGTCGGGACCCTTCGGGGTAAGACCGCGCTATATCAAGATACCTCTCAACTCAACTCAACTCATGTATTGGGCCATCTATTGTAGTAAATGGACACTTTAGAAGGTATGACTTGCAGTAAAAATGTGAAAGTTGTGATTTGAAAGTCAATTTTAAGACTTAGTGCATTGTTATACATTTTTTCTTACGTTAGATTAAAGGACTTTCTTTAATTATTCATCACAAAAAAAGCACTCTGCATTGTGGAGGAAAAGAATGTTATTCGTTATTCATTTGTGAGCTCTTGGCTATGTCCCATTTCTATTCCAACTATGTTGTTGTATTTTGACCTTTAATAAAAAAAAAGTGCACAGCAATGGGGGTAAAAGAGTATAAATTCCTTTCTTTCATATCCATGTGTTTCTGCTGCTATAAGCATAATATATTAAAGCAATGTAATAACTGAGCAATTACCTGAAGCAATTAGCCAGGTGTTAGCTTTCATCTTCATAATGTTTCATAATGTTCACTTGAAAAGTGACAGCTAAAATCCAATTGCACAAAGACTTGCATATACAGTACAAAACTGCAAACCATTTACACACCAATACATGGTTGAAGCCTTTAGGACCAATACACACATTAGCTATAGTAATCAGGTGCAATGATGGGAGTGTATATGTCTGAGAAGTAATGAATGCATCCAAGCATTCAAAGCACTTGTTGTTTTCACTCTCTTGGAAGATCTATAATACTAAGACAAATAATTTACATTGGAAAGGAACCATATCCAAAACTCATGAATTGAAAGAGGCACATGGAGTCCAGTGGGTGTGTGATGGTGATATGGATGAGTATTACAGGGGATGTATACATGAATTGCCAATTTAAACACAGAAAACAACAGGCTAGTTCAATCAGTGTTCTGATACTACATGGTACATTTAAATATACTTTGGTGTTAGTTGCATTTTAGCTATTTGGTAGCAGTAACTATCTCTTAAAAGAATATACAGTACATATTAGCACATAGAGTAAGTATTATTTTTTCATAATCAGAGCCTCCCTAATAAATAACACCTGCACACACACACTCCTAAGAAGAAAAGAAAGGGGAAGTGCCACTAAGTGCAATATCCCAAGGGGTTTATTGGTACAACGGTTAAAAACACTTACAACAGGTAAGGTAAAAGAAGACTTATCGTGAACTGTTTCGTCCACCAGAATGTCCTGGGTTCTTACTCCTGCATGGTCTGCCTTGTTCAGGTTCCCTGGGAAGGAGTGGAGGTGGAAGGAAGTTCCTGGGGTGTGTAGGAAGTCCACACCAAACCAGTCTGGCTGTTCACATCCTAGCATTCTAGAAACTTGGTCCCCTCCTGGTGACGTCATGTCTGCCCGAGCGTTCCAGGCTGGTTTGGTGTGGACTTCCTACACACCCCAGGAACTTCCTTCTGCCTCCACTGCTTCCCAGGGAACCTGAACCCGGCGGACCATGGAGGAGTAAGGACCCAGGACATTCTGGCGGACAAGACAGTTCACGATAAGCCTTCTTTTACCTTACCTGTTGTAAGTGTTTTTAAAGGGGTTGTAAAGGTTCATTTTTTATTTTCTAAATAGGTTCCTTTAAGCTAGTGCATTGTTGGTTCACTTACCTTTTCCTTTGATTTACCTTCTAAATGTTTTTTTTCTTTGTCTGAATTTCTCACTTCCTGTTTCTCCTCACTAAACTTCACACCATCATCCGAGTGGTGTGGAGTCATCCAGAACAGCTTACTGGACAGCTTACTGAGGAGGAACAGGAAGTGAGAAATTCAGACAAAGAAAACAAAGAAAAAAAATATTTAGAAGGGAAATTTAAGGAAAAGGTAAGTGAACCAACATTGTGCTAGCTTAAAGGAACCTATTTCGAAAATAAAAAATGAACCTTTACAACCCCTTTAAATGTTGTACCAATAAACCCCCTGTGATATTGCACTTAGGTGGCACTCCCCCCTTCTTTCCTTCTTAGGAGTGTGTGTGTGCAGGTGTTATTTATTAGGGAGGCTCTGATTATGAAAAAATAGTACTTACTGTATGTGCTAATATGTACTGTATATTCTGTCATAGTTACTGCTTCCAAATAGCTAAAATGCAACTAACACCAAACTAACTACCAATAAACCCCCTGTGATATTGCACTTAGGTGGCGCTTCCCCCTTCTTTCCTTCTTGTATTTGTTTACAGAGCTGGCTCAGCTCTGAGAACAGCAGCCCCACAGTGCATCACAAACTTGTGCCCAGGCATCAGAGACTATTATCCCCATCCCAGCAGCTACCGCTGAATATTTTGCCAGAACTACTGTTCAGCATACACTCCATGCTCCTGATCTTATGACTTCACACACACTCCTAGACTGCTGACATCAGTAGATTCTATACCAGACAGTAGACCTTCCATCTGGCTGGTGACTCCTGCATGGATAGATAATGTCTGTGGTATTTCCCTTTGGAGACAGATGATATCTATGACCCTATTCTGCTCATATGCATAAGGCTTAATGCACATGGATATTTAGAAGTTTCAAAGTCCTCTAGTGTGAAGTCCCTATTGCTTTCCTGCGCCTGGGGAGCTGCAGGTAGCGCATACAGCTGCTTATACAAGTGAATGGCTGTGGGTGGGCATCTTATGTAAATGCCGATGGCTTGTGCATGGCATATTTCCCTGAATACAAAAGCAACACATGTGCAGCAAATCTCTGAAGATTTTAGGCTAGAGGATTTTGCAGCCTCTAGAGATCTGTGTGATTGTGACCTAATGCCTACAGCCCCCCTGAATGCTCATTAAACTGTCCTTTCCTACAGACCTGCAACTCAACCATCGTAGTGATGACAACAAAAACCAGTGTTTACCACTGCAGGTTAAAGTATAAATGAAGACAAAACTTGTTTTTTGCAATGGGACACAGATGGCAAAAAAAAAAAAAAAAAAAACTGGCAGGGGTTATAACCTTTCCTTGCTCTATCCAAAATGAAAAAAAAAAAGGATTTGCCTATAGTTCTACTTTGAGTTCAACATTCAGTCTGTTGATGCTATGTCTTGTATTAGCTGTCATTTTTTGTGTCCATTCCCTTATAAGTTACCATCACCAATTCCCCCTTCTGAAAATACTTTGTACCTGGCTGTCAACAGTCAACCAGCCACTGGCAGCCAGCCACCATGTTTTTTTCTGTACAAGATCATTTTGATATGTATTCTGTGAGGAAGCTCAGAAAAGCTGTGCAAATTCTGGACTTTAAATGGCTCTAGAGAAGAGATGGTTTCAGATAACCAGGTACAACTTATGTAGGAGGATTTGTTTAAACTCCTTGTATCACCTAAGGCCAATAACTCCACTGGGTATATGTAAGGGTTTACAACCACTTTAAAAGATATTGTATATAACTTGTTCAAAAGTTAGATAGCAACATTGACTTGCTGGTTGTAAATCCTAGAACGCCCTATGTGTATAAACCCATAACAAGATTAAAAGATAGTACAAGAACATGCTGAAGATTAGATAAGATACATAGAAACTCTGGAAAATGAATTGCGAAATGGGACACCTGCATAGCAGTTAAAAGTAACGGAGATTAACTATTACACACACAGTAAATAAATAAAAAAGGCACACATTTAGATCACAGGAGCTATGGTATGCATTTGGCATAGAAAATAACAGTTTTCCTAAAACAGTTTCAAGTAGTTTGATCACTTTGTAACACTACCACAGCATATGTAAGCAATTTCAGGCAAGTGGATGAAGGTGTAATTGAATGCACATATATGCACATGTGGTCAGAGTTTCGCCACTAAAACAACCAATGTTTTTTTTTTTTTTTTGCTAGTATCCTAAAAACTCCAAGTGTGTTAGAGCTTTGTAAAAAGAAGGACCATAGTAAAAGATATAGCCTTAGTGTAATATTGTACAGTATAATTTTGTACAAATGATATCTAGATTGCTTATAGAATTTTGACAGCTGACAAGAGTTGAATATTATTATTTTTTTTTTTAGAAAATTTTAATAGAAAAGCAAATTTCACAGCAATGTTACATGAAGCACGCTGGTAACAAGTTCCTTGGATCCTCTTGCCAGGTAACTGCCTGCAAAAGGGTGGTGCTACATTTTATAAATACATAGTCTTGTGCATAACCATCACTCAAATAAATAGGGAATCCCTATTGGTCTCCCCATTGACCTGACATGGAGGAACCACTCATGGCCAAGTGTGAATTTATAGGTGGCTCAGGGGACACCCTAATCAGATCACTTTAGGGGGAAGGAATAGAGAATCAACCTGTATAAAATAGATATACAGCTATCCACAAATATGCCCAATATCGTTTGAATATCAGATTCGGTAGATTGATTTTTACTTTTATTATGCAGTCATTCAACTTAAAGAAGTATTAAATGCCAAGTTAAAAATGTTACACATTGCAACCTTCAGCCTGCTGTCTGCTGAAAATGGGTCACAGGAGTGCAGAACGAACTGCACTCCTGTAATCCATAGGAGAACTAATTTGTGGCCTACTTAGCAGAGTCTGACACATATGTTTAGCTTTATGACGCATTTCCTTTAAGTCTAGATTTTGTTTCTTGTTCTTGTAGATATAAGACCTCATAAGTAGAATTGAATTAAAAGTGATGACAATTTTAAACCTGTTTAAGCACTAATGTTCGACTTTAAATAAAATCTTATATCCAGTGAAAACTGTATCTTAATTTTGAATAAGGTGGAAAAAAATTAGAAACCCTTTCTGGTTTTTACTGCCTAAAACACAATCCTGAGATCCCCCCAAGTAGCACCCATTACTCCCTTTATCCACCCCCCCCCACCCCCAGTGTTTTTTCTGATGCCTTCTAATGTGCTGGGTCCTCTTCCCATTTAATCTTCTCCCAGTATTGGGCTCTCCTGGATGTTGTTGTGATGACATTGGTATAATTTTCTGCATCTAAACACTGTGAGTGCAGGACACCATTCTCAGGGGGTCTGTGACACCCTATGACACCTTGCACACACGGTCTTTCATTAGTCTTTAATTTACGTGACACTGGGTGTCAGACATACCAGGGGAATACTTCCTGGAGACCATCTGGACATGCCTAATGGGAAGAATCCAGACACCAGATGGCTTAATTATCAAATATTGCAAACTATTTAAACAGATGTTATCCCCTCACCTCAAACATATTAAATTGATCATTCTAGGTGCATCATTCCCTCCAGCATTAAAATAAGCACATATAACAGTTATTTCAAAGAAAATGAAAGACGGTGTTAAAGTTACAGGCCAATTTTCCTAATTAATGTTGATATGAAAATCTATGAAAAAAGTTTGGCATCATGCCTCAAACCCCTGCTACTCTCCTGCATCCACTCAGACCAGGTTGGTTTTGTCCAAGGGAGGGAAGCCAGAGGTAAGCCTTTGAAATAATTTTTAAGTGAACACTATGCCCACTGTTACCTGTTCACTATATTTGCGATTTAATATCTCTCAGATATGATTTGGGTTAAATGAGAGTTCTTTGACCATGAGTGAAAGCTTTAACACAATAACAAAAACGTATTGGTATATAGTAAAGAGGCCTAGACTAATACACACAATCTATCTATTTGTACAGGGGAAGGGTCAAAATCATGGATTACATGAAGGAATACAGAGTATATTCCTTAAAACATTAATCTAAAAACAGTAGATTCATAATTACAATATTTTACAGCTATTAATGGAGATTTCACATTAACTCATAAGGCAACACCACTTACATAAAGAACCCTTACTCCTTCTATCAACAGATGCTGAAAATGGGCATGGGCCCCAACATTTTATCTAAGATCATGGACCTATAGGTAAGGTTAGGATTAGTGGAGTTATTTCACCGTCCATTAAACTCTGTAATAGAACCAGGCTGCAGGGCTGCCTGCTCTCCCTTCTATTTTTTTTACCTCTTCCTAGAACCCTTACTGGTCATATTGCCATTTGTCAAATCTGAGACAATAAACATTGGCTACCTCCAAGACTGCCCATTTACAATCAAGTTCCTATTCCCCTGGCAAGACTGAACATTGAAATATCTAGATATAGATTAGATTTAACAGCTAACTACTTTGTTCTCTTCAAAAATATCTTCCATGGTGTAATACGACCAAATTGTAAATGTTCTGAGCTAAACTGGATAATCCTAAATTCTCCTGGGCAGACCATATTGAAATTATAAAAAAAAATGAACGTGTTACCTTGCATCTTGTTTATGTTTCAAATGTTACCGATAACCACATGTGAACTTTACATTTCTTGATATTATCTGGTCTCATCAAAAGTCATGGATCTCATATCACATGCTAACTTGAACTAAAATGGTGGCATGGCTCTCTCGGATCTTGGGAAATGCTATGAAGCCTCATTTCCTAATAAAGCTGATCAGAAATCTCAAAAAGAGAAGGCGGATATTGAGGAAACTCTAGCAGGCCAAAAACTATGCATGTTGCTTTGAATAAACAAGTCCTTTAAGAATCAATTATGGGAGGGGGGAACAGCTAGGATCCGCCTCCGAACCTTACAGCAACCAAAAGAGAAGGGAGGAGTGGCACTTCCAAACCCAAGATATTACTTTCTGGCCGCACAAATGCAGCATATGCGGGGTAGTAATTTATCAGCAGGTAGGGAAGCTGTAAAGGGGTCAATCCTGAATGACACTAGCCATGATACAATAGTTGAGGCAGTGGAGGCGGACTCTTTTTGCACCAGGTGCCCCACGACCCAACTAATGGTAAGATGCTGGGAGACCACTAAGAGGATGCTGGGATACAGGGGATTTTCTGAATTCACCCCTGTATGGGATAACAATAACCTAAAAGAACTTTAAGTTATGGGGAAAATCGAAGAATGGGATAGAGGTGGTATACACCTACTACCACATATCTTCAAAGCAGGGAGAATAAAATCATTCCAAGGAATAAGGGAAGAATATGCAGTTCCAAATAGATCCTTTTACAGATACCTGCAAGTTAGGCATGCAGTGAACGCACAATTTGGACAGGGTTCACCAGCATGGAATGATATGCCTCTTCTCCGCAAGTTGGTAAATGCAGAAAACTCCAGAGGGATGATCTCAGAGATGTATGGGCATATAGAAGAGGCAGACCAGGAAGAGGAATCAGACACTAAAAACAAGGACAAATGGGTGAGGGATGTGGGCCCACTGTCACCAGTACAGTGGAAACGCATATTAGAAGCAGGACCCAGAGTGTCATTGTCCCCTTCGCTATTAATATCCCACCTTTTCCTGATACATAGAGTATATCATACTCCCCAAAGAATGTTCCAGTATGGCAGGAGGCAGGACGCAAGATGTCAGAGATGTGGGGACGACAGGGGAGACCTAATACACATGTTCTGGAGGTGCCCTAAGTTATATCAGTATTGGAAAGAGATCGTAGAAGAAATAAATGTGGTATTTGGGACCGCTTTGCAGGCCGAGGCTAAGACATGTGTATTGGGTCTCTTGGAAGCAAGGGGGGTATCAGGAGACAAAAATACGGCAATAACAAGGTGTTTGTTTCAGGGAAGGAAACTTATTGCACAAAAGTGGCAATCGGTAAACCCCCCCACAGTGATAGACTGGAGGAACACGATAGAGGATATGATTACTAAAGAAGAATTCATATACAAGAAAAGAGGAAATGATAAGAAATTGAAAAACATGTGGAGACAATGGATAGAGGTGGGAGCACGTTAAGGGTGGGAGTTTGAAAGTGAAGTGGGTGAAGAGATGAAGGGAAAGGGGGAATGTAAGGGTGGAATGGAAGAGGGATTTTTTTTTTCTTTCTATCTTTGTGATATTTGATGTATACAATGTTATATTTAAATGACGGTGGTTGTATGGTTTTATATGTGGTGTAAAACAAGAATAAAAAGGATTTGATTAAAAAAAGAACCAATTTTCCCACAAATGCTACTACTTTGAGAATTTGGAACCAGGCATGGACACATCATAATTGGCAACAGAACTACCCCCTCATGCCCATTCTGGAAAATTCCAACTTTACCTCTCATGGTATGTCATTACCGCACAAAGTGCTTTTATTGGTTGCTCAGATAAATCCCTAGAACTACTTGCCCACTGGGAGCAGAACTTAACACCTACTCTGAAAGGCACATTTCAAAACTTTTTTATTCTCATACCTCTTCTATTAAAGTGTAACTAAGGCAAAAAAAAATATTTTTATTTTGGATGGAGTAGAGATTGATTAGAACACTTGTCAGTATTTATTGCCTATGTGCCCGTGTTAGGGAGATTCACCCTCTCTGTTTGTCCTGTTTACTGTCATCATCGAATGTGAAAGTATAAGAATATCCCAAATTTTGGGTTGAGATCAGAACACTAACCGTCTCTGCACAAAATTACATTTCTAAAGGAAAAAAAGTCATTTAAAACTACTCTCGGCTGTAATGAATTGTCGGGTCCCGGCAATACAGATAAAAGTCATTGAAAGTCATTGAAAAAAAAAATGCGTGGGGGTCCCCCAAAATTCCATTACCAGGCCCTTCAGGTCTGGTATGGATATTAAGGGGAAACCTGCGCCAAATAAAAAAAAATGGCGTGGGGTTCCCCCAAAAATCCATACCAGACCCTTATCCGAGCACGCAACCTGGCAGGCCGAAGGAAAAGAGGAGGGGATGAGAGAGCGCCCCCCTCCCCTCCTGAACCGTACCAGGCCACATGCCCTCAACATGGGGAGGATGTCCATCCATCGCTAGAGATCGAGAATTGGATTACATCGCTGGAGATCGAGCATGGATTTATTGGATTACATCGCTGGAATCTCTTTTTATTTTTTTATTTTATTTTTTTAATAAAGGACATGTCCCAAGCCGTCTCCTGTGGTTTTTAACATTTTGACACTTTCTTTTTGTGAAATGGTATGGGTACAATGTACCCCTTACCAATTCACATAGGGGGGGCCAGGATCTGGGGGTCCACTTTGTTAAAGGGGGCTTCCAGGTTCTGATAAGCCCCCCGCCCGCAGACCCCCACAACCACCGGGCATAGGTTGTGGGGATGAGGCCCTTGTCCCCATCAACATGGGGACATCCTCCCCATGTTGAGGGCATGTGGCCTGGTACGGTTCAGGAGGGGGGGCGCTCTCTCGTCCCCCCCCCCCTCTTTTCCTGCGGCCTGCCAGGTTGCGTGCTCGGATAAGGGTCTGGTATGGATTTTTGGGGGGGAACCCCGCGGCATTTTTTTTTGGCGCAGGGTTCCCCTTAATATCCATACCAGACCTGAAGGGCCTGGTAATGGAATTTTGGGGGACCCCCACGCATTTTTTTTCAATGACTTTCAATGACTTGTATCTGTATTGCTGGGACCCGACAATTCATAACAGCTGCAAGTAGTTTTAAATTACTTTTTTTCCTTTAGAAGTGTCATTTTGTGCAAAGACTGTTATAAACACAGGAAACATGCGCTACGTTACAGGCATACTATAGACACCCCCCAGGTACAAAATTTTAGGGAATATTTCACTTCTATTGTTTCACTTTAAGCATTATTCAAATCACTGCTCCCGAAAAAACGTCCGTTTTTAAAACTTTTCTTGCATTGATACATGTCCCTTGGGGCAGGACCCAGGTCCCCAAACACTTTTTATGACAATAACTTGCATATTAACCTTTAAAATTAGCACTTTAGATGTCTCCTATAGACTTTTAAAGGGTGTTCCGTGGCTTTTCGAATTTGCCGCAAACACCCCAAATTGTTCGCTGTTCGGCGAACGGGGCGAACAGCCAATGTTCGAGATTAACTCATGTTCGACTCAAACAGATAGCCCATTCCTACACCTTAGTACTACTATAGAGCAAACTTAAACTTTCAGAGCAGTGGTACAAAGACCCTCATATGAATTTACCCACTTTTCCATATTTGGTGGCAGTGTTCACTGATTAAACCTTGCTGTGAACAAATGATTGACGTAAATTAGATAACCATCATGGTGACCCCTCCACAGGACCTTTGGGTCTTCTTATTTCTGGCCTGCCCCTTAGCATGCAAAATCTCTTATATCATCTCTTGAACGCTGTCAAAAGACTGATCCCACAAAGTTACAAAGCACTTCCTGGTCCACCATCAGTAGCAGAAAGGTTATTATGAGTTGAAAATCTAATGGAAGAAATTACAAATCTCCAAAAATCTGACTATGAAAAATATTTCAAAATCTAGGTAAGCTGCTTACACTATAAAAACACAGTATCTGGAGCCAGTTTCAAATCCTATATAATACAATAGAGCATGCTGAATTCACCACTAACAGCAATAGATACAAGAAAAGCTGTTGAACATAGGTAGCAAATAACAGGTGGCTTAACTCATAGCACAACATTTCTACCTTCTGCCTGATGTTTTTTCATTCATTGTTCTTATAGGATGTTTAATTATATGGTTCTTCCACAAAATGCTGCCTGAAAAATGTAAACATCCCAGATTGTTGGAAAATTCATGTCAACTGGATCGTATTTTGACTATTACCTTCTTTAAGGTTCATACAAGCTTTCTGCTGTCAGAGTTGTCATAAGCGGAGCGCCACCCTAAAGTGGAACTTCCGCTGATCGGAACCCTCCCCCCCTCCGGTGTCACAATTGACACCTTTCAGGGGGGAGGGGGTGGAGCTACCAGTCTAAGACAGGTATTTGCACCCACTTCCGGGAGTCCTCTCTGCGGGAAATCTGCGGGAAGCGTGTCACTTCCCGCAGAATACCCGTTGTGTTCTGGGAGACACGAGCGATTGCTGGTCCTCTGCTGCGAACGTCGCTGGACTCCAGGACAGGTAAGTGTCCATATATTAAAAGTCAGCAGCTGCAGTATTTGTAGCTGCTGGCTTTTAATATTTTGAAAATTATTTGAAAAATTATTTGAAAAATTATTTGAAAAAAACATCCCTGAGTTGGGCTTTACAACCAAATATCTATCAAATATCTATCATTAATAGATACAAATATAATATTGTATACGTAATGTATGTGTATGTAAATGTGAATATAAAGTGCTATAGTTTTGAAGAATTGTCAGTGCGTTTTATAAAGACTGGTAATTAGACTTGTGCACAACGGAAAAATTCGTTCCGTTTCGGTTCGTTTCTTTCCGGTCCTGTTGATTCGTAATCATTCGTAATTTTGCTAGACGGGATTTTTCGTGTTCGGACTCATTCGTATTTTTGCAAGCGACATTTTTCGTTGAATTTTTTGTTGCTTTATAATTCGTACTTTCGGTAGAGTACGTTGTTTTTCGTTGATTCTGGACACAACTCCTACTTTCGTAACTTTTTTTGGGTTCGTACTTTCGGTAGAGTACGTTGTTTTTCGTTGATTCTGGACACAACTCCTACTTTCGTAACTTTTTTTGGGTTCGTACTTTCGGTAGAGTACGTTGTTTTTCGTTGATTCTGGACACAACTCCTACTTTCGTAACTTTTTTTGGGTTCGTTGATTCGTAATTTTCCGTGTCTCTCTCACAACGACGCTGCCTATTATGCCTAATGTGCTTCGAATGGATTTGTACTTTTCTAAATACATTGCGGTTATTTGTAACGATTCGAAATCTCGTATTTTACTTTCGTTTTTAACATGCGGCTATAGGCTCCGCCCCTGTACACCATTTTGAGAGGGTTCAGCACGGTGAGGGAGAAGCAGAGAGCAGAGCAGAGTGTTATTGTGCTTCGAATGGATTCGAAATCTCGTATTTTACTTTCGTTTTTTACATGCGGCTATAACCTCCGCCCCTGTACACCATTTTGAGAGGGAGTTCAGCACGGTGTGGGAGAAGCAGAGAGCAGAGCAGAGTGAGTGTTATTGTGCTTCGTATGGATTCGTACATTCGTAACTTTTTCATAACGAATTATGCCGAAGACATTCGGGCATTCGCTATTTGCGGTATAATTTATTTCGGATTCGGTCTTATTCGTAATTGCTTTGTTCGGAAATTCGAATGCTTCCGAATGTCCGAAAGTTGCTAAATTCGGACGAATTTCAATTCGTTACGAAACGAATTGCACAAGCCTACTGGTAATATCATCAACTTGCCTTAGCAAAATATGTGTACAAAAAAGAACCCTGAGCTTCTATAATTGCCTCGTGTTTGACAAAGATGTAAGAGATATTTCCCAATTTTATTCCAAAACTGCATAAGAGATTCCATTTCCTAGGATGTCCTGTTTAACCCCACGTTAGGCAAGTCATGTGGCAGATGTGGATGAAAATTAATAGCTAGATACTAATTATAGGTATTGTTTTTAAATATATTTAAGGATGTTTTGAAGACTCTCCTGGTTAAATTACAGCTTAAAATGGTCTCACATAATTTTAGCAAACTTGACAGTGTTTTGTTCAAGATGAATGATTTTCCATGTACTGTGTAATTACAGGTGAGATCATGGAAGTCTGGAAAGACCTTTATTTGTGATTTAATGATAAAGCAGGAGATAGAGTTAGATACAATTTACAGAAGCAGCTAGTTTCCAGATAATGGTCTCTCCACTGTGGCAAATAAAGAGAAATTACACAGGGTTTACTTGGATTACTTTTGTACGTCCTTTAAAAATTACATGGACACATTTTTTTTCAGGCCATTATTAAGGATGTAGTTGTGTCTGCCTTATATCTAATTATGATCAATTGAAAAGTAATCATTTGAGCCATAATTTAGCCCAGTGTAAGAGCAAAGCCTGTGTTTTCACATGGGATAGTAGCAGAGTAGAGCTAAATTTCATAGCTAATTCCTAACATATGTGAGACTCTTGTCTCTGAAGATCGGACCATTGCTTAACCAGGTTGCAAACCTGAACAGTAGAGTTCTGCATTATGCTCGTCTGTTTCTAAATATTTATTGCTAATTCTTTCCATTACCATCCTGATATCTTGTTTATATAATAATGTAAATTATATTTATAACCAAATTTACCTTGAGAATATTATTTCTTCTTTAAGGCTGGGTTCACACATGTCCAGTGCGAATTGCATGTCTGTTTTCACTGCAAATAAAAAAAACATTTTTTCAGCAGTTCAGGTGCGTTTTTGATGCTGTTCTAATGCGAATTTGCAAGGTTCAGAACCAGGTTTTTCTCACAGATGCATCTTCGGTGCTGGCCAATACATAGTAGATGAAGGGTGTCAACTCCTGTAGTAGGAGAACAATCCATGCTGAATTCCTGAACTGAATCCTGAACTGAATTCCGAACTGAATCCTGAACACAACTGAACACATGTGCGATTCAGAAGGGCTTCCATAGAACTCAATGAGCCTGGAATCCACACCTGAACCACATGGCAGTGCTCAGAAAATGCACAGGGCTCTTTTTAAATTCGCACTGCAGATGCATCGCATATACAGTGGGGAGAACAAGTATTTGATACACTGCCGATTTTGCAGGTTTTTCTACTCGCAAAGCATGTAGAGGTCTGTCATTTTTAGCATAGGTACTCTTCAACTGTGAGAGACGGAATCTAAAACAAAAATCCAGAAAATCACAAATTGTATGATTTTTAAATAATTAATTTGCATTTTATTGCATGACATAAGTATTTGATCACCTACCAACCAGTAAGAATTCTCTCACAGACCTGTTGTTTTTTCTTTAACCACTTAAGCCCCAGACCATTTTGTAGCTAAAGGACCAGGCCACTTTTTGCGATTCAACACTGTGTCGCTTTAACTGACAATTGCGTGGTCATGCGACGTGGCTCCAAAACAAAATTGGCGTCCTTTTTTCCCATAAATAGAGCTTTCTTTTGGTGGTATTTGATCACCTCTGCGGTTTTTATTTTTTGCGCTATAAACAAAAATAGAGCGACAATTTAGAAAAAAATTCAATATTTTTTACTTTTTGCTATAATAAATATCCCCAAAAAATATATAAAAAAACATATTTTTTCCTCAGTTTAGGTCGATATGTATTCTACATATTTTTGGCAATTTTTTTTCGCAATAAGCGTTTATTGATTGGTTTGCGCAAAAGTTATAGCGTCTACAAAATAGGGGATAGTTTTATGGCATTTTTATTAATAATTTTTTTTTTACTAGTAATGGTGGCGATCAGCGTTTTTTATCATGACTGCGACATTATGGCGGACACATCGGACACTTTTGACATCATTTTGGGACCATTGTAATTTTTACAGCGATCAGTGCTATAAATATGCACTGATTACTGTAAAAATTACACTGGCAGTGAAGGGGTTAACCTGTAGGGGGCGCTGAAGGGGATAAGTGTGACATAATGAGTGATTCTTACTGTGGGGGCGTTGCTTGGTGTGTGACGTCACTGACACTATGACAGGGAACAGACGATCACTGACACTGACACTGCCAATACGGTGCAGTCATCCTGTCCCCTTTTCTGCAAAGGGGACAGGATGACTGCACCATATTGAGGGGAGGATGGATGGGGTCATGTATCGCGAGATCTTGGCCAACAACCTCCTTCCCTCAGTAAGAGCATTGAAGATGGGTCGTGGCTGGGTCTTCCAGCATGACAATGACCCGAAACACACAGCCAGGGCAACTAAGGAGTGGCTCCGTAAGAAGCATCTCAAGGTCCTGGAGTGGCCTAGCCAGTCTCCAGACCTGAACCCAATAGAAAATCTTTGGAGGGAGCTGAAAGTCTGTATTGCCCAGCTACAGCCCCGAAAACCTGAAGGATCTGGAGAAGCTCTGTATGGAGGAGTGGGCCAAAATCCCTGCTGCAGTGTGTGCAAATCTGGTCAAGAACTACAGGAAACGTATGATCTCTGTAATTGCAAACAAAGGTTTCTGTACCAAATATTAATTTCTGCTTTTCTGATGTAACAAATACTTAGGTCATGCAATAAAATGCAAATCAATTACTTAGAAATCATACAATGTGATATTCTGGATTTTTGTTTTAGATTCTGTCTCTCACAGTTGAAGAGTACCTAAGATAAATTACAGACCTCTACATGCTTTGTAAGCATGAAAACCTGCAAAATCATTGTGTATCAAATATTTGTTCTCCCCACTGTATGTGAACAGCATCAATGGAAATCAATGTTATTTCACATGTCATGTAAATTGGATGCAGGCTGAACAAAAGAAAATTAAGCGATTTCCCCATCCATACTAAACAGTATATAGTGGATAAGAAGAAATTTATTGTCATTCAAAATAAATTTACAATGAAATTACAATGCTACCTCTCACAATATAAAAACATATAAACAATAATTCATGGATGGAGGAATATCCATTTTTGGCTATTGTATTCAGCAGATGGGGGTTACCAGACTTGATATGATAGGAAGTAGTCACTATTCGAACAAACATTTTCTACCTGGCTTAGTCGATTTTTAAATCAACTTTTAGCAAGCCAGCTTGAAGGACCACCCACAGATCTAATTCAATTTTTTTTTTTGTCTGGTGTAGTGTTCTATTCTCATCCAAATGCAGATACCTCTTTTAAAGTGTATGTAAAACCTAACAATGATCTTCTCTCATTTGGTCCTTTTTGGTCTGTTAAATTTACCATTGAAAAAATATTGTTGTATCTGTTTGATAAGTTCAAAAAGATACTTATTGATCTTATTGGAAATCTTGAGCTGATAACTTCCTGTGTTCTCTGCCTGTACTGACTTGTTTCATGGTTATCATGTTGGAATACTGCCCTGCGGCCCAGTCTCCGAAGGGAGGGGATCATGCTCTGCTTCAGTATGTCACAGTACATGCTGGCATTCATGGTTCCCTCAATGAACTGTAGCCCACCAGTGCCGGCAGCACTCATGCAGCCCCAGACCACGACACTCCCACCACCATGCTTGGCTGTAGGCAAGACACATTTGTTTTTGTACTCCTCACCTGGTTGCCGCCACACACACTTGACACCATCTGAACCAAATAAGTTTATCTTGGTCTCATCAGACCACAGAACATGGTTCCAGTAATCCATGTCCTTAGTCTGCTAGTCTTTAGCAAACTGTTTGTGGGCTTTCTTGTGCATCATCTTTAGAAGAGGCTTCCTTCTGGACCAATTTGATCCAGTGTGCGGCGTATGGTCTGAGCACTAACAGGCTGACCCCCCACCTCTTCAACCTCAGCATCAATGCTGTCAGCACTCATACATCTATTTCCCAAAGACAACCTCTGGATATGACGCTGTGTACGTGCACTCAACTTCTTTGGTCGACCATGGCGAGGCCTGTTCTGAGTGGAACCTGTCCTGTTAAACCACCATACGGTCTTGGCCACCGTGCTGAAGCTCAATTTCAGGGTCTTGTCAATCTTCTTATAGCCTAGGCCATCTTTATGTAGAGAAACAATTCTTTTTTTCAAATCCTCATAGAGTTATTTGCCATGAGGTGCCATGTTGAACTTCCAGTGACCAGTATGAGAGAGTGAGAGCGATAACACCATATTTAACACACCTGCTCCCCATTCACATCTGAGACCTTGTAATACTAATGAGTCACATGATACCGGGGAGGTAAAATGTGTGTTGAGTTATTTTGAGGGGACAGCAAATTTACACTGTTATACAAGCTGTACACTCACTACTTTACATTGTAGCAAAGTGTAATTTCTTCAGTGTTATCACATGAAAAGGTATAATAAAACATTTACAAAAATGTGAGGGTGTACTCACTTTTGTGAGATACTTTAAATCTAAACTGCACAGTCAATATTAGCACAGAAATGCTGTTTTAGTATGTTGTATTAAATCCATACTGTGTTAAAACTGGAAAATTGAGTGGTTGCTAAATTCCTATTGGGAGTTCATCTTGGATTTGATAAGTATGTTCTGTTTCTTATCTTGTGTATCTTGAGTACCCGTTTAGTTTTTTTCACATTAATAAATGTATTTCTTTTTTTTATAGTTAAATAGTTAGTCTGGTTGAAAAAAAATCCATCCAGTTCAACCCACAGAGGTAAAAAAAACACATGCACCCACACACACACACAAATAGTAAACCTTCATATACAATCCTATACCAACAGATGATCCAGAGGAAGGCAAAGAAAACCTAATAAAGCATGAATAAATTTGCTCCAGCAGAGGAAAACTTTCCTTCCTGATCCCTGAAGAGGCAATCGAATATTCCATGGATCAATTATACCTATAAATATTAGTATCCAGTTATATTTTGTACATTAAGCCCTGGTTCACATTGCACCATCCGAATCTGTGTGACGTCACATTTTCGGCACACCGATTCCCAACAGTAGTTTCTGTACTACTTTTGGCGACTTCGGGTGTGATTTTAATAGACATCTGCGCAGAAACCTGCACAGATGTCTCTGAAATTGCCTCCGAAGTCGGGACTGACATGCGGGAATGAAATTGTGCGAGTTCAGCTAAACACGCACGATTTCATTCCCGCTGTTAGTGTGAACCTAGGCTTGCAAAAGAATCCAATTTCACAAGAACAAGGTGCTCTGATCCCTTTTATATTTGTTTAGTGTTTAAAGACCGTTTGGTAAGAAATTTTCTGCTGTTTACCTGGTATTTGATAAGATTTCCAAGTGCTTGATAATAAGGAATGTGATTTGAATTTAATCTCTAATTTTTGGATAATTTACAAACAGAAGCAACCAGGGTTAAATAAGATGAATGCATATTACAGTCTAGTATGGCCACATGTCTTTCCCATAGAAGCTATATATATATATATACACAGTGCATTCGGAAAGTATTCACAGGCAGGGTTGCTGATAAAAATCGCGGGGCCCTGTACAGACTACCTGACAGGCCCACCCCCCAAGAAAATATTAAAGCTATATTTTGCTAAAAATACAATAAAAACAAAAAAATATACAGGCTGGGCAGTCCTGAGAGACAGAGGGAGAGAAACAAAGTTACAGAGATAACAAATTCAGAATCAGAACTAAATTTAGAGCCAGCGCTGGGAGGGGGTCCCACACAGGGAGGGGGATTGGTGAGGGATGACTGTCTCTTTCTCAGCAGATTAAGAGCCCTCTCACACTGAGGTGCCCATAGCGTCGGTGGTAAAACTCTGCTATTTTTACCGCTGGCGCTATGGGCGGATTTGCGGCGCATTTCGGACGCTAGCGGGCGGTTTTACACCCGGCTAGCGGCCGTAAAATAGTAAAACCACCCACAATGCACTGGCTTTCACACTGCAGACAATGGAGCAGCTTTTTAAGGACGGATTGCAGGCGCTATTTTTAACGCTATAGCGCCTGCAATACGCTCCAGTGTGAAAGGGGTCTTAAGCTGGCAGCAGGGAGAGGGGGAGAAACCAGCTTTCCGCCGCTGGAGGAAGAGTTCTGTAATTGTTGTCCATCACTAATCCCCCTCCCTGTGTGGGCCCCCCTGTGTGCTCGGGTCCCCATACATCACTTTGCTTTCTCCACATTTTGTTATATTACAGTAGCCTGATTACAAAATTGATTAAATTAATTATTTTCCTCAAAATTCTACAAACAATAGCCCTTAATGACAATGTGAAAGAAGTTTGTTTGAAATCTTTGCAAATATATTAAAAATAGAAAGATGAAAAAAAATCACATGTACATACGTATTCACAACCTTTGCTTAATACTTTGTTGAAGCACCTTTGGCACCAGTTACAGCCTCAAGTATGTTTGGGCAGTTTCTCCAATTCTTCTTTGCAGGACCTCTCAAGCTCCATCAGGTTGAATGGGGAGAGTTGGTGCACAGCCATTTTCAGATCTCTCCAGAGATGTTCTATCAGGTTCAAGTCTGCACTCTGGCTGGGCCACTCAAGGACATTCACATAGTTGTCCTGTAGCCACTCCTTTGTTATCTTGGCTGTGTGTTTAGGGTGGTTGTCCTGTTGGAAGATGAACCTTCGCCCCAGTCTGAGATCCAGAGCGCTCATCTTTCCCTCGATCCTGACTAGTCTCCCAGTTCCTGCCACTGAAAAACATCCTCACAGCATGATACTGCCACCACCATGCTTCACTGTGGGTATGGTATTGGCCAGGTGATGAGCAGAGCCCGTTTTCCTCCAGACATGAAGCTTGCCATTCAGGCCAAAGAGTTCAAAATTTGTTTTATCAGACCAGAGAATTTTGTTTCTCATAATCTGAGAGAACTTCAGGTGTCTTTTGGCAAACTCCAGGCAGGCTGTCATGTGCCTTCCGTCTGGCCACTTTACCATACTGGCCTGATTGGTGGAGTGCTGCAGAGATGGGTGTTCTTCTGGAAGGTTTTCCTCTTTCTACAGAGAAACGTCCAGCTCTGTCAGAGTGACCATCAGGTTCCTGGTCACCTCCCTGACTTAGGCCCTTCTGCCCCGATCGCTCAGTTTGGCCAGGCGGCCCGCTCTAGGAAGAGTCCTGGTGGTTCCAAACTTCTTCCATTTATGGATGATGGAGGCCACTGTGCTCATTGGGAAAATTTTCTGTACCCTTCCCCAGATCTGTGCCTCGATACAATCCTGTCTCAGAGGTCTACAGACAACTCCTTGGACTTCATGGCTTAGTTTGTGCTCTGACATGCACCGTTAACTTTGGAACCTTATATAGACAGGTGTCTGCCTTCCAAATAATGTTCAATCAACTGAATTTACCACAGATGGACTCTAATCAAGTTGTAGAAATATCTGAAGGATGATTAGTGGAATCAGGATGCACCTGAGCTCAATTGTAAGTGTCATTACAAAGGCTGTGAGTACTTATGTACATGTGATTTTTTTCATTTTTTATTTTACATTTTTTAATACATTTTAATAAATTGGCAAAGATTTCGAAGAAGCGTCTTTTACGTTGTCATTATGGGGTATTGTTTGTAGAATTTTGAGGAAAATAATGAATTTAATACAATTTGGAATAACACTATAACATAAAAAAATGGGAAAAAACTTAAGCGCTGTGAATTCTTTCCGGATGCACTATATATATTACAACCATTGTTTGCTGTAAGATTATTCATTAACCACTTAAGCCCCGGACCATTTGGTAGCTAGAGGACCAGAGGTGAATTCAGAATTTTGCACTGCGCTGCTTTAACTGTAAATTGTGCGGACATGCAATGTTGTACCCAAACGAAATTTGCGTCCTTTTCTTCCCACAAATAGAGCTTTCTTTTAATGGTATTTGATTGCCTCTGCGATTTTTATTTTTTGCGATATAAACGGAAAAAGACCGAAAATTTTGAAAAAAAATGATATTTTCTACTTTTTGTTATAAGAAAAATCGAATAAACTCAATTGTAGTCATACATTTAGGCCAAAATGTATTCAGCCACATGTTTTTAGTAAAAAAAATGTCAATAAGCGTATATTTATTGGTTTGCGCAAAAGTTATAGAGTTTACAAACTAGGGTACATTTTCTGAAATTTACACAGCTTTAAATTTATGACTGCCTATCTCATTTCTTGAGGTGCTAAAATGACAGGGCAGTACAAAACCCCCCCAAATGACCCCATTTTGGAAAGTAGACACCCCAAGGAAATTGCTGAGAGGCATGTTGAGTCCATTGAATTTTTTATTTTTTGTCCCAAGTGATTGAATAATGACTAAAAAAAAAAAAAAAAAAATTACAAAAAGTTGTCACTAAATGATATATTGCTCACACATGCCATGGTTATGTGTGGAATTTCACCCCAAAATACATTTTGCTGCTTCTCCTGAGTATGGGGATACCACATGTGTGGGACTTTTTGGGAGCCTAGCCACGTACGGGACCCCGGAAACCAAGCACCGCCTTCAGGATTTCTAAGGGCGCAAATTTTTGATTTCACTCCTCACTACCTATCACAGTTTCGAAGGCCATAAAATGCCAAAATAGCACAAAACCCCCCCAAATGACCCCATTTTAGAAAGTAGACACCCCAAGGAAATTGCTGAGAGGCCTGTTGAGCCCATTGAATATATTTTTTTTTGTCCCAAGTGATTGAATAATGACAAAAAAAAAAATTACAAAAAGTTGTCACTAAATGATATATTGCTCACACATGCCATGGTTATATGTGGAATTACACCCCAAAATAAATTTTTCTGCTTCTCCTGAGTACGGGGATACCATATGTGTGGGACTTTTTAGGAGCCTAGCCGCGTACGGGACCCCGAAAACCAAGCACCGCCTTCAGGATTTCTAGGCACAAATTTTTGATTTCACTCCTCACTACCTATCACAGTTTCGAAGGTCATAAAATGCCAAAATCGCACAAAACCCCCCCAAATGACCCCATTTTGGAATATAGACACCCCAAGCTATTTGCTGAGAGGAATGGCGAGTATTTTACAGCTCTCATTTGTTTTTGAAAATGAAGAAAGAAAATATATATATATTTTTTTTTTTTTTCAATTTTCAAAACTTTGTGACAAAAAGCGAGATCTGCAAAATACTCACAATACCTCTCAGCAAATAGCTTGGGGTGTCTACTTTCCAAAATGGGGTCATTTGGGGGGGTTTTGTGCTATCTGGGCATTCCATGGCCTCCGAAACTGTGATAGGCAGTGAGAAGTGAAATCAAAAATTTACACCCTTAGAAAGCCTGAAGGCGGTGCTTGGTTTTTGGGGTCCCGTACGTGGCTAGGCTCCCAAAAAGTCTCACACATGTGGTATCCCCGTACTCAGGAGAAGCAACAGAATGTATTTTGGGGTGTAATTCCACATATGCCCATGGCATGTTTGAGCAATATATCATTTAGTGACAACTTTGTGCAAAAAAAAAAAAAATTGTAGTTTTTCCGCAACTTGTGTCAACATATAAAATATTCCATGGACTCGACATGCCTCTCAGTATATAGCTTGGGGTGTCTACTTTCCAAAATGGGGTCATTTGGGGGGGTTTTGAACTGTTCTGGCATTTTATACACAACATTAGGAAGCTTACATCCACTCTTCTAACCACTTGAAGACAAAGCCCTTTTTGACACTTTTTGTTTACATGAAAACATTTTTTTTTGCAAGAAAATTATGTTGAACCCCCAAACATTATATATATTTTTAAAGCAAAGGCCCTACAGATTAAAATGGTGGGTGTTGCATTTTTTTTTCTACACAGTATTTGCGCAGCGATTTTTCAAACGCATTTTTTGGGTTAAAAAATACACTTTTTTTAATTTTAATGCACTAAAACACACTATATTGCCCAAATGTTTGATGAAATAAAAAAGATGATCTTAGGCCGAGTACATAGATACCAAACACGACATGCTTTAAAATTTCGCACAAACGCGCATTGGCGACAAACTACATACATTTTTAAAAGCCTTTAAAAGCCTTTACAGGTTACCCCAGTAGATTTACAGAGGAGGTCTACTGCTAAAATGATTGCCCTCGATCTGACCTTCGCGGTGATACCTCACATGCATGGTGCAATTGCTGTTTACATATGACGCCAGACCGACGCTTGCGTTCGCCATTGGGCAAGAGCAGGGCAGGACAGGGGTGCTTTTTTTATTTTTATTTATTTTTTTATTATTAATTTTGCTTTTTTATTTTATTTTTAAATTGTTCCTTCCAAGTATTTTTTTTTTTTATCATTTTTATTGTTATCTCAGGGAATGTAAATATCCCCTATGATAGCAATAGGTAGTGACAGGTACTCTTTTTTTGAAAAAACTGGGGTCTTCTAGACCCTAGATCTTTCCTCTGCCCTCAAAGCATCTGACCACACCAAGATCGGTGTGATAAAATGCTTTCCCAATTTCCCAATGGCGCTTTTTATATCCGGGGGGGTGGGCATTCCCTCCCACTGCTTGTAAAAGCTGTCCAGAGGCTAATTAGCCGCTAGGATTGCTTTTACATGAAAGCCGGCCGCAGGCTGAAAAGAATGATACCAAGATGATACCTAAACCCGCAGGCATCATTCTGGTATAAACATTCAAAGTCCAGCAACATACCAGTACGTTGCTGGTCCTTGTTGGACATGTATTGTAATCTTTTTATTTCATGCAGCCAGTTGGCTGAACGAAAAAAGAGATTGATCGGTGGGTATGCCCACCATTAGAATACCGCCCTTCATCCACCCACTTCCAATGATGGGCATACACGCACCATTTATATATGCCGAAGCATGGGGGCATCCTCCCGCAAAAAAGTTATGCCGCACACACATGGTCGGACTTTTCCACGGGCAAGCCTCCGTCGGAATTTCGACCGTATGTACGCGGCATTAGGAGCAAAATCGCTCCTCCGCCCCTGCTGCCCCAATGCTTCGGCATATTTGCTTTTTTTTTTTAACTGTGGTGGTGAAATCACCTCCTACAGCACTGGAGTCGCAGGGATCAGGCCTGTCTCTGCGAACGCTGCAGTTATGTGTGTTTTTGTTTTGTAAGTGACAGTGATCGATCGATACTGCACTTGGGTGGCCTGGGCTGGACGGAGGGGCAAAACGCAGGTGCCAGCAGGTATCTGGGCTGATCCCGCTAACACTGGGTTTTTGGGAACCCTAAACTGCTGGGGACGCTAGTATAGATCAGATCAGATATTGATCTGTTCAGATACTATACCACTAAGGGGGGTGTATGCTTCACGCGTGGGTGTTAGCGTTACTGGCACTAACCTGACGCTGCCTGGGGTGTGACGCAGACCCTCTCTGACGCTAAAACCTAATTGATATCACCCGCCGGGCGATCAGGGGGTTAAACCTTTATTGGGTTATATACACGGCGGGTGCCCTGACACTATAAAAAGCAAACTAACTAACCAGCGTCACCCGTAACACTTATATGGTGATCACTGGTGAAAGGGTTAACTAGGGGCAATCAGGGGGTTAAAACCTTTATTAGATAATATATGGGGGTACCTGACGCTATAAAAACCTGCGGCGAACCTAAAAAAAATTACTAGCTACCGATCTGCATCACCGACACTAAGACAGCGTTTAGAAAAACGATTGCTTAGCGACAGTGGTGATGGGGGTGAAAGGGTTACCTGGGGGGGGCGATCAAGGGGGTTAAACCTTTATTAGATAATATATTGGGGTACCTGACGCTATAAAAACATGCGGCGAACCTAAAAAAAATTACTGGCTACGATCTGCATCACCGACACTAAGACAGCGTTTAGAAAAACAATTGCTTAGCGACAGTGGTGATAGGGGGTGAAAGGGTTACCTGGGGGGCGATCAAGGGGGTTAAACCTTTATTAGATAATATATTGGGGTACCTGACGCTATAAAAACCTGCGGCGAACCTAAAAAAAATTACCGGCTACCGATCTGCATCACAGACACTAAGACAGCGTTTAGAAAAACGATCGCTTAGTGACAGTGGTGATGGGGGGTGAAAGGGTTACCTGGGGGGCAATCAAGGGGGTTAAACCTTTATTAGATAATATATTGGGGTACCTGACGCTATAAAAACCTGTGGCAAACCTAAAAAAAATTACTGGCTACGATCTGCATCACCGACACTAAGACAGCGTTTAGAAAAACAATTGCTTAGCGACAGTGGTGATAGGGGGTGAAAGGGTTACCTGGGGGGCGATCAAGGGGGTTAAACCTTTATTAGATAATATATTGGGGTACCTGACGCTATAAAAACCTGCGGCGAACCTAAAAAAAATTACCGGCTACCGATCTGCATCACAGACACTAAGACAGCGTTTAGAAAAATGATCGCTTAGTGACAGTGGTGATAGGGGTGAAAGGGTTACCTGGGGGGCGATCAAGGGGGTTAAACCTTTATTAGATAATATATTGGGGTACCTGACGCTATAAAAACCTGCGGCGAACCTAAAAAAAATTACTGGCTGCCGATCGGCATCACTGACGCTAAGACAGCGATCAGAAAAATGATCGCTAAGCGACAGTGGTGATAGGCGGTGAAAGGGTTATCTGGGGGGTGATCAGGGGGTTAAACCTTTATTAGGGGGGGTTAGGGGGCTACACTGGACCTAAGACTAAACTTTGGTGACACTTTTACAGTCACAAATGTCACTGATTGCAGTGATCACTAAATAAATTGTCACTGCAATCAGTGACACTGTGACTGGGGGCTGGGGGGGTGATCTGGGGGGTGATCTGGGGTGTCTGGGGGGGCCTGGGGGGGGCGATTTATGTCCCTATGTGTCCTGGTGTCAGTGTAGTGTTGTGTGCACTGACCTGATGTCTTCTCTTGTACGGCGCTCGGTATATGTGAGCGCCGCACCAGAGATGACATCACTTCCTCCTGCTCCCTCTGTCTGACACAGACAGAGGGGGCATTTCCATTCGCCGGGAGCGATCGCGAGGGGGTGGCCAGAAACGAATGGCTGCCCCCTCATCCCGGAACGCTCCCGGACACTTAGCCACCGCTCACTGTATAGGAGGGGGGTCCGATTGGACCCCCCAACTGTACAAAGGCAATCACGTACACTCTACGTGATTGTGCCTGTCGGTGCCATTCTGCCGATGTATATATACAGTGAGCGGTCGTTAAGTGGTTAACAAATCAAAAAAATTCAAAAGCAATGCACTCATCTAATAGACTATCCATTCTGCTACCCTAACATTTATGGATTGCTAATCTTAGAAAGAACATTGCTTGAAGCCAAACAGTTGGATAAGGTTGAAAATGTTTAGTTTAGTTGTATGCCTTTTTAGTGATATTTTGTGTTCCAGGGTTAGCCATTTAAGTGTGTGAGCTTTGAGAAATACTCTCAGATTATCCAAATTAGGGGTAATATATAGGAGTATATACAGTGGATATAAAATGTCAGGTTTCTGTGATGTAAAAAAATGAAACAAAGATAAATAAATAATGTCAGAACTTTGATGTGACGTATAAACTGTAGAACTTAAACTTAATGTGACCTATAAACAAAAAACTGAAATATTTTAGGTGGAGGGAAGTAAAAATAAAAAATAAAAATAATATGATTGCATAAGTGTGCACACCCTTACAGTAACACTTTGTTGAAGCACCTTTTGATTTTATTACAGCACTCAGTCTTTTTGGGTATGAGTCTATCAACATGGTACATCTTGACTTGGCAATATTTGCCCACTCTACTTTGCAAAAACACCCCAAATTTGTCATATTGTGAGGGCATCTCCTGTGCACAGCCCTCTTCAAATCACCCCACAGATTTTCAATCAGATTCAAGTCTGGGCTCTGTCTGGGCTATTCTAAAACTTTAATATTCTTCTGGTGAAAGCCATTCCTTTTTTGATTTGGATGTATGCTTTGGGTCATTGTCAGGCTGAAAGATGAAGTTCCCCTTCATATTCATGTTTCTAGCAGAGGCCTGAAGGTTTTGTGCCAATATTGACTGGTATTTGGAACTGTTCATAATTTCCTTTACCTTGACTAAGGCCCCTGTTCCAGCTGAAGAAAAACAGCCTAAAAGCATGATGCTGCCACCACCATGCTTCACGGCGGGTATGGTGTTCTTTTGGTGATGTGCAGTGTTGTTTTTGCGCCAAACATATCTTTTGGAATTATGGCCAAAAAGTTCAACATTGGTTTCATCAGACCATAACACATTTTCCCACATGCTTTTGGGAGACTTCAGATGTGTTTTTGCAAAATTTAGCCGGTCTTTGATGTTTTTCTTTGGCAGAAAAGGCTTCCTTCTATCTTGCCACTCTACCCCATAGCCCAGACATATGAAGAATACAGGAGATTGTTGTCACATGTACCCAGGGCCGCTGTTAGAAATAATGGGGCCCCGTACAGCATACCTGACAGGGCCCCTTGGTCCCGCCCACAACCCCACCCCTGGCTCCGCCCCTGGCCCTCATGCTGTCACGAAATCTGGGGGAAGGGTGGCAGGAGCTGAAACATGTAACATGTTCCAAAAGGTGAACCTTTAATAACCATTATTATTCTAAACTTTTTACACTATGATAAAGCAGCAGAGATGTCTTATTTTAGAACTTTTTTGACAACAACGAATTAGCTGGGATGAGCTCATGCGTGTTCGGACCGTAGTCTGAACCCACCTTATCTATACCACCAGGCAGCTTTACAGCGCCCCACCAATCATAACCGGATCTGAATGGGAGAGATGTCAGTGTTTTGACATCTGTGCCCATTCAGTTTGTGTCCTCATACACCACAGACTTGTGTCCATTTACATCAGGCTACCTCTGATCTGTCACATTTAGGTCTGGAAAAATAGAAAAGGATGTTCTTTTCCATTTTTTTTTTTTTTTTTTGACCTGAATGCCCACAAATCAATTAATATCTGGACTCCTGTAGACCTACATGGAGCTTTCAATCAGATCCACATCAGTGGCGGCTGGTGCTCAAAACATCAATTGCTGCCACTGTGCCATCAAACACAGCTACTGTGCCCATCAATTGCCGCCACTGTGCCATCAAATGCAGCCACTGTGCCATCATACGCAGCTACTGTACCCACTGGTCCACAGGAAAAACTGACAGGCGGACTTGATTGCTAAGGATGAGCTCTGGCGTGTTCACAAGCCCCATTGCAGAGCCCGCCAGGAAGTCGGCACTGCACTTCGCTAATCACAGGCAGTAAGACATTTCCCGATCTCTGCAGCCGTGCATCGGGACAATGTCTCACTGCTTGTGATTAGCGCAGTGCAGTGCCGACTTCCTGGCGGGCTCTGCACGTGAGGCTTGCGAACATGCTGGAGCTCATCCTTACTGATTGCAAAGCTTAGGTGAAAAATTCTCAAAGGGGAGTGGTTTGGGGGTGGTAACAATGCAGCTTGGCTGTGTGTTTTTACTGTCCCTTCCTCCCATCACATGTGTAAAGTAGCATCTTATTGTGTGCTCATGATCAGTATGATGATCAGAACATGGCAGGTGCTGTATGGCTCTGTCAGTGTAACATGCTGTTGGGTGCTGACTTTCTTATACTGTAGCTGTGCTGTGTTATAGTCTGTAACACACATTACAGCCATACATTAAGAAAGTCAGCACCCAACAGCATGTTACACTGACAGAGCCATACAGCACCTGCTGTGCTCTGATCATTATAATAATGATGACCATGAGCACACTATGGGGAGTCTGGGGACTGAAGCCTCGTACACACGAACGAGTTTCTCGGCAAGAACCAGCAAGAAACTTGCTGGCAGAGATTTCTTGCCAAGAAATTCATTCGTGTGTATGGTTTCTCGTCATGAAAAGCGACAAGAATCTTGACGAGAAAATAGAGAACCTGCTCTCTATTTTCTCGTCGAGATTCTCGCCAGCCTGTTTCTCGACGAGAAATTTGTGTGTGTGTACACTTACCTGTTCCCCAGGAAGCCCGCGCATGCTCGAAATGACATCGACGCATGCGCGGTAGCTTCCTAGGCATAGGTAGGGTGAACCAAGATGGCGGCGACGGCATCGAATGTGACGAGCGCATGCTCGTCGTATTCGATGACGTCACCGCGTACGCTCCATTCAAAGAACCGCGGGTTCTTTGAAATGAGCGTGTGTACACTCGGCCGGGACAAGTTTCTTGTCCAAGGATCTCGTCGAAAAAAACGACATGTTTTTTACGACGAGATTCTCGGCCGTGTGTACGAGGCTTCAGCCTCAGTCTGTGTGATGTGTCAGTGTGTGTGTGCAGGGGGATTGCTTGCCTGTGGACCAGCGTTGGGATTACTCTTTCTTTCAGCCTCCTCAGTGATCAGTCTCCCTCCCTCAGGCTGCAGCACGGCACTTACTGAGGCAAGCGAGCAGCATTACAATTGTATCCATATGCCGAGGGAAACATACAGTGATCACGAGGTACACTGATGCAGAGAAGGGATTGTATGCCTCCACCCGAAAATTGGGAAAAAGTCCCTCTTCTTCTCTCACCTCCTGGGCCCCTCTATTAACATGATGGGTCCCAGGAAGGTACTATATACATTGCCAATCAAATAAGTGCAGGTTAATAAAGTTATTTAGTTATTAATTCTTTTTTTTTTTAGCTAGAAATCTGCTCGGGCCCCCCCTGCTGGCCGTGGCCCGGTACAACAGGGCTGGTTGTAATGCCCTATCAGCGGCCCTGCATGTACCACATAGCCAGTACATACCAGATATTCCTGCAGCTCCTTTATTGTTGCTTTAGGCCTCTTGGCAGCCTGCCTTACCAACTTTTGTTCTTGTCTTTTTATTAATTTTGGAGGGACATCCAGTTCTTGGTAATATCACTGTTGTGCCATTTTCTCCACTTGATGATGACTGTCTTCACTGTGTTCCATGGTATATCCATGGTATATCTAATGCCTTGGAAATTCTTTTGTACCCTTCTCCTGACTGATACCTTTGAACAATGAGATCCCTCTGATGCTTTGGAAGCTCTCTGTGGACCATGGCTTTTGCTGTAGGATGCGACTAAGAAATGTCAGGAAAGACCTACTAGAACTTTATTTGGGGTTAATCAGAGGCACTTTAAATGATGGCAGGTGTGTACTGACTTCTATTTAACATTTTTTATTATACCTGCTCTTTCTGAGTCTACCTACTCATCTTGTTCCGCAATAGTACTACCGCCCTCTCCTCCCGCTTCTTGGTCTTTTGGGTTGTGGGGTCCCTTAAACCCTATTTCTATTCAAAATTGATCTTTAGGATGATGGTACCACTACTAACAAAATTATGTGTTTTTTACTAAGAGGCTAACAATTAATTCTATTTAACATGAGTTTGAATGTGATTGCTTAATTCTGAACACAGCTACATCCCCAGTTATAAGAGGGTGTGCACACTAATGCAAACACATTATTTAAGTTTTTTATTTTTTTCTTCCCCCCACCCTAAAAGATTTCAGTTTGTTTTTCAATTGAGTTTTACAGTTTAAAGGTGGAAAAAGTTCTGAAATGATTTATATTTGTCTCTTTTTTTTACATCACAGAAACCTGACATTTTAACAGGGGTGTTTAGACTATTTATATCCACTGTATATATATATATATATATGTATATATACATAAATATATATATATATATAGTCAGCAAACTATGAAAAATACATATGAAATGTAAGCAATCAGCAATCAGGCTTTAGACTCTATTTTTCACCTGTGCGGTAGGTTATCCCTACCTGGACTGCTGAAAGAAACTGATAGCACACGTGTATTAGTAAGACCACTTCCCTTGTTTATATATATATATATATATATATATATACAGTATATACTGTATATATATATTTATATATCTGTATATATTTTATATATATATATATATATGTATATACAGTGGGTACAGAAAGTATTCAGACCCCCTTAAATTTTTCACTCTTTGTTATATTGCAGCCATTTGCTAAAATCATTTAAGTTAATTTTTTCCTCATTAATGTACACACGGCACCCCATATTGACCGAAAAACACAGAATTGTTGAAATTTTTGCAGATTTATTAATAAAGAAAAATATCACATTGTCCTAAGTATTCAGACCCTTTGCTGTGACACTCATATATTTAACACGGGTGCTGTCCACCATTTCTTCTGATCATCCTTGAGATGGTTGTACACCTTCATTTGAGTCCAGCTGTGTTTGATTATACTGATTTGACTTGGTTAGGAAAGCCACACACCTGTCTATATAAGACCTTACAGCTCACAGTGCATGTCAGAGCAAATGAGAATCATGAGGTCAAAGGAACTGCCTGAAGAGCTCAGAGTCAGAATTGTGGCAAGGCACAGATCTGGCCAAGGTTACAAAAAAATCTGCTGCACTTAAGGTTCCTAAGAGCACAGTGGCCCCCATAATCCTTAAATGGAAGACATTTGGGACGACCAGAACCGTTCCTAGAGCTGGCCGTCCGGCCAAACTGAGCTATCGGGGGAGAAGAGCCTTGGTGAGAGAGGGAAAGAAGAACCCAAAGATCACTGTGGCTGAGCTCCAGAGATGCAGTCGGGAGATGGGAGAAAGTTGTAGAAAGTCAACCATCACTGCAGCCCTCCACCAGTTGGGGCTTTATGGCAGAGTGGCCCGACGGAATCCTCTCCTCAGTGCAAGACCCATGAAAGCCCGCATGGAGCTTGCTAATAAACACCTGAAGGACTCCAAGATGGTGAGAAATAAGATTCTCTGGTCTGATGAGACCAAGATAGAACTTTTTGGCCTTAATTCTAAGCGGTATGTATAGAGAAAACCAGGCACTGCTCATCACCAGTCCAATACAGTCCCAACAGTGAAGCATGGTGGTGGCAGCATCATGCTGTGGGAGTGTTTTTCAGCTGCAGGGACAGGACGACTGGTTGCAATAGAAGGAAACATGAATGTGGCCAAGTACAGGGATATCCTGGACGAAAACCTTCTCCAGTGTGCTCAGGACCTAAGACAGGGCTGAAGGTTTACCTTCCAACAAGACAATGACCCTAAGCACACAGCTAAAATAACGAAGGAGTGGCTTCACAACAACTCTGTGACTGTTCTTGAATGGCCCAGCCAGAGCCCTGACTTAAACCCAATTGAGCATCTCTGGAGAGACCTAAAAATGTCTGTCCACCAACGTTTACCATCCAACCTGACAGAACTGGAGAGGATCTGCAAGGAGGAATGGCAGAGGATCCCCAAATCCAGGTGTGAAAAACTTGTTGCATCTTTCCCAAAAAGACTCATGGCTGTATTAGATCAAAAGGTTTATTCTATTAAATACTGAGCAAAGGGTCTGAATACTTACGACCATGTGATATTCTAGTTTTTCTTTTTTAATAAATCTGCAAAAATTTCAACAAGTCTGTGTTTTTCTGTCAATATGGGGTGCTGTGTGCACATTAACTACTTGCTTACTGGGCACTTAAACCCCCTTCCTGCCCAGGCCAATTTTCAGCTTTCACGCTGTCACACATTGGACACTTTTGACACCATTTTGCGACCATTGTCATTTTTACAGCGACCAGCGACCAGTGCTCTCCCTGACAGGACGTGGATCTCTGTGTTTACACACAGAGATCCACATCCTTGTCTGTGTACATGCAGATCGCGGGTACCTGGCGGACATCGCGGCCGCCAGGCACGCGCATCGGCATCTCAGTGATGCGCCGGGCGCGCGCCCCCCCCCAGTGGCCGGAATAGCCGAGGCCGTCTATTGACGGCCTCCCGGATTTATAGAGCCACCTTGAGGCCGTCATTTGAACATGGCCCAGGTCTCAGGTGGTTAATGTGGAAAAAATTTACTTAAATGATTTTAGCAAATGGCTGCAATATAACAAAGAGTGAAAAATTTAAGGGGGTCTGAATACTTTCCGTACCCACTGTATATATATATATATCATACTTGAAAGTTAACAAATATATAGAGGACTGGAAACAAAATGTACAATCTCTTTGCATCCATATATTTAGTTCTATAACTCTATAACTCTGAACTCCTAAAATTCCTGGTTTTACATAACTGCCAATGGATGCTTCTGATCTGAAGAAAGGAAATATTCCAGCCACCGCACTATAAACACATGTTTGAAAATGTCAATTCATATTTTACTTGACTTATAATAATATTTTATTACCATATGGATTGATTTCCTTCCATAGTAGCTTAGTTTGTGCTTTCTTAAGCTTGCTTTATATTTTTAAGTTTGATCATTTGATAGTGTTTCGGAAATAAAAATAATATGATATTAGTATTTTTTGTAACAGCAGATTCAAATTTTCATGATTCTTTCCAATTCATGTTACTTTCAAAATGCATGCCTAATTCAGTAAAACAATTTCATAATACATTTATTAGGACAAATTTTTAATCCTTTCGCAATAGGGTTCCTGTCTACTATTGTATTTTAGAACTTGTTAATTAGCCATTAAAGCAGAACTCCAGACAATAATTAAATGATAAATAGCCTATTAAATGCTAAACTAAAAAAGTGTGTGGTGGGAGGCTCAGGTGTGCTTTAAGCTGTTAAACATGTCTGCTGGTGCACATAGGAAAAGCTGCTAGACTTTTACACAAATGCTTTAAAAATAGATTAATAATAATATAATTCTAGATAAAACACACTATTCAGTCCTGCAAAGAGGGCAATAATATGTTACATTAGTAGGCATTTTCCATGGCTCAGAATTCATTTTTTAACATAATCACAGCCATTATTGCTGTCTTGTTGCTATAATGAGAGGTTAGGTAATATTATGCAACATGTCTCTTCAGTAGTAGAGGCAAACAGGCTGTTCACTTCACTATGTGAACTAGTTCATGAATCAAATATCTGTAGCGTTGCCAAACAAATTAATTATAGAACTGTGGTCTAGTGTGACAGAATGCTTTACATGGTTTGCCTGTTCTTTGAGCAAGGTGCAGTATTTTGGATATTGGTTTCTGTGTCTTGGAGGTGGTTAGTGTCTGGACATACTGACTCCTGCCTTTGCTATATTAGAAATAATATGCTTTGCCCTTTCCATTGAGTTAAATGCATTTTACAGTGTTCCCATTTGACCCTTTAGTTGATCTGGCTTAGAATATACAACCGTTTGAATTATTATAATTTTTTTAAGATATACATGTAAAAGATATCAGCTTGATGTAAATAATATTATCAATGTGTGCTAAAGTTGTGAAAAAATGGGGATTTTGCATATGCCCACACAACAATTTAAAGTAGAACTATAGGCAAAACATTTAATTTTTTTGGATAGAGTAAGGGAGGGTTATATCCTATAGTCTAATTTGTTTTCTCCATCTGTGTCTCATTGCAGAGATCTACCTTCACTTCCTATCCCATAGCTGAACAGGAAGTGAGAGGAAATCAATGCAAATTTAAGAAATTCTTTGGGGACCCCCAGTTCACTAAAATGAGCGTCCCCATTGAAAAATTTTCCATCTAATACTTTACTGGGGACAACCCAAAATGTGGGGTTTTCTTTCATTTTCACTTTCAATGATAATGGTAAACCGTACAAACAGAGAGGGTAAATCAGTGAACAGCCTGTTTGCCTCAACTACTGAAGAGACATGTTGCGTAATATTACCTAACCTCTCATTATAGCAACAAGACAGCAATAATCCACAAAAAAGAGCTTCTGGTCATAAAAATTTACACATCATACAAAAAATATGCAATAAAACTATAAGATGAAAGGGTGCAGTTGTGTTATCAGGAATTGTTTGATCAGTTGGCTAATACTCTGACGTATTTCCCCCTACCAGGTGATCCAATATTTCATTATGAAAAGATCATTGACACATTTTGTGTAATGGACATATGGTAAACAATTAATCAATACCCTTTCAGGATACTATCATCATCTTCATCACTAACATTTCTGTAAAGGTTTTTTTTTATGACCCCTAATTTTTTTGTTTGTTTCTTCCTAAAGCCTTTTGTGCAAAAAATTCCCTAACTTCTAGAAGATTCTACTATGTTAGTAATTTTCTGCAAGAGCTGTGGACCGTTCATCCAGGCACTTTTCTTGCAACACTGGATGTTTTCAGCTGTTGTACTGTTATTCCTAACAAGGAAGGTCTTGCCGCTGTATGGAAAGTCTTGGTGGAAAGTTCACAGGGTGGGTAACATTTGCACTTTATGATCCAGTTACTAAAGGTCAATCTTAGGCTCAATTACCTTGAATTTGAAAACAAATGCTCCCTTTAAACTTCTGGGACGGCCATGGGTTCTAATATGGTACCATCTTTGTCAACTTTTACACATTCTTCTTTGAAGCTATTTTGTTACTGCTTCATGGTTCAAGAGTTTTACTATATTGTGAAAGAAATTGTACATTCTGTATATAACTGTGTTCTGTTTTGTATGCTTTGCCTATGTATTGCACACTGCACTCATTGTGCACATGGTACTAATAATGTTTTGATTACATGTTTGCATTTTTTCAAATCCTGATATGAAATTAGCCTATGTCCCTTGTTACCATAAAGCTCCATTTACACCTAAGTAGGGATAAGCCCGATGTTCGAGTCGAACATAAGTTCGACTCGAACAACGGGTGTTCGCCGAATAGCGAACAATTTGGGGTGTTTGCGGCGAATTCGAATGCCGCGGAACACCCTTTAAAAGTCTATGGGAGAAATCAAAAGTGCTAATTTTAAAGGTTAGAATGCAAGTTATTGACATAAAAAGTGTTTGGGGACCTGGGTCCTGCCCCAGGGGACATGTATCAATGCAAAAAAAGTTTTGAAAACTGAAGTTTTTTCGGGAGCAGTGATTTTAATAATACTTAAAGTGAAACAACAAAAGTGAAATATTCCTTTCAATTTCGTACCTGCGGGGTGTCTATAGTATGCCTGTAAAGTAGCACATTTTTTCCGTGTTTAGAACAGTCCCTGCACAAAATGACATTTCTAAAGGAAAAAAAGTCATTTAAAACTACTAGCGGCTATAATGAATTGTCGGGTCTTGGCAACACAGATAAAAGTCTTTGAAAAAAACAACATGGGTTCCCCCCCAGTCCATTACCAGGCCCTTTGGGTCTGGTATGAATATTAAGGGGAACCCCGAACCAAAATTGTAAAAAAGATTGCGCCAAATAAAAAAAATGGCGTAGGGTCCCCCCAAAAATCCATTTATTCAGACACCCTTATCCGAGCACGCAACCTGGCATGTTCTGCTGTGAACCGAACCGGGGGTGTTTGACTCATCTCTGCACCTGAGCAATCCGAATCGCTGGCGGAACCATCATGATTCTGCCCACGATTCAAAATCACAGCAAATCGAAGGGGAATCCTGTGCCAAATAAAAAAAAATGGCGTAGGGGTCCACTCAAAATCCATACCAGAACCGTCAGTTCTGGTATGGATTTTAAGGGGAACCCCCTGCGCCAAAATAAAAAAAATGCAGTGGGGTTCCCCCCAAAAATCCATACCAGACCCTTTTCTGAGCACGCAACCTGGCAGGCCGCAGGAAAAGAGGGGGAATGAGAGAGCGCCCCCCTCCTGAACTGTACCAGGCCACATGCACATGATGGGGACAAGGGCCTCATCCACACAACCCTTGCCCGGTGGTTGTGAGGGTCTGCGTGTGGGGGGCTTATCGGAATCTGTAAGCCCCTTTAACAAAGGGGACCCCAGATCCAGGCCCCCCTATGTGAATTGGTACGGATGCATTGTACCCAGGTCCCTAAACACTTTTTATGACAATAACTTGCATATAAGCCTTTAAAATTAGCACTTTTGATTTTTCACGTTCGTGTCCCATAGACTTTAATGGTGTTCGCGTGTTCGAACAATTTTTTTCCCTTTTCGCATGTTCTGCTGTGAACCGAACCGGGGCTGTTTGACTCATCTCTGCACCTGAGCAATCCGAATCACTGGCGGAACCATCATGATTCTGCCCACGATTCAAAATCACAGCAAATCGAAGGGGAACCCTGCGCCAAATAAAAAAAAATGGCGTAGGGGTCCACTCAAAATCCATGCCAGAACCTTTTCTGAGCACGCAACCTGGCAGGCCGCAGGAAAAGAGGGGGAATGAGAGAGCGCCCCCTCTCCTGAACTGTACCAGGCCACATGCACATGATGGGGACAAGGGCCTCATCCACACAACCCTTGCCCGGTGGTTGTGAGGGTCTGCGTGTGGGGGGCTTATCGGAATCTGTAAGCCCCTTTAACAAAGAGGACCCCAGATCCCGGCCCCCCTATGTGAATTGGTACGGATGCATTGTACCCCTACCATTTCACAAAACAAAACACTTTTTTTTGCATTGATTCATGTCCCCTGGGGCAGGACCCAGGTCCCTAAAAACGTTTTATGACAATAACTTGCATATAAGCCTTTAAAATTAGCACTTTTGATTTTTCACGTTCGTGTCCCATAGACTTTAACCACTTAACGACCGCTCACAGTATATATACGTCGGCACAATGGCACTGACAGGCACAATCACGTAGAGCATACATGATTGCCTTTGTACAGTTGGGGGGTCCAATCGGACCCCCCTTCTGTACAGTGAGCGGTCGGAATTCGTTGGGGAGCGATCCGACATGAGGGGACGGCCGCTCAATTCCGGCCACCCCCCCGCGATCGCTCCCGGCGAATGGAAATGCCCCCTCTGTCTGTGTAATGTACACACAGGCAGAGGAAGCAGGAGGAAGTGATGTCATCTCTTGTGCGGCGCTCACATATACAGAGCGCCGTACAAGAGAAGACATCAAGGTTAGTGCACAAACACTACACTAACACCAGCACACATAGGCACATAAATCGCCCCCCCAGGCCCCCCCAGATCACCCCCCAGCCCCCAGTCACAGTGTCACTGATTGCAGTGACCATTTATTTACTGATCACTGCAATCAGTGACATTTGTGACTGTAAAAGTGTCACTACATTTAGTTTTAGGTCCAGTGTAGCCCCCTAACCCCCCCTAATAAAGGTTTAACCCCTTGATCACCCCCCAGATAACCCTTTCACCCCCTAGCACCGCCGTCGCTAAGCGATCATTTTTCTGATCGCTGTCTTAGCGTCGGTGATGCAGATCGGTAGCCAGTAATTTTTTTTAGGTTCGCCGCAGGTTTTTATAGCGTCAGGTACCCCCATAAATTATATAATAAAGGTTTAACCCCCTTGATCGCCCCCCAGGTAACCCTTTCACCCCCTATCACCACTGTCGCTAAGCGATCATTTTTCTGATCGATGTCTTAGCATCTGTGATGCAGATCGGTAGCCAGTATTTTTTTTTTAGGTTCGCCGCAGGTTCTTATAGCGTCAGGTACCTCCATAAATTATCTAATAAAGGTTTAACCCCCTTGATCGCCCCCCAGGTAACCCTTTCACCCCCTATCACCACTGTCGCTAAGCGATCATTTTTCTGATCGCTGTCTTAGCATCGGTGATGCAGATCGGTAGCCAGTAATTTTTTTGGGGTTTGCCGCAGGTTTTTATAGCGTCAAGTACCCCCATAAATTATCTAATAAAGGTTTAACCCCCTTGATCGCCCCCCAGGTAACCCTTTCACCCCCTATCACCACTGTCACTAAGCGATCATTTTTCTGATCGCTGTCTTAGCGTCGGTGATGCAGATCAGTAGCCAGTATTTTTTTTTTAGGTTCGCCGCAGGTTTTTATAGCGTCAGGTACCCCCATAAATTATCTAATAAAGGTTTAACCCCCTTGATCCCCCCCCAGGTAACCCTTTCTCCCCCTATCACCACTGTCGCTAAGCGATCATTTTTCTGATCGCTGTCTTAGCGTCGGTGATGCAGATCGTAGCCAGTAATTTTTTTTAGGTTCGCCGCAGGTTTTTATAGCGTCAGGTACCCCCATAAATTATCTAATAAAGGTTTAACCCCCTTGATCGCCCCCCAGGTAACCCTTTCACCCCCTATCACCACTGTCACTAAGCGATCATTTTTCTGATCGCTGTCTTAGCGTCGGTGATGCAGATCGGTAGCCAGTAATTTTTTTTAGGTTCGCCGCAGGTTTTTATAGCGTCAGGTACCCCCATATATTATCTAATAAAGGTTTTAACCCCCTAATTGCCCCTAGTTAACCCTTTCACCAGTGATCATCATATAAGTGTTACGGGTGACGCTGGTTAGTTAGTTTGCTTTTTATAGTGTCAGGGCACCCGCCGTATATAACCCAATAAAGGTTTAACCCCCTGATCGCCCGGCGGGTGATATCAATTAGGTTTTAGCGTCAGAGAGGGTCTGCGTCACACCCCAGGCAGCGTCAGGTTAGTGCCAGTAACGCTAACACCCACACGTGAAGCATACACCTCCCTTAGTGGTATAGTATCTGAACAGATCAATATCTGATCTGATCAGATCTATACTAGCGTCCCCAGCAGTTTAGGGTTCCCAAAAACGCAGTGTTAGCGGGATCAGCCCAGATACCTGCTAGCACCTGCGTTTTGCCCCTCCGTCCAGCCCAGGCCACCCAAGTGCAGTATCGATCGATCAGTGTCACTTACAAAACACAACACATAACTGCAGCATTCGCAGAGACAGGCCTGATCCCTGCGACTCCAGTGCTGTAGGAGGTGATTTCACCACCACAGTTAAAAAAAAAAAGCAAATATGCCGAAGCATTGGGGCAGCAGGGGCAGAGGAGTGATTTTGCTCCTAATGCTGCGTACATACGGTCGAAATTCCGACGGAGGCTTGTCCGTGGAAAAGTCCGACCATGTGTGTGCGGCATAACTTTTTTGCGGGAGGATGCCCCCATGCTTCGGCATATATAAATGGTGCATGTATGCCCATCATTAGAAGTGGGTGGATGAAGGGCGGTATTCTAATGGTGGGCATACCCACCGATCAATCTCTTTTTTCGTTCAGCCACCTGGCTGCATGAAAAAAAAAGATTACAATACATGTCCAACAAGGACCAGCAACGTACTGGTATGTTGCTGGACTTTGAATGGTTATACCAGATTGATGCCTGTGGGTTTAGGTATCATCTTGGTATCATTCTTTTCAGCCAGTGGCCGGCTTTCATGTAAAAGCAATCCTAGTGGCTAATTAGCCTCTGGACTGCTTTTACAAGCAGTGGGAGGGAATGTCCCCCCCCCGGATATAAAAAGCGCCATTGGGGAATTGGGAAAGCATTTTATCACACCGATCTTGGTGTGGTCAGATGCTTTGAGGGCAGAGGAAAGATCTAGGGTCTAGACCCCAGTTTTTTCAAAAAAAGAGTACCTGTCACTACCTATTGCTATCATAGGGGATATTTACATTCCCTGAGATAACAATAAAAATGATAAAAAAAAAATATGGAAGGAACAATTTAAAAATAAAATAAAAAAGCAAAATTAATAATAAAAAAAAAAAAAAAAAAAGCACCCCTGTCCTGCCCTGCTCTTGCCCAATGGCGAACGCAAGCGTCGGTCTGGCGTCATATGTAAACAGCAATTGCACCATGCATGTGAGGTATCACCGCGAAGGTCAGATCGAGGGCAGTAATTTTAGCAGTAGACCTCCTCTGTAAATCTAACGGGGTAACCTGTAAAGGCTTTTAAAGGCTTTTAAAAATGTATGTAGTTTGTCGCCAATGCGCGTTTGTGCGAAATTTTAAAGCATGTCGTGTTTGGTATCTATGTACTCGGCCTAAGATCATCTTTTTTATTTCATCAAACATTTGGGCAATATAGTGTGTTTTAGTGCATTAAAATTAAAAAAAGTGTATTTTTTCCCCAAAAAATGCGTTTGAAAAATCGCTGCGCAAATACTGTGTAGAAAAAAAAAAAATGCAACACCCACCATTTTATTCTGTAGGGCCTTTGCTTTAAAAATATATATAATGTTTGGGGGTTCAACATAATTTTCTTGCAAAAAAAATATGTTTTCATGTAAACAAAAAGTGTCAAAAAGGGCTTTGTCTTCAAGTGGTTAGAAGAGTGGATGTAAGCTTCCTAATGTTGTGTATAAAATGCCAGAACAGTTCAAAACCCCCCCAAATGACCCCATTTTAGAAAGTAGACACCCCAAGCTATATACTGAGAGGCATGTCGAGTCCATGGAATATTTTATATGTTGACACAAGTTGCGGAAAAAAGACAATTTTTTTTTTTTTTTTGCACAAAGTTGTCACTAAATGATAAAATGCTCAAACATGCCATGGGCATATGTGGAATTACACCCCAAAATTACACCCCAAAATACATTCTGTTGCATCTCCTGAGTACGGGGATACCACATGTGTGAGACTTCAGGCTTTCTAAGGGTGTAAATTTTTGATTTCACTTCTCACTGCCTATCACAGTTTTGGAGGCACAAACCCCCCCAAATGACCCCATTTTGGAAAGTAGACACCCCAAGCTATTTGCTGAGAGGTATTGTGAGTATTTTGCAGATCTCGCTTTTTGTCATAAAGTTTTGAAAATTGAAAAAAAAAAAATGTCTTTCTTCATTTTCAAAAACAAATGAGAGCTGTAAAATACTCACCATGCCTCTCAGCAAACAGCTTGGGGTGTCTACTTTCCAAAATGGGGTCATTTGGGGGGGTTTTGTGCTATTTTGGCATTTTATGGCCTTCGAAACTGTGATAGGTAGTGAGGAGTCAAATCAAAAATTTGTGCCTATAAATCCTGAAGGCGGTGATTGGTTTTCGGGGTCCCGTACGCGGCTAGGCTCCTAAAAAGTCCCACACATGTGGTATCCCCGTACTCAGGAGAAGCAGCAAAATTTATTTTGGGGTGCAATTCCACATATAACCATGGCATGTGTGAGCAATATATCATTTAGTGACAACTTTTTGTATTTTTTTTTTTTTTGTCATTATTCAATCACTTGGGACAAAAAAAAAATATTCAATGGGCTCAACATGCCTCTCAGCAATTTCCTTGGGGTGTCTACTTTCTAAAATGGGGTCATTTGGGGGGGTTTGTACTGCCCTGCCATTTTAGCACCTCAAGAAATGAGATAGGCAGTCATAAATTTAAAGCTGTGTAAATTCCAGAAAATGTACCCTAGTTTGTAAACTCTATAACTTTTGCGCAAACCAATAAATATACACTTATTGACATTTTTTTTACTAAAGACATGTGGCTGAATACATTTTGGCCTAAATGTATGACTAAAATTTAGTTTATTCGATTTTTCTTATAACAAAAATTAGAAAATATCATTTTTTTTCAAAATTTTCGGTCTTTTTCTGTTTAGATCGCAAAAAAATAAAAATCGCAGAGGCAATCAAATACCATTAAAAGAAAGCTCTATTTGTGGGAAGAAAAGGACGCAAATTTCGTTTGGGTACAACATTGCATGTCCGCACAATTTACAGTTAAATCAGCGCAGTGCAAAATTCTGAATTCACCTCTGGTCCTTTAGCTACCAAATGGTCCGGGGCTTAAGTGGTTAACGGTGTTCGCGTGTTCGAACAATTTTTTTCCCTTTTCGCATGTTCTGCTGTGAACCGAACCGGGGGTGTTCGACTCATCTCTGCACCTGAGCAATCCGAATCGTCACTATACTGCCCACGATTCAAAATCACAGCAAATCGCAGGATGCTTGTGAGATGCCATTACTTGTCAATGGCACTCCAATTGTGGCACAATTTTCGCTCTATCATTGGCATTGCACCATCATCCCGCAAAATTTGTCATGATTTCGAATCGCGGGCAGAATCGCTGTAATTCCGCCTGCGATTCGGATCGCTGAGGTCTGAATGGAGCCTAAAAGTACAATTGTAATATTAATATGATACCTACATAAAAGGGTGTATAAAAAACTGCAATTGCACTGAATAAACAGAACAGTGACTTGGAAGGATGCTGAGTGTATCTTTTTGTGTCTATTCCCCCCCAGAATTTACATGTCAGGGTCACCTGTGGCCAGGTGACAGATGCACACCGTAGGGGGACAGGAGTGCACCGCGAGGTAGTGAACCCTATGGCTGGCTTCTGTGGATAGGAAACTGGGTGGTTGTGGAAAGCGGGACCAGAGGAGCACAACCGGGATCCCAACGGAAGCGAGAGCCAAGATTCCCCAGGGCGCGGAGTCTAAGACCCAGCTGGTCTTCTCCAGGGCCTCTAGTGGTGAGGATGTTACGCTGCAGGCTGGGACCAGGTCGCGGCCCCTGGAGTTTCCTAGCTCACGCCCCGTAGGATAAGGGGAAGCAGCAGCACACGATAGAGAGAACCGAATAACAAGCCGAAGGTCAGGGGCCACAAGCAGACAAGGATAACGAAGAACGAGCCGAAGGTCAAGGGTCACGAGCAGACAGGGATGGTCGGGGACAAGCCAATAACGTAACAGAGAGACAGACGTAGCACACGGCAGGCAGGAACCCAAACACACAATGCCTAACAAACACGTTGATCAGCAAAGCAGGCTTGCAGTGCACAGGTTAATATAGTGTTCAGTGATAGGGCCTGGGGTGGAGTCAGGCTGGGAGGAGATTATAAAGGAAGCAGGTGAAGGAGGTCTGGTCTCTAGATGAACACATGAGGAGGAAGGTAAGATGGCAGACAGACATTAATGCATATCCATGACAGTACCCTCCCTCTTACGAGGCCTCCCCCTTCCCCGCCTGGGCCCAGGTTTAGAGGGAAACTTCAGATGAAACTCCTTTAACAGACGAGGTGCAAAGACCTCAGATGCAGTGATCCAAGACCTCTCCTCAGGACCAAACCCTTTCCAATGAACGAGGTACTGAAGAACGCCTTTACAGAGTCGGGAGTCCAGAATTTGACTGATCTCGTACTCCTGATTATCCTCAGAGACAGGCGCCACGGTAGGAAGAGGACGAGAGAATTTATTGAGGACTAAAGGCTTTAGAAGAGCAACATGAAAGGAGTTAGTGATTTTAAGGCTCTTAGGAATCTGGAGTTTGAAACAAACCGGATTCAGTTTAGCAGTTACCGTGTATGGACCGATGAATCGTGGAGCAAACTTCAGAGAAGGAACTCGGAGCTTGATGTTCCTGGTAGAGAGCCAGACTTTGTCCCCTGGCTGAAGAGAAGGCGGTTTACGCCTGCGGCGGTCGGCAAAGCCTTTGAATTTTTCAGCAGCTGCCCGGAGGGAATCATGAACGTGACCCCAAACGGAATTGAGAGACTCCTGAACCGAAGCCAAAGCTGGAATGTCTGGAGAACAGATCATAGGAAGAGGAAGTTGAGGGTGTTTTCCATAAACTGTGAAAAAGGGTGTCTTCTGCGAACTGGTATTCACATGATTGTTATGGGAGAATTCTGCCCACGGGAGTAGAGAGGACCAATCGTCATGGTGAGAAGACACAAAGGTGCGAAGAAAGACCTCTAACTCCTGATTAACCCTCTCAGTCTGTCCATTGGATTGGGGATGGTAAGAAGAAGAAAAATCCAAGACAATATTGAGGGATTTGCAAAAGGCTCTCCAAAAACGAGACGTGAATTGGACTCCCCTGTCGGAAACAATATGAGAAGGGACCCCATGTAGGCGGAGAATTTCTCGAATGAAAATGGGAACCAAGGCAGGGGCAGAAGGAAGACCAGGAAGAGGAACAAAATGAGCCATCTTGGAGAATCGATCGATTACCACCCAAATGACTGTATTATTCTCAGACAGTGGGAGATCGGTGATAAAATCCATGGCAATATGGGCCCAGGGTTCCTTAGGAATAGGCAAGGGCATGAGGAGACCAGCAGGAGCTTGTGTGGAGGATTTGGACTGAGCACAGACATGACAAGCTTTAACGTAGTCTTTGACGTCTGAGCGGAGATTAGGCCACCAGTAGTGACGACTGATGAGTAGGAAGGATCGGAGGAATCCAGAATGCCCTGCCACCTTGGAATCATGTCCCCAACGAAGGATCTTAGCTCTTAGCTCAGTGGGGACAAAGGTCTTACCAGGCGGAATTTTAGACTTCAGGGTGGTAGAGTGGGCAACAATGCATGAGGTGGGAATGATCGGCTCAGGTTCAGGGGCGGACTCCTCGTCCAAAGTGTCAAATGACCTAGAGAGCGCATCAGCCCGACCGTTGCAGGAACCAGGTTTGTAGGTAATCGTGAAATTAAAACGGGCAAAGAAGAGACTCCACCTGGCCTGTCTAGGATTCAGACGTTTAGCATTCTGTAGATACTGTAAATTCTTGTGATCGGTAAAGATCGTTATGGAGTGAGGGGAACCCTCCAAGAGATGACGCCACTCCTCTAACGCCAATTTAATTGCGAGAAGTTCCCGATCACCGATGGCATAATTCCTCTCTGCCTGAGAATTTTTTTTGGAGAAGAACGCACATGGTTGGCGTCTCTTCTCAAAGATTTGAAGAAGCACAGCTCCCACCCCCATTGAGGAAGCGTCCACTTCAATAAAAAATGCATTCCCAGGATTTGGTCTCCTCAAGAGGGGGCCAGAAACAAAGGCCTGTTTCAGGTTGTGAAATGCAGAGACAGCTTCGGGAGGCCAGTCTCTGGCATTCACACCCTTCTTGGTCAAAGCGATAATAGGCGCGGCAATGGAAGAGTAATTCCTTATGAACTGCCTATAATAATTAGTGAAGCCAAGAAAGCGCTGTGTGGCCTTGAGGCTAGCAGGAAGAGGCCAGTTGGTGATAGCCAAGACCTTCCCAGGGTCCATACGAAGCCCCGAACATGAGACAAAGCACCCCAAAAACAGGACCTCAGAACATTCAAAGGAACATTTCTCCAGCTTGGCATAGAGATTGTTCTCTCTAAGACGTTGAAGTACAGTGCGGACATGGTTTCTGTGGACGAGCAGATTTTCAGAAAAGATCAGAATGTCATCCAGATAGATGACAACAAACTGGTACAGCAGATCTCTGAAGATTTCATTGACAAAGTTTTGAAACACGGCTGGAGCATTACACAGACCAAAAGGCATCACCAGATATTCGTAATGCCCGTCTCTAGTGTTAAATGCAGTCTTCCATTCGTCACCCTCCCGTATTCGAATGAGATTGTACGCGCCTCTGAGATCCAACTTGGTGAAAATGGAGGCACCCTTCAACCTATCGAATAGCTCAGATATTAAGGGTAAGGGGTATCGATTTTTAATAGTAACCGCATTTAAACCCCGATAATCGATGCAGGGTCTTAAGGTACCATCCTTTTTGGCAACAAAAAAGAACCCTGCCCCTGCAGGCGATGAGGATTTCCGGATGAACCCTCTCTCCAGATTCTCTGCTACATACTCCGACATGGCCTGGGTCTCTGGGATGGACAGAGGGTAGGTACGACCCCTGGGTAGAGTTGCTCCGGGGACAAGATCAATAGCACAGTCAAAAGACCTGTGGGGAGGAAGCACCTCAGCTGATTTTTTACAGAACACATCCCGGTAATCGCTGTATGCGGCGGGAAGATCAGAAGAAACAGAAGTGGCAGCAACCGGAAGACTCTCCTTGGGGGTCACCTTGAGAAGACACGACGAGAAACATGAGGAACCCCAGGCCAGGATCTGCCCAGAGACCCAGTCCACATGTGGAGAGTGGAGCTGTAGCCAAGGGAGGCCCAATACAACTGGGGTAGAGGCCTTGGGTAGAATAAGAAAGGATATCCACTCCTGGTGGAGAATCCCTACCGACATCCTAATGGGTAGCGTCTGGAAGCGAATAGGGCCCCCTGGGAGAACAGTGCCATCAATTGCCGAGACTACCAATGGGGTAGTGAGAGGTGAAAGGGTAAGCTTCATAGAAGAAGCAGTTCTCCAATCCATGAAATTGCCGGCAGCCCCGGAATCCAGGTATGCAAGGGTTGACTGAGGAGAAGTGCCTACATGAAGGGACACCGGCAAGAGCAGGCGAGAAGGTGATGTTTCTGGGTCCAATACTCCACCTTCCAAATGTATTAGACCCGAGCGTTTCCCGGACGAAGCGAGCAGGAGTCACGAAAATGACCCTTGCCCCCACAATAGAGGCACAAGCCCAGAGTTCTGCGCCTAGCACGTTCTTCGGGGGTTAGTCTGGTCCGGCCCAGCTGCATAGGTTCTTCAGCAGGTAGAGGATGCTCCACGGAATGAAGGGAGGGGAGCTCAGACTGGCTAGGACCCAGAGAGTGCTGGCGTCTTTTTTCTAAGGACCTCTCTTGAAAACGAATGTCGATCTGGTTGCATAATGAAATTACATCGTCCAGACCGACGGGAATGGCTCTTCCCGCTAATTCGTCTTTCACTCGGTCAGAGAGGCCATGTAAAAAGGTAGCGACCAGGGCCTCATTATTCCAGCTCAATTCAGCTGTGTGGATACGGAACTGAAGAGCATATTGCCCCACTGAACTAGATTCTGGTCGAAGACGTAAGACAACACTAGCCGCTGAAGAAGCCCGAGCCGGCTCTTCGAAGATATTACGAAAGAGCTTCAAGAATTCGGACAGACTGGAAACCACCGGATCGTTCCTCTCCCACAGGTTGGCAGCCCAGGCCAAAGCTTCACCGGAGAGGAGGGAAATGATATAGGCTACCTTAGCCCGGTCAGATAGGAAGCTTTGAGGCTGAAGCTCAAAATGAATAGTGCATTGGCTGAGAAACCCCCTGCAGGCCTTGGAGTCCCCAGAGAAACGGAACGGAGCTGGCAATCTTAGTGAGTGTGAGGCTGCGACTGGTGCGATAGGTACAGCCGCTGGTTGTACTTGGGGTTGCGGATTCGGGGTTCCCAAGGAGACCTGAAGCTGCTCGAATCGAGAAGCCAGATCCTGGAGGAATCGCATCACCTGGGTCTGATTTGATTCCTGGGTCTCAAGTCTGCGAACTATGCCCTGCAATGGATCATCCGCGGGAAGCGGGATGTCAGCCGGGTTCATGGCTGATCAAACTGTCAGGGTCACCTGTGGCCAGGTGACAGATGCACACCGTAGGGGGACAGGAGTGCACCGCGAGGTAGTGAACCCTATGGCTGGCTTCTGTGGATAGGAAACTGGGTGGTTGTGGAAAGCGGGACCAGAGGAGCACAACCGGGATCCCAACGGAAGCGAGAGCCAAGATTCCCCAGGGCGCGGAGTCTAAGACCCAGCTGGTCTTCTCCAGGGCCTCTAGTGGTGAGGATGTTACGCTGCAGGCTGGGACCAGGTCGCGGCCCCTGGAGTTTCCTAGCTCACGCCCCGTAGGATAAGGGGAAGCAGCAGCACACGATAGAGAGAACCGAATAACAAGCCGAAGGTCAGGGGCCACAAGCAGACAAGGATAACGAAGAACGAGCCGAAGGTCAAGGGTCACGAGCAGACAGGGATGGTCGGGGACAAGCCAATAACGTAACAGAGAGACAGACGTAGCACACGGCAGGCAGGAACCCAAACACACAATGCCTAACAAACACGTTGATCAGCAAAGCAGGCTTGCAGTGCACAGGTTAATATAGTGTTCAGTGATAGGGCCTGGGGTGGAGTCAGGCTGGGAGGAGATTATAAAGGAAGCAGGTGAAGGAGGTCTGGTCTCTAGATGAACACATGAGGAGGAAGGTAAGATGGCAGACAGACATTAATGCATATCCATGACATTACAAAACAGTTGGCGAGCATTTGATCATGAAGGGATTTACAGGAGACCCTGAGTATCCAAAACAAGGAGCTTGAGACAATCAATGAATTTCTGATAATTAGCCAGCTAAGGTAAACCCTTTGCTTATATTTGAGTTAGCAGGCTTCCTTGATCAGTAAGGATTTCAGGACAAAGGGTGCATATTTTACTCCCCTTAATCAAACTGTATTGATTGTTGGTTATATGTTATGTTGTCAATGTCTACTGTCTATCAGAGTGAAATAGATAAGAAAAGGAAGAATAGTGCTGTTAATGGGTTATATAAAGATCACATCTGCTGTAATAATAGTTTAGAGTCAAGAGGGTATAGGCACATGCAAAGAAGAAAGAAGGTGTAGTGAAAACAGGAGGGAGGAGTGAACTGCAGGAATAACACCACAATCACACGTGTCCACCACCAGATAGATAAACTGCTTACCAGAAGGTAAGCTGTATGAAGCCTATATATTATCTCACTCCTGAATGGCAACGGACTCTAACTCACAGCGGTGAAGGACAGAAGAACCAGACTGGATGAACTCAATACACAGAGCGATACAGGAACCAGCATTCATATCCCCATAAATGAAAAAGCTAATTTTCTGCATATCTGTACCTGTGAGATACACCCTTTAGATACTGTTGCTCTATTCTGCTATTAAAAAAAAAAACATTTAGGGGAAAAATCCTAAATTGCGGCCTAGTCTGTATCTGTACGTGTGAGGTACACCCTTTAGATACTGTTGCTCTATTCTGGTATTCAAAAAAAACACATTTAGGGCAAAAAATATTAATTTGCAGCATTTCCTGCATATCTGTACGTGTGAGATACACACTTTAGATACTGTTGCTCTATTTTGCTATTCAAAAAAACACATTTAGGTGAAAAATCCTAAATTGCGGCCTAGTCTGTATCTGTACGTGTGAGATACACCCTTTAGATACTGTTGTTCTATGCTGCTATTCTAAAAACACCCATTTAGGGCAAAAAATTAAAAATTTGCAGCGTTTGCTGCATATCTGTACATGTGAGATACACCCTTTAGACACTGTTGTTCTATTCTGCTATTCAAAAAACACCCATTTATGGCAAGATCCTAAATTTGGGAAATATGAGGAGAACGTCAAATAAGGGCGGCTCTACGAATGTTGAGGCCAGGACAAGTACAGGCGATAGTAGATTGGGTTGCTGACAGTGACTCCAGTTCCTTCACATTGTCTCCCACCCATGTTATTTTAAGTTATTTCCATATCCACATTTGTTTGCAGAGCACTTGTCACACTCTTAACATTTTTCTGCCATTTGCAGCCCTCTAGCCCTTTCCATTACTTTTTTAGAGCCATTTTAGTCCTCAAATGTTCGGGGCCCTATTTACTTCAATGGGGTTCGGGTAAAAGTTCGGGTCAAGTTCGGGTTCCGAACTCGAACTTTTTTGCGAAGTTCGTCCGAACCGTCGAACCCGAACATCCAGGTGTCCGCTTAACTCTACAGACAATATAACACTAGACATAAAGGGAACTTTTGATGTTAAGTTGTGGGATGAAGGGTAAGGCACCACAACTAGTAAATTCTAAAACATAGAAAAAAGCCAAAACACAGAATTGAAAGTCAAATTCTATAGGAATAGCAGATTTTTGGCCATGGTCCAAATATAATCCTTTGTATGTAGTCAGACATGTTTAAAAAAAAAAAAACATTATGTGCTGGCCTAATTATTCTGATGATAAAGAATGTAATCGTAGTTATTTTGAATCTGTTTTCCAATCATGATAAAATGAAGGTTAAATTTAGGTTAAGTCCACGTAGTAGTAAATACATTAATTATCTATTTTTACTGGGGCATGATAAATGGATCCTAAGGCCATAAAACAAATTACCTTGGATGGCTAAAGCCCCGTACACACGGTCAGACTTCCATCAGACTTTTCCTTGGATTTTTGTCCGAACGGAGTTGGCCGGGCACACCCTTAGCATACACACCACAGGACTTTTCTGCAAACTTTCCCAAAACTTTTTGCAACATCACATGGTTTTTCTGCTCTTTTCTGCTCTTTACCGCCACCCTTTGGTCAACTTCTGCTATTGTTGGTTGATTTTAACATTAGTTGTTTTGTCCATCGGACAAAAGTCCTATGGTTTTCTGTACACACAGTAGGACTTTGCTCCATAGGACTTTTGTTGGGCAAAAGTTTGTCCGTTTGCAGACCCAACTTTTGTCCGATGAAAACAAAACCAAACCCAAAAAAGTTTGTCTGATGGAGCGTACACACGGTCGGATTGTTGGTCCAACTTGCTCAAAATGAAGTTTGTTGGGCAAAAGTCTGACCGTGTGTATGGGGCTTAACTCATGGAGATATTTTTAACAATTTTTTAATGTTTGTGATATCTCAAAAAAAAAGTTTTATTTTTTTAAATAAACACTCTGTTCTTTATTATGTATCTGTATTATACCCAAGGAGGTACATGTAAAGTCCCATTCAGCTTCTGTACCTTTGTATGCATTACTTTGGGGATGGTACCTCCAAAGGGTTAAGATTTTATAATACTCTACCCCCACACACAAAACTATCCCCTTTTACTATGTAACAAAACTGACCCCTTTCTCTCTTATTATTGATAGCATTTATTCTTCTTCTACACCCGTTCAACTATCATTGACATCAGCAGACAGTAGCACTGACAATATATTGATTATCTCCTTTTCCTATACAAAAAAACTGACACTGATCTCTCTACTATTATTGATGACCTTAATTCTTCTCCTACATCCATTCATTATCATTAAAATTAATATTAGCTGACAGTGAAAATAACTGTTTGGATTTTAACATCTACCCATGAAGGTGCCATCCTATGTACAAAATGTTTTAACAAACCTACTAACTACAGCATTTTGCTTCACGCTCGTAGCTTTTAATCTTCATTCCTTCTTTGGGGTATACCATATGCTCAAATTCTAGAAGTTATATGCTATAAAACAGATTCTGAAACAGCAATTCACCAACTCAATGAAATGCTACTCTGGTTTATCCACTCACCAGCTTACTGGTACTCACCAGTACAATTACAGGAACAATATCAATGGGTGTTTGTTGTCCTTTGTGAGACTTGCTTCAACCTCAACATAAACATAATCAAGGCAGCAATAATAAACAGTATTTGACCACTTTGTTCTCTACAGCCAGTCATGCAATAAAGGAGACTACATGGTCTTGTTGGACAATTTTTTCCAGTAACCAAAGTCTTATCACTACAAACTCTGCCCTGCCCATTTTGGATTATCATAGAGCCCAGTCTCTGAAAGATATTCTGGTACATACTGATCCTTTTTCTCCATCTCCAGGACCTCATGGATGCTGTTTATTCTATGTAGGAAAGACCATAACCTAATTTGAAGTGTGACTTTGGAAGGCATTAGCTTCTGGTTGTTCAGATCAACTAATAGCATAACATTTTCTAGTAAAGCCCCATACACACGGTCAGACTTTTGGCCAACAAACTTAATTTTGAGCAAGTTGGACCAACAATCCGACCGTGTGTACGCTCCATCGGACAAACTTTTTTTTTTGTTTTTGTTTTCATCGGACAAAAGTTGGGTCTGCAAACGGACAAACTTTTGGCCAACAAAAGTCCGATGGAGCAAAGTCCGACCGTGTGTACAGAAAACCATAGGACTTTTGTCCGATGGACAAAACAACTAATGTTAAAATCAATCAACAATAGCAGAAGTTGACCAAAGGGTGGCGGTAAAGAGCAGCAAAACCAGGTGATATTGCAAAAAGTTTTGGGAAAGTTTGCAGAAAAGTCCTGTGGTGTGTATGCTATGGGTGTGCCCGGCCAACTCCGTTCGGACAAAAATCCAGGGAAAAGTCCGATGGAAGTCCGACCGTGTGTATGGGGCTTTAGAAGCACACACTCCCAAGCTAGAAGTGTATGTTCATTACTATAACCCACCTCTCACCAGAGGAGGAAATTGACATCGACTTTTGCTCCACAGAAAGTGCAAGTAGATCTTTGAACTACAGATCATTACCCTATGAGACTTGAATAAAGGTCTTTTCCTAAACAGTCCTTGGCATATACACAGGCCAGTGGTTGAGGAGTTTGCTATCTTATTATATATGGATTTGATCCTCTCTTGCTGGCCATTATCTTATACTGTTCCCTCACAGGACAAGTGACAGGATATGGCTATTATTAATGATCCACTTTGTATTTTGGCATCATATTCCAACATTATGGGCTTACGAAGCAATTGTACTGTTTCAGTTACACCTCTTGCTGTGTTGTTGTTTGTTACTTTCTCACTATAGGTTTATTCTGCATATTATTGTATGACAGTGATGGCGAAACTTGGCACCCCAGATGTTTTAGAACGACATTCCCCATGATGCTCAATTACACAGCAGAGTGCATGAGCATCATGGGAAATGTAGTTCCAAAACATCTGTGGTGCCAAGGTTCGCCATCCCTGTTGTATGATGTAGTAATTTATGGGACCAGGAATTATCCTTTTCTATCTTTATTTACTAACCTTTTTAATTTATGTTTTATACACATTTTTATTTGCATTATGTACTGTGGGTAATGATGGTGTTTTTCAGTAATAGCTCTATTGTTACTTACCCTAAATCACACATTTTGCTACATTTTTCCATCCCTTATTTTGTGTTACTTCCTACTCTTAAGTGTACATTTCATGGTAATAAAATTGATTTTGAATAGCAGTGTTATGATCTCCTGAGAGCATGAAATGTGAGTGATGGCAATCTTGGGCTTCTCCACTTATACCAAATTCATGTTTCTCTCTGCTATAGCCCACATGTACAGGCTTTGCAGATGTTTCTGTATTTGCATTAACAGTTAAAGTATGTTTCCTATTTTGAAGTTTTAATACTTACATTTGATTAGGTTTTGTATGAATTATTGCTTCTTTGAATACTCTCATGATTGTTGTTGGGGGTTACAGTCATAGACATTTGTTTTTAATTTACACAGCGGGTGGTTTTATTGGATGGGGGTGGACCCTTTATTGAGGTCAATGGTATAGTAGACCCTGCTTTTTGTATTGTGAGTCACCTTAAGAACGTATGAAATGCACACCGCAGTTCCTTTTAATGCAAAGTGCCTCTCTTTTTTCTATACTATTTATTTTTTGCAGCTTTTTCTTTTTATCATGTGCAGGAATCAATTATAAAATATATATATATATATATATATATATATATATATATATATACTGTATATACATGAGCGTCTGCAAGGGGGGCAAGTGCCCCCCTGGATTAAGGGATCAGCAAGGTGTCCGCACACAGACACTGGGGTCCGTGAGCGGTCCTTGCGGGGTACGCCGTGGCTGCCGCTGACTTTTTTCTAAGTCTGCTTCCCTCTGACTCACTAAGACCATCCCTCCCTCACCCCTGATGCGATGGCTCGAGCCTCATCTCGGCCGTTTGGCTCCAGTCCCTCCTGTGTACTGTGTAAAGATGTAGATCTGGCCAGCGTGGCACCTGGAGCCGTGCACTCAAGTGGAATGGAGGTGGAGTCCTGCCTGCGTGTGGAGTGATCTGTGGGACTGTCTGGAGGAGGGACTGTGCTGTGCAGCGGCCACCCAGTTTGGGAGAGCGAACCGGAGAACAGGCAGGCAGCCTGAGCCGAGGAGGAGGAGGAGGAAGCAAGGAGGACTCATGGAGTGGAAAATATATATATATATATATATAATATATCCTTTACAGGGAGAGAGGCCGGAGAGCCTGGAGTGTGGTGCTGCAGAAAAACCTGGGGATTCAATTCTATATACAGGTAAAAAAAAAAGAGTAAGAAGACTAAGTAAAGGGGGATCTATTATATGGGGGACCTACCCTGGCCTGGCCTGCTCTAAAGGGGGATCAATATGAGTGACCCTGACCTGGCCTGCTCTAAAGGGGGATCTGAGGGGGACCTGTCCTGGCCTGCTCTAAAGGGGGATGTATATGGGGGACCCTGGCCTGCTGTAAAAGGGATCTATGGGGAACCTGCCCTGGCCTGCTCTGAAGGGGGATCTATATGGGGGACCTGCCCTGGCCTGCTCTTAAGGGGGATCTATATGGGGGAAGCTTGATCCTTATATTATGCTTTTGCCTCAGGCTTCCCAAACCTTTGCATGCCTGCGCTTTATGTGATAATGAGTAAGCCCTTCCCCTTCATGACATTGTCAAAAAGGGGTGGCGCACGGGTGACCTTAAAATGACGCCCCCCCCCAAAAAAAAGTTATACGGATGACCATGTGTATATACATTGTATATAGGCAGAGGTACACAATGCATGAGACAGGGACACCTACAGTAGGAACAGTCTAAGCACATTTGTCTTGTACTATCTCCAAAAAGTCTGTTTTCTCCAAATCAGTCACAAACCCTAAATCCCCTGACCATACGCATAGCTCCCAACTGTCCCTGATTTCGAGGGACTGTCTCTGACTTGGAACAAAGTCCCTCTGTGCCTCTTTCATCCTCATTTGGTCTGATCTATTTAGTTGTATAAAAATGCACTGTTTATTATTCAAAAGGTGTTTCTCAGTACTGGCCATACATGGTCAAATACGAAATTTCATGCACTTTGTGATCCGATGGTGCCACCATTGATTTCAAAATTCGACCAACCAAGCTTTCAATTTCACCTCATGTTGCTACAGAAAAGAATTTTCGTGGCTGGGAATCTTCTTTTCTTTTCTTGCACATGCGCATTACTTTTTCGATTAAATTTCTTGCACGATTCTCCCATCATTGATTAGAAAATCGTTTGTTTTCCAAAAATTTCCAACAGGTCCGATTATTCAAATTCGATGGTCGCACGAAAATCTGCTGCTGCTGCCTACTGATTGTGCGAAATATGAACAAAAATTCTTAGATAAGATTTTCAAAAGAAAATTATTTCGCAATTCGACCCATGTATGGCCTGCCTGAAGGGGGCATGGCAGGGGGTGTGTCCTATGCCTATATACGCTTGCTAATAAGTGTCCCTCAATCCCATCTCAAAAAGTTGGGAGGTATGTACACGTAGGTGAGAAACCTAGGTGACATATTTATATACAGTATTATACAAAATCCTGCCAGCCAGTGCCTCTCAATATATTTATTGTAAGGAGGGCAGACCCAACTGGTATTAGTAGTGGCAAATCATACATTAGACAGGGACACCCAGGAACAGTTTGAACAGTTTGCCCTGCACTTTTATTCAGTAAGACAGCAAGCAAACACACTTTCAATGCAGGAGAGGTTTATACAGCATGTCCATAGTAACATGCCCCTCTTAATGGGTTTCACAAAACAAACAGACGGCTCTTGTAATTTTTAAGTATTCTGTTAGCACTCAAGCATTTTCCCTCAGCAGTAGGCTCCCACAGCAAAATGAGTGTGAGAGAGTGTGCGCTCTGAGGAGCACTTAGATAAAATATGTAAAGGCCTGGGCACAGCTGAGACTAATAATGGGATCTGGCTGCCAGGTAAGATGTAAACCTAGGAATAGAGACTTTATCCCACCCAAAGCTCCTTGAAAGCCTCAGGGCTCCAGGACCTAGTCCAGAACTTTTTAAGATTCTAAGAAAACAAAACGTTTGTTTTCTCCATATAGGCAATAAACCCTGGAGCTCCTCACCATATGTATGTGAGAAATTGAGGTGATGCATACACACTGTCCAGAATCCTGTCAGCCAGTGCCTAACAAAATATAATAATATATATAATAATCATCATTGTCAGTTTTGCTAAAAAATACTACTCATAAAAAATTAACAAGTATAAGAGAAGACTGTATATTCTATATAAATACTTTAAATATTCAGAACTATGCAGTTTCAGTTTCATCTGCCAACAGAAACTGATAAAATACTGGTAATAGATTGCAGTTCTAATAGGGAAAAATGTAGTTCATTGTATTTTAAGGGTTGGTGATGCATGAAGGCCACAGTAACAAGCATGTGGTGCATAAACTGAATGGAAATGGATTGGCCCACATTTTTAACAAAGGAGATCTAAGGGTAATTTTTGACTATGGGCCAAATTTGAGAAGATCTTGCCAGATTTGGTTGCTAAGGCTTGTAATGTGCTAGCATGCATTAAATGAGATACATATTGTCAAGTCACAGCAATTTCCCTTCAATGTGCAATGTCAATGGAGCACACTTAAAAATAAAGAATCATGGAGAATTAACAATGACACTGTAATAAGAAAACATCTTTATATGGTTTTCATCAAACCACTTTGGTTCATCAGTATTTCATTCATGATAAACAGCCAGGAATTAGAAAAATTGTAAATTCACAACTTCAGCACATTGCAGCTGTAGAGGAATTTGTTTTAACTTAGTTTGTTACAGAGGAAAAAAGGAAAATAATCAGTAGGTTTCAACTAAAATGTTCAACTAATAGAAATGATTACAATCAAACAATTACATGTTTATTTGTATATTGTTACTATAGTGCTTGATTAAAATAAAGATGTTGTATTAGTGCCCGTTCACACTACTGCGACTTGGGATCCGACTTGTGTCGCCCCAAGTCGCACGACATGAGAAATTACATTAAAGTGAATGAGAGCCGTCTTAATGCACACTACTGAAGTCGCTTTCGACTTCAGAAAAGGTTTCTGTGCTACTTCAAGGCGACTTCTAGGCAACTTGTACCCATTGATTTAAATGGAAGTCGCCTCCAAAGTCAGATCAGTGTTTTAACTGAAGCAACTTTACAGGAAGAGAAAATTGTTTTCTCAGGCAAACCCCTCCCTCCCACAGAGCTGATTATTGTTTGATTGGCCACTGGCAAAGTCGCCTGTCCTCGACGCGACTTGAAGTTGCCTTGAAGTTGCCTCGAAGTTGCCTTGAAGTTGCCTCGAAGTTGCCTCAAGTTGCCTCGTAAAGTCGTGCCGACTTTCATGTCGCTGTAGTGTGAACCGGCACTTAGGTATGCATATTTATCATAATTTTTTGTAATTTGCAGTAGAGAATCCACAGAACACACAAATAAAGTACTGCAAAGAGCAATAACTAAAGACGCACAAACAGAACAGCGACGAAACTAATTTCAGTTTGCTGAAGCCCAATTATTAAAGTGATACTAAACACACACTGTGTTTACATTTTCCCTTCTATTTCTGTATGTGGATGATGGCACTGTAATTATTTGAATTAAATGGAAACATCTTAATACCTTTTTCCTAATCGATATACAGCTGTCACATGATCCAGATCTATCCCAGCCTGTCTGCAGGGAAACATAAGCAGGAGGAGCTTCTAGTGCTCTGCTACTGGTCATATGTTAAGTAGACATGTGCACACTGAAAAATTTTGTTTCGGAATTTCGTTTTCGTCCGAAAAATACATTTATTTAGTTACTCCCGAATTTTATTTTTATTTTTTTTGTTTTGTTAAAAATGCATTTGTTTGAAAATCCAAAATTAATTAAGGTCGAATCCGTCATTGAAGGCTTATGGCGTCTGTCGAATGTTCTAAGAAGATTTGACGGAGCAGCTAAACTGTACGACACCGCAATCGTACATTTCCGGTCGAATGTTCCACCTACAAGCTATAGAAGAATTCAAATGTTGTATGACACTAATAATAATTATATTTATAAATTATTATTACTAGTCAACCAACATTCAAATTCTTCTATAGCCTATGGGCGGAGCATTTGACCGGAAATGTACGATTGCAGCATCGTACAGTTTAGCTGCTCCGTCAAATCTTCTTAGAACTCTCGACAGACACCATAAGCCTTCAATGAAAGATTAGACGTTTGTATGTTTTTCGCTGCTTCGCCTAATTTTCGTTGTTCATGTCACTGTCTCTATAATGTCAAATCTTTTCTCTCTATGTCGAATCTTTTCTCTCTATAATGTCGAATCTTTTCTCTCTATGTCGAATCTTTTCTCTCTATAATGTCAAATCTTTCCTCTCTATGTAGAATAATCTTGGACTAATAGAGTTAAGGTTAGCCACATTCGACCGCAGGTTCGATAGACACAGATCGCTATTGTCAGCGTCATGTCGAATCTCCTATCTATATCGAACTGTTGTAGCAACGAAAACGAAAATAAAGCATTTTTTTAGATCGGATCTTTTGGATTTCAGATTCTGCGCGTTCGTTTTCGTTTGTTAAAACGATAATGAAAATACCCGAAATTCGGACGAAAATGCATTCGGACGAAAATGAATGCACATAAACAAAAACTGTTTTAAATTGGCATTCAAATATATATTTGAAATCAAATCATTATTATTTTTTGGCAATAACAGGTATGTGCAGATTTCTGCCAGTCACAGGCTGTGTCACGCCCTTCCAGCATGTGTCTTAGAATAAGAGGGAGGTGAAACCACCATGAATCTACATGAAACATCTGACCCCCATTGTGTTTACTAGACATGTGCACTGCCAAAAAATTCGTTAGTTTTCGTTTTCGTTTCATTCGTTTTTTTTTTTTTTTTCGTTTTTCGGGTCATTCGTTATGATCGCAATTCGTAAATTCGTAAATTTGTACATTCGTAAATTTATACATTCGTAAATTTGTACATTCGGAAATTTGTACATTCATAAATTTGTACATTCGTAAATTTATACATTCGTAAATTTATACATTCGTAATTTCGGAAATTTGGAAATTCGATATTTTCGAAAACCCGAAAATTTGAAAATCTGAAAAAATAACTATTAAATTATAGGTATTGTAATTTCCTTTCAAATTTGGCTGTTAGCGAACGTAACGAATACAAATTTATCTGAAGTTACGCATAACCTGAAATAACAAATGCCGCATCTAAACAAATGGAACGGAACAAATTAATAATAATAATAATAAAACGTTGTTATTATTATTATTGTTATTTATTATTATTATTAATTCATTACGTTCCATTCGTTTAGATACGGCATTCATTATGTCGGAAAACAATTCGTAACTTCGTTAAGTTCACTAACAGCCAAATTTGAAAGGAAATTACAATACCTATAATTGAATAGTTAGTAATAGTTAAGTTATTAGTTAATTATTATTTCAGATTTCCGAATTTACTAATTTACGATTGTACGAATGTACAAATTTACGAATGTACGAATATTCGGAAATTCGTAAATTCAAATTTACGAATTTCCGGATAGTTGTACATTCGTAAATTCGTGCATTGGTAAATTCGTATATTCGTAAATTCGTACATTCGTAAATTTGAATTTACGAATATTCGTTAAAATTCGTTAAATGAGTTTTCGTTAATTCGGATATTTCCGAATTAACGAATTTGTCGAAATTCGTTAAAAAACTAATTCGGAACGAAACGAATTGCACATGTCTAGTCAGCCACCGTGTCCCTAATAACTATCACACCATTATAGTCTCTCCAGACCAGTGTAAGCCAGCCACAGTGTTCCTAAGACGATCACTGCTATAGATGCTGTAATATTTCTCCTTCTTTCATCCGCAACTTTTCTTTTTTCAGGTTCTGTTTTCTTTTGTGATATGGAAAAAATAAATAATAGATAAGGGAATTGGATTTTAACTATATATACTATATGCTGTGGGGGGGGGGGTAGAGGGGAGGTTGTGGGCAAAAGGCTTTGGGGGGCACAACTGAAATCTAGGGGGGAACAGCCCACCCCAGAACCCCCTAGATCAGCCATGCAGCATTTACTTGCCTGGAGCTATTGGGCATTCCCTCAGATGTGCCAGTGCCTGGCTTTTCATTATCGCCTGCTGTGGAAGCTATGCTTGCACGGCATCCACCCATACATGCATTTCTCTAGCTTGTTCCTGTCTACCGTCGTGACTTCTATGCTTGCACAGCGTCCCTCCAGACATGCCTGGGCCACAGGTTGGACACCCCTGCTGTATAAAATAGTTTGTAGACTATACAGACTATAAATTTTACACAGTCTAAATAATATATACTTTTTTTTTGTAACAGAATACGTTTAGCCTACATTTAGTAAAACATTTTATTTATTTGGTGATAAAGAAATCTGTATCTGTCTACAAAAAAAATTAAATAAACTTTATTTAGGTACTGTGTTGCATGACCAAATAATTGTCAAGCATCACAGTGCCAAAAACGAAAAAATAGCCTGGACAGGAAGAGATTTTAACATGCTGATCTTCAAGTGGTTAAAGAGTACCAAACATTCCTACTACTAAAAAAAATCTTACCACAGTGTGCACATATACTGTAAATGCAAAAAACATCCCAGCTTTACAAACATTACTTTACAATTCATTTTCAGTGATATACTTATGTTTATTAGGAAATAAATACTTATTTACTGTGATCAGCAGCTCCATCCACTGGCCAAAATGTGGTATTTTTCTGTTTCAGTCTATTCTGTATGAAGAATAACATTCAACCTGGTGAGAAAAAAAGCCTAATAACATGCATTTTGCCCCCATTCACACAAAACTAATGTATATGCGGTTTGAAAGATGATTAGCTCTGCGAATTTATTATAAATATACCCCATTTTTTTATACCCTTACAGTTTCTCTGAAAATGTCAAGGCAATTTCAATAGCAACTTGGAAAAATGCCATCCAAAGAACCTACATACGATCCCTTCATATGTTTCACTTAATGTAGACAAAGTAGAGTCTACAGACAACCAGGGTTCATGGTGGTATCACGTCAAGAAAAACTATGATGAAAAGGTGCACTATAATAAGAAAGAATAGTGACGTTTATTTAATGACTGCAAAGGGACATTAGAAAAAAACATAAACCCATCAAAATATTTACAGGAAATTTTGCAGCACACCAGTACATCTTCACATGATATATTGAGCAGACAAAAGTGGAACCACACTGTAAAATGTACATCAAAGCTTCAATAAAAACAGCACTATAAGTGAACATTTAATGTACTGTATCTAATGCTATAAGATGTGAACCACATAGCCTTAACAGCAAAATATAAAAATTGCTAAATAGCTTGCATATTAAGCAATTCAGAATGGACCAGCAGTGCTGGAGGTGGTGAAGCCTTTTACTCAACTGTATCTATTCTTTCAATGATAATACCTTCACATTTACACTCATGTGTTAAAGTGTATATCTGGGGGGAAAAATTATATATATATATATATATATATATATATATATATATATATTAGGGCTGTGGAAATTAACTATTAATTCCTCGATTAATCGATTAATCTTTTTGATCGATCAAAATTCTTTTGATCGGTACTCACCTCTCCGCCAGCTTCCGGGTCTTCAGGGAGTTCCGTCGGAGATCCGGTGACGTCACGGACACCGGCGGGGCTTGCCGTGTCCATCTGAAGGGCTCCTTTGCTGTGCCTTCATATCTGCATGCCGGCGGGACCTTACTATCTGCCACACGCAAGGGCTGTTACACTTCCCTCTATCACTTCCCTCTATCAACCTGGGATTCTACAGCCATCCACTGGGAGTTGTGATAGTTCCCTTCACGGGACATCTACATGCCGACGGACTGATGTTAACCCCTCCTCATCTGGATTCAGCAGTGGTATCAATGTACACATTTTTATACCAGTATCATACTTAGCTACATGTTTTTATGACTGTTTTTGCTACCGTTTGGTATTACTCGCACCATTTTTACAGTTTATCTCCAGTGCAATATTTATTTTGTTACCTACTTGAAGACTATAAAAGTTTTAATGCTATTCCCATCGAGCGCTGCCTTTGTGTGTTTTTTGTATCCTGCTATCCATTTTTCCAGTGGTTGGAAGCTGCACTGGGAATCAGCCTGCAAGGAGATCAACTAAACGTAGTTGGATCTGTATGTGCGTTATAATTAATCAAAATTAGTTGATTAATCGATAAAAAAAAAAAAGATTAATCGAACACGAAAATTTTAATCAGTAACAGCCCTAATATATATACAGTATATATATATATATATATATATATATATATATATATATATATATACACAGACCTCAAATTTTCCACTCGCCTGGAAAATTAGGTCTGGCGAGGAGCTGGGCTGCCTGGCAGTGATCGCCCGATGGCAGAAAGCATGGAGAAGGAGGAGAGAGCGGCGGGATCGCAGAGCAGTATAACATGCTGTTACAACTTACATTTAAATTTCCTCCTCTCTGCTCGCTCCCACAGACCCTCCTCCTCCTGACCCCGCGTCTGTAATAGACAGAATGCGGGTCCAATGCTGAGATGTGTTGTATATCACAGGCACGGGGTCAGGAGGAGGCGGGGCTGTGGGAGCGAGCAGAGAGGAGGAAATTTAAATGTAAGTTGTAACAGCATGCTTTACCGCTCTGCGATCCCGCGGCTCTCTCCTCTTCCTCTTGTCATGATCTGGCCGCCAATGGGAGCACGGTGAGTCTGCAATAGGGGGCACAGTGAATCTGCAATAGGGGCACAGTGAATCTGCAATAGGGGGGACAGTGAATCTGCAATAGGGGGCACGGTGAGTCTGCAATAGGGGGCACAGTGAATCTACAATAGGGGGCACGGTGAATCTGCAATAGGGGGCTAGGTGAATCTGCAATAGGGGGCACAGGTGAGTCTGCATTGATGGGCACAGGTGAGGCTGCATTGATTGGCACAGGTGAGGCTGTGCTGAGGGGAACTGATAAAGTTGTTGTTAATATTTATTTTTGTAACTTAATTCTGCAATAAACATTTTTACGTGATAATTTATAAAAGCGTGATTAGCGCCAGAATTAGGGGCGGAGCAGGGTAGGGGTTGGGTGGGGCAACTAGTGGCGAGTAACCCTTGAGGCCTGGCTAGTGGCTCAAGACTTGAAATTTTGAGCCCTGTATATATATATATATATATATATATATATATATATATATAAATACAGGGGATGTAAAAAGTTTACACACCCCTGTTAAAATTTCAGATTTCTGCCTCTTGGCAGCCTCCCTGACCAGTTTTCTTCTTGTCTTTTCATCAATTTTGGAGGGATGTCCAGTTCTTGGTAATGTCCCTGTTGTGCCATATTTGTGCCATATTTTCTCCATTTGATGATAACTGTCTTCACTGTGTTCCATGGTATGTCTAATGCCTTGGAAATTCTTTTGTACCCTTCTCCTGACTGATACCTTTTAACAATGAGATACCTCTGATGCTTTGGAAGCTCTCTGCAGACCAGGGCTTTTGCTGTAGGATGCAACTAAGAAAATGTCAGGAAAGACCTACTAGAACAGCTAAACTTTATATGGGGTTAATCAGAAGCACTTTAAATGATGGCAGGTGTGTACAGACTCCTATTTAACATGATTTTGAATGTAATTGCTTAATTCTGAACACAGCTACATCCCCAGTTATAACAGGGTGTGCACACTTATGCAACCACTTTATTTTAGTTATTCATTTTTACCCCCCCCCCCCCCCCAAAAAAAAGATTTCAGTTTGTTTTTCAATTGAGTTGTACAGTTTATAGGTCACATTAAAGGTGGACAAAGTTCTGAAATCATTTATCTTTGTCTCAATTTTTTTACAGCACACCTGACATTTTAGCAGGGTTGTGTAGACTTTTTATATCCACTGTGTATATATATATATATATATATATATATATATATATATATAGATAGATATATCAAACGGGAAGTTAGGAGATCACTTGATTTCTGGCAGGATCAACAGGTATTTTCTCTACTTTCAGCATTTTTAAAGAGACAAAACTTGTGAAAATGTGCATATATTGCAGAGATGTACCAAATATATATTTTTTCATTTTATACAAACCGACCAAATATTAACAGTTTGAACTCCATTATCTGTATTGTTTTGCAACACTATTTCCCAATGTTTAATTTATAGATATACTGAAATCATTGGCTTTTCTGTTTACAAACAGGATCCCTGTTCTCCTACTTGACTTGTTTTCTCTCTTCTCAAAATTGCTGGCTGCTGATGAGATCTAGAATCATGGCTCATCAATTCTCATATACTGATGCTCTAAGTGCTCTATAATGTCTGATTGGACACGTTGGGGTTAATTTACTAAAGGCAAATAGACTCTGCAAGGGCAGTTGCTCCAGAGCTTAGTAAATGAGGTAAAGCTTTACTTTGCAAAGAATACCCAATCACGTGCAAGGAAAAAAAGGAAAACAGAATTTTTGCTTGCAAATGATTGGATGATGGAAGTCAGCAGAGCACCTCCTCATTTACTGAGTTCTGGAGCAACTGCACAATTTATTTGCCTTTAGTAAATCAACCCCTTTTAGGCTGGCCATACACTATACAATTTTCTAATTCAATTTCCTTCAGATTTACCTTCAACTATGTAGTACAAGGGCCTGCCTGATTGCATACACATTAAAAGTGCTTAGGTGTGACCTCATATTATATGGTTTTGGTAACTCTAAAGGAAAATTGAATAAGAAAATTGTATAGTGTATGGCCAACCTAAAGCCTCATACACACGGTCGGACTTCCATCGGACTTTTCCGTGGTATTTTGTCCGAACGGAGTTGGTCGGGAACACCCATAGCATACACACGCTCTGACTTTTCTGCAAACTTTCCCAAAACTTTTTGCAACATCACGTGGTTTTTCTGCTCTTTTCTGCTCTTTACCGCCACCCTTTGGTCAACTTCTGCTATTGTTGGCTGATTTTAACATTAGTAGTTTTGTCCATCGGACAAAAGTCCGATGGTTTTCTGTACACACGGTCGGACTTTGCTCCATCTGACTTTTGTTGGGCAAAAGTTTGTCCGTTTGCAGACCCAACTTTTGTCCGATGAAAACAAGAAAAAAGCAAAAAAAGTTTGTCCGATGGAGCGTACACACGGTCGGATTGTTGGTCCAACTTGCTCAAAATGAAGTTTGACGGCCAAAAGTCTGAACGTGTGTACGGGGCTTTAGTCCCCTAACTGTCTGTTGTTAAAGAGGATGTAGGTTACTTTATTACTTCAATGAAGTGATCAGAAACATCTTTAGGGTTTCAATTTAGAAAACTTCATTTCAAAAGTATTTTTGATTTTTCCCTTTGCAATTTAGTACTAGAAGAGAAATACCATTCATACTTTCAGCTTGTTATTGCATAGTATCATTTGCACATATCTTGTTACTTTTGTTATAAAGAAGCATATGTCTTCAACAAACTTTCTGGCAATGAGTTGCCTTGCGCCAGTCCTCTAGATAGATCTAGGGATGTCAGGTTAATATTATGTCACCTAACAAATAATGATAGCCTTCTGGCACCATGCTGCCTGCTACGAACAATACTGAGTTAGGAAACAAAACCATAGGTAACAATTAACTGTGACAGAGATAGATGGGGGACTCCAGAAGCCTTACATTAAAACAAGCTGCGACACAATGAATTCAGCATTGTCAAAGAATGGAAGAATGGATTCCTATTTTCAGATAACTAAGACAGCTGCTAACAAAACATAAATTATAATGAATCATATGCATTGTATTTTTCTATTTACAGGATGCTTGTTGCCTACATATTACAGGTGACCATACATTGACCAATGTCTCACCAAATGATGTGGCAATCCATCAAATCATCATACACCATGACGACTCTTCTTGATTCAGCAATCTTTGCTATGCAGAGAAAGCACAGCGGAGGGAATATTTTCTCTTCTGTGGACAAAAGGGAATGACCACATAGCATGCTGCCATGAGCAAAATCCAAATGCTGTATATTTCAATCACAAACAAGCAACAACAAAAGTCAAAAATGCTTAGCATCACTGATGGATATGTCCAATAATGTTTGGAAATTTCTGAACATAAATGTGAAATGTGAACTATGCTGTATAATAAAATTGATAGCAGAAGGCGTCATTTTTATTCCAGTATCCAGGGTAGCCAAACGGACTGAGATGTTGGCTCAGAAATGACGTGCAAATCCTTGTGATGGCTTTACACTATGTTTACAAATGTATGACACAAATTAGCCCTGTTTCTAACAAGTCACATTGGAGGGTTATTTACTAAAGGAAAATCCACTTTGCACTACAAGTGCAGTCTCTGTAGATCTGAGGGGGGCATGCAAGGAAAATAAAAAACAACATTTTTGCTTGTACATGATTGGATGATAAAATCAGCAGAGCTTCCCCTCATTTCAGATCTTCCCCTCAGATTTACAGCGACTGCACTTCCAAGTGCACTTGAAGTGCACTTGTAGTGCAGAGTGGATTTGCCTTTAGTAAATCAATTCAACCCCAATGTTACCAAAATTATTAAAGAGGACACTGGTTACTTTTTACTTTATTGAAGGTATTGGAATCATCTGGGGGTTTACATTTTCACTAGCAATTTTGGCAATGATTATTGCCATAATCATTGATCCCTGGGCAGGGAGCTGACTGTGAAAATCCTTCTTTTTGCCTTAAGCATACTAATGACATAATCTTAGCCTAGATCAGTGGTTCCCAACGCCTGTTCTCAGGACCCACTAACAGGCCAGATTTTAAGTATTACCTTGGGGAGATGCAGACTAGAATACTGCAATCACTGAGCATCAAATGATATCACCTGTGATGTATTTCAGTTATCTTGCAAACCTGGCCTTTTGGTGGGTCCTAAAGACAGGAGTTGAGAACCACTGATCTAGACCAGTGTTTCTCAACTCCAGTCCCCAAGGTGCCCTAACAGGTCATGTTTTCAGGCTCTCCATTATTTTGCCCAGGTGATTTGATCAGTTTCACTGTCTTAGTAATTGCCACACAGCCATTTCATCTGTGGGAAATCCTGAAAACATGACCTGTTGGGGCGCCTTGAGGACTGGAGTTGAGAAACACTGATCTAGACTATATCACCTTCCTCTAGCTCAAGGATAAAAGGTAAAATTTTTGGAAATTATACTATTGCTGTACATTGGGAAATGTCAAGAATGCATTCCTACAGACTGGTGCAATTACTAAGAGGTCCACTTTAACCCCTTCATTACCAGGCGATGCGATAGTTTGACAGGCAATTACTCAATCATGCAACAATGCACCCACTGAATTGTGAAAGGGAGTCACCGCTCAAGGTAGAAGATGTAACTGATGAACCTCTTCACCAGATCCAAAGCCACGGGTGCTGGCAATGCATATGATAATGCAAAATGAAGAGGAATGTTTAGTGAATTAGTGTCCAAACATTCCTCTTCATTTTGCATCACCCAATGAATTGTATTTACATTTTTTAGATTGTCTTTTGGTAATAATAAATAAACCTCCCAAAACAATCCCACAATCAGAAATTGTCAGTGGCACTTTAACTTCCCTCATCACTGATAGTCAGTGGCACTGTACACCCCTTAAACAATCCCATAACCATTGTTGGTCAGTGAAACTTTAACCCCCACCATCACCACCACCCTGAATGCAAAGTAGCCTTCTCTTAAGTAATATTTAATAACCACTCCCCTTCCTCAGTGGTGGTCAGTGGCACTTTACCCCACCCAACATTGATGGCCAGTGGCACTGTTAAATTAATACCATAGTCATTGTTGGTCATTGGAACATTAACCCCCAACACCAACTTGAATGTAAAGTTGCCTTCCCTTCAGTAACATTTAATAACCACCCCCCTCCATCAGTGGTGGTCAGGGGCATTTAAACTCCCCAAAACAACCCCATAATCAGTGTTGGTCAGTGGCACTTTAAGCCCCCTTTGAGGGTGAAAGGCACTGTATACCACCAAAACAATCTCATAGTCATTGTTGGTCAGTGAAACTATAATTCCGTCCACACCACCAACACCACCTTGAACGAAAAGTATCCTTTGCTGTGCTGCTGCTTTTCTCTTCCTCTCCTTCCTTCCTCCCTTTCTTCTTTTAATCTGTAGTAATGTGAGAAGGAGCTGAATTGCCATTGTGAGAGTAAGGGGAGGGTCAATGTTTGTAAACACAGCCAGTGTTTACATTTGTGATCACTGTAATTGGTTCACAGAGATCACAAAGTACACAGACACTCTGATTGGTTCTTTTCATTCTGCAAGTGATCTGTGCTGTCTACTGACAGTGCAATCATGGGCATTGTGCACTTTGACAAGCTGTAAACACAATGCTGTGTATAAATGGCGCTCCAGAAAAAAACATTCACCGGCCTACCATTTTTTTTACAATATGGAGGTAGTAAGATGGTTATGCAAGGATAAGAATGACAGCCCTCCGCATGCACCCACAAAAAAGTCAGCAGCGGCAGCAACCAGATCTTTATGTTGATGAATTCCTTTAACCATGCTGCCAATTGCTCTGCATCTGTGCAATATATCAAGTTAAGGTACATTTATGATACAGTGTCACACACATCTTTACCAAATGCCAAACACTTCTGAACTTTGTTACATAGTTTGTAGACTGCCTTCTTAGAATATATACTTAACGTATCTATTTCAGAAGCATTACTATTAATTCCACTGAAGCTAAAGCAAACATTTCAAGAAAAATGTGTCAGGGTTTAATTGGACAGCCTGGGAAGCTGGTTTAAAATGCATTATACTTAATACACAGAAAGGGGTAATCATAAAAATGTCACATTAGTATATAAGAAGATTAGAAAATGTATACATATTGTTTTGCAGCGGTAAGAAATGGCAAATATTCTTTACCATGTGCATATATAACATTCCTTTTCTTATTGCATTGACTGCCTCACCTGCATGTGGCCAATAGTCTGAAATATAAGATTAGCAATAGCTTCAAAAATGGCCTGTCTTAGCCATTCTATCAAATATTAACTACTTCAGCCCCGGAAGGATTTGCCCCTTCCTGACCAGGCAATTTTATGCGATACAGCACTGCGTTGCTTTAACTGACAATTGCGTGGTCGTGCGACGCTGTACCCAAACAAAATTGATGTCAAAATTGATGTCACAAATAGAGCTTTCTTTTGGTGGTATTTGATCACCTCTGCGGTTTCTATTTTTTGTGCTATAAACAAAAAAGACAGACAATTTTGAAAAAACAACTTTTTTTTACTTTCTGCTATAATTCATATCCAAAATAAATATAAGAAAATGAATTTATTCATCAGATTAGACCGATATATATTCTTCTACATATTTTTAGTAAAAAAAAATGCAAAAGATATATATTGATTGGTTTGCGCAAAAGTTATCGCGTCAACAAACTATGAGATAGATTTTTTTTATTGTTTTTACTGGTAATGGCGGTGATCTGCAACAAATCTGACCCCAAAATTACACTTTTTGGGGACCAGTGACAATTACTACATTGATCAGTGCTATAAAAATGCACTGATCAAAAAAAAATACACTGGCAGGGAAGGGGTTAACACTAGGGGGCGATCAAGGGGTTAAGTGTGTTCCCTGGGTGTGTTCTTATGCCCTGTACACACGATTGGTTTTCCGATGGATTTTTCCGTCGGAATTCCGATGAAGCTGACTTCCATCAGTCTTGCATACACACCATCAGACAAAATTCCGACCGTTCCAAAACGCTGTGACGAAAAATGAAGTTCAATGCTTCTGAGCATGCGTCGACTTGATTCTGAGCATGCGTGGGTTTTTTCCATCGGTAAAATTTAAAACATCTTCTATTTTTTTACACCAATTGAAAAAATACCGATGGGGCCCACACACGATCGTTTTTTCCGATGAAAAAAGTCCATCGGTCTTTTTTCATCGGAAAAAACGATTGTGTGTACACGGCATAACTGTGGGGGGGTGGGCTACAAGTGACATGACAGAGGTTGCAGGGAACAGAAGATCTCTGACATGTCATCTGGCAGAATGGGGGAATCGCCTTAACCCCTTAAGCCCCGGACCATTTGGCTGGCCAAAGACTTTTTTGCGATTCGGCCCTGCGTCGCTTTAACTGACAATTGCGCAGTCGTGCGACGTGGCTCCCAAACAAAATTGACAACCTTTTTTCTCACAAATAGAGCTTTATTTTGGTGGTATTTGATCACCTCTGCGGCTTTTATTTTTTGCGCTATAAACAAAAATAGAGCGTCAATTTTGAAAAAAAATCTATATTTTTTACTTTTTGCTATAATAAATATCCCCAAAAAATATATAAAAAAACAAATGTTTTCCTCAGTTTAGGCCGATACGTATTCTTCTACATATTTTTGGTAAAAAAAATCGCAATAAGCGTTTATTGATTGGTTTTCACAAAAGTTATAGCGTCTACAAAATAGGGGATAGTTTTATGGCATTTTTATTAATATTTTTTTTTTACTAGTAATGGCGGTGATCAGTGATTTTTATTGTGACTGCGACATTATGGTGGACACATCAGACACTTTTGACACCATTTTGAGACCATTATTATTTTTACAGCGATCAGTGCTATAAAAATGCACTAATTACTGTAAAAATTACACTGGCAGTGAAGGGGTTAACCTGTAGGGGGCTGAAGGGGTTAATTGTGTCCTAGGGAGTGATTCTAACTGTTAGGGGGCGTGGCTATGAATGACACGTCACTGATCGCTGCTCCCGATGAGAGGGAGCAGACGATCAGTGACAGTGTCACTAGGCAGAACGGGGAGATGCTTGTTTACACTTACCTCTCCCCGTTCTGCAGCTCTGTGACCTGATCGCGGGACATCGGCGGACATAGAGTCCACGGGTCCCGCGGGCACGGTCACGGAGCTCGCAGTAGGGGCACGCACGGCGGGACTTTTTTAAAGTGACGTAAATATACGTTACTCTGCCCAGCCGTGCCATTCTGCAGATGTATATGTATAGGAGCCGGTCGGGAACCGGTTAATAATCACTGATAATCACTGTCTTCTCCCAGTGGGGACAGTTTCCCCTGCCCTCCCACCAGGAGAAGACAATAACCTGGAAGCAGGGATTCACACATCAACACTGTCTGTGTTAATGGGGAAATAGAGTGGTGCAACCTGTGGTTACAAGAAAGAAATTTGTATGAATGGCCTAAGTCTCCCCAGTAACGCAGACAGCAATAAAAACATATCTACTTTCTTCAAAACAGAAAAAAAACTTTGGATATACATTTACTTTCAAGGGTACATGCTCCTAGAATTCTGCAAACCTAATTATACGCTAGCCTAGAAAGTATACTTATCTAAAAGGAAAAATTATTTTGATCGATCAAAATTCTTTTGATCGGTACTCACCTCTCTGGCTTCCGGGTCTTCAGGGAGTTCCGTCGGAGATCCGGTGACGTCACGGACACCGGCGGGGCTTGCCGTGTCCATCTGATGGGCTCCTTTTCTGTGCCTTCATATCTGCATGCCGGCGGGACCTTACTATCTGCCACACGCAAGGTCTGTTACACTTCCCTCTATCACTTCCCTCTATCAACCTGGGATTCTACAGCCATCCACTGGGAGTTGTGATAGTTCCCTTCATGGGGCATCTACATGCCGACGGACTGATGTTAGCCCCTTCTCATCTGGATTGAGCAGTGGTATCGTTGTACACATTTTTATACCAGTATCATACTTAGCTACATGTTTTTATGACTGCTTTTGCTACCGTTTGGTATTACTCGCACAATTTTTACAGTTTATGTAGCTACATCGATTTTATCTCCAGTGCAATATTTATTTTGTTACCTACTTGAAGACAATAAAAGTTTTAATGCTATTCCCATCGAGCGCTGCCTTTTGTGTGTTTTTTATATCTTGCTATCCATTTTTCCAGTGGTTGGTAGCTGCACTGGGAATCGGCCTGCAAGGAGATCAGCTAAAAGTAGTTGGAACTGTATGTGCGTTATACTTAATCAAAATTAGTCGATTAATCTATTTAAAAAAAAAAAACGATTAATCGAAAATCAAAAATTTTTAAACAGTAACAGCCCTATTTTATATTTCTGTGTGTAGACAGCATTGTGTCTGCATTTTACATTGTGGGAAATTAAAAGCAAATATAAACTGTCAGGATCCTTTATGATTCATGTTTACCTCTCAAAGGACTGAGAAAAGCTGCAATTATAATAGGAATGAACAATAGAAGCCAGCACACCAGGATCACATCCAAAAAGTTCACTAGAGTCCCATGTCATGGACAACTTATCTGAGACACAGAGGTCCCCTTTAACAGACAGACTACCGACACAGTGAATTTACGCAGTATCACGGTTGTTGTCATGCATCCATATTTATGCTTCATTTCAATGCAATTGTGTAGTAGATTTAATTCTTTTGTAGGTTATATTAGCAAACTTGCTTGATTTACCTACCCAAAGTATAAAATGTAATCTGTAAAAATGCTGTAAACCTGAAAACATTATTGTGCTTTAACTGTAAAAAAGAAGAATGCAATCTATGACAGCTGGGCAATAAATAAAATAAAGGAATATGGAATTCCCATGAGGACATACACAGCATGTGAACACTTTATCCACTTGAAAATATGATAAAATTTGAAAGAACTCCCCAATGAACCTTCCTAATTCCTGTTGTTTAGAGTCTGATCCAAGAGTTCATAGGCCTGCTGAACTTCTTTCATTGCTCTGACACTCTCAGCCAGAAAGTTTTTTGTTTCAAGGATTTACGTCTATTTGGCATGTAATGTGCATGCAGAGCGTTCCACAATCTTTTAGAAATATGCTTGCTTTTATGTCGTGTATAAGCAGAATTTTTTTCAAAATATTATATAGTTCAACAACAGATCAAATTAGCTTGTTTTATGTTGTTGATGTGTGCACATAATTATTTTCATATTACAATCATTATTTTAACCTAATCTTCAGTTGTCACGTTATTTCAATGCTCTGCTCTATAGGGCACATAAAAAATGATATCTTAATGCAAAGCATGCAGAAAAAGATTACTATAAACACACCCAGCAATACATATCAGCTTTAAAATGTAACTTTTAGAGAAATGTATTATTAAATATATAAGGTGCCACGGTAGGTTTTCCATAATGTAAAGTAGACAGATAATTTGAGGATTAAAGTAAAACTAAAGGCAAACCTTTTTCGAGGAGATTTCTCTTCACTTCCTGTCCCATAGCCAAAACAGTAGGAGAAAATCCCTCCGAACTGAGGGAACCCCTGGATGTTACCTAGGTCACCAATAAGGATGAGCCAAACTGTGCTAGGTTCGGTTTATCATTTTTAAAAATTCCATTCAGCCAGAAGCGTTTTTTTTATTAAATAGTTAAAAATAAACTATAAAAATGTCTAATTCCTTTAAAAAACTTTTCCTGGGCTGGTCTTATCCTGCCTGTGAAGGAACACATCTGTGTGACGTACATAATGTACTGCAGCAGCATTGGCATTTACAATGTACAGAGGGGAAACAAATGTTAACCCTTCTAGCAAAATTACATTTCATTGCCAGCTTTTTGTTTTTAAATGGCACATAGACCCCTCCAAGGGTCTGCTATGTTTATTGGCAGCAATTTAAAAAAGAAGAATGGGGTTTTGTTTTTTCCAGAATCATACTTACCTAGATGGAGGCATCAGTCTCACGCTGCATCTGTCCCCAGCTGGCTCTAACACTGAGAACCAAGAGATGAAACATAACCGATCGCTCGGTTCTCAGGGCTCTCTGAGTAGAGAGCTGGTGACTGTCAGTCACCGTCTCTCTCCTACACCCCCCCTCACTCACTTGAGCATTAGGCTGTAGAGGGGTCAGGAGCAGCCGGCTCAGGCTCTCAGAGGCTCGCTGAGAGGCTGATCCAGTTGCCAGTCCATGCATGTGGGCAGATCCCGACTTCATTGTTGACTTTGCCTGAGCCTGGACCGGCTCTGTGACGTCAGCTGACAGTGGGCTGAAGCCTGCTGTTTGCTGAAAATGGGTCGCAGGAGTGCAGAACAAACTTTCAAAGAGCCCCCCTCTTCAAAATGCTTACTAGACCCACATGTGTGAGGTCCCCCAGGATGTCCATACAGGACCATTTTATTCCTGTTGGGACGGGAACTCAAGATTTTGATAAACAGGACTAATAGAGAGGGTGAATTTCTCCTATGGGGCACAGACAGCAATAAACTTGGGTGTGAGGAACAAATTCAATTGTGCAGGGGAGTGGTGAAGCTGTAGTGGCATATCAACTTCAGAGTCTTAGTAGAAACCACAATGTCTATTCAAAAATAAATATAATTTTTGGGTAGAATGGGTGTTTAACCAGCTAGGGACCTACCTGTTATATCCCACAGTCCTCACCCACTGAACATACACCCCTGTATACAACTGTTAAGACTTCCTTTCAGTGAAGTTCTTGACTTAGGTAACACAACTCCTATTAGCAGCTGTTTGAACACAGATTGACAGAAAAGTTTACTGTTCAATGTTTGTTAAAATTTTAGTTACCGTATATACTCGAGTATAAGCCGAGTTTTTCAGCACATTTTTTTGTGCTGAAAATGCCCCCCTCGGCTTAAACTCGAGTCACCTTTTTGCGCCTGATCTCCCGGATTTGGGGACACGGTACCGACTGGTCGTAGATCCCCTGGACTCTTCCTTTACATGTGTGCAAAGTTTGTTGTCTGGGGGACCTACGGCCGGGGAGCACCAATTTTTAAAAGCCGGCCACCCCTTCCATAGACTCCCATGTTAAACTGTAATTTCTCTGGTGACTTTGGGGACCCGGTACTGGCCGGTCGTAGGTTCCCTGGACCCAAAACATTGCACACATGTAGCCCCATTTTTCCTCTACAAGTGTGCAAAGTTTGTTGTTTGGGTGACCTACGGCCGGGGAGCACCGATTTTTCAAATCCGGGCACCCCTTCCATAGACTCCCATGTTAAACGTCAGTCTAGTCATGGGCACAGTGAGTCATGGGCACAGTGAGGCATGGACACAGTGAGGCATGCACATGGACACAGTGAGGCAAACTGAGGCACAGTGAGGCATGCAGATGGACACCCTAGACTTATACTCGAGTCAATAAGTGTTCCCAGTTTTTTGTGGTAAAATTAGGTGCCTCGGCTTATACTCGAGTATATACGGTAGCTGTGGATTTCAGGAATACTGTATATATTTTTTTGTACACAGGACTTTACTGAAGCAACCTGTCTTTTTCTTTTTAATGCTGCAGTTGCTGTTTTAATTCTTTGTGAGACCAGTAGAAGGCGTTGTAAAAAACATTACACACCTTTTTGCAATATGTACAGATTAGGTGGGACTTACTATGGGAGTGATTTTTATGCTGTCATAGGAAAGGTGTGACAATTTTTACACTAAATACGCCTAATGCACCCCATGTAATGCAAGATTACAGGGGATGATTTACTAAAACTGGAGAGTGCACAATATGGTGCAGCTGTGCATGGTAGCTAATCAGTTTCTAACTTCAGCTTGTTCAATTAAGTTTTGACAAAAAAGAAAAAAAACTTGCAAGCTGATTGATTTCTATGCAGAGCTGCACCAGATTTTGCACTTTTCAGGTTTAGTAAATCACCCTCACAGTGTTACTGAGAGAACCAGTGCAATGTCTTACTTGTGTTTAGTAAAATCATGCTTCCTTTCGCAAGTAATCAATAGTGGAAATTAGTAATTTTAGCACCTTCTGTTTGAATTTGCACAGAGTTGAGAGCTCTTGACAATGCTCTAAGACGGAACATTGCAAGTATAAAAGCAATTTTGTCACAGTCAGAGAGAATTTTAAATTATATTCAAACATGAATTGTATTCGGTGGAAATTTTACTTGCGACTGTTGCATATCCAAGTGCTCTTTTCTGAAAGCCAATTCAATTCAAGCCCTTTTGCAATTTAACACTTTAAAAAATGCCCTCTGTATTGAATTATGAAGTAGATGCAAATTTATAAAATGGTTTAATAATTCAAATGTTTTCTTGAAATTTGTCAATCTGAGGATTTAATCCCCCCAGAAATCGTATTTTGGCTTGTGTAATTGGCTTGCCGAGATCTGTGTTGAGATCCAAGTCATATTTCTGGCATCCCCTGCAAGTCAGTTTTATATTTGGTCAGATACACTTGAAGGCTTGTCTGCTTCTAAAAAGGATGCAGGCACTGAATCTCTTATCTTTACAACACCGAGACTGCACCAGTTGGTTATATATAATGAAGAAAGACCATCCCATTATAAATAAATTTGTGAACATGGTAAAGCAAACAGCAGTTTAATAAAAACAGATAAAATTTGTATAAAACAGCAGAAATAATTTACTTAAAAACCTTGAAAAGTACAATATATGGTTCACCTCGAATATGTAACTGGAGTTACACTTTAAAGAAAGGAATTTTTTCTCAAAGTATGCCTTTGGCAAAAAAAAAAAAAAATCCTGTTTATCCCTGTATAGCTTTTATTCTGAGCATTTGTCTTATTGCCCTAAATACACAGAAGAAAGAAAAGAAAGCAGATAAAAAAGATGGTAAAAAAATACAACTCAAACAAAAGGTATAACATAAAACGCAAACCCTTAAGGCACATATATAGATATGGAGATATTTTAGCTTTGTTCAGTTTTGAACTGATGAAAACCTATGGTAAAATGTAACAATATGAAAATGCTTAGTTCAATAAAATGAACCATTCTGACTTATTTGTTTTACCCTGCATGCAACACTATGCTTTTGCTTCCAACTGTTGCTTGCATAAATGTAAATGTAAATAAATAAATGTAAATGTGTGTAAATACATCATGCACAAACGCAATAAAATATGCCTCCAAAACATATCCATCATAGTAAACATTTAGAAAAAAAATTAAATGCAAGTAACAAAGGTTTGTGTGTAATGCCGTGTACACACGATCGGAAATTCCGACAACAAATGTTCGATGTGAGCTTTTTGTCGGAAATTCCGACCGTGTGTAGGCTCCATCGGACATTTGCTGTCGGAATTTCCGACAACAAAAATTTGAGAGCTGGTTCTCAAATTTTCCGACAAGAAAAGTTCTTGTCGGAAATTCCGATCGTCTGACGCACAAAAAACAACGCATGCTCAGAATCAAGCAGAAGAGCCGAACTGCCTATTGAACTTCATTGATCTCAACTCGTCGTACGTCTTGTACGTCACCGCGTTCTTGGCGTTCGGAATTTCCGACAAGATTTGTGTGACCGTGTGTATGAAACGCAAGTTTGAGCCAACATTCCATCTGAAAAAAATCCACGGTTTTGTTGTCGGAATTTCCGATCGTGTGTACGCGGCATGAGAGTACTAATTCTTCAAGGAGCAATAACATAAAAAAAATAAAAAAAAGAATGCGAAAAGTGGGCATTAATTAGTGCCCACAGCATGGGATTGTGGCGGTCAAAAGAATAGATTTAAAAAAATAATAATTTTTTTTTAGGTACTGTCACTTTAAAATTTTCCCGCCTGACAAGCAGGTGTATCTCAAGCGGGAAAAACGTGACTATAGGCGGGTAAAACACGTGGGTTCCAGAGTTATACACGTGCGGGGGGCTATATAAACCCCCCCGGGCTTAGGCTCTGGTTGCAGTTGAGCATATATCGGATTGGTGTGCTCCCCCTTCCCTCCCACCCTGTCGCAGCACCTGCAGTTGGTTCGTCACCCTTGGATCAAGGGGGGACTTTAAAGGAATTTTATTTATGGTATTCGCTTGAGTTCTGTGACTGAGCGAGATATTTGAGAGATATTTTGATATATTTGAAAGTTTTATGCTTTGATAATTTCATTAAAGTTTAAGTTTAAATAAAATATTAAATAGAAATATTTATGTTTGTAAGGTGCCGCGGCCTTTTTTATCACCAAAAAATATATATATATATATATATAATAAATTATTATTCATATTATTTATTGTGTCTGGAGTAGTTATTTTATTATTTAAGATTTTCTTTTGTACGGCCTACATTCCCATGCATTTTTGTTCAATTTTAACATAATAAATACTTATCCTTTGGTGTAGATTTTTACCATACATAGTCCAATGTTAGTTATAAAAATAAATCTACATACCTGTGAATTTGTGTAAAGAAAAAGTTGCTTCTACTTAATATATAGTCAGAATAAAATTCTACTGCAATATTTCTTTTAATAAATTATTTTAACTCTTACCTGCGTACATTTCAATTACAAAACCAAGTTTTGGCGAATTTAGTAATCTACAATATAAAACCCTGTTTTATTGAGAACATTAAAAGTAAATAAAGGTTTGGGTAAAAAAAAATCACTGTTGTGGTAAATTTGCCAATTTACTGATTTTAATTGGTATATGAAAGTAAATGTTACCAAATAGATGGCAACCTTACCCAGGGATGGACTGGCCATAGGGACTACCGGGAGTTTCCCGGTGGGCCGATGGCTCAGTGGGCCGTTTAAAAAAAAAAAAAAAAATTTTCTTTTTTTTTGTGGGCCGTTTTTTTATGCAGTTCGGCGGCAGCAGGAGCGTGGCAGCAAACAGCGGCAGGGATGCGGGGAAGGTGGCCATCGAGAAGGGCAGTTGGATGTAAAATTCCGAGGGAGAAGAGCTCCACCCCCTCCCTGACCACCCCGGCGCTCCCAGAACCTCGATTCCTCCACCTCCTCTCTGCTCCAGGAACCATGCGGCCTGGGCCGGAGGGCAGGCTGACTGGGAGCCCGGAAGAAGAGAACATGCGCCGCTGTAAGGAGCAGAGCAGCGTGAGCACCCCCCGGATCAAGAGGGAGACTCGGCGCTGCCGCTGATGGCCATCAGGTACCTGGCATCCTACACAAACATGCCAGAACACTGAGACAGCGGGGAGGTGAGCAGAGGAAGGACTGCAGAAAGGGACAGTGCTAGGTGGTCTGTCTCAGCCCTCCCCTCTGTCTCTCTGCCCCCTCTGTCTCTCAGTCCCCCCTCTGTCTCTCAGTCCCCCCTCTTTCAGCCCCCTCCTCTGTCTCTCAGCCCCCCCACTATCTCTCAGACCCCTCCTCTGCCTCTCAGACCCCCCTCTGTCTCTCAGACCCCCCTCTGTCTCTCAAACCCCCCTCTGTCTCTCAGACCCCTCATCTGTCTCTCAGACCCCTCCTCTATCTCTCAGCTCTCCTCCTCTGTCTCTCAGCTCTTCCTCTGTCTCTCAGACCCCCCCCCCCTCTGTCTCTGTCTCTCAAACCCCCCTGTCTCTTAGACCCCCCTGTCTCTTAGACCCCCCTCTGTCTCTCAGTTCCCGTGTCTCTCCCCTCTTTTAGCCCCTCCTCTGTCTCAGCTCCCCTCTATCTCCTAGACCCCCCTCTGTCTCTCAGACCCCCCCTCTGTCTCTCAGCTCTCCTCCTCTGTCTCTCAGCTCTCCTCCTCAGCTCTCCTCCTCTGTCTCTCAGCTCTGCCCCTCTGTCTCTCAGCTCCCCCCTCTGTCTCTCAGCTCCCCCCTCTGTATCTCAGACCCCCCTCTGTCTCTCAGACCCCTCCACTGTCTCTCAGCCCCCTCCACTCTCTCTCAGCCCCCCTCTGTCTCTCAGCCCCCTCTGTCTCTCAGCTCCCCCTGTCTCTCAGCCCTCCTCTGTCTCTCAGCACCCCCTCTGTCTCTCAGCCCCCCTCTGTCTCTCAGCTCCCCCTCTGTCTCTTAGACCCCCCTCTGTCTCTCAGCCCCCCTTCTGTCTCTCAGCTCTCTCTCTGTCTCTCAGCTCCCCCTCTGTCTCTTAGACCCCCCTCTGTCTCTCAGCTCCCCCTCTGTCTCTTAGACCCCCTCTGTCTCTCAGACCCCCCTCTGTCTCTCAGCCCCCCCTCTGTCTCTCAGTTCCCGTGTCTCTCAGTCCCCCCTCTTTTAGCCCCTCCTCTGTCTCTCAGCTCCCCTCTGTCTTTCAGACCCCCCCCTCTGTCTCTCAGACCCCTCCTCTGTCTCTCAGACCCCTCCTCTGTCTCTCAGCTTTCCTCCTCTGTCTCTCAGCTCTCCTCCTCTGTCTCTCAGCTCTCCTTTCTGTCTCTCAGCTCCCCCCCTGTCTCTCAGACCCCTTCACTGTCTCTCAGACCCCTCCACTGTCTCTCAGATCCCCTCCACTGTCTCTCAGCTCCCCTCCACTGTCTCTCAGCTCCCCTCCACTGTCTCTCAGCTCCCCCCTCTGTCTCTCAGCTCCCCCCTCTGTCTCTTAGCTCCCCCCTCTGTCTCTCAGCTTCCCCCTCTGTCTCTCAGCTTCCCCCTCTGTCTCTCAGCTTCTTCCTCTGTCTCTCAGCTTCCCCCTCTGTCTCTCAGCTCCCCCTCTGTCTTTCAGATCCCCCTCTGTCTCTCAGCTCCCTCCCATTGTCTCTCAGCTCCCTCCCATTGTCTCTTAGCTCCCTCCCATTGTCTCTCAGCTTCCCCCTCTGTCTCTCAACTTCCTTCTCTGTCTCTCAGACCCCTCATCTGTCTCTCAGACCCCTCCTTTGTCTCTCAGCCCCCTCCTCTGTCTCTCAGCCATTCATTTCAATGGGCAGGAGCGGTGTGTACACCGCTCCTCCACTGCCCCAAAGATGCTGTTTGGAGGACTTTCACACTGGGACTGCAGCGGAGGCGTTTTTCAGGCGCTTTACAGGCGCTATTTTTAGCCCAAAAGCGCCTGAAAAACGCCTCAGTGTGAAAGGGGTCCTACACTCACCCCCTCTCTTTTACACTCACTCCCTCTCTCTTACACTCACCCCACTCTCTCACTCACCCCCTCTCATCCCCTTTCCCTCAACCCTCCCTCTCTCTCTCTCTCTCATTCCCCTCTCGCTTACCCTCTCATGATATACAATAATGGATGTAGGGGCCTTTTAGTGGGCGTGATTTTTTGGGGGGGTGGGGGGCAGCGTTTTATTGAATTAAAGTGGGCCGGTCTGGATTAAGTCCCGGGCCAAATTTTTTCCCCAGTCCACCCCTGACCTTACCTAACAAGAGACAAAAGACAAGAAATGCAACTAACTTGTAAAACATTTCTTTGACATAACTACTTTTGGAAAACAAATATCATATGTCTCTTTTGGACTGTCCTGGATCCTAGGATCCTAAAGCCCAATGCCGTAATCACTTCCCTGCCTGCTGATCACCCCTCATGGAAGGCCCCCTGGCAGTATGCTATGCTTAGTTTTTTTACACTTATGAGAAGTCCTTAGGACAGTCATGTGATGTGCAGAGCCCTCTTCCTTTTCTTTGGCAGTGGGGGGCCCTCAATGATGCCTTACTACACTGTGAATGCAGGGTGGCGTGACACTGGCTTTTATTCAACCCAGAAGACTGAGGACTTCTTGTGGTAATAAGAATGTACACTGAGATACAGTGCCATTTTAAAGGTGAGTATTGCAGTGAGCAATTGCAACTTAGCTTGTTGCCATTTTCTTAGCATTTTTTTAAATAAAATATTAATTTTACAAACAACCTTAATACAGGGTACACCTGCAACTCTCTTAGGATATTTTCTGTTTTCTATAAATAGAAAACAGCAGCAGCTTCTCTTAGGCTGGATTCACATTATGCATTTTTGGTGCTTTTTGCATTTTGCATTTTGCAGATTTGCACTACAGATTGTGTTCCATAGGAAACCATGTAAATGGACTGTAGTGCAAATCTGCAAAATGCAAAAAGCACTAAAACTGCATAGGTGTGAATCCAGCCTAAGGAAAGCTCTATACAAAGTCATAGAAGCACTGAGGATTAGTCATTTAACATTAGCTGTGTGTATAATTTGAGCCTCGGTCATCTTTGCAAATAAGCCTTTTTAGAAAAGCAATTAGGATTAGCCTGGTAAAAGAGAATCCAGAGCTGCACTTTCTGGCTGGAAATAGTAAATTTAAAAAAACAGGCATATATATATATATATTGTTATTATTATACATACATATATATACATGTAGCAAGGTGTTACCATTGCATGCATCTTAACAGACTATAATTTGTATATAGATGAGAATGTTGGCTCCCGCTGGTGCCCGTTCATGCTAGACTACTAAAAGTTGCTTAGTTCAGTTATTCGTGATAAAGCATTATGGGTAATGTGGAATCAGAGACAAAGACCCTATTGGCGTGGATAGAATTGAAACTACATTACCCACAAGACCACTGTGCCACCAAAGTGTTTGGCGCCAGGCACAGCCTGGTGGGATAACTTATTTAAGGCAAGGCGGGGCTTTTGTTCCATCTCTTGGGACGCCATCGGACAACAGGCAAGAGGCCTGCAGCGAGTGTGCTTAGGCCAGAGAAGCCTGGGCCTAAAGTGACGGAGACCGGATCGCCTGTCACAGCCCTGCTGATTGGACCAGGGAGAGGGACCGCTCTACACTCCACAGCATCCAGAGTCACCTATCCACCGAAAACCTCGTGAGTGGCTGTGCGGAGGACCAGGGACCACGACCTGCCCAGAGGCTGAGAACCAAGAGGGCCCAGACGAAGTATACCCGCGAGGCGAGGCCTCATGTGGTGAGAGGGCACCTGCCCACCAACATAACTAACTGGGTTGCAGGAAAGTGACTGCCATAGTTTCACTTGTACTTGCCAACCACTGCAGGGCCTTAAGAAGAGACACGTTGCAACCGGGAGTTGTATAGCGATTTGGGAGGATCAGCATTTCACTTGCCCTTATACTGTATATTTTAAGCATTCGTTTTTTCTTCACCTTTTTGTTGGATTACAAATACTTAAATTGCACCAACAAAAGCTAGCCGAAGATTACTGGAAACTTTTAGGAACAATTATCAGTTCCGTTCACTGCTTAAGTTGATACAATGGGACACGCACCAGTTGAGCTGCCTACAGGGTGGAGCCAGATAGTTTATTGAACTTATATGTGTAAGATAACCGTTTGCATTTATTTTATTGTCATTTTGCTATTTCAGTGAGCTGGGTGGGACTTGGTGGAGAAGTACCCCACTGCGGTTATCTTTGCATTGGGAGATTCCTCCACCGTGCACTTCCTCAGGTCTGATCCTAAGTTGTGTAAACTGGGTCCCTTTTGTATAGTGAAACCCTGAAACTGTTATGTACATATATGTCAGTAGACTCTCACGGGGATCTGTTTGAGTCAAATGTTATATGTATAATCTCTATTCTAATTCCTCTATCAAGTAAACATATAACCTTTTGGTTGAACTGCATTTTGCGTGGGACTCTGTCTTTTGCAGCCGTGTGGCAGGTGAACCATATTAAGGTAACAATATTCAACTACATTTATTGTTGTGTGGTATCATTGTGGCCCTCTATAGCCTTTTAGGGGTCCACAATCACATTATTGTTCAGCTGTGCCAAGGGGGAATCAAGCCAAATTACAGGGGTTGATAGGCAGAGTACAGATCCAAACTTAAACCAGCAGCTCCTATGGGGGTAGTGCTACATACATATACAGTATCTCACAAAAGTGAGTACACCCCTCACATTTTTTGTAATATTTTATTATATCTTTTCATGTGACAATACTGAAGAAATTACACTTTGCTGCAATGTAAAGTAGTGACTGTACAGATTATATAACAGTGTAAATTTGTTGTCCCCTCAAAATAACTCAACACACAGCCATTGATGTCTAAAACGCTGGCAACAAAAATGAGTACAAAGCCGCGGTTCAGAGTTTGCGGCCTCAGTCGTTCACGGATTTTCTTCCTAGCATTTCGGCACCATAAGTGCCGGTACTTAGTCTTCTTTACACTATGAAATGATTAAAGGGTGACTACCTTTTCGTGGGGAATAAATAGAAAATAAGGAGGAGGAGGTCTGGAGGGACGCAAAAAAAATCAGCTGGGAGGAGCCTACGTCACAAAATTATGCAGGAAGTACCCGTGGATGCCATCTTGTTTGCTCACAAATCCGTGTTTTTGAATGCCTTTGATCATATTGTGAGTGCATTTTTAACTTGTTGAATAATTTTTTTTTGTGGTTTTACACTATGGAGGTTTCTCTTTATTTATGGAATGGCCTGCATGGAGTCATGTATAGAGAGAGGTGGGAATCTTTATAACTCTTGTTTGATGGATCACTGAAGAGTCTGCAGACTGTCCAAGGGGTGAATCACCTATATAAAAAAGCACTGTTTGATCTCCTATACATATATGAGTAGTGGGGTCCATCTTAAAAGGTAAGAGTACATATGTTGTGGTACGGTGGTGTTGTTTCACAAACATATGAATAGTATAGAAGGCGCAGTGAATAACTCTTAGACACAGTCACAGTATTTTCATCTTTTATATAAAAACATTTTTTGGGTAGTTTTTTGCTTTTAAGAACTGTTTTCTGATGAATGGGACTTTCTTTGTTTAAATATAGAAAAATTATACTGATTCACTTATCACTTTCTGTATATAGTTTCAAAACGCATGACAAAGTATTATTTATATAATGTTTAGTTTAGTCATATGTTTGTCATATGTTGGCTTAATGGAGCGCTGCCCCTTATGCCTTGGTTCACAGTGTAAAGAACCCTTTCTCAACCAGGTTCCGTGAAACCCTAGGTTTCCAGAGGTTGCTCAGGGTGTCTTGAGCAATAAGCAATTTCTGGTTCTAACATAATGCAACCACTGACCTCAATGATCTTTTTAGCCTCTGTATGGGGAGCATTCTTCCACCTGGCCAACAGAGTTTTCAGGCCTTTCTCTCAATTACCAGCCAACCAACTACTAATCTTTGGGAGCCTGTATCCACTGAACATCTATGTAATAGAGGTTTCACTGACCACTAATATAAGGGGTCATGTCTTAAAGTGGATCTTCACTGCATCTAAGCACCACAAACCAAAAATACTATTTAAGCTTTAAGACATGACCCCTTATAATAGTGGTCAGTGAAACCTACATTACATAGATGTTCAGTGGATACAGGCTCCCAAAGATTGGCAATTGGTTTGTGGTGCTTAGATGCAGTAAAGATCCACTTTAAGACATGACCCCTTATATTAGTGGTCAGTGAAACCTCTATTACATAGATGTTCAGTGGATACAGGCTCCCAAAGATTGGTAGGTGGTTGGCTGATAATTGAGAGAAAGGCCTGAAAACTCTGTTGGCCAGGGGGAAGAATGCTCCCCATACAGAGGCTAAAAAGATCATTGAGGTCAGTGGTAATTTTCAACGCAAAATCCTCCATCCCTCCATGTCTCTGTGCTTCATTTTATTGCAAAATCACTTTGAGAAACATGCCCTAGCATTTATAGCTGTGGCCATCTTGAGTAAAGGCAAATTATTCATGTAGCCTATACTCTCTGGAATCTGCCCTTAGCTCAAGCATGCATGCGGGAGAGGGTGTGCTTTACCCTCCTCCTCTCCAACCCTCCTGAAGACTCCTGGAATGTTTGACATCATTTGCCTAGGCAAGAAACCAGGAAGTAACTGAAGAAATGTAAAAAAAAAAAAGCTTAAAACAAATAGATATGATATACTTTTCTACCTATTTAGTAATGCTAGCAGCATGAGGATTAACAATAATCAATGTTGATTGGGAGAGTGAAGTTCCACTTTAAATGTCTTTGTTCAGGCTAATGTGCCACGAGCTGTAGATACAGCATTTACAAGGGTTCCCTGAAACCTGAAAATGATTTCAAGGGTTCCTTTGTGTTAGAAAGGATAAGAAAGGCTGGTGTAGAGAAATGTGGGGTACTTGGAAACCTGCATTTAGGTTTCTGCCTTGCAGTTCAACAGTCTTACAATGATGTGCGCCCACATGCACAAACACATGTGAGCACACACACAACACACTCACTCTATTCCTCTCATTAGTATGTTATTTGCACTGTAAAAGACACCTGAAACACTCAGAAAAAAATCTGTGCAAACAGACATTCAAATCCTTTTCATGTTGACTCAAGGACTGATCCATATATAGGCTGCAGCAACACTGTTAAAGGATTTGTAAATCTAAAGTATTTTTTTTAGTTATAGATAGAGTAGGGAGGGGTTACACCCCCAATCATGTTTTTTTTTTTTTGCTGCCTTTGTCTTTCTGGAGATATTTTCCTTCTTTTCCTGACTGGTTATACAACAGGAAATGGGGGGTAAATCTCTCTAAAGTGAACACAATTCCTATCTTTGAGAGTTGTTACTAGAACCGTGTCCCTATTGAAGGATTTGTCCTTACTTCTTGCTCTGGTGGCAGCACAAAAAAATTGGACTTCCTGTTACTTTTTGCCTCAGTCACAATGATCACCAGGACAAACAGAACAATTAATCTTCTCAGCGGGGACACAACAATAAAAACTTGACAGGAAGTGTAACCCTTCCTCACTTTATCCAAAACTTTAAAAAAAAATTACTGCTTGACACAGCAATTATTTGAATGTTTTCTATAGACCAGTGTTTTCCAAATCCACAACCCCTGTCAAGCTGGTTTTTAGAACTTCCTTTATTTTGCATTCATTTAATTTAGGGTTTATTGGCTTCAATGCCTGCCTCCACCCTGCTGAAATGTTGGCTGTGTGACATCATACAGCCTCTTCTTGAAAATCTTTACTTATGGGTCCAAGTCCTCCTGTGCATGTGGTCTTCATTTATACTCTATTTCCTGTATTTCCTCTCCACCATGGTGCTGAAGTCTTTTCCTCTTAGAATCTAAAGCCAGTTCAGTCTGTGGAAATTATACATCCCACAATCCTCCACCCTTTTCTCTAGCAGTCCACATCCTCAGTACACCCCTTAGTACAGGGGTAGGCAACCTCTGCCTTCCAGCTTTTTTGAAACTACAAGTCCCATGAGACATTGCAAGACCCTGACAATCACAGGCATGACTCCTAGAGGCGGAGGCATGATGGGAGTTGTAGTTTCACCACCGCTGGAGAGCCGAGGTTGCCTACACCTGCCTTAGTGGATGGAGGGTGGTTTAATACTGATTCGCACCTGAACCGGACCCAAAGACGCACTAGATCCTTTTTCAAACCCTGGACATGTGTGAACCAGCTCCGTTGAGACTTGCCTGTCATCCCGCATCCAATTTGCATATGTGTGAACCTGACCTTAACCACTTAACCGCCGCACGACGATATACATCGGCAGTATGGCACGGCTGCGCAAAAGTATATATACGTCCCCTTTAAGAAGCGGCATTGTGGACGCGCGCCTGCCGCAAGCTCTGTGACTCCGACCGCGGGTCCCGCGGACTTGATGTCCGCGGGCATACCCGCGATCGTGTCACACTGAGGAAGAAGGGGGGAATGCTGATGTAAACAAGCATTTCCCCAGTCTTCCTAGTGACAGGACAGTAATCAAAGCTTCCTGTATTCAGAAGCGGTGATCACTGTCGTATCACACACAGCCCATCCCCCCTATAGTTAGAAGCACTCCCTAGGGCACACTTAACCCCTTCAGCGCCACCTAGTGGTTAACCCCTTCATTTGCAGTGTCATTTTCACAGTAATCAGTGCATTTTTATAGCACTGATCGCTGTAAAAATTACAATGGTCCCAAAAATGTGTCAAAAGTGTCCGATGTGTCTGCCATAAAGTGGCAGTCATGATAAAAATTGCAGATCGCCGCCATTACTAGTAAAAAAAAAATGAATAATGAAAATGCCATAATTCTATCCCCTATTTTGAAGACGCTATAACTTTTGCGCAAACCAATCAATATACACTTATTGCGATTTTTTTACCAAAAATATGTAGAAGAATACGTATCGGCCTAAACTGAGGAAAAAAAAATGTTTTTATATATTTTTTGGGGATATTTATTATAGCAAAAAGTAAAAAATATAGAATTTTAAAAAAAAAAAACAAAAAAAAAACAAAACATTTTTTTTCCTCAGTTTAGGCCGATACGTATTTTTCTACATATTTTTGGTAAAAAAAAATCGCAATAAGTGTTTATTGATTGGTTTGCGCAAAAGTTATAGTTTCTACAAAACAGGGGGTAGTTTTATGGCATTTTTAGTAATATTTTTTTTTTTTACTAGTAATGGCGGCGATCAGTGATTTTTATCATGACTGCGACATTATGGCGTACACATTGGACACTTTTGACCCATTTTTGGGACCATTGTCATTTTTACAGCGATCTGTGCTATAAAAATGCACTGATTACTGTGAAAATGACACTTGCAGTGAAGGGTTTAACCTCTAGGTGGCGCTGTAGGGGTTAAGTGCGACCTAATGAGTGATTCTAACTGAAGCCCCCCTTCACGTGGCTTGGCGTGTGACGTCACTGATCGTCGTTCCCTATGACAGGGAACAGACGATCAGTGACACTGCCACTAGGAAGAACGGGAAAAGGTTTGTTTACACTTACCTCTCCCCGTTCTTCAGCTCTGTGACCCGATCGCCGGACACCGGCGGCGATCAGGTCCGCGGGTCCCACGGGCACGGTCACGAAGCTTCGGGCCGGGTCGCGAGTGCGACCCACGGACAGGTTCTTAAAGGGGACGTACCTGTACGCCCTTGTGCCTGTCCGTGCCATTCTGTCGACGTACATCATCGTGCGGCAGTCCTTAAGTGGTTAACCACTTCCTTACCGCCCATACTCATATGACGTCCACAGATGGGATCTCCCATCCTGGGTGAACGTCATATGACGTCCTCTGCTTTGAGGGGGGATATCTGAATGATGCCTGCAGCTAAAGGCATCATTCAGATATCCATTTTTTGTGCCGGCGATTCTGCGCACCATAAGAATGATCATAGCGGCGGTTCCACCGCTTGATCATTCTTATAGGCGGCGGGAGGGGACATCCCCCCCTCCCGCCGCCATCCGGTGCTTCTCCGGGCTCTCCCGTGCGATCGGGGACCCGGAGCGAATCTTCCGGCGTCATTGGTGGGTCACGTGACGAGCATAGAGATGATCACCAGTCATCTCTATGATCGTCGGAGGCCTGGGCGCGATGTGATGACGTCACGCCTGGGTCCTCAGATGTAAATAAAGCCGCCATTGCGGCTTGTAAGTATGAGATCGGTGAAAACATTTTCACTGATCTCATACTTTCCAGCCTGGAGGAGAGATGTGGGGTCTTATTGACCCCGCATCTCTCCATAAAGAGGACCTGTCACACACATTCCTATTACAAGGGATGTTTACATTCCTTGTAATAGGAATAAAAGTGATAAAAAAAAAAAAAAAGAAGTAAAATAAGTGTTAAAAAATAAATAAATAAGTAAAATAAAATAAAAAATTATAAAAAAAAAAAATTAAAACGCCCCTGTCACCGGTAGCTCGTGATCAGAAGCGAACGCACATGTAAGTCCTGCCCACATATGCAAACGCCGTTCAAACCACATATGTGAGGTATCGCCGCGTGCAACAATTCTAGCACTAGACCTCCTCTGTAACTCTAACCTGGTAACCTGTAAAAAAAATTAAAGCGTTGCCTATGGAGATTTTTAAGTACCGAAGTTTGGCGCCATTCCATGAGTGTGCGCAATTTTAAAGCGTGACATGTTAGGTATCTATTTACTCTGCGTAACATCATCTTTTATATTTTACAAAAAAATTGGGCTAACTTTACTGTTTTGTTATTTTTTAATTCACGAAACCATTTTTTTTCCAAAAAAAAGGCGTTTGAAAAATGATTGCGCAAATACCGTGCAAGAAAAAAAGTTGCAATGACCATCATTTTATTCCCTAGGGTGTCTGCTAAAAAAACATATATAATGTTTGGGGGTTCTGAGTAATTTTCTAGCAAAAGAATGATGATTTGTACATGTAGGAGAGAAGTGCCAGAATAGGCCCGGTATTGATGTGGTAAAAAAATCCCGGTGTTGAAGTGGTTAAAGTAAGACAGTGCCGTATTGCAAAAAATGGCCTGGTCACGAAGAGGATAAAACCTTTCTGGAGCTGAAGTGGTTATGGAAAAGTATATGATTTGCTGCTGGAGCCAGGAATTAGATAAGGAAAAATCATTTAACTGTTCTACCAGAAATAAACAAGCATTTTACCCACCACAAGGCAAGTTTTTTACTTCATTTTGAATAGAGTAAGGGGGGGTTATAACCCCTGTAAGGTTTATTTTTGCCATCTTTGTCCCATTGTGAAGATTTACCTTCACTTCCTGCATTCCAGCCCTGTCAGAGTTGAGGGTCGAGAGTTTTTGTGACAACCTGTTCAAGTGCCTCGTATAAAGAAAAATGCAAGCGAGTTTGAAACAGCGGTACGCGGTAAGATCATGTAAGCCTGTAAAACACTAAACGCCTAATAGACACATAGGGGTTGTTCACTTTGCAAAGTTGATAGGCAGTAGGTGACATGGCGCTTGCTATTAATAATAACTAAAACTATAATCTATAAATAAAAATAAATCCCAAATGAGATAGGTGCATAATACCAGCACCCATTAACCATACATAGTGCAAAAATAGTAGATATAAATTGTGCAAAAAAGCAATCAATGTGCAATAAATGACAATATATGCGCACATAACATTTCTGCAAATAATAGCAAATAAAGTGCAAATAGTCCAAAAAAACTCCCATCAGAGGGAATGTGCAAAGTTCTTATGTGAAGGAATAAATATATCCCAATTCAATGTGTATAGAATCACATACACAGTGCAAAAAAGTCCAATCCAAACTGTGCAGCAAGAAACATCCAAATTAAAGTGCAATGTGCCATCATCCATGCAACACAAAGTGACGTCACCTGGCTCTTTCGCTGACGCATTGCGTCACTGTTCGCGTGAATTTTTTAAGACCCTTTGAAAAAGTCACGTGAACAGTGACGCAACGCGTCAGGGAGAGAGCCAGGTGACGTCACTTCCGGTCGCTGCCGAGACCGGAAGGTCTACATGATACTACGCTGTTTGTTCTTAGCCGAAATGTAAGTTACTTCGTTAAAATAAATTATACATTGATTATACTGCACTATGGAGCATTGCTCTTTTCTCTGCATGTCCATGTGCCTAATTACCCTGTGAATACGCTGAGGATATCCTGGGAGCCAATCGATCAGTGTGGCAGTATCAGAGAGGCTTGCTAGCTTAGTTTATGAGGTGAGAGGCTAGGGAAAACGTTGTGTTGCACAGTGGACGGAGGAGATCTTTCTGGATGGTGGCACATTGCACTTTAATTTGGATGTTTCTTGCTGCACAGTCTGGATTGGACTTTTTTGCACTGTGTATGTGATTCTATACACATTGAATTGGAATTTATTTATTACTTCACATAAGAACTTTGCACATTCCCTCTGTTTTTTTTTTTTTTTGTTGGACTATTTTCTCTTTATTTGCTATTATTTGCACAAATGGACACTTACCAGTCCAGCGCGCCCGCAATGTCGGCAGACGAGGTCGAGCAGTCGTTCGGTCCTCGGATGCTGCCGCCGCCATTCTCGGTCAGGGAATCAGGAAGTGAAGCCTTGCACGCCGTCACTGGTCCCCGCTCTCTCCTGGGAACAGTGTGTTTCCCAGAAGACAGCGGGGGGGGGGGGGGCATTCTGTACACAGATGGTGTACAGAACAGCCACTAAAATTTCATTTTCTGCTTGTGTGATTGGATTACTGATTTTCCCAGAAGTATACAAATCAGATACAAATAACAATATTTTTTTACTTTAGGCCAAAAATGTATTCTGCTACATGTTTTTGATTAAAAAAAATCCTAGTAAGTGTATATCAATTGGTTTGCGCAAAAGCTATAGTGTCTACAAACTATGGAATACTTTTATTTATTATACCATCAATGGGCGTAATGTGGCAAACATTCTGCCACTAACTGACACTTTTGACACAGGATCCATGCTTTCCCTCCTGTCAGAAAGGCAATTTGCCTTGTTTAGTTCTGCCTCTCTGCTCGATGATCTCCTGGTGCCCGCGGACATAGAGTCCACGGTACCTGTTGGTGGTCTCCTGCTGTGTGTGTGAACACAGCAGGAGCAAGCAGCAGGAGCAAGTGTGTGTGAACACAGCAGGAGCAAGCCGCTCTACCCGGAAGAGCCAGATCACGTGTATATATGTGATCTGGCGCAGAGGTGCCACCCTGTAGCAGTAAAACTGCTATTATTATTATTATTATACAGGATTTTTATAGCGCCAACAGTTTGCGCAGCGCTTTACATCAGGGAAGACAGTACAGTCACAATACAATTCAATACAGGAGGGATCAGAGGGCCCTGCTTGTTAGAGCTTACAGTCTAGAAGCTATAAGGTGGACCTTAAAGCGGAGTTCCACCCAAAAATTTAACTTCCGCTTTTCGGAACCCTCCCCCCCCTCCGATCACATTTGGCACCTTTCAGGGGGGAGGGGGGTGCAGATACCTGTCAGGTATTTGCACCACTTCCGGGTATTGACTCCCGCATCACCCCCCCCCCCCCCCCCCAGCTGTGTCCAAAGGACACAGCTGATTACAGAGTGTGCCAAATGCACGCCCCAGGGGGCTTGCAGGGAACATGGATCTGGGATGACGTCCATGGACACCCTTCCAGAACAAGAGAGCCGCACTGTAGCCATCTTTTGGCTATAGTGCTGAAATTAAATGGTTTGGGTCATTATCGACCAAATTAACTATTTCCATTACTAATAGTGTACACGTGGCTTCTGTCAGCGCTGTATAAACTGTGTGTAGCATCACTATATTCTGTGTTCTCACCTCAGTATGAGGACTTCCCACCTTGCTCCCAGAATAAAATCAAGTCAGGCAAAGTGCAGCTCAGCCATTCACAGAAGGGCTTGTATTTTATCAGTGAATACATTGCTTCCTCTGATTGGCTGAGGTGGAGAGACAGGTGAATGACATCACATTCCGCTCCTCAGCCAGTCAGAGCTCCCTGTGAATGGCTGAGCAGTGATCTTGTTGTGGGATCAGGGTGTGAAGTCCCTATAGCACTGGCAGAACACCTCATTGTATACTGTGTGTGTGTGTGTATATATATATATATATATATATATATATATATATATATATATATAGCTTGTTGCAGAATGTTTGAACCAGCTTGTCCAAAATGAACTATTTAAAGTGACAGCAATGCTGGAGTTAGACTTTACCTGAAGGTCCATACCTGGAGGAAGAGTCTACAGGATCAAAAGCATTGCACACATAACCATGGTTGCAATGCAAACTTCAAAGCAAGAAAAAAAAAACTCAATTAATTCCTATTTTTGCTAATTGTGTGCATTTATTATTATTTACAAAAGCCAGAATTGTCCTTTATTATTGTATAGATATCAGCAGTAAAAGCCAATAAAGTACTATAGACGGTATATCTAAAAAATGGGACACCTTTCCTAAAGCCTGGGTGTGGAGAGCATCCCTTGTAGAGTGTAGCGCCCACCTGGTCAGGAGCGGAGCACACAGGTCTCCCCGTGCTGTGAGTGGCTGTGCAGCCCGCTGTGACGTCAGTGAGCGCGCAGTTCAGGCTTGCAGCTCTTTAATAAAGCAGCGTGAGATGGTCGGGGCAGCAAAGTGAGAGGAGAGGAGAGCTGTGCGTTGTGTCACCTCCGCTCCGACACCGACTAATATCCCAGCCAGGCAGAGAGAGCCATGTATACAAGGCACAGCACCGACACCATGGACACCTCCAGGACCAGTCTGCTCGTCTGTTCTCTTCTCTGTACCGTACATGTCATCAGTGCAGCCAGACCGGGGAAACAGCAACACCGGAGCTGCCCCGACCCGTGTGTGTGTGAGCAGGACGGCCTCATCATGAGAGTGGACTGCTCCGACCGGGGACTCAACACACTGCCCACCAACCTCAGCATCTTCACTACCTACCTGTAAGTCACCCTGCATATACCTACCACAGGGGGGGCTCTGCTAGACAGGAGGGGGTAGGTGACTCCAGGATGTCACTTCTGGGAGGGAGCTTCGCTTTTATTACAGATGACTAGAATGGAGTTTTGGGATTACTAGTATTATTATATTATTATTATTATTATTATTAGTGACATCAGTCTTGTCTGCGGACCAACACATGTCTGCACTGCTAAGGTGTAGATAGCTCTTTCTTACTTTCTTTCTCTTTAGTTCTTTCATTCTTTTCTTCTTATCTTTAAGATGTCCATTGCCTGCATTGATAAGGTGGATCTTTCTTTCTTTCTCCCCATTTTATTTCTTTTTTCCTTCCTTTCTTTACAATGTCCATTGCCTGCATTGCTAAGGTTTATCTTTCTTTTTTGCTTCCTTCCTTCTCTTTCTCTACTTCCTTCCCTCCTTCCTTTTTTCATTCCCTCTTTCCTTTCTTCATTACTTCCTTCCCTCCTTCCTTTCTTCATTCCCTCTTTCCTTTCTTCATTACTTCCTTCCCTCCTTCTATTCTTCATTCCCTCTTTCCTTTCTTCATTACTTCCTTCCCTCCTTCCTTTCTTCATTCCCTCTTTCCTTTCTTCATTACTTCCTTCCCTCCTTCCTTTCTTCATTCCCTCTTTCCTTTCTTCATTACTTCCTTCCCTCCTTCCTTCCTTCCTTCCTTCTCTCTCTTTCTCTCCCTTTCTTTTCTCCTCTTCCATCCTTAGTTAGTGCTTTCCTTCCTTTCTTTCTAATCTCTTCTTCCTTCCTTCTTTCATGCTTTCCTTCCATTGTTTAATGTGTCCAGGCCTGCATTGCTAAGGTTTATCTTTCTTTTTTGCTTCCTTCCTTCTCTCTCTTTCTCTCTCCTTCCATCCTTTCTTCCTTCCTTTGCTCTCTCTTTCTCTAACTTTCTATCTTTTCTCTCCTTCCTTCTCTCATTCTTTCCTTCCTTTCTTTAAGGTGTCCTCTGCCTGCAATTGCATTTCTTTCTGGCTTCCTTCCTTCTCTCTCTTTATCTCCCCTTCCTTCCTTCCTTCCTTCTCTCTCCTTCCTTCCTTCCTTCCTTCCTTCTCTCTCTCTTTCTATATTTTCTCTTCTTCCTTCCTTATTTCATCCCTTCCTTTATTTAAGATGTTCACTGTCTGCATTGCTAAGGTTTATCTCTTTTTACTTCCATTATTCTCTCTTCCTATTTTCTCTTTCCTTTCCTTTCCTTTCCTTTCATTTCCTTTCCTTTCCTTTCCTTTCCTTTCCTTTCCTTTCCTTCCCTTCCCTTTCCTATCCTTTCCCTTTCTTTCCTTTCTTTTCTTTTCTTTTCTTCCTTCCTTCTTTCATTATTTACTTTCTTTCTTAGATGTCTACTGTCTGCATTGCTTTCTTTCTTTCATTATTTTCTCTTCCTCTCTCTATCTCTTTTATTCCTTCCTTTATTCTTTCTTTAATATGTCTACTGTCTGCATTGCTAATCCCCCTCTCTTTCTTGACCTTCTTTTCTTTCTTTCTTTTTTTCTTTCTTTCTTTCTTTTTTTCTTTCTTTCTTTCTTTCTTTCTTTCTTTCTTTCTTTCTTTCTTTCTTTCTTTCTTTCTTTGTTCTTTTCTCTGTGTGTGTGTGTCTCTCTCTCTATATCTCTCTCCCTCTCCCTCTCTCTCTCTCTCTCTCTATATATATATATATATATATTCATCATTTATATCTTACTGCAACTTAAATGTAAACAATAGCAGAGACCTGTTTTTTTATTTTCTTCAAAAGTGGTTATCAGGAGTTTCTTACTATAAACACATTGGAGAGCTGCTTATATGTATCTAGTCTGTACTGTATATAGCATATATGTATAGTATGCCCTGTATATAGCACTATATGTATATGTATATAGTCTAGGTATTTAGTAGAAAAGATGCCATGGCTTCTATACATGTGGCATGGGTGATGTTGGTGCCCTGCCCATGGCTTGGTTGGAGGAAACCCTTGTCCTGGATTCTCATAGTGACACTGGGCACCACAGTGAGGCTGATTTACTAAGGATTTAGAGAATGCTCATCCAGATTCACTTCAATCATCCATACAGATGAAATAGGTAAACAGGGATTTTCCTTTTTTGTCTTGATTGGATAAATAAATTGAATCTTCATACAATTTATTTGGTTTAGTAAATTTGCCTCAATATGTCAATGTTGTATATCATGCAGAAACAGTGTGGGCAGTAGCTGGTGATTCCTTCTTCAAATTACCCAACTTCTAAAATCAAATCTGGTAGTGAATTTATTGTATGCTGAGAGCTTATCATTCGATTTTAAGTTGATTGGTTTACACATGTCTGTACACTGCAGAACACGTGTCTGCCCTTACCTATGCAGACCATGATGTTCAGTGGCATTGCAGTATGTGTTTGTATGGATGCAAGTGCATTTGTACGCCCCAGTGAGAAAGTGATGGGCATCCAGCAATACTTAGCACTGACACCAAAGGTATTATTATAAATCAAGAGGGCATATTTACTGCACAACAGCTGCCCGGCTCTAAGACAGGGATCACAGACCAGAACCAGGAGGAGTGTGTGATCAAACCAAGAACCACAGAGTGTGACTACAGAAGCAGTCTTGTTGTAAATCAGGGATCAGTCAGTGAGATCAGAAAAATACTGGTGCTCTGGGGATGAGCCAGATAAATCAGATAGTCACATGAAATGGCAGTAACTAGGTAAGTTACTAAACTGAGGTCAAGTTCAGTAGCAGCCCCTGCGTAAATAAACAGCCCATGTCCCAAACCCTGCTGTAAGGAATCGCTTTCGTTGTTTTTTTTTTTATCTTTAACATTCTTTGTAAATGTAGCTGGCAAGAATTGAGCACCGAGTTGAGCAGTAGATCTGCCAGCTTATGACTATTTGGCAGCGATTTACTATGTATACTTTAGTTATGTGCCTTTTATCAAATCAAGTTATTGAGATCCCAGACAGATTTCCAAGAAGAGATGTATTATTCTTTAATAGCTTTACCTTTCTTATGCAATCGCGCACTGCATCTGTTAAAAATTACAGTGGACTAAAGTAATTGGGAGATTTATCCAGTGAGATTTCTATATTAGAATTAGGAAAGTCAATGTCAATCGCAAATTAATGACTTGCATGTAAAAAAAAAAAAGAGTATCTGATAATGTAAAGAGCACACATTTCAAATAAGTCCTATGCAGTATTTAATAGCAACAATGAAAACAATGTGATCGCTCCCCTTTTCTTTTTTGTCAGCAGGGTCATGGCGGTTTACTGTACAGTAGCTTCACAACTCCTCCATGGTATAGGGAGTTAAAGCCCAGAGGACTCATATGACAGTGTTTGCTCTAGTAATGTTGATCTAGTGTGAAGTTTCCCGATGAGCCGCAGTCTTTCCTTGTCAGGACTAATAAAAGTGAGGCAAGGGGAAATATTGATTACAGTTGCAAAAAGTTTATCTCTACCTTTGGTTTATGAGACATGTCTTTGAAGTGCGCAAGTAATCTTTAACTGGCGAAGGAAAACAAAGAATACAAATCTGTGCAAGTGTGCTGTAGTATTTACAAAGTAGAAATGTGGCAGGCAGCCTCATTCATAGAGTACAGGTGTACAGTGTGCAGCCTTGTGAAGTCATTACCAGTGCTGGTCACTCACATCAGTCACATTAGTCAGATGGTCAGATCACTTAGATTTGATCTTTCAGATGTCATTCTGTTTATTGGAATTGCACAATACAGGTCAAAAATTCCTTTACTCCTTCATTTAATTCACTTAGGGGGAGATTTACTAAAACTGGAGAGTGCAAAATCTGGTACAGCTCTGCATAGAAACCAATCAGCTTCCAGGTTTTATTGCTTAATTGAAAAAAAAATGGAGTTAGAAGCCGATTCGCTACCATGCACAGCAATTGTAGAATGTTTAGTAAAAACAAGCCCTTAGCCTAAGACCACATCCGCACTTGAAGCTCCAAAATGCTCAGTGTCCTAAATTCAATGGTTTTCAGTTATGCCTGTTCACACCTGAGTGTAGTGGGGCTTGTAGCTTGAGGATCTGTTAACGCCTCAGCATATTGGAATAGCAAGCAGAACAAAATGTGCGATGCGCTTGCGGTGCCATTATTTCTTAATGGCACCCCAAACACAGTGTGATTTTGCCGCGATTGTTGCGTGACAAAACGCACAAAATTTAAAAAAACATGCAGCGCCAAAAGTGTCTGACTCAGTGCCAACAGTGGTTCATGAGCATCTTTAATATGTTTTTTTAAAGCGGAGGGAGGCCAATTGAAAATGGATGGTGCCGCTCCATAAAATGCGATGCAGCAGTGTCGCTCAGGTGTGAATGGGACCAGAAAAAGTACACAAGCGTCTTTTGAGCTACAAGCTTCAAGATTTTTTGACATCGATAGACTTTAACGGAATCGACTGAAAAAAAATGTGTATTTTTATCACCAGTAACTGACTTTCCATTGGCTAAAAATTATTTAAAATAATGCTCAAGCCTGAAATGCCTGCAAAACCATTCAAAAACGGCTGTGCAATCAGCCTGTAAAACACCCAAAGATGCTCAGCCTTAAAGTGGTTGTAAACTCAACAACAAAAAAAACAAATAAAAATGCAAGACAAAGGCATATTGAGCTAGTATGCATAGCATACTAGCTCATTATGAAATACTTTAGATCGAAGCTCCCAGCAAAAGTCCTGGCACACCGCTGTGACCTGGGACATGTCTCCCGGAGTTATTTCCGGGTATCGCGTCTCCGTTGCTGTGATTGGCCGGAACCGCGATGACGTCACTCCCGAGCATGCGCGTGGGAGCCGACGGTAACGTCACAGCAGCTGAAAGAATTGCATGAGCGAGCTGTTTCTTCGGTGCGCCTGTGCCGAAGACGTCGACACATGCTGATACAGTGAATATCTCCTAAACGGTGCAAGTTTAGGAGATATTGACGGTACCTACAGGTAAGCTTTATTATAGGCTTACCTGTGGGTAAAAGTGTTGTGTAAGGGTTATGTGTCACATTGACAGATGGGCAACCAGCTGCTGGAAAACCACAAGTCTCAGAATGCCTTGCTAGCCAAAAGTTCAGTAGTTTGGTTTGGTAGATGTCAAGGTTTGTGGTCCCTGTTGATTGCCTATCACTGGCTATAGAATGAATTCTAATACCTAGACAAGGTTGGTGTATATTGTGTATATTCCTTGACATTGAGGACTATTTCAGGATCTCAGCTTAGACCCAAAAACAAAGTTCCTCATTTATAACCATGCTAATATATGAAGTGCATATACTTTTACCATTGACTAAAAAATGTAGTTACCCATAGCAACCAATTCCTAAGTCTCTTCCTACAGTAAACGGAAATTTGATTGGCTGTGGGTTTTTCACACTTCCAGCGCTCTTTCCTCTGCTTTCCTATGTAAACCCCATAGAGCCATGTTTCTTCCGTCCAGCATAGATCGGGAACAGTTACAAAAAATGGTGATGTGAGCTTTTACAGATCGTCTGCAGCATTTTGGTGACAAAAATGTGTTCTGTGCAAACCAATAATGAATATGTATGGCTTAGAAATGTGCTGCAAACCATATTTTGGCTCTTGCTCATCAAATATAACAAAACACACATTTACAAACCCAAATGTTTTCAAAATACTGTTTCTTGTTGTTGTGCTTTGTTACACTCTTGTGCAGATGATTTTGTGGTTTACCAGGCACATTGCTGGGATCATCTGGGAATATCTATTTACATAAGAAAAGGAGAGAAATTGATTTGTTTAGTAAATGAGACTAGATATGATTGTATAAAGAACACATCGGGAATAGCATGACCCACCCATGTGTCACCAGCACAGGTAGTATATATGGGATACTAAAGCTTGTCTGTGTGTTTTCTGTGCATTGCTTGGACCCAAACTAAGTGCAGTACTAGGCTGGGTCACCAACCTTTTACAATTATAACTTAATATTATACAGTCTTGTTTTCCTTAAAATCTTCTATGTGAAAGGGTGATGCGAGAGCAAAATTCACATTTTTTTTTTCCCCTTTTTAAACCAAACTCCGGTTGTCTTTATGACAGTAGGTTGTGAATGGGGATGACATGTACTGTTTGTTACATTATGCACACTTTTTGTTAGTTGTATTATTTCATACAGTTCCTGTGGTTTTCTGTGTCTGTGAATACATGTTCTCTTTGGGAAGCTCATTGCTGACATTAAAAGAAGAGCTTTCATCCCTGCCTCTATGCTTGTGTGGTCGCTCCCAACATCCTATTTAAATGTTATGTGTTTATTTTGATGCTCTAATCCCAGAGTCCTGTTTTCTTGCGCGAACAACTTTGAAACCTCCAGATGCACATTGGCTTGCTGTTGACACAAGTTTATTTCATTTCTGCTTTAAATTCTTCGCCACAGATGAGGTGCTATTAAAGCTGTGCAAGGTTTTCATTTGTTAGCAGAGAAACAACAGGGACTTGAGTAAATATGATACCTTTTTGGCTGGTTACTTCTATTTAGATCAAAGCATCTAAGGCTACTAAGGTGTCTCCTTAGAAATTCTGCTTCACAATTTTATCCTGTTTAACAATGATTGCATTGTCTAAACGGATCTTGCTGTACTGACACATTTAAAAATAAATGGCCCAAGCTTTTTTTTTTTTGCCTGCAGAAGTGTAATAGAATATATTTATTGCTAATGCGTCCTTCTTGGAGAGTAATCTTTTAGGTGTAATCCTGCAGCTTGTACAAATTAATTTTTGGTGCCCGAAGCAATTTGAGACAAAGTGAATTGCCAAAGATGACAAGAAGCTGACTGGGATTGTAAAGCTTGTTTAAAGTGAAATAATCCTCACGATATACCATCTAGTTTCATGCGTCTTAATATGATGTGATATTTTTTATTTTTTTTCTTCTTTGGCTCATGGGTAAAGCCCGTGGACTTCGAAGGTTGTTTATGTTGTAAGAAAACTCTGATGGCTTAATTTAAATTCTTTACCGGGGATTCGCTAGTTTCATTCAGAGGATACTGTGGATATTTCTCATACACTACATGCTTTTTTTTTTTCCAGAAGAGGAACCTTGGAAAAAATGTAGCTGTGCTCTGTAGAATTTAGCAGCAAACCCAAAAAAGAATGTACCTAATTCACAGAGGTGAAATGCAACAGCAGAAATGATTGAGTGCATAGTGTGACTTTCAAACAAAACAACAAAAACACCAACATTAACCAAAAAAAGAAAAAAAAAATCACAAAAGCTTCATCTACTTGCATCTACTTGAAGTATTTGAAGCATTGTGCTATTATGCCTTCTACAAACAAATCATCCATAATATGTGACAGTCAACTATTTGGGAAGGTTACATCAATGTATGTTTCGATGCTTTACTGTCAAGTGTCTGTGAATATTATAAGCACATGACTTCCCATGTAGGTGGAACATTTTGGAAGGATGAAATCACTGATCTTTACAGGCTAAATCAGTACACATGAAATTAATGTATATGGCAATGCAGAAAGCAATGACAATGTGCAAAGGGCAATAACCTATAGCAACAAATAAGATTTAAGTTAACCATGTCAGCAGGCCAGTTACCATTATATGTGCCTATCCTTCTAGCCTTGAATTGTTTTTTTGTTTTTTTAACCACTTTAATAACAGGCACTTTTACCCCCTTCCTGCCCAGGCCAATTTTCAGCTTTCAGCGCTGTCGCATTTTGAATGACAATTGTGTGGTCATGCAACATTGTACCCATATTACATTTTTATCATTTTTTTTCACACAAATAGAGCTTTATTTTGGTTGTATTTAATCACCACTGATTTTTTTTTTCTTTGTTGCTTAATAAATTAAAAAAGGGCAAACATTTTGAAAAAAAAAAAAAACTCTTTGTTTAAGTTGTAAAAATTTTCATATAAATAATTGTTCTTCATAAATGTAGGCCAAAATGTATTCTGCTACATTCCTTTGGTGAAAATAACCCAAATCAGTGTATATTATTTAATCTGTAGGAAAGTTAAAGAGTCCACAAACTATAGTATATATATATATATAAATATATATATATATATATAAATATATATATATATATATATATGTATGTGTGTGTGTGTGACACACATCAATCATGATGTACTTATTACTTGAGATCTGAAAACACCAGAACAGTACAATTAACTTCAAAATGACCTTTTTGGAAATAAGATAGTCTGAGGTGTTTAGTAAGAGGCATGGCATGTTTTTTGAAGTTGTCATTTTCTTGTCACAATTTTTTGGAAAATAAATATATATATATATTTTTTTCATTTTTTTTTTCATTTTTACATACTGTCACCAGTGCAGTATAGTGTCATTAAATAACTGGTGTGGCGGTGACCAGGGACACTGATTAGTGACAGCATGTAGATTTTTTTTATCATTTTTTTATTTTTTTAAATATGTTTTCTTTTTTTTTTCTTTTTTTACATACTGCGACCTCTCTGGGTAATTGATCAGGGTTTTTATTTATTTTTTGTACATGCTATGATTGCTTATAGCAGTGAATTTCACTGCTATAAGCAAATATTTTTACTGAATGACAATGTGTGGACACTGTGTATTGTTGTGATTAGCTATGATTGGCCACAGATAATCACATGGTACAGATGGGCTGTGATTGACCCTGTCTGGACCATGTGATCACTGTGACCAATCACAGCTAGCCACACAATTGTATATGGCATTGTTTACAACTGTCATGTGATCTGCTGTGATTGGCCACAGCAATCATGGGTATGGGCAGCGGGTCAGTACAGTGATCAGTCATTGGCTGTGTCTGGTGGACACGGCTGGTGACAGATGGCACCATTGTGTGACCCCACGTTTTGGGCAGACGTCATATGACGTCCTCCCAGAACAATGGGATCCCTGCCCTGAACGTCAGTTTACAATGGCCTGGGCAGGATGCAGTTAAAGCACAATAGTAATAAGTTGGAATCTGATATGTTGGGTTTTAATAGATTTAATCGTTTTTAATATTTAATAAACTTCTGAAATGCTCAATGAATTGTTTTCACATTGCTGTACACTCTAAGGCCTCATGCCCATGGACGTTTTTACAGCCGCGTTTTTGAGCGTTTTTTACAGCTTAAAAACGCCTGTCCATGTTATTGTATAAAATTTTCAACCGTATTTTTTGCGGAAAAAAAAAAACGCTTCGCGTTTTTTTAGGCCTAACGCCGACGCCGCAGAACGCACTGGTCCTTGGTTTTTTTACAGCTTAAAAACGCCTATGCTATTTGCAGCTCAAAAATGCCTAGGTGGGCATGAAGCTATAGACTAACATAGACAGGTGTTTTTAAGCTGTAAAAAACGTCCGTGGGCATGAGGCCTAATACACATCTTTCTTATTTTGCATTGAAAACAAGGACACTTGGGGGTTGATTTACGAAAGGAAAATAGTCTGTACACTTTGCAAGTGCAAGGGAATTATCCCCAAAGCTTAGTGAATGTGGGGAAGCTTCACTTTGCAGAGAAAATCCCCAATCACAGTCAGCAGAGTTTCACTCCATTCACCAAGCTCTGGGGATAATTCCCTTGCAGAGTGCACTTGTACTTGCAAAGTGCACAGTCTCTTTGCCTTTACTAAATCAACTCCTGAATTTGCGCTTATTGAATTTAATGATCGAGATGGGCAGTTACATGAAAGCCATAATCAAATCCCACAAAATTCTCTGCAACTTTTTCATAGCCTACATGTGAGTTATCACTGAAATCTACAAATGTTTGTGAACATTTTGGAATGCTAATCAGTTTCTTTTTTTTTTACTCTTGAATTCACCAGCTCCATCTTGGCTAATTAATATGCTAAACTTTCCTTTGTAGTATGAATTTATCTAATATGCACTAAGCCTTAACTTAGGTAATTGAATTGCAGATTTTGCTAACTCAATATTACCAATTTGAATAGAACTGTTTGATTTGAAAGAATGCTCCACTATAGAATAAACCATAATAGGTACAGGCAATACAATGCTGTTTTTTGCTACAAAACTCCCTTTCACATGTGGCTTTAGCAGTCATTCTGCAAGTTTAATGTACATACCTCTTACATTGTAAGTGAGTGCATATTTTTTTTATAGTTAACATTATTGTAATATATCAATGTCTTCTCTCCACAATGTTCAGTGGATTAACTTACTTTTACTCTAAATGGACTCGGGTTTAGAAGAGAAAACCTCCACTTTACTTTCTCATACTGTAAGGAGGCAGAAAAGGTTAGAACGTTGCATAAACAATAAGATCCAACATTAACGAAATGTGATATTACTTCAAAGAGGGTAAAATAGGAAGTCTCAGTGTGACAGCTATTGTACTGTGCCCACACCTTTTAGCGGCACTTTTCTTCTTGCTACTACATACAAATGCCATTTTACTAGCTGACTAGGCTGCTCTATTTATTTATTTTTCTGAGCAAGTGTTTGTGCTCATAGTAAGTCTGGTTGCATAATCATTTACTTTGTAGTATTTTCATGTGCCTGTAGGAGAAAGGAGAGGCTCTGCACGGTTAATCATCATACTAGAGCGGTAGAGATTAATGTTAATGAATGACAGTTTATTACTCTGTATTTAGTTTATTTTTATTTTTTTTATACAGTCTGCAGTACAATAGTAGGATACAGTTTACTTTCTCCACATGCTGCCGAGAGTCATAGTAATAGAGTAAACATGAGTAGACATGGGTGGCACATTCTTAATAACAGGGGTATAGGGCACACTAGTATTTCTGAGCAAATACAATGACATATAATGACCGTTTTAGTTATCCCACTTCCACCTAACAATTGAAATTTTACTTTCTCCATCAACTCATCCTTCACACAGTTACTACCTTTTGTAACACTTCCCCTTCCCTCTTAGATTGTAAGCTTTCATGAACAAGGCCATCTATCCCACTTGTCTTAAATTGTGTTGTAATTATATTGTCTATCTTTATTTTAGAAAGTAAACTGAGCTATATCAATCTTGTATAATAATAACCTTTATATCTTGTGCTACTTCTTGTAAAAGTGCACCCGTCTGTCATTACAACATGGTTTTCTTAAAGTGATTTTAAACAATATTTTTTTCTCATTTACAATAAAAAAATATGTTAAATGGTATTGCACAGAGGGGTCTCCTACCTCCTCTTCTGGAGTCCCCCACCAGCATTCTCTTTTCCTTCTTCCTATAAGTGCCTCCTCAGGAAGCTGTGCACTGAGGGGGCACCTGTGCAGGCTCTCTCCTGAGCCGGGCTCTGTGCAACCATAGACACACCGTCACCACGCCCCACACTCCCTATAGCTCCCACTGCTGCCTGTGTTATCTGTGAGAAGAGGAAGTGACGAGCGGGGGGCTGCAGGCAGGACAGCACTGGTTCAGTTTAGGGGTCAGGTAAGTGTTTGGGGGGGGGGGGACAAGTAGTGGTACTTAGACTTTAGAACCACTTTAATAAATAGGAAGGCATCTAGAGATAGCTGCCTCCTGGATCACTTTATCAGCCTATCATTGTTATGGGAAGCATCTATGACTAGTAAGTAGGTAGAGGAGGCAGGAGAGGATAGATCAGCTCTCATTTTTACTAGGAAGTGTTGGAACTTGAACATTAGTACACCCTTGGATTTCAGAGTTCCTAAGGTGTCTGTAAAGATATTTGACAGAATACAAACACTCCTTCAGCTCCCTGTATATTTTATTCATGTAGTCAGTCTAGCATGCTTTACAAACAGACATCTATGTTTGAAAGTGAAATTAAAATTAAATTGGAAAAGGATCCCCCCACCTTTCCACCCTTTTGCTATATAGCGCTGTTCCGGATCCTGTGGTTAAGCTGGCCATATTTTGATCAACAGAAGTTGATTTTTTAATATTCCACCCAACAGCAGATGAAGTCCGGTGCCACTGTCAGATGACATTGTCCTGGGGGGGGGGATTCCTTCATTTACTTTGTGTGGAAGGAGATATCTGTAAAACCAGTCATCTATGGCCACTTTTAGTCATGTCATATACCTTGGTATTTGGTAATGTGACCTATGCTGCATCTGTCCCCCACCGCTTCTAAGACTGAGAGTTGAGCGATCAAAAACCACTAATAGCTCAGTTCTCTGTCTTCATTGAGCAGAGAACCGGTGGCTGTCAATCTCTGGCTGTCTGCTCTGCCCTTCCAGCCCTCACTGGAGCGCTGTGGAGTGGGTAAGAATGGCTGGCTAAGTCTCCTGGCAGCTCACAGAGAGGCTGAGCCAACTGCAGGTCCAGGCATGTGGGTGGATCCTGACTGTAAATTTGGGATCTTTCCCTAGCCTGGACTGACTGGGTGATGCCAGCCAACAGCGGGCTTTAGCTTTAATGGTGATCAAGATTGCTGTGTGCTCCTCTCCTTTCCAGGCTCACTGTACCTTATATCCTGGTAATAGGACTGTGGGCTGCTATGCCATTTCCTTCCCAACAGCTCTTTTTTAGTGTTAGTATATGAGCGATGGCAAAATTACAACACTAGAGAACTAGGGCTGCTTAGACTCCCAGGCTGTCACACTCACCATAAGAGCATAATCTGATGAGCAGGCCAGGAGACTCCAGGACTGTCTTACACACCTAAAGTTTAACTAGATAAGCCAGAAGACTCCCGATCCTCCCACCCATTACTCACCAGCCTGAACTGATTGGAAGCTTATGTAAATAAGCTCCTAAGAACACTGTCAGCGAATAGATAGATGATAGTGCATCAGTAATCCCTCCTCCCTGCCCCTAGACATGCCTGCACTTTACTATAATATTGTCAAAGGCTTTTAAAATGTCATTTTCAATGAAAATAGGTAGGGGGGGGGAAACATTTTGCTAGTTTTTGCTGTTCCTGGGGAAAGAAAGTTTTGATGAGATATTTGCATGAAAGTATTTTGGTGTTAAGCTTTAAAAACTTTGATTCTGTGCATAGTTTGTAATTATATATGCATGGTACATGGTAACAGTCATAGGGCTCAATTCACTAAAGGCTATCACATGCGATATTTAGGTCGCGTGACACATTTTTTCCCAAATATGGCATGCAATACTGAAAATTCACTATCAATTTCTGCAATATTTAACTCAAAAAGCAAAAACTTTATGTAAATACAGCATAAAAAAGCATTAAATTCTATTTATTAAAGGAAATAAATAAATAAATAAATGCATGTGTTAAATAAGTAGTGGTCCAGGCATGCAATATTTAAGAAATGTATGAGCAGTCTGTACCTTTTTGGATCAGTTCTTTAGATTTTCATACAAGCATATAGATCACTTGCTGCATAAACCTCCCAATCACTCCGAACATATGCATCTCACAATGGTCTAATCCCTTTTTAGAACATATGTCATATGTAATGGGAATACTTTGCTTTTTCACAAAAACCCCTTCCTGACCAACCAGCGCAGGTTTACTGCGGCAGGTTGGCTCCCCTGGGCAAAACGACATTACCTTACGTCGCTTCGCCTTTTGACCACTAGGGGGCGCGTCATATGGGGCGGGTCACTGGGTGGCATCACCCGGTGACCACGCCCATGCCTATATAAATGAATGCGCTCCGCGCACACTGCATTACAGCCGGAGACAGCGACGAGTCAACATCTCCAGGAGAGAAGAGGGAAGAAGGCGACGAAGAAGACCGGGCCCCCGCTAGCAAAAGAGCTGGAAGAAGATAGCGGAGGCCCGGCAGAAGGAAGAAAGAACTGGAGAGCGAGAGAAGAACCGGAGAGCGTGGAGACGACACCGGAGACCCCCAAAGTCAGAAGAGACCCCCCGAAGTTGGAAGAAGACCCCCGAAGTTGGAGGAAGACCCCCGAAGTCGGAAAAGACCCCAGAGCTGACTAATAAATTACTTAAAAAACCTGTGTAGTGTTTTTATTGCCATTTTTTTTCCACCAGGTGAATGGGTAGGGGTACGATGTACCCCATACTCAGTCACATAGTGTGGGTGGCCGGGATCTGGGGGCTCCCTTATTAAAGGGGGCTCCTGGATTCCAATAAGCCCCCCGCCCGCATACCCCGACAACCAATAGCCAGGGTTGTCGGGAAGAGGCCCTGTCCTCATCAACATGGGGGCAGGGTTCTTTAGGGTGGGAGGGCCCAGGGCCCACCCCCTTTCCTGCCTGGCCGAGCTGCGTGCTCGGATAAGGGTCTGCTATGGATTTTGGGGGGACCCCCACGCCGTCTTTTTTCGGCGTAGGGGTTCCTGTTAAAGTCCATACCAGACCTAAGGGCCTGATATGCTCCTGGAGGGGACCCCATGCGGTTTTTTAATTAAAATTTGGCGTGGAGATCCCCCTCATGATAACAGCGGCGAGACTTCCCAGGTCGACATGTCCGCAGCTAAAAACGCAAAGGAACCGCTGAACGACTGACTGCGAACTTGGCAAAGACTCCAAGCTCAAAAACGCAACGCATAGGTGTGAACCCAGCCTTAAGGTATATGAAAAAGGAACTTACTGTACGTGTCACATCAGAGTTTGAAACAAACCCCTAAACATCTAATTATCTTAATGATGAGGAGATGTTTAGAACAAACTGCAACTAGAAATTCAAAAAAGTTGGGACGCTGTGTAATGTCTACATAAAAACAGAATGCAATGATTTGTAAATCTCAAAAACTCAAATTTTATTCACAACAGAAAATAGAAAACAGTTCAGATGTTGAAACTGAGCAAATGTTAAGAGAAAAAACAAGGTAATTTTAAAATTGATAACAGCAACATATTTTAAAAAAATTGGGACATGGCAACAAAAAGCTGGCAAAGTAAGTGTTACTAACAAGGAAGAGCTGGAATAGTTTTGCAAACTATTTACGTTAATCGGCAACAGGTCAGTTACATGATTGGGTATAAAAAGAGCATATTAGAGAATCAGAGTGTCTAAGAGGTAAAGATGGGCAGAGGTTCACCAGTCTGTGAGCAATATTACTCAACTTAAATTGCAAACACTTTAAATAAATCATCATCTACAGTACATAATATCATCAAAAGATTCTGAGAATCTGGAGAAATCTCTGTGCACAAGGGACAAGGCTGAAACGCAATATTGGATGCCTGTGATCTTTGAGCCCTCAGATGACCCTCCAAACAGGCACGACTCTGATATAGACATCACTGCATTGGCTCGGGAATACTTCCACAAATCACTGTCTGTGAACACAGTTCACCCTGCCAGCCAAAAATGCAAGGTAAAGCTATATCATGCTCTTCTCTGGACCAAATCGTATTTAAAATGGTCTGTTGCAAAGTGGAAAACTGTTCTGTGGTCAGATGTATTGAAATTAGAATTTTGTTTTGTCGACCATGGGCGCCACGTTCTGAGAATTCAAGAGGAAAGGGATCTTCCAGCTTGTTATCAGTGCTCAGGTCAAAAGCCTGCATCTCTAATGGTATGGGGTGCATTAGTGAGTATGGAATGGGCAGCTTGCATATCTGGAAAAGCACCAACAATGCTGAAAGATATATCCAGGTTTTAGAGAAGCATATGCTCCCATCTAGATGACATCTTTTTCAGGGAAGGCCTTGCTTATCTTAGCTTATTTTAGCAGGACACTGCTAATCCGCATACTGCATCTACGACAATAGCATGGCTTTGTAGCAGAAGAATCCAGGTACTTAACTGGCCTGCTTTCAGATAAAAGTGGTCTCTGCGGCAGATTCACCGCAAGATCACTTTTATCGGCGGCAGGAAAGGGCCCCCGCCGTGATTCTGTGCCCACCGTCGCTTACGGCAGCGGCGGAGGCGATCGCGTCCACTCCCGTGTGTGGTATGGAGCTGAGGGGAAGATGGCCATTCTTAAAGCAGTAGATAATGTTTTGTGAATTGAGCCCATACCATTGCAGGGCGGAAGCGATGTCAAAACTTCACTTCCGCCCATAGCTCTTAAAGAGACTTTTTTTTTTTTGGTTTTAAACAACATTTTATTTTTTATTGCATTTTAGTGTAAATATGAGATCTGAGGTCTTTTTGACCCCAGATCTCATATTTACTGTAAAGCCCCGTACACACGATCGGTTTGACTGATGAAAACCGTCCGATGGATGGTTTTCATCAGACCAACCGATCATGTATGGTACCCATCGGTCTTTTTTCCATCGGTTTTAAAAAATAGAACTTGTTTTAAAATTTTCCGATGGATCAAAAACTGATGGTAATTTCCGATCGTCTATGGGCAAGTCCATCGGATCAAAAACCCACGCATGCTCAGAATCAAGTCGACGCATACTCAGAAGCATTAAACTTAATTTTTCTCGGCTCATCGGAGTGTTTTACGTCACCGCGTTTGGAACGGTCGGTTTTTTGACTGATGGTGTGTGGCCAAGACTGATGAAAAACAGTTTTATCGGATTTCCGATGGTCAAATCCATCGGACGAAAATCCATAGGTTATCCGATCGTGTGTACGGGGCTTAAGAGGTCCTGTCATGCTTTTTTTCTATTACAAGGGATGTTTACATTCCTTGTCATAGGAATAAAAGTGACACATTTTTTTTAAAAAAAGAACAGTGTAAAAATAAAAGGTAAAATCAATAAAAAACAAAAACAAAATTTTTAAACACGCCCCGTCCCGTCGAGCTCGCGCCCAGAAGCGAACGCATAAGTGAGTAGTGGCCACATATGAAAACGGTGTTCAAACCACACATGTGAGGTATCACCGCGATTGGTAGAGCGAGCGCAATAATTCTAGTCCTAGACCTCCTCTGTAACCCTAACCTGGTAACCGTTTTTTTCTAAAAGCGTTGCCTATGGAGATTTTTAGGTACTGTCGTTTGTCACCATTCCACGAGTGTGCAGAATTTCTAGCCCTAGACCTCCTCTGTGACTCAAAACATGCAACCTGTAGAATTTTTTAAACGTTGCATATGGAGATTTTTAAGGGTAAGTGTTTGTCGCCATTCCACGAGCGGGCACAACTTTGAAGCGTGACATGTTGGGTATCAATTTACTTGGCGTAGCATCATCTTTCACAATATAAAAAAAATTGGGCTAATTTTACTGTTGTCCTTTTTTTAATAAAAAAAAACTGTATTTTTAAAAACAAAAGTGCGCTTGTAAGACCGCTGCGCAAATACGGTGTGTCAAAAAGTATTGCAACGACTGCCATTTTATTCTCTAGGGTGTTAGAAAAAAAGATATATAATGTTTGGGGGTTCTAAGTAATTTTCTAGCAAAACAAAATTATTTTAACTTGTAAACAACAAGGCCTAAATCCTGCTTGTTTTGCGAGACAACACTCGCAGTTAAGTTTTTAAAAATACAGCGCTCCTATTGCGAAACGCGTTACTCGCAATCCGAGGTTCCACTGTATATATATATATATATATATATATATATATATATATATATATATATACATACTAATATACTGTGTATATTTTGGATAGGGTAAGGCAAGGTTAGAACCCCGGTCAGTTGTTTTTTTTCTGCCATCTGTGTCCATTGGGGAGATGTACCCTGTGTTAGTGTTCTGATGTCAACCCAAAATGTGGGATTTTCTTTTCTTTTCACTTTCATTGATAAGGAGAAACAGCAGAAATAGAGAGAATGAATCTCCCTAATGGGGGCACAGACAGCAAAAAAAACGTATAGGTGTTCTGATCCCTCTCCACTCTATCCATCCCACTAGATATGATATCATGTGATAAATTATCGATTGGTTATATGAGGTTAATACTGCAGATTTCAATTAAAAAAACGTATGCCTTATTTTATGTGTTTTTTGACAAATTGAAAAAACATTTTTGAAAAACGCTGTGCACTGTTTTACCGCTGTTCTTAAAGCAGTAGATAATGATTTGTGAATTGAGCCCATAGTTTATTTTACGTGTTGTGTGCTTCCTCCATATTAGTGCACAACGACTCTTATCTTTATATGTAATTGCAAAGTGACATAAAATAATGTGTGGTCTAATTAGCTTTTCCCACATATGCATCAGTGGGAGAACTTCCTAATTATCAAATCAAATAAAAATAAAAAATGTGGCACGGTAAGTGAAAGTGATAGATGTTTACTCAGGTACGCAGACATTTAAATCCACTACGCTTCATTATTAATTTCAGCTATTACGTACTTTAAAGCCTAAAGCCCTGTACACACAATCGGATTTCCTATGGATTCTAATCCACTGTATTTTTCCATCGGAAATCCGATGAAGCGGACTTCTATCAGTCTTGCCTACACACCATCAGTCAAAAATCCGACCGTCCCAAACGCGGTGACGTAAAACACTCCGACAAGCCGAGAAAAATTAAGTTCAATGCTTCTGAGCATGAGTCGACTTGATTCTGAGCATGCGTGGGGTTTTTGTCCGATGGAGTTCCACACAGACGATCGGAATTTGCTATCGTTTTTTTTCCCATCCGATAAATTTAAAACATGTTCTATCTTTTCTCACCGATGGAAAAAAGACCGATGGGGCCCATACAAGATCGGTTTGTCCGAAGAGAAAAGTCCATCGGACTGTTTTCATCGGTAAAACCGATCGTGTGTACACGGCATAAGAGCAGTCAAAATAAAAAAAAGCACAAAAATCATCATAAATCAGCACGAGTGCCCAACTATGCCTGTTGATTCTGCCCAGCTCCTATATTCATAGAAGCCGGTACTACTAATACTATAATTGAAAAACGACCTGTGAATGGAGGATGTGCGAATGATTGAAAGATTTGTCTCCGGTATTCATAGAGCGCTTTTCAAACTTTTTGCAAACTAGATGTTTACATACAGTATATAAAGCAAAATAAATTGATTTAGGGTTATTTAAACCCAAGAACAAACATTTAATATTTTGCAGCTTATCCAACATTTCATGTGAAGGCTGCATTCATTTTCTTTTTTGGTTTAGTACATTTTAGTAGGTACAATGAAGATTAGATCCACCTTTTTTGACTGAGACCAACGAGTATGGAAAGAAATGGTAATGGATCCTGTATACTTGATTTTGAAAATGTCCTTACCGAGTGTTATCTTCATTGTGTAATTTTTAGGAATCAAATTAATACAATGAAAAAAGTTACCAATATACAATATGCTTAAAAGATAAAACATGCTCTCCGAGACATTGAATTCCAGTTTTGAGAGTTAAAAAGACAAAAGTATCTCCAAGTCAGTTTTGGGGCCTGAAGTGCGGAGGACAATTGTCTTGGCATAGGGAGTCTGTTTCCAGCTGCTAACGCGTGCACCAAGCTGACCCTTTCAGTTTGCATGCCAAACTAGATTAAACTCTTTTTTTGAAATGTTCCTTGTTAACCTAGCGTCACTTCCCTATGGTAAGCCTGTCTTTGACATCTTCACTTCTTTTTCTTGTATTAACGTTCTGCTGGGAATTTACACCTGCTGTGGAAGGATGCTTTGTTTTTTAAGACCTTTCCTACTCTTGGCTCTGAAGGAATAACTGCATCAATAGGTTAGAGATCTGATGTTTTTAAAGAATTTTTAAAATCACACTATGTAAGAATTTGCTTTTTTTTTCCCTCTGGAAGAACTGTGATTACTATGTAGGGCTTAAAAAAATTGTACCAAAAAGTTGTGCTATAGCACTGTTAGAGATTCAAAGAAAAGTAAAGGTCACGTCTGATAGTAGTAGCCCTTAAGATCCAGGATGTGTGCCGGAGGGGTGTGCCGAAATCTGCTTATCTGTAGGTAGAATGAGCAGAGAAGACTTTAGACAGCAGTAAGTGAGAGAAAAAAGGAGGCAGGCAGCAGACAATAGCATAACTGAGCATCAGGCAAGAGTCAGGGCAGGCAGCAGTATGTAATCCAGAGGCAGGTAACCCGTCAGAGCTGAGTATCAAATTGGCAGAGTAAAGCATTGGTGTAGAGGTCCTATGACAAACACAAAACCTTGGACCTGTGAGGTTTAAATAATAGCATCCCTGGCTAGTCAGTACAGAGGAGGTATTGCTGCCCAGTGCCGGCCCAAGACATTGTGCTGCCTGGTACCAAGAATGAAATGCTGCCCCCCCCCCAAAAAAAAAAAATCACGCCCACCAAAATGCCCCCACATCCATCATTTTATATCATGATAACTAAAGTGGACCTGTCATGGCTCTATAAAAAGGACCTGTTATGGCTCTATTCATGTATACAGGAGTATAAAGAGGTCATGGCATTATACGTGTATATAGAAGTATAATGAGGACCTGTCATGGCTCTATACATGTACCGTATTTTTCCTGTCTATAAGACGCCCCCATGTACAAGATTTTTCCAACCCAAAATTAAGAAATCAATATTTTACACATAGGTAAAACAGAACACATTTTTATTTAGTAATTACCGCAGGTAACGTTTAAATACTAGTATATTATGCAGCGGTTGTTCTTCCTGTTTTCTCCACTGTCTGATCATATACTCAGTGGAGGCAAGTCCAAACTGTTTCTCTGCAGCTCTATTCCCATGCTCTTTTTTGCATAGCTGGCTACATTTGGTTTGATTTGGTAGAGTAAGACAATCACTTACTTTTATTAGTTTCTGACATCTTGGTCCCAGAACACTCCGGTCCCTGTTGCATCTGTGCATCTCCACTTCCAACAGGATTGCATCTGATCACTCTCCACCTCCACCCCCAGCTCTAGCTGACGTCAGTAACATACGGCTCGTGATTGGAGGAAGCCGCTTGACAAGCTATGGGCCGCGACGCACCTGCGCGGCTGTCTCCCAGGCTGACTGACCGTGTATAAGACGCTGTTCGATTTACAGGCTATTATTTTAGGAAAAAAAAGCGTCTTATACACGGAAAAATACGGTATATAGAAATATAAAGAGGACCTGTCATGGCTTTATACATGTATGTAGGAGTATAAAGAGGACCTGTCATGGCTCTATACATGTATGTAGGAGTATAAAGAGGACCTGTCATGGCTCTATACATGTATATAGGAGTATAAAAGGACCTGTGCGTGGCCGGCGGCCGCGATGTCACCGGCCACACGTAGTGGATTGTCACTTGCCATGACGCCACCTGTCACACATTGCGGATTGTCACTTGCCACGACGTCACCTGCCACACGTTGCAGATTGTCACTTGCCACAACGCCACCTGCCACACATTGCGGATTGTCACTTGCCACGACGTCACCTGCCACACGTTGCAGATTGTCACTTGCCACTTGCTGTGTCCCAGAGTAAAGGCAGGCAGCAGAGAGATAATGTAATCTCTCTGCTGCCCGCACAGTGGGGGCGGAACTGCAGTGATTGCAGGGCGGGCAGTGAGAGATGATGACATCTCTCTGCTCCCCCGCCCGCTGTTTGGCCAGCAAGCCCGCTCACCTGCTGACTGTCCCGCCCGCTGACTGTTCCCCTGTTCTGCCCGCACGCTCCATTCACCTGGGCCCAAAGCCCAGGTGAATGGAGCGCGCGGGGAGCGGAGCGGGCTGGCCGGCGGGCGGGCATCCAATTTGCCTCACAGTGGAGCGCGTAGCGGGCGGAACGGGTTGGCGAAAATTTGCCTCACAGTGCAGCGTAGGGTTGCCACCTTTTTGTCAAGCCAAACCCGAACACATTAGCAGCGCACGCCAATATATATATTTTTTTGTAGTACATTAAATTCATTACCTCTGTACAAAGCAATGCACAGCTAATTTTTTTTATTTAGTATACACTGTACATATATTTTTGTGATTAAATAAAATTTCTAATCATATGGAGTTAATCACAAGAGTCCCCCTTTATATCAGAGTCAACAGAGTTCTCCTTTAGATCTGAATCCGCAGAGTTCCCCTTTACATCTGAATGCACAGGGTTCTGCAGAAGAGAAGTGCAGAGGGTAATATGGGGGCAGTATGTACAGGAGAGGAGTGCAGAGGGTATGATGGGGGCAGTATGCATAGGAGAGAAGTGTGGAGGGTATGATGGAGCAGTATGTATAGAAGAGGAGTTGGGAGGGTATGAGGGGGGCGGTTTGTACAGGAGAGGAGTGTGGAGGGGATGATGGGGGACAGTATGTACAGGAGAGGAATGCGGAAGGGATGATGGGGCGGTATGTACAGGAGAGGAGTGTAGAGGGTATGATGGGGGCAGTATGTACAGGAGAGGAGTGTGGAGGGTATGATGGGTGCAGTTAATACAGGAGAGGAGTTCGGAGGGTATGATGGGTGCAGTTAGTACAGGGGAGGAGTTCGGAGGGTATGATGGGTGCAGTTAGTACAGGGGAGGAGTTCGGAGGGTGTTATGGGTGCAGTTAGTACAGGAGAGGAGTGTGGAGGGTATGATGGGGCGGTATGTTCAGGAGAGAAGTGTGGAGGGTATGATAGGTGCAGTTAGTACAGGAGAGGAGTTTGGAGGGTATGATGGGTGCAGTTAGTACAGGGGAGGAGTTCGGAGGGTATGATGGGTGCAGTTAGTACAGGAGAGGAGTTCGGAGGGTATGATGGGTGCAGTTAGTACAGGGGAGGAGTTCGGAGGGTATGATGGGTGCAGTTGGTACAGGAGAGGACTTCGGAGTGTATGGCGGTGGCAGAATGGGGAGGGATTTCTTGCGGTGTCTATGGGGTGACCAGGGAGTGATGTTGGGAAGATAGGGGAAGAAAAGTGACCATGAAATGATGTCCCTCAGCTGGGGGGGGTAGGAAGCAGCTCTGAGTGACGTCTGTATAAAGTGGTCTGGGGGGGGGGGTGATGCCAGCTGGGGGGAGTTGAGAAGTGGTCAGGTCGCGATGTATATAATAAAAAAAAAAAACTCATCCACTAAAAACATACAACAATAAATCATACAACAGTACTACTAGATGTGAGTACAGATCTATGTAATGCAGCTCCCAGCACTCTGTATACCCAGATAATGTGAAGGTAATTGATGACCATTCATATAACCCTGTGGTATCCAGGCTCTGAGTGTACAATCAGAGGGGTGAACTCACCACATATATACAGGTTACATGACTGGTTATAAATGACTTCACATTATCAAGTCTGAACAATTGGATTGGAGGATGTTTGCACAGACTGTTCATGCTTAGAAGTGATCTGTTAAATGTGATAGGGCTGGTGCAGACCCCCCTCCCCCCCACACTCAAACTCACTATCTCCTCCGATTCTTCTGTCAACTTAACCCTTCACTGCATCTCCTGAAGAAAAAAACACTTTGAAAGCAACTACTATCCACCCTAGAAAACTTCTCCCAGAAAAAGTCAGCTCACCTCCTCCCTTCCTCTGGCCAGCCTGACAGGAGATCCAGTGAGCTCCGCCTCCCAGTTCTCTCAACACTCCGCACTGGTGATTGGAGGGGGGGAGGTTGATGTCAGAGATAACAGGGACCCCGCACGGCAGGAGACTGGAGGGAGGGGGAAGAGACAGGAAGGAGCTTTGAATCCCAAACACACACCGCAGCCGCAGGCACAGTGTATTCTTTACAATGCCGCTGCTGCTGTTTCACAGTGATAGGTGGAGTGGGGGAGAGGAGCGGGCAGGCGGCAATTTGCCGCCCCCCTGATTGTGCCGCCTGGTACAATGGTACCATCGGGTCCCATGGTAGGGCCGGCCCTGTTGCTGCCAGATCTAGGCCTGTTTTTGGTACTAGACATGCAGCCTGAGGGTGTGTTGCAGGTGTGTTCCTCCAGCTACATTGTAAAGACTAAGCTGAGAGCTGCTGGGAGACAGTGACAGGTGCCATGTGATTGCGTTGTAGCAGTAAGTGAGATGTGTTCCTAACAAGCACATAGTACAGTTACCTTTGTTTAGGGGGCTTGGCCAAACATACATTGCCTATTTTTATAGTGATTGGTTTGTTTGCACCATTGTTCTATCTTCATTTTTTCCTTGAGCTTCAGTTGCATGATTACAATCTATGTGTAATATCAGGCAATCAACGTTTCTTGTTGCTTAGCACTGAGTTTTAAAGAGCAAATTTTTATTGGAAAATAATTTATGTATTTGTTTAGCCTTCAGGTCAATCACTGGTGCCATAATGGTGAACAGGGAAGGAGTGTTGCCCCTCAGACCCTAGGTCAATGAATTGCTCAAAATGGTTCGACCTTTCTTATGTGAAGGGAGCTTCTAAATATGACTGAAAGAAAATAACCCTGAGGTCAGAGCTGTGTCACATAAAAAAAAAGCAACCGAGAGAACTCGGGTAGCCTTGGGAACATCTCTTATACTGTCTTGAAACAACAGGTCAGTGGAGGTCCAAGAAGGGCAATTGTGTTGTTCAGCAACAGAGCACCAATGAAGTTTTTTTTTATATGGTTGTCGAATTAAAAAAAAATACTTTTAGGGATTAATTATGACATATTATATTTGTAGCCCATGTTGTCACCAGTCTATGTCCTGATAAGGAAATCCAAACATTCCAAATGTACTGGGTCTAATTTTCCAAAGCTAAATAACATTTAGAGGATGATGCTTGACAGAAATTATTTGTACGAAAAATATGAAAAATATAACAAAAATGCTTTGTGCTTACTACTTGATAAAAAGTAAATAGGCGTTGTACCAAAATAAATCACTACTCCATAAGCTTAGTGCTTGATCAGTTTTGACAGAGCAGTACGTTATACATGTGGATGTACTATAATGATACAGTATTCTGCTTTTCCATTCTACCATTGAGGGTGGCATGAGGCTTTGTAGAAGCTGACAAGTGTAAAGAGAATATTTTAAGTACAGTGACTTGTAGAAAAATAGTAATTTTCAGCACAAAAATAAATTCACAAATACTATAATTTATCTCCAAATATAACCAGACTTGCTTGACACTGGATACTTTTCGTCCTTGGGTTTCTCCCTAATGCTTTCTAGAAAAACGTATTTTTTTTCCACTTGACAAATTATGGTTCATACACTTGCTACTTTCACTTTTTTATGTAGCTGTGTCAAGTTTTGTCTTGGTCGTCTTGTCATTTTTATTGTTATCTATTAGTATGTAATGCATAGTTTTGGTATCATTGAAATGATCTGTGGTTCACTTATGATTATCATGTGTTCTTTATATTGATTTATTACATCAAAAACTTTGAAAAAAAGATAATTTTTTTTTTTTTTTTTAGAAATACAAAATCAAAGCTGCAGATTGCAGTCCTGTGGATTCTGGAAATGTTAGAGGACTGTTGTTTTCTTTGCATACATAGGTAACTGGTGAAGTAAGTTTAGGACTTCAAAGAAAATGAGTGCCACATACATTTTAATCTTTTAACAAGTCTGCCACTAGAAAATGTGAAATTATCATACCAGGCTCCCAACTCTCTTTCTTTGCACTCAAACATGTTGGAGATGATTTATTAAAGCTACAGAAAATAAGAAAAGCACAAAACTGGGATGGTTGTCAATAGCAATCTAATAGGTTTCACCTTTTTATTGTGCGGAAAAATATTGTGCCATTTTTTACTCTTCAGTATCATTGAAATTAGGGTTGTCCCGATACCACTTTTTTAAGACCGAGTGCAAGTACCGATACTTTTTTTCAAGTACTCGCCGATACCGATTACCGATACTTTTTTTCAATGTCATGTGACAGTTTGAAAGATGGGGACTGATAGGTGGCACTTATGGGCACGGATCGATGGCACTTATGGGCACTGATAGGTGGCACTTGTGGGCAGTGATAGGTGGCACTGATAGGTGGCACTTGGGGGCACTGATAGGTGGCACTTGTGGGCAGTGATAGGTGGCACTTGTGGGCACTGATAGGTGGCACTTGTGGGCACTGATAGATGGCACTGATTGCACTGAAAGGTGGCACTTGTGGGCACTGATTGCACTGATAGGTGGCACTTGTGGGCACTGATAGATGGCACTGATTGCACTGAAAGGTGGCACTTGTGGGCACTGATTGCACTGATAGGTGGCACTTGTGGGCACTGATAGATGGCACTGATTGCACTGATAGATGGCACTGATTGCACTATCAGTGCAATCAGTGCCATCTATCAGTGCCCACAAGTGCCACCTATCAGTGCAATCAGTGCCCATAAGTGCCACCTATCAGTGCAATCAGTGGCATCTACCAGTGCCACCTGATAGGTGGCACTGGTAGATGGCACTGATTCCACTGATAGGTAGCACTTGTGGGTACTGATAGGTGGCTGGCACTGAAATGCTGCGGGGGGTGGGGGGAAAATGACACAGGCTTTAAGAAAAAAAAAAACTGCTGCAACGCCCATCTTGGTACACCCTGCACTCGGCTGCAGTAAGCAACAGCAGACATCTTGTTACACCCAGCCCATATAGCTTGGGCTGGGTGTAACAAGATGTCTGCTGCTGCTTACTGCAGCCGAGTGCAGGGTGTACCAAGATGGGCGTGGGGACGTTCAGCCGCTGACGGCGACCGAATGTGACAGCACCGGTCACCGATCCTGATGCGGCTGCGCCCTGAACCCCTGCCAGCTTACCAGGTTCAACTGCAGGTGAGGGACTCGCTCTCCGCCCGCGGACTCCGTCCACCGACTTTGCCCGCCCTCTTCAGCCAGACTTTGCCCGCACTTTCCTCTCCCGCCCTCCCCAGCCACTGACTCCTCCCGCCCTCTCCGGCCAGACTCCGCCCGCACTCCCCGCCCTCTCTCCTGCCCTCCCCAGCCACTGACTCCTCCCGCCCTCTCCGGCCACAAAAAAAAAAAGTATCGGGTGAAGCATCGGGAGCATTTGCGCGAGTACAAGTACTCGCGCAAATGCTTGGTATCGGTCCCAATACCGATACTAGTATCGGTATCGGGACAACCCTAATTTAAATGATGATAAGGACCTATACCATGGTCTTGTAATTAAATGAATACTGCTGTGAAATTACCATGGATGGAGCCTTTGCTGACCTCTCTTTCTGAAATCGCTAGTTGCCTGATTGCTATGCAGATGCTTTGTCCTCAGTACGGTGTCAGTGACCCGGGAGAAGTACATAGATAAGGAAATTTGTACTTTTCTCTCGACATTTACCTGTTGCGTGCTAAAAGATAGACACAGCTAGGCAACTAGCATTTTCAAGTGGAGGCCAGCATCAACCGCTTTCATATTTTTTCCAAAGTGTTTTAATGTGATAATTTTACACCTGCTGAAACTTTTTTCCGACGCATATACCACGTATATAGACATAGCAAAAACGAGGATAGATTAATTCAATTATATAAAAGTGTGATGTGTTTGTTCAACCAAAAGTAGCATCAAAAAAATCCAATGCTGTAAATCCCACATGTTTCATCACCTGTCACCATATGCTCTCACCTGAAGATATTGACCTATAGGTCTCTCTGTGCCTCTCTACCTACGCGTTTCATCACTGGTGATCGCATATGCCCAAAAGTGGAGGTCTGCATTGAGCTGCCGATCTGAAATCCTTTTTAGGCGCAACATACTTTTAAGATGTTTTATACTGTGGTGCACCAGGTTAGTGTTCACTGTCCCAAGTGAGTGTAATTTCATTATTTTTATTAACCACTTCAATACCAGGCACTTACTTATACACCTTCCTGCCCAAGCCAATTTTCAGCTTTCAGCGCTGTCCTAATTTGAATGACAATTGCGCGGTCATGCTACACTGTACCCAAACAAATTTTTTATCATTTTGTTCCCACAAATAGAGCTTTCTTTCGGTGGTATTTGATTGCCTCTGCGATTTTTATTTTTTGCACAACAAATAAAAAAATAGCGAAAATTTTGAAAGAAAATACGTTTTTCTTTGTTTCTATAATTTTTTTTTGGTAAATAAGTATTACGTTTTCTTCTTCAATGACGGGCACTGATATGGCTGCACTGACGGGCACTGATAAGGCAGCACTGATGGGCACCAATGAGGTGGCATCAATGAGGTGGCACTGATAGGCACTAATGATGGGCACTGATAGGCGGCACTGATGGGCACTGATAGGCGGCACTGATGGGCACTGATAGGTGGCACTGGTATGCGGCACTGATGGGCACTCATAGGTGGCACTGATGGGCACTCATAGGCGGCACTGATGGGCACTCATAGGCGGCACTGATGGGTACTTATGGGTGGCACTGATGGGTACTTATGGGTGGCACTAATAGGTGGTACGGAAAGGCACTGATAGGTGGGCATGGATGGGCACGGAAGGGCACTGATAGGTGGCACTGGTGGACACTGGTGGGTGCCACTGATGACACTGGTGGGTGGCATTGCTGGGCATCACAAAAAAAATGGTGCCAGTCAGTGCCCATTTGTGGGCACTAATTGGCATAAGTTAGGCATATTTTTATACATGTGGATGGCCATGGGGGACTTACCTGGCCATCCACATGTTAGGTGCTTCCCTGGTGGTCCTGGGCGGCATCCTGGTGGTCTAGTGTGGGCATCCGAGGGGGGGCTGCGCTGATAAACAATCAGCGCAAACCCCCCCTGTCAGGAGAGCCGTCGATCGGCTCTCCTCTACTCGCGTCTGTCAGACGCGAGTGAGGAAGAGCCGATCAACAGCTCTTCCTGTTTACATCGTGATCAGCCGTGATTGGACACGTGGTAAAGAGCCTCCGCCGGAGGCTCTCTACCGAGATCAGTGTAGCGGTGGGTCAGACTGACACACCGCTCCACCGATCGCCGCGATGTGCGCCCCCCCCGGGCGTGTGGCGGCTGTTATCCTGCAGGACGTCAATAGCTGTCCAGTCAGGATAACACAACCACTTCCCGGACGTCAATCTCATATTGACCGGGCGGGAAGTGGTTAAAGAGACGTTTTAATAAGCAGATAGCACGATGATGGTTTTATTTCCTTGAGTCACGTGCTGGAGAGTCTTTCACTGGGAGGAGGTTGATTGCTCTAGTTGGTCCAAGGATCCTTAGGAGAACAGGGTACATTGAATAGTCCAGAGGTCTGGGAGGTGAAGGCCTATTTTTCCATATAGGTCAATATCTCCAGGTGAGAGTATATGGTGGCAGGTGGTGGAACACATGGGATTCACAGCATTGGATTTTTTCACTGGCACGTTGGTTGAATAAATTGGTTTATAATTTAATTAATCTAACCTCTAATTGCTCTGTCTATATACGTGGTATATGTGTCAGAAACAAGTTTTAGCAGGTGTATTATTATCACATTGATGTGAATGATATTACATTTATCTTCCAGCACGCAGGTCTTTCATATTTTTTTATTTTATTTTAATTTAAAAAATAGTTTTGGGGTTTATAATTATTTGGTGTGGTTGTGCGGCACTATTAGAAAATAATTTTAAGATGTAGCTGTGGGAATACATATCAGTGCAGGCTGCAATCTATAAACATACAATAATATGAATTTTGTTGGTAATTGCGCAGAGAATATATTGCTTATTAATGGATCTGATTGGAAGCAGGGGCTGTTTGCCTGACAATTTTTTGCTCAGCTCTTTAAATTTTCAATCAAAAGATGTAAAGCATGAGTGGGTGGACAGGGCCACCCGCAAAGCGAATTTTGCCCGGTTTGTGAAGAAACAGGCAAAATTCCAATAGTGTTTGGCTAGTTTTACAATAGGCTTTGATGGAGTTTCACACAAAATTGGACAAGCCAACTGTTGGCTATAAAGCTAAATCTGACAAGCCAACTGTCGACTGTCATATGAAAGCAATATGGCTGTGCTGTCCCTGAATCACTTCCACACAGCTCCATATGTGTTGCCATCCTCCCCTCCTCGCACGTGCCCCTGCTATGCCCCGTGTGCCCTTCAGTATACCCAGGCAGGTATGGCGGATGCTGCTAGCTAGAGGGGAGGAAGATCAGCAAACATCCAGCAAACATCCATTTGCTGATCTCTCCTTTCTATTAATGACCCAGGTAGAAGTGTAAAATGGCACTTCCAGGTTCTGGTATCACACCAGAGTGAGATGAATAATTCTAGGCCCATTATTCCTAGTTAACTCTAAACCAATGACCTGGTTTAGGGTATTGAAGTTTTTTGTTATTTTACAGCCGCATGCAACTTTAAGGCTTGATATGTTGGGTACCTTTCTACTCTGCGCAACCTAATCTTTTATATTTTACCAAAAGATTGTGTTTGTGTGCCATAAAATCTATTTTTGTGTATTTTTACTGACATTTTGCATTTCATAATCCGTTGCGTTAATATCATGTGGCATAAAAACATTGAAACTGCCAGTGTTTTAATCTCTAGAGCAGGGGTCTCCAAACTATGGTCCTCCAGTTGTTCAGAAACTACAATTTCCATCATGCCTAGTCATGTCTGTGAATGTCAGAGTTTTACATTGCCACATGGGACGTGTAGTTCTCCAACAGCTGGTGGGCTGTAGTTTGGAGATGTCTGCTTTCAGAAAACATATAATATTTTAGGGAGTTTACGTAATCTTCAGGCCTAAAATTTTTTTTTTAATATATGTGCAAAAATCGCAAACAATCGCAAATCCTGCTCTGTTCGTAAAAGGGAAATTATCTCAAGGCTTGAGGGGTACATTATATGTTACTGCACTTTCATAAAAAAAGAAAAAAAAACTGGCCCTACATTTGCCCTTATAATTGCACTTTTAAATTGTTCAGAATAGCTTAGTCCTATGTATATTCCTTCTTCAAAGAAACTACGTAAAATGTAAGAAATACTTTTTACAAACTATTTTTGGGTATGCTGTGTGAATGGGAACACATAACAAACATAAGGATTTTCTCAAATTTGACTGCAAACGTGGAAATACACATTAAGTATTGATGCATTAATTTAGGGCCGAAACAACTAATTGATTAATCGACAACTAATCGATTATGAAATTAATTGATTACAATTTTCATAATCGATTAATCGGCCAGTAACATAATGAGGTTAAAAATAAACTAAAATTAACCCTTTATAGTACAAAAAGAGCAATTGCTACTGTAAATATTACTTTCACTGTCCCACAGTAAAAAATGAACCCCTTACAGTAGCGATTATTTGCTCTTTTTGTACTAATTTTAGTTTTTTTAACCCCATGTTACTAAACATCTCAGGCCTGGGTCACACCTTCGTGTTTTTTGGTGCTTTTTGCAGAAACACACTACAGTTCATTTACATGGTTTCTATGGGACACGTTCACATCCATGATTTTTTTCAGCTGCTGCGTATTTGGAAAGGGCAAGGACTTTTTTTAATGCAAAACGGTGCTATTTTAGTTTTTTGGTTTAATATACTTCAATGGAGAAGCTGCAGAAAATCATGTAATGTGTTTTTGCGGCAATTTGTGTTTTGTAATCTGCCCAACAACAAATTGGCCCAAAAAAAAAAAAAATGCAAAAAATTACCTTTTTTTTTTTTAACGGTTATTAACCGATTAGTCGATTAATCGAAACAATAATCGGCTAACTAATCGATTATGAAAATAATCGTTAGTTGCAGCCCTACATTAATTCAATCATTATTCTACTTGTGTGGAAAAAAAAAAGCTTTTAGTAATTAATATCATGACCAGTTCTTTTTAGCTAATTACCTTCAATTTGCAAATGCTTTGTCACGAATTCTCTTTTATTGCCATTGTTTACTATTAGAAAGACACAGTGAACTAATGAGGCACAGTGTAACAGAACTAACAAATTGCCTTCCCTATCTGTCATGATACAGAGAGTGTGAGTGACACTGTTAATGCTGCTTAGTCAGTCTTACCTGCAGTATTTTATATTGGATAACAGAAACCATCAGTTTTTAGTAGGAGTATAAATCAATACAGCTAGAACATTTTCACTTTGCACATGTTTTCCTTTTTATTATAATGGTAATGTATTTAAACTATGTAATTAAAATGTGCTTGGAACTTCTTGCTAAAGATGTCATGTCAAGAATTAATGGAAGGAATTTTGCAAGTAAATTATTCAGAGTAACATTAATCACAGAATGTGTTTACAATTGCCTTACTAGCGAGTAGAAGTGTAACAAAAAAAAAGGATGAATGCATTTCACTTTTTCAGTATGCTTAATATGCCCCTATTTTAGCAAACCTGCGATTATGTTACCCAGTCAGATTAAGTAATCATGTATTTTCATGTAAATACACTAAATAAGCTGCTTATAACTGTTAGTGATTTAAGACCAGGATGTCTCATATTTCTCTGATAACTTTTGTTGTCACCAGAGACCTGGACTTTTCAATAAAAAGGACTAATTTCAGACTGGTGTATGCAACATTTTTAAACTGTACAAAGCATTAAAAAAAAGAACTGCTTTGCGTTACATAGCTGTCATTCATGAGAAGGATTAGAATCAGCTGCTACAACACTTTGAGTGCCTACTGTCAAGACCTAGAAGTTATTGCTTTTGGTGTAAAGTGTTACCAATGCTATATATTATATGGGTTACCTAAAAGGAAACTATAATGCTTTTGAAAAAGTTTATGTTATAATTTGCTACGTTTTTTAAACTGGTGCTTTAGAATTAAAATAAAAACATATACATTGCTAATTGTGAAACATCTTTACAAATCAACATTTAGGTATTTCACATACAGGAGTAAAAAAAAGTCACATATTTTACTGATCTAGATATAGATGCTTTGTAGAATATATAAAAAAAACTGTGCTTAGAAAAAAACAATTAGCAGCAACACAGTGTTGGATAAAAACAAACAGTATTGGTAAAGGGAAGGTTGCGCTCTAACTAATAATGTGAAAAACCACCAATAATGATAATAGGATAATGCAAAGCCATAAATTGTGAAATAAAGGATCAAGAAAAATCATATATAACATGTGAAGCATATATGCGTGTTATTAACCGTGCAAAAATTGATATGTCAAATATCCACTCAAAGATTAATTAAGATCACCATAAAGTGAAAATATAAATCCTGTGAAGGACAAATCCTATGCTGAAAATTCTTAGTCAAAAATTCATAAGCACGAATAGTCCAAAAAATTATCAACAAAAAATCTTTCAATGAAATAAAAATCCTGTGAAGAAAACTTTCAGTAAATAAAGATCCTGTAAAAAAAAGGGAGTCCTGTGCTGAGGATGATATCTGTAGCATAAATCGTCGACCCATATAGTCTTAATGAAAGAGAAATCACAATGGTATCTGGGATAATTTGCATATAAACATTCCAGGGAGGATTCAAAGAGAAAACATCAAGGTGTGCATACATTCAAATGTTTGTGACTTTAAATACCACATATCTGCCACCAGAAGAAGTGTGCACTTACCCGATGCACAGACCAAGCTAGCCTGTGACTTTAATCCCAGCTGGGGCCTTTTCCTCACAATGGTCTTAGGAAAGATCCTCACCGCTCCTCCAGAAAATCTGTGTGTGTGGGGTCACTAAAGTTGATGTCTCTCCACCAATGTGTCTCAGAAATATTGGTGGTTTTTCACATTATTCGTTTTTTTAGAGCGCAACCTTCCCTTTACCAATAGATGCTTTGTAGTCTGTGGAACCATACACAAAGTTGTGTAAGGATGAATAATAGAGCGATGAGTAAACAGTTGTAAAAAAAAAAACAGAACATTTTACGTTTGAGTGCAGTAATTGACGCACATATGCATGTATACGAATGTATATACAAATATATTTCAATACTGGCAATGAAGTAGAATTTTATGCTTGTATACCCTTACCTGCCTTTACGCTCCTTTACTCACATTTACACAAGGTCTTTATGAAACATTTTACTCTGGATCTTTTTGTGAACAAGATCATGAGTATAGACAACAGTAAATTCTTACATCCGTGTGCAACTGGCCTTATTGCAGGGTGCACCCATACCACTGTTTATAAGACCCAGAGTGTTGGGTGATACCAGAAGGAAGAAAGCAGAAGCTGTTTGCTTTAATCTATCTCTCCCTATGAAAGTCTTTATGCAACTTACAGGACAGAAAAATAATTATAAGAGAGGGGGTACAGTTTGCAACCCTGGACGACTTTTTTGCTGGCAATACTGTACATGGAATATTAACTGACAGGGTATATTTTTTTTTACCCACAACCTGACATAAACTCCTAATAGAAATTAAAACATTCGATATTTAAGCAGTATAAATATGTAATCATTAACAATAACTACAAGTAATTTGTTTGGCTTTACAATTAAGAAAGTCAACAGATCATGACATAATATGTAGATGAATAGAATTATAAAAGACCTAAAGCATGGGTGTCCATGCTGCGACCCTCCACCTGTTGCGGAACTACAAGTTCCATCATGCCTTTGTCTTTGGGAGTCATGCTTGCAATTGTCAGCCTTGCAATGCCTCCTGGGACTTTGCTTGCAATGCCTCATGTGTCCTGTAGTTCCACACAGCTGGAGGACCGCAGGGTGGGCAACCCATGACCTAAAGCACAACAGAGAAAATGCTTGTGCTCCGCAAGTAGCATGCCTTGGCGAACAGTCAACACGGCCAGATTTTGCAGGTGAGCGTGAATTAAAGGTGAACTATTAAGCAGAACCCATGCCTATTGATTGTATGGACTGCATCCATATGCCACAGTCCTTGTGCTCACAAAGTACTCCTAATTACTGTGCCACAAATGACAATTTTTTCAGACACACATAAAACTTATCACAAAGGCTCATTATTAAAAATGAAACTCTTCGGTTACATAAAGAAAGCAATTAAATCTGTGTCATGGAAGACTAGACAAAAATGAAGGAATTTGCCCGTGCATAAATTTCTCCATGTGTCACCATATAACATTAAAATGTCCCGAGCTAGAGTTCATAAAGTGTTATGTCCACAAAAATTTGAGAATCTACCGCTTGCGCAGCACTTATTCACCACGAGCAATGCTTTAACTCACCTGAATTAAATCAATAAAGGCATAAAACCAAAATTATAGGACTCTAGATCTTCAATCAAATAAGGTGAACTCACTGCTCCTAATATGCTCCTGCCCATTGAAATCAGTGGGACACCGCCGGCAATACGCCGCTGTAGCGGCGCATTGCCGGCGGTTTTACCCCTTTCTCGGCCGCTAGCGGGGGTTAAAAACGCCCCGCTAGCGGCCGAAATGCCCCGCAAATCCGATGGTAAAATAACAGCGTTTTACTGCTATTTTACAGCCAACGCTATGGGCGGCAGCAGTGTGAAAGGGCTCTTAGACACCATTTTTTTCAAACAACTGCTGATAGGAGATATAGAAACTTGAGCAATGTTCCAGTCCCCACAACACTCAACCCATTTTGACCAAAGCCATAAAATACAGCCATATCTTTGCCTTTTGTCCCCATTCCAATTTCTCACCCCTGAGGGAACTAGTATAACCACACCCTGACATATGTGATGGTTGTGTAAACCTGTTTATACAGATTAGTGATCTGCATCAAATTTAGCTGGCTGTTAAATAGTGGAAAAATACAACAATTGAAAACATATTGCTGTAGTCTGCCATCATATTTCCTAAAATTAGAAAAAAGACATAAGCCAGACATATTGCTCAGTTCCCAAGTTGGTGTTAACATAAAATTACAAAAACTTGGAAAAACAAGCTTAGCATGTGTGGTCCTTTTGATCTCTCCTTGTGGGTCAGCCAGGGAGTTAACAATGGATCAACAGGTGACAAAAGCAAGGACAGAAGACATGACTGAAAGCAGCTCTGCTTCTCACTGGTGCAGACGATCATTTAAAGGAATGTTACTTCAATTAGCCCTTATCATTATTGTACTTATGTTTGTAGAGCTGCAAGAGATTTCTATTTCCAGTGCAATATATTAAAACCACTCGTCCATTGATCCTTGGTTTATGTATATTCTAACATTGTTTTCAAGGCATTTTTATTGTATTCTCAGTAGCCAATGTGATCAGATAAAATAAAAAAAATGAACAAGAAAATTAATGCTATACTATATGTTTGCTGCAAAAAACAGCATTGGTAAGTTTTCATTTGCTAGTATTTCTTTTTAAGCAGGTGTCTTATGGATTTACAAGTAAATTCATTTTCCCTTGAAATAGAGTACATACATATTACATAAAATATATACACATACGGTCTGATTTGCCAAATTTTTGGGGTGAAGTGAAATGAACCTGTGTTCATTTCAACAAAATGAAGTGCAAGCAGACTTATTTTACCTCAATATATCTATAGTAAATTAGACCCATTATGTTAAGTGTGATATATATCTCAGTGGTAAAACTTTACACCAGGGGTCTATTAGGCCGGCCACAAGGTTCAGCAGGAACCGGCTGAGATTCGAACCATTAATGGGCAGGATGAATGTACTAAGTTGATCGATCAAGCAAGCAAGCTATAATCACTGTCTTGTGCCGATGGGTGCGGCTCCTCCCCCTGCAGGGAGAAGTCAATTGGTCGGTAGGAAGAATTCCCCTGTAAACACTGTCTGTGTTGATTGGGGAATCTTGCAATTTTTTTTCCTAAAAAGGCGGTTGCAGGAAAGAGATTTGCACCGTCTATGGGCTGCCTTTGTTTTACTTAAACTTGATAAGCTATTTGAGTGAAAGCAAGGTTTGTTGGTCTAGGTAACTTGTAGAATATTACATTACTCATAAGCCTACTCATACTGTACATCAGTATGTGAAAGAATAATTTGTACAATAATTTTTACAAAAATTGGCAGTCAGGCCCCTCATTCAAACTCAAAAAAAAAAAAAAAAAACAATATTAGTATACATGTGACCATTAAAAACTAAATAGATTAAATTTGTGTGCAAAAAACAAAAAAAACAATATAATGCTGCACTGTCAAACAGTGTAACACAGGTGATACTAAAAATATGTGTAATATGTCCCAAAAAAAAATCTCAATTCAAAATTGAAATAATCAATTTAATAAATATAGTTCAACATGATGTTAAATCAATCTTTGAAGCCTATCCACCATAATAAAGACAGGGAGATCCTGGAAGAGTAAATAGTGCTCCTCTTTCCAACAAACAGGTGCTCCACCATGTGTGACAATATAAATGCACTCACCAGAGCCCCAAGGTCTCTAGGACAATACGATAAGATGTAGTGGTCAGATTTTCTTCAACAGCATCCACACACTTCTCCAATGGTGGTATTCTCCCATCAAGCAGTTAACACCAAGAACCATAAATTAACAGATAACCAGATGATCGTGGAATACTGTTTAATAAAATGCGCTTACATTAAAATATGCCCAGACCAGAACCAGCTTGATCAGCCTGCACAGTACACTGGTAATCCAAATCCTGCTACAGGGAACCATTCACCCCGCCTTTACCTACCTAAGCCCGGTGTGCGTTCCACCAAGAACCAGATGTGATGTCACTGGTTATCCACAGCAACAGACAGCAACCCGACCTTTATGCATTTCACCATATACTGTAGGCATCAACAGGATGCACATTGTTTGCAAAGCTTTAAGCAGCTTTGATGAAGTCCTTAAACCAAACTTCAGTTCCTTCCCCCCTGCAGTTTTCTGGGACACGTGACAGGTCCCAGAAGACTGCAGGACCATTCACAATGTGCATGCCCAGTGGTCACCCAGCTGTGAAGCCGCAAGCTGTCATAGCCGGGGGCCCACAGTTAAGATGCCAGCACTGAGCAAAGAAGACAGCAGGTAAAACCAGATGGGGTGAGCACACCGTTGGATCCTGGGACAGGTGAGTGGCTGTTTTTTAAAAGTCAGCAGCTACAGTTTTTATAGCTGCTGACTTAAAATTTTCTCACAGGAGACTGGGCAATCGCTTAAATGGCAGTGCAGGCTGTCACTTTAAAGACATTCTGTCTCTGAGTTAAAAATTATGCAAAATATCACCTTTAAAAAAGAGACTTGATGCTTACCTGTCCTGCCAAAATTCCTCTGGTCTTTTCTCTGTTCCATGGCTGCATAAAGAATGAATACCTGCATCTTCCACTACATCCTATGTTTCCTTTCGCTGAACTCTATGTCTACTACTTTGTCCTGCAATGATGTAGGTGAATACGAAAGGAACCACAGCATGCAACAAGGTGCCAGGCATCCAACACAAACAGAAATGTGAAGAGACCATTGCTCTACAGGAGAGTAAAGTGAGAAACAACTGGTAGGACAACATAGTATAGAGACACTTCTTTTGCAGGTACTGCCTTGTTATGTATTTTTAATTCAGTGACATGGTTGCTTAAAATAAACTTCTAGAAGACTTTAGCAGGCTGCCAGCAAGCTTGAGGTAGTGTTTAAGCTTATGAAAGCCCACTAGCTATTTGTTTAAAGTGACAGTCAGCACTCCTATTAAGATCTGTAATAAAGATCTGTAATAAACTCACCACAACACACCACCTCCACAAACTGAAGTTGAACGATGCTTTAAAGGCATTTACAAAGTGCCTTGGAACTGTGTGAACCTTTGCAATTGCTTTGTAAAAGCATGCTGTACACTTTGTCCCTAAAGAATCTGAAGCCTGTATGTAAAAGGCCATATAGTGAGTCAGGTGTCTTGCAAACATTTTTAGAATTTGAACACAGCTTATCATAGCATCAAAGGATGAATATATCTAATACTAAAATGTTCAGCCCACATTCATTTAACCTGACAAACTAGGGGACACTCCCTGGTAGCGTTCACCCACATGATTTCTTAATTTGATCTTACACACAAACTCTAGACGGCCTGACTCTACACCAGACACAGCCTAGAGAGTAGGAAAATTGGATGTGCTTCCTCTGCCTGACCCCTGGCACACTGGCACAATCTCCTTGTTAAAGCGGTACTAACTTCAGTATTTAACTATTTCCCAAAAGAGTTACATTCAGGGCATACCATGAATGATAACTGTCATGGTTGCTTGTAATCTGAACTGTCAAGCCATCAAATGGATAGTGTCATAATTGATGACATTTGCAGCACCATGGCAACTGCAGATCAAACAGGCGAAGATGGTAGCTTGTATGTCTGTAAAGGATAAGAGGGTTTGGTTCCGTTTTAATTAGGCATAGAATCCATATGTAGCACAGATAGACCTAAAACAGACCAGTCTGTTGTTAATGTGGTTGTGCAAGTTTCCTGTACCAGTTGTTTGGTGCAGAAAGCTTTGTTATTTTCCCAGGCTGGGAGTGCCACAATAACTAAGCAGATATACCTGTTTCAGGTCTCTGCATCACTGAGGAGTTTAGAACACTATCACAGATCCTTGCCAGATCGGACATGTACAGGAAGTGAACTGTCTAAAGACAGCTCACACGCCTTTCTACTCATGCAGTGACAACACTGCACAAGCAGAGCCTGCAGAGTTAACATTTCTCTCTCTTCCCTTGCACACACAGCTGAGCATGGGGGCACTAGAGGTACCAGAGCATGCAGCTCCAGCTGAATTGGTCTGTGCTGTGTATGTCATGGACACAGCATAGAACATAATGCAGATCGCTCCTAATTACCAAAAGGGGCCTACCTCCCAATTATTAATTGGAAGCAGGCTTTTTCTGTTTTCATAGGGTGTAGGCATAAAGCCTGCACCATTCTATGTTAATTCACACAATTGTTTGGATAAGCAGAACTGAAAATCTTCAATTATGCTTATGATTGGGTGTCTTGAATTCTTGTCAGTTTTAGGACTTTATTTTACTCTTTCTGCATCAGAGCCCTGAAGGTTCTCGTTACGCCACTGGTGTACAACTACTTTAACAAAGGGGTGTAAGGCTTATGCCAAATCCTGGATATGATCATGAAGGCAGAGGTAAAATGTTTGAGCAGACTTTTTTGTTTTGTTTGCAGGAACCAGGTATCAGAGACAGAAGGGTGATACAGTAGAAGAGATATTAGGAATACTATCTTCCACAAGCTTATAGTATAGTTAGAGGATTTTAATCTTTAGTACTTTCTAAAGCATTCTTCTGCCATCTGAGTCTGCAGTAAAGTCACAGCATGAAAAATCAGTGACACGGGTGCTTCTACTCTATAGCCTGGATTCTTAGATGATGTCAACAGGCCTCACAAGATAGATACATTGTTTAGATAGGTAGACGTGTTTGAATGGCTGTAAATTGTAGGATGTGTGGTAAATCTTTACAGTATTTATACTCTTTCTGGAAATAGGTAGAGGCCTTAATTACCAGATTACCTTTTACCTTTTCAACCCACATAAAATATAATTTCTGCATCAGTACCTGTAAAGGTAATAGAAAATAATATTAAAGTCTGTGTGTAACTAAAGCCTCTGGGGAGAGGAAAAATACTCCCTTGCAGTGGGGCTGCCCCCACACTGAAAGGGTAAATGCTTTTTTATGTCTAGGGGCACAAAACGTGGTTTTACCTACCAGACCCTCTGTTCTCCTGACAGCCAGTATTCTCCTCTGCTATCATATAGTCCAACAGTGGACTGTCCCTCTGCATCTATATGTCCAGTGCAGGGTTACAGACTCTGCAGTGAACTTGATGATGTACAAGGACATGCAACCACTGGAGCATAGTAAAGTACATAAAACTGGTGAAATCCTTTATAGTGCTCAATGTGACTGATGCCAATTATGCCATCTTGAGGTGGATTGCTGTGTTACAGTATTTAGCAAATATGCCATAAAACATTCTATTACTTCTAATCATCAGGATAAATATGATAATCTGAAAAAGTTGTGCTAATTTCTCCTTTTATGGGATACTTTGTTTTCTTATGTGTTATTTACATTTTGACAGTTATTCAGAGGGACTAAATGTGTTTTTTCATTTTAAATACTCTGCGGATAGCTTCAGATGTCTACTTGGTTTGTTAACATTAAATCAACAATTTGAGCTCCTTACAGGCTGGAGTAATAGGCTTTGGCAGCAACGTTGCAGTGTGCAGTACAACCACTCACTGTGAAAGCGAGCAAGCTTGACTAATTCCCAGCGGTGATAACTTCATAACTTTATCTTCTGCTTTCAAGTTTAAAGGTAATGGCTTCATGCTGTTACCTTTGGTTGTGTGATACTATGAAGAGGGATCAAATATTACTTATGTATGCATAAATAAACAGATCCGATTAAAAGTGTTCTTTCAGCAAGACTTTCATCAGAAGAAGCCCGTCTTTTTGAGGATGTGGAAACTTAGAATATATTACCTAGAAATAGGAATACAGAATAGCTCTTTTGTACAGTTAATTAATACATTTATACAATATTTACATTTTGAAGCATTTGTTAGACTGGTTGGCTTTAAGTAACACTCAAAACATCTAACAAATATTCAGTTCAATTGTACATTTATTTATTGCATAATGGCTGTACAATAGATGCCACAAGATATAGGGAAGGATCACCTAAGAGACCTAATCAATGGAATATCTCGATTACACCTTTTGAAATGAAAGTTATTAAAAGTTTCTATAACTTACTAATTATAAACAATGTGTACAAGTTCTGTCATTTAAAATTCAGTTTTACTTGTAACTGTTTTTGACAGGAATGTCAGTTTTATGTCAGAAATTAATAGAGAATACAAATAGAAAATTAATATAAAACACTTCAGGTAAATACAAAAATCCACCCTTGCATTAGCTCTGGCTGGCTCTAGCAGTCTTCTCCTCCACCCACAGCTCCAGTCTGTGATGGAGCCTCAGCATCATCACATACCATACAGGGACATTAATCCTGTATGATATGCTGAGGCTGTTGGTGTGCAACCGGTTGCAGCTTCCAGAGCAGCTAGGAGGGACTAGCTGCAGCACTGTAGGGAGCCTGCTGGAGTAAAATAAATATTCACTCCCTAAAGTCACGTACACACTACAAAAACTTATAAAAGTAAAATGGCGCAAAACTGAAAACCAAAAAAAAGTATCCAATGGTGAACAAACAAAAAAGTACTGAATGAGCATACAATTATATGCACAAAGAGGCAACAAGTCCACTCTTTGTGAAGAAGTCAATGATTGATGCACATTGATGGTAATATAAATGGGATATGGTGTGGGAGGGATGAAGAGAGGAAAGGGTTAAGTCCGCGCTCACGGCAGCCATCCAGGGGGAACAGAACTCATGTTCCCAAACACTGAAAAACACAAGAACAGGAAGCGCCTCTGGGTGCAAACTGTATAAAAAGTTTAATCATAAAAAAAGGTTTGAAAAACACTGGAATACGCAATTCGCGTATTCCAGTGAAATCATCTCTCCTCGTCTGGATTACAGTCTGCTCCTCAAGCCTCGCTCTGATGTCCATCCACTGCTGCCGGCTGTATACCATCTAGTGGCTACAGAGACGACTGCAGAGACAGCACATCCATCGGCTCCATTGAGACAGATATCACTGATGACCCTGGTTGTTTGGGACCTTATCATGCACGAACTTACCACTTAAATGTGAGTGTTTTTACAAACCTTTCTATTTGATTAAACTTTTTATACAGTCTGCACCCAGAGGCGCTTCCTGTTCTTGTGTTTTACACTACAAAAACTGACAGCTCAGGTTGGAGCCCCCCCGGCAGAACAATCCGGGTCAGTGCTTTTAGCCACCAGGAGTCGGTCGAACCGACTGGCTGCCCAACATTCAGCCCTTGCGTACTAGACTTAATCTTCTGCCTTTAGACTAAACAAGCCTTGAAGCTTTTCAGTGTAAGAGGGGGGGGCACTGCACGGGTGTATTTCTTTATTTTCCTGTTTGGCTTTAAAAAGTTTTATGTTATCTGATTCACACTCAGCAAGTTGGTCTCTGAGTAAATCACCTCTCTCCATAGAGTTTTGTGTCTTTCTACTGCCTAACCCCTGTCTCCACATAGATATCTTATAAAAATAAAATACCAATATGCTGGTGTTTTGTCACTTCATAGGTTTTCTTCTTTAGGGCAATACTCCAAGAGGAAATTATTATATTCATTATTCAATCAAATTCACCCCCATACTATGCAGTACTGTGCAGAGCATATAGAAGCATTAAACTGATAAAATGATATTAATCTCTCAATTTTTCTTTTTAAAGAGGAAGTCAATACTTACTATATAAGATACCTCTTGTTTTTTTAAATTGTCCCCTCCCATCTCCTCTAACTGGTCCCCTGCACACACAATCTTGTCTGTGTCTTTTGTTGAGCATCCGTCCCTGCTCCCGCTTCCTTCCTTCTCCCGACAATTTGATTGATGGCAGCAGGAACCAATTACCGATTGCTCTGCTGCCCCCAGTTCCGAAACTGTACTCAGAGCATGGACCAGAGGTAACTGTTTGGGGATGGGGGCACACAGAAAGGTACTCTAGTGGTTTTTACCCTAATGCAGTGAATACATAAAGGTAAAACAAGTCTAGCATTTAACAAGACTTTACCATTGGTTCCAGCATCTGAAGGACCTTACACTGTAATATCCCTATCCTGTTAAGATATTTATGTCTGTCCATGACACAAACCTAAAGCAACCCTGTTGCTAGCCCAACAGAACTCAATGAGTGCTACCTTGTAAAAGGAACATTTTATATTTACCTTTTTGGCAGGCAACAAGGGAAATATTTCCTGTCTTTCAGATCCTTAGACACCACTCCTATCTGACACTTACGGGTTTGTCAGATGGTGTGCCCCCACTGGATAATGTGGTTCTTCCTGCCAACACCTACTTTACTAGAGGGCATGGTAGTGGCATAAGGGTTGTAAGTAGGAAGCACAACACCCAGCAGGGTTTTTTAAACAGCATGAAAATTTCCATCACCACCCACAGAACAGGTACATTTTTACAGGGTGACATTTACTGGGTCCTGTTAGGATAGCAACTTCTCGGAAACCACCTTTACTGGGTAACAAAGTACATTTTAAAATAATTTTTTAGTCCCTGCAGCTACTGTATGCTGTTGGGGTCTTTAAATATTTTTTGTGATGATGACCATGTTGTGCAGGACTTTTCCTGCCAACTAGCCAGGTCATCTAAAAAAAACAACTGTAACCCAGCATTTTGAACCCTTTTGTCAATAAAAACACATGTGTCTGGGATCTTGAAAGTATCCACTGCTTCAAAAATTGGACTGTCAGCTTCTACATTTAACAGCTATCCAGCCATCTCCATAATAAAAGCTGATTTCTAGGAAAGACTAAATACTTGAAATACTTTTATGTGAAGAGTTTCTTTTATTCAGCCAGGATTGTCATCCAACTACGCTTGATGACCAGCATATCCAGGCTGGTAACCTCAATTTCCTCAGTTAGGCCTAGTCTCTGCCCCCCCCTCCCAACTTGCTGATGGGACAATGAAGGCACATCACCCAACACTGATAAGGCTGTTGCTGTGCTCTGCTCAGTCTGCAGATATGCTCTGCTTTGGATATAGTAGGTTACTAGCTGGAAATAGAGCTTTTTTCAAGGCGGAGGGTTGCAACAATATATATATATATATATATATATATATATATATACTTTTTTCTACGGATGAAAAACTATACATCAGAGTGTGGCAACAAGTAACATTTTTTTATCCCTTTATCAAGAAAACCTTCCCTGTAAAAACCTGCAGAAGCTAGTGAAAGAAAGCTTGGCAGGGCTCTATTCTTTGATTCCTAATTAACACCTTCAGTGTAGGAAGAAGACTAACAGAAATACCATAAAATGTTGCAGCTGCATTGTTATTCCGCTTGGTTGGTTTGTTAAAAGTCAGCAGTAGAAAAGAACTCTCAATAGATGTTTTGTGTTGTGCCCAAGGAGGTGGAAAAAGGCAACCATTCTATTTCCAAATAGGCAGCTGGCAGGATTGTGTTAAGTACAGCTAAATGTAAGATTTACTATTAATTTCTAGTAATTGATTATAAATAAAGAGTGGGTAACCTAGCTCACTTCCTCACAGTCACTGCACACATTCTTTGGCTAAGTGATTACTGGGGAGGGCAAAAAAAATTGTGGTTGTTTTTATGGCATGAAATTCTGATGGCATAAGGAAAAATGTTCTCCTATAAAATTGTAATGATCCCATGAGTCTCACATAGTAAAAAAAATCATTACAAATGCATAGCTTAGAAAAGTACGGCTAAATATTTATTCTTTCCAGTCTCGTGCCTGAACACCTCACACAAAAAATTTTAGATGAAAAAAAAATCGAATGACTCTGACTCTGCTTCTTACATTTGTAGGGAGTTTCTATGATAAGTTACAAACTCTTTCAGCTAGTGTGCTTGGGTGAGAGAAGAAAGGGAGCTTTTAACTCTGAGCAGATAAATCTTACTCACATTCAAAAAATGCAATTAGAGAAATATGTAAATCTAGATGGCTCATGAAATGCTGGCTAAGGGGTTACCAGTTCTTTGCTCATACAATGACTGAACTATAGAACCTTAGTGTCTGTGTAAGCACCATTGTCTCAAAGGCAGGGCTTTCTGGAAGCAGAGTCCACTTTGGCCGTGGGAAATACCTATATATTTGACACAAGGCCTGTTACTAAAAGAAAAGCCAGCAGAGCCAAAAAAAAGTATGGAGATTTTACTGTTGCATTCTAATCAGCCATGATCTGTGTCATTTGCTTTGATCAGGAGGATAAACTAATTTTTCCATGTACAAGATCAAAGTAATTAGCAATCCAATGCTTTATGCAGCTTGAAGCAAGTGTAGAAAAAGAGAAGAGAGATTGAACTGACAGGAGCAATGTAAGTGATTTCTGGTGCATCTGGGACCGTATTTTATCATGTTTAAAATGACGCCAAAATTATAATTTTGGTACTAAACATACCAAAGTTACTTATATATGAAATCAAGAACTTTTTTTCAATGTTGCACTTTTTTTGAGGTGACACAACATAATGAATAAAAATAAAATAAAAAGTTTAAATATTATTGGTTAAAAAAATATCAGAATGTCCTTCTTTTTCCTTGTTTTTGTAATATTTAAAATGTCATTAAATAAGTTTAAAAATATAAATAGACAAAAACAAAAGCAGCAAAGTAATAGTTAAGGGGAAAAGTGTTAAATAGGGCTGATTTGGGTAAACTAAGGGTTTTAAAAGGGGTTAAAATAAGAACAAATGTTATTTATTTATTTATTTTAACTTGACAGGTTGATTTAACTGACATCAAATGCAGATCAAAGCCCTTATCCCTTTCATTTGCAGATAAAAAAAAGTATTACTTTGTACAGTATCTTTCTGTCTTCTGGCAACAGTGTTTTCAAACATTGTGTCAGATAGTCCTTTCTGACAGCAGAGGTCTCCACAACTGTAGTATTTACAGAGCAACCCCGACTGTTAAAATTAATTGCCGGCAAGTGCAAGGAGGAGTGGCAGCAGAAGGACAAGGTGAACAACACACGTCCAGTGTACTTTGATTTCATTTTTTTGGGCCAGTAGAATGCCCAGTGTCCACAACTGGTTAAATTGTTAGTAATATTAAAGTGTATCTAAAGCCAAAACTTTTTTAGGCATTTGTAGGTTGACTAGCAGCAGCGTTGTCAGTCTACCATGTGAGCTCCTTTAGTTTAATGTTGGTCTGCCTATCAGGTCTACCAGGTCGGCATCCTAACATCCAACTAAAGGACTGCACTCGGGCAGGCTGACAATGCTGCTGCTAACTGCAAGGTAGTCATTTAGCCAGCCAAGTGGAAGTGCTGAATACAGTGTGGTCTGTATGTGTTTAAACATATTTTTTGTTTGTTTTTTATTTTTTACATGTAAGAATAATAAATAAAGAACATTGTGTACAAACTCACTATACATTCGATGTAAAATAGATATATACTGTAATAAATCCCCTCTATTTTGAACTTCCTTCCCAGGTATACAAACAGAATGTAGATTTGCTGAAAGCTCAACTTAACTTTCAGTTTAAATTAGCTAAACATATTCTAGGTGCAACAAAACAAAATATATAAAAGGTTTTACAGTTTGTTTCATTTAGAAAACAGTCACAGCCTGAGTAGAAATGCTTGCCCCTTGCCAGCTTGCTATAGAGTGGGAAACTTAGTACCCTTATTGACACAGCTCAGACAAAAATGCCGGGTGTGGAACAGGCTCCCACTCTCAGTGGCCGGTAGGAGCAACTTGATAAAAATGGTATGGATGCCGCAAATTTTATACATTCTTCATAACTCCCCAGTATGGATCCCAAGACAGTGGTTTAAGAAAATAGATAGTGTGTTTAGGGAATTGATCTGGAAGAACGGAGCAGCAAGGATTTGCCTCCGCGCCTTACAACAACCAAAAGAGAAGGGGGAATTGGCCCTCCCGAACCCTAAATACTATTTTCTAGCTGCCCAGGCGCAGCATATGAGAGGTAGTAACTAAATGGCAGGAAGAGAAACAAAGGGGTTAATCCTGAATGATACATGCCATGATACAGAAGTAGAGGCAGCGGAGGCGGACTCTTTTTGTTCTAAATGTCCCACAGCTCAATTAATGGTAAAATGCTGGAAAGAAGTTAAGAAGATCATGGGATATAAGGGATTTTCTGAGTTTTCTCCCATATGGGATAACAGCAACCTGCAAGAACTCAAAGTTATGGGGAAGGTTGAGGAGTGGGATAGATTGGGTATACATCTATTGGCACAACTTTATAAGGCAGGAAGAATAAAATCATTTCAAGAAATAAGGGAGGATTACGCTGTCCCAAATAGATCCTTTTACAGATATCTGCAAATCAGACATGCGCTGAATGCGCAGTTTGGACAGAGCCCACCAAAATGGAACGATATGCCCCTTCTTCGTAAATTAGTAGATGCAGAGATCTCCAGAGGGGCAATCTCAGACATATACGAGTCTCTAGCAAGGGCCGATCAGGGGGAGGCAGTGGTCAGTAAAAATAAGGTTAAATGGGAGAGAGATGTGGGCCCATTTTCGCAGGAACAATGGGAGCAAATATTAGCTACAGGACCCAGAGTGTCATTGTCATCCTCTCAAATAATGTCCCACCTTTACCTGATATATAGAGTATATTATACACCCCAAAGGATGTTTCAGTTCAGTAGGAGCCCGGACTCGAGATGTCAGAGATGTGGGGACAATAGGGGAGATCTAATACACATGGTCTGGAGATGCCCCAAGTTATATCAATGCTGGTAGTAAATAGTTGAAAGGATAAATACGGTGTTTGAGACATCTTTGCAACCAGAAGCCAGGCTATGTGTATTGGGTCTTCTGGAAGAAAGGGAACAGCTAGAAGATGAACGAATAGCAATAACAAGATGTCTGTTCCAAGGAAGGAAAATTATTGCGCAGAAGTGGCAAGCGGAAAGCCCCCCCACAGTGAGAGAATGGAGGAAGGCGATAGATGATACAGCTGCAAAAGAAGAATTTATATATATGAAGAGAGGAAATAAACACAAATTTAATAATATGTGGAAAAAGTGGATAGAAGTGGAAACACGTTTAAGGGTGGGCGACGGATAAGTAAGCAAGGAGGATGTATGGATGTAATTGCGAAGAAGGGATAATGTTTTTTTTTATATGGGATAAATCTATATGTGTATATTATGGTGCACTGAAAATATTGACTTATGTATGTTTTAATATGTGGAAAAAGAAAATAAAGAATATTTGATTAAAAAAATAGAGTGGCACTTTTGTTCTCTGGATCGAAGCAGTGGTACCTTTACTGAGGTAAGACAAACCCCTTGCTGAGTCAGAGCTAGGGCTCTCCAATTGGCAGGGAGCAGAAGCTTTGCAGATTGAAGAGCTGTAGGTTTGACTCATCAGGAGGAATGTTGGACTCCTAAAGAGAGACCACCACTTCAACAGAGAACAAGGGTCTTTCTCTTCTGCATGGTCACAGTAAACAAACTTTTCTAATTACTCTGTTGCTTTTTTCTAATGAAAACAAACTGTGACATTTCGTGCACCTTTTTGATGCACCTGAAATGTATTTAATTGATTTAAACTTGAAGTTTAATTTGGAACAAATGCCAAGTCATTGGTAATATCATCAGGCCGTAATATAAACGGGTCTTGAACGTGCCTAGTGGACTGATGTTCAGACAAAGTCAAACCATCCGTGTCACTGCTTTAAAGTATAACTAAAGGCAGAGTAGAGTGGGATTAGAACCCCTGTCAGTTTTTATTGATGTTGGTGTCCCTGTTTACCATCTCTATTTGTCCTGTTTACCATTATCCTTGGAAGTAAAAGAAAATCCCACATTTTGGGTTGTCCACAGAAAAGTGTTAGAGAGTAAATCTTCCGATGGGGACACTAGTTCTGGTAACCTGGGAGGCCCCAAGAAATTCCCTTAATTTGCAGGGATTTCCTCTCACTTCCTGTTTTAGCTATGGGACAGGAAGTGGAGATAAATCATCCCAATGGGAAACAAATAGAAAAAATAAACCTTACAGGTGTTAAAACCTTCCCTTACTCTATCCAAAATAATAAAAAAAAAAAGGTTTACCAAGGTTTCCACATTTAGGTTCCTTTTGCACCTAGTTGTTCCAATTAATGTATGAGCATTAATACACATTATGTCACCTGGTAATGTGCCTTTGCATCAAGGCAGCACATTAATTTGCATGGCTTCTCAGTGTACCACCACTGACCTAAAATTGGTGCGTTGAAAGTGCATTGCTGTAGTACGTTGGGGTAGAATTCAAAATGGTACCAATCCACAGTACATGCATTGCTCTAAGATCAAGGGTGGCTGCTTCTGCTTCCTTTATTAGTGTGCTAAGGCTGCACAGACCATTTGAGCAAACCCTCTGCACTCTGAGGGTTAACTGCTCATTAAGTCTTGAGAGCATTTCTTACCCTACTCCCCACTCCAGTAGACTCCCTCAATGTGTGCGACCAGTTGCACACTGCCTCCTCTCTAAGGTGCTTTGGTCATGTACAGTGCAGGGTAATAGCCCTGTATGGTGTGTGATGTCGACAAAACAGCCCACAGATTGGAGCTTTAGGGAGAAGAGGAGCGTACCGAAGTTGACTAGAGCTGGGGTCAAGGTAGGTAATACTGTCTGTTCATCTCCCCCCTAGGCTTATCAGGAATGTAATTCTTGCAGTTGGGGGGGGGGGATTCCTAGGGTACATTTTGCCTAATCCCAGAGTTCAGCTTTAATGCAAAGCTCATCAATGTCTCCTTGTTTTTTAAAAGGGGGCTTGCTGCATTAAGGTAGAACTATATCTTCCCACTAGATGAAGTAACTTTTTACTTTTTTTTTAAATTTTTTTCTTTATTTTCTTATTTAATCCACTAAGCCAAAACTTTTGATTTTCTTTGTTTTTGTTTTTTTATGAATCACAGATGGCAAGGAGTTTAAACATTTTAGATATACCGGTACCTTAAATGCAGTCTTATATGGCACTGAACCTTCTGATACATCCCAACCATTTTCATTCCAGCTGGGTTTTGCAGTGTACTTATAATCTTGGTGGGCCCATTCACTAATAGATAAACTGTTCCAATGTGCTTTTTCATTTTGTGATTTTAATAGTAATTGTGGCCAGATTAATAGATTCTTGAGAAAAATTGTATTTCCATCTTATCTAAGTTATTCTAAAACAACGACTCCCAGCCTTTTGCACAATTTAACATTTGTTATGATTAAACATAAATAATAAATGTTACTGGGCCATAAGGTCTTTGCCTACTTCAGGTGAAAAAAGTTGTGAATGGTTCTGTAATTTGTAGTGATGGCTCCTAATGTAAAGAAAGAAAAGTATTTTGGTTGATTGTTCACATTTCTCATAAAGTCTATATCAATATGGATTGTCTCATGTCTGTATTTATGCAATTATTTAATTAAAAAAATGAAACCATAAAGAAAAGTATTACATATTATTCCATTTCTACAAGTATTTTGGGGATTAGTATTGCTTCTTCCAACTGGTCCTGCAAATTTGTATTCATATTATTATGATCCACCTATATTTATCTTCTTTTATTGTTTTGATATTGGAATTATTTTGGTAAAAATAGTCAGGTTTATAAGTTTGTATGAATGAGGGATGGGGTTACAGTGTATGTCTAGTTAGTTGTATAAAAAATCCTCATCTTTCCTATTACTTTGTAGTAGCTTCTCTATGGACTAACATTTGTATGTTTGTTTTTTCTTAGTATTGTAATAAGAAGAAATAAATTATAAATGCTTGTTTATTGATCTAAACCCTATTTTCCACTTATTATGGACTTTCCTCTCCATGTACCAAACGTTACCTTTCTTCAGTTAAAAACGGTTAGAAAGAAAAAACACAGTACTTTATTGAAGACAAAAATAGAGAAAACTCCACAATTATCCAGTTTTATTGCTGTTCTGAAAATCCACATCTTAAGTGCAAATAAATTTTTATTTTGAAGGATGGAAAATCCAGATGTTGGAGGAGGGGTGACAAATGTGACTTGATTGGGTGAATGGTGGACAAATGGGGCAATAAATGTATTTTAAAAACGACAAATTTCTGTTTAAAAATATGCCTTATGCCGCGTACACACGACCGTTTTTAATGTCATTGAAAAAACAACGTTTTTCTCGACGTGATTCTTCTCAAGCCTGCCTTGCCTACACACGATCGTGAAAAAAAATGCTCGAACAAAGCGCGGTGACGTATGAAACATACGACGGCACTATAAAGGGGAAGTTCCATTCGGATGGCGCCACCCTTTGGGCTGCTTTTGCTGATCCTCGTGTTAGTAAAGTTTGGTGAGAGACGATTCGCGCTTTTCAGCCTCCTGCTCTTCAGTCCGTTATAGCCTGACGAATGTGCTATCTCCATTATGAACGCTAGTTTTACCAGAACGAGCGCTCCTGTCTCATAACTTGCTTCTGAGCATGCACGTTTTTTTCACGTCATTAAAGCCTACACACGGCCGTTTTTCACGACGTGAAAAACGACGAGAAAAAATAGAGCACGTTCCAAATTTTTAATGCCCGTTTTTCACGTTGCAAAAAATGCTCTGGAGCCTACACACGATCGTTTTTAATGACCAAATAAAAAAAATTGCATTTTCTTGTCATTAAAAACGGTCGTGTGTACGCGGCATTAGTCCAAAGCTGAGCTGCTTGTGTCCCACTCATACTTGATGAAATAGGATAAATATTCTGAGTGAGTATATAAGACAAACTGAAATAAGGCATGGTAAATGTTGATGAGTTATTATACCACAAGAACTAGTTGTTTTGTGTGTCACACCAATGCAAGAAATACTAAAAAAAAAACATAGTAAAACCAATGTGCATATAAAATAAATGTTAGATGTGGTGTTATTAGTGGAGTACAGTAGTTGCATTATGAGCAATGTACATAGAACTATTTAAGGTTTTGATGTTCACCTTATTTAGTTACATGAAAAGCAGCAATACTATAAACAGTGCATTTGTAATGTAACATTTACAGATTTATGAATGCACTTAAAAATTTAAATCTCCTACTCACTTTGAAGGCTCTTTAATACATAGAATGCTAGCCTAAGCAAACCTATCATTTTTAATGGCTGAGCTGTTTCTCTTTGAGTATAAAACATTAACAATTACAGGCTCATTATAAGTGTTGACAAAAGAACATGACCAAAAACTGGCATTGCCCTTAGTACCCTGATCAGAAAAGTTTTTTTTAGTTTTGTGTTTCATTTAAGGAAAGGGGGAAGTTGATTGGTTGGCTTTGACAGCAACACAACAACAGATGAGTTTTGAAAAATAAAGAAAACTCAAGCTCTCTTACAAACTAAGCAGACAACAGTGACATTTAGTGAAACTAGTTGCAAGCTCTTACATCTGTATCTGCTCTTAAACCTGTTTAGTGTGGAGGATCCTTTAAGGCTTTGTTCAAAAATACACTGCCAGGTCATGCCATTACACAAATAGTCATTGTCCTTCACCATTAGCTGACATTGAGATGTCCATCAACTTTTAAATCCCCACTGGGCCAAGTGTGGCTGAATCTTCATTTGGCTGTTAGTGACACATACAATGAACCATGCTAAATTAGTATTTATTTAAAAAAGAAAAAAATTGTATTTATCTCCATTTTTATCAGTTGCTATTATGTTTCAAATAGTAAAGATATTGTGCCTTGCATACGCTACTGCATATAAGGCTAACCATTGCTGTACCAGGTTTTCACTGGCATTAGCAACATTGCCACCGATCTTTTGGTATAGACATCATGGCATGGTTAGACTTATTGGGGTTGATTTACTAAAACTGAAGAGTGCAAAATCTGGTGCAGTTGTGCATGGTAGCCAATCAGCTTCTAACTTCAGCTTGTTCAATTAAGCTTTGATGAAGAAAAAAAAACTGGAAGCTGATTGGTTTCTATGCAGAGCTGCACCACATTTTGCACTCTCCAGTTTTAGAAAATCAACCCCACAGGGACAATCTAGCCATGTGAATCACATGTCATTCAGCACAACTTAGGACATTAAAGTGGAAGTCCATGCAAAAACTAAAATCCTTGCATCTATAGACACCACGGATCTAACACTAACCTCTCTACCCCTGTAAAGAAAAAATTAGTATACATACCTTTTTGGAAGCTGATCTGACCTGCTCCGACTGGAACCCACGCTGCGGCTTCTCTGTGTAGGTGGGTGCAGAGGAGACGAACGACAACGGAAGCCCCATAGTAACTATATGAGTGACGTCACTTCCCATTCATTTCACAGCCGTTGTCAGCCGTTTCCATTGCAGAGCTTCCGCCACTGGAGATCCGGTCAGAGCGGGTCAGATCGGCTTCCAAAAATGTATGTATACTCATTTGTTCTTTACAGGGATAGAGAGGTTAGTGTTAGATCCGTGATGCAGGGATTTTAGTTTTTGCATGGACTTCCACTTTAATGTGAAAATGTTTTAGACATACATTCAGGTTAGACTCCTGAATACTAAACAATTTTGGCCAGTTGATGATTATGGACCAATAATGAGGTGAAGGAGGCAGGAAAGGAAAAGGGGCACCTTAAAGAGTAAGACACAGTTTGTATAAAAGAGTGCGCCAGGATTCAAGATGCCAAGGTGCCCAATAGCAAAACAAAAGTGACCTTTGTTTACCTAGAAAGAGATAGTTGCTATTCCGTGACAGCAGTATATTAGCAACCTTGTTAGAATTTCAGGTATTCCTTAATTATTACAGTGAAAGCATTTGCTAATACAAACTTACATGGGAATCAACTAACTTTCTAGGTTTGAAACCACAGATTTCTACAAACTCCTGAAATGGTATTGTAGCTGTTGGTCTTTTTCAAATATTTTTTATTAAGCGATTTTTTAATTGCTAATTAGTTAATGGGGAGAACAGTGCAAATGATATGGAGAGAAAACGAATATGTATTTTAATATGGTTAAAACCTGAGGCAGGGATTGTAATCATGAGACACAGTCTGTAAGGTGAGTATGTAAACCTTTCAAATACTAAATTAGGGCTACAAGTACAAACTAGGACATGGTGTACATCAGCTCAGAAGAAAGATTACCAGAACGGCATTTATTCTCCTGAAATTGAGATGAGTTAAGGGGAATATGATCATCTTGTATAAATATATTAGGACAGGGCTTGACAAATTTGCTTGGAATCTAGGAGCCAGCTAAAAAAGTTAGGAGCCAGGAACGCGCCCTGTCCCGCCGAGCTTGCGCGCAGAAGCGAACGCATACGTGAGTAGCGCCCGCATATGAAAGCGGTGTTCAAACCACAGTAGTAGTGAGGTATCGCCGCGATCGGTAGAGCGAGAGCAATAATTCTAGCTCTAGACCTCCTCTGTAACTCAAAACATGCAACCTGTAGAATTTTTTAAACATCGCATATGGAGATTTTAAAGGGTAAAAGTTAGTCGCCATTCCACGAGCGCACGCAATTTTGAAGCGTGACATGTTGGGTATCAATTTACTCAGCGTAACATTATCTTTCACAATATAAAAAAAAATTGGGCTAACTTTACTGTTGTCTTATTTTTTTATTTAAAAAAAAGTGTATTTTTCCCAAAAAAGTGCGCTTATAAGACCGCTGCGCAAATACGGTGTGACAGAAAGTATTGCAACGACCGCCATTTTATTCTCTAGGGTGTTAGAATAAAAAATATATATAATGTTTGGGGGTTCTAATTAGTGGGAAGGAGATGGCAGGGAAAACACAGGGAAACTCCATTAGCATTGCTGGTTGTCATACCAACGGCCACCACAAGATGGCGCTAGATCACAGAAGGAAGCATAGGCCTGCAGAAGGCCGCAAAGCCGGGGCCTCAATTACCGGCCGCCGCGGCCCGACGCGATCCCGCGGCGCGGAGGGTGGGGGCACGGAGACACAGGATACCCCAGCTGTGCTGCCCCAGGCGCCAGGTCGCTAATTCTAGTCGCAATGGCGACCTGGCACCCGGGGTTTGTCGAGCCCTGTATTAGGATCCACATAGAAAACATGGTACAAAGTTGCTTGTTTTAAGGTAAGGTTTTATAGGGGTTTTTTACTTCCTCTGAATTAACTATAGTTTATGGCTGGATTCATTCGGCTCCTCTGTGGTATTGTGTTAAAATGCACATTGGTGCACACAATAACTCACTACTGGACTTTGTGGTTTACTGCGCTAAAGAAAAGAGTGCATGCACCTTTTTCTTTTTTCATTATACAACCCCCTTAAATGAAAGAGTTAATGGAAAAATGTTACTGCAGTACAGCAGTATCAATTCACCTCTAGAGTTTTAGGAATATCCTTTCCTTCCTCTAGATCAATTGTTGGTTCGGAGGATGCAGGTTTTTTTTTTTTTAAATTCTTGTCTCTTGGTAGAAGTCAATGGGCATGTCTTTCTTTCAACATAACAATGTAACTACTGTATGTAAGTTTAAATGCATACAGGCTCACTATTTCAATATAAGAAATAAAATAATAAATCTAGGTAGGGATACCATACCTTAAGGCAGCCCATAGAAGAGTAATTTATTTTTGTTTAACAAGTGGGTTGATCGAGCACTCAATATGGATGGGGGAATCCTCATACTGAGCTATTTTATTCTGACAACGAGGAGATTTCCCTGCCATCAGAATACACTTGTCAGCACTGTCGGCTATAGCTGGTGGTGCTGATCGAGCGGTGAAAATCAGACAGGGTTGTTTCGACTTCTGTACAGCCTCCCTGTCCATACATGGATTAAAATTTGCCCGGTCCCCAGCTTAATGTATACCCTGTTCCAAATTATTATGCCAATGATATTTTTCTAATTTACCTAAATAATTGATGTAAACAACAGTCAGCATAATTCTCATGTTATCAACTATTAAGAGTACAATTCAAATTTTATTGAACAAACCTTCTAATGATAACAGTTTTTTTTTGTTTTTTTTTTAAATAAAAAATTTACAATGCACTGTTCCAAATTATTATGCACAGTAAGTTTCAAAACACTTTCTAGGTTGTAAAGAACTGAAAATTGTCATTTGTTGTGTTTGCAGCATATTTACTGAAATCAAAAGCTATTTCAATCAAACTTTGAACAACATTTTAACTTTTTAAACATTTTAACAGGTCACGTTACATTTTAACATAGGCCCCCTTATTTGATAGCAGCTTCATAAGTCTTGCATCCAGTGAACTTGTGAGTTTTTGGACAGTTTCTGCTTGAATTTGTTTGCAAGATGTCAGAATAGCCTAGTTTGGATGTAAACTGCCTCCCATCCTCATAGATCTTTTGCTTGAGGATGCTCCAAAGATTCTCAATAGGATTGAGGGCAGGGGAGGATGGAGGCCACACCATGACTTTCTCTCCTTTTATCCCCATAGCAGCTATTGATGCAGAGGTATTCTTTGCAGCATGAGATGGTACATTGTCATGCATGAAGATGATTTTATTACGAAAAGCATAGTTCTTCCTTCTGTACCAGGGAAGGAAGTGGTCAGTCAGGAACTCAACATTCTTTGCAGAGGTCATCTTTACACCGTCAGGGACTCTAAAGGGGCCAACCAGCTCTCTTCCCATGATTCCGGCCCAAAACATGACTCCACCACCCCCTTGCTGACGTCGCAGCCTTGTTGTAACAGGGTGGCCGTCCACCAACCATCCACTACTCCATCCATCTGGACCATCCAGGGTTGCACGGCACTCATCAGTGAACAGGACTATTTGAAAATTTGTCTTTGTGTATTTTTCTGCCCAATGCAGCCGTTTCTGCTTGTGAGCATTGGTTAGTGTTGGCCGAATGGAAGGTTTATGCACAGTTGCAAGACTCTGGAGGACTCTACACCTTGATGTCCGTGGGACTCCAGAGGCACCAGCAACTTCAAATATCTGTTTGCTGCTATGTAATGGTGTTTTAGCAGCTGCTCTCTTGATCCGATGCATGGATCTGGCAGAAATCTTCCTCAATGTGCCTTTATCTGCACGAAACCCGTCTGTGCGCTGAATCAGCCACAAATCTCTTAATATTGCAATGATCACGCTTACGTTTTCGTGAAATATCTAATGTTTTTATACCTCGTCCAAGGCATTGAACTATTTCACTCTTTTTGGCAGCAGAGAGATCCTTTTTCTTCCCCATATTGCTTGAAAATGGTGCTTTGCTTAATAATGTGGAACACCCTCCTTTAGTAGTTTTTCCTTTAATTGGGCTCACCTGGCAATCTAATTATCACAGGTGTCCGATATTGTTTTCAGTGATCAAAAGAGCCCTGAGACACAATGCCATCCATGAGTTAAACTGAAAAACAAAATATTTAATCTTTGTGACACTGAAATAGAATTTGCATAATAATTTGGAACAGGGTGTAGACAGCATCCAGCAACTCAGAGCACACTTTGGCCTTCAGTTTTCTCTTTATGATACATATTTATTTTTAGCATTTTTTAGTGCAGCTGTGGTAGTATCGTGTAGCATAAATGGCATCAGCTACCTGTTCCCATGTAGTTTTCTTTACTAAGCTGCATAGTTTACCAATTTGGAAAAAAACCACAATGCCACATTTCTCATCACATCATCTCATTAAGAATCTGAAAAATCTTTCTCAAACTCCTACATTTCTATCCTGCTGTCATCTCAAATCCTATTTCTCCTTTCCCTCACATATTCCCATGCTTTCTCTATTGCCCACTATCACATGCTAATTCTCATACTCTCTGTTTACCACTACATGCTGCATCTCCTACATTCTGTCAGCTGCTGGCTTTTCCACCTCCTGCCTTCTGCTAATCAGTTTACAATACTCTCTGCCCGCTGTCTGATTTTGCAGAAACTCCTTGTGCTTGCTGCTGAATCCTGCCTTGTGCCCATTACCCAATACCATGCCTCCTTTCCAGTAACCCTAGTGGATTCTGAGCTTTCTGCCATCTTCAAATGCTCAGAGTCCACCTTCTCTTCTCCATTTACAACCCTTGCATGAACTGCTAGATTCAAAGTGCACCATATCAACCAGTGCTGTACCTATCATTAAAATTCAAACCATGGACATGAATCCATTGGGTAAATTTCAGTGTTAACAAACCTGATTATTATTTTGATTAAAATGTGTTTGGACCACTGATGCCACTGTAAATAGACCTGTCACCACCAGTAGGTCAGGGCATGACAAATGCACTGCTGGTCATTTTTGGTGAAGATCTAATGTTGTACAGGCTGTTGTGCAGGCTGTTTTGGTTCTACTTTGATGTAAATAAATTGGTTATACGGATTCACACTATGTGTTGGCTTCTATATATCTTTACATGGATCCATTGATTGAAAGTCTGGTCTATGTGTATTGGGCCTGGCCTCAGGGGACAGCCTAGATGAGTACACCTGCTCCTTGTCCAGCTGATGTAAGATCTCTTCAGTGATCTGACCTAACAGGCACTGGAGTCCACTTTTTCTGGTAAGCATAACCTGATGTCTTTGGGCGTGTGCAGTCTTTGGGCACTGGTGACACGTGGTACTATTTGGAGTCATCATTCTGGTGTCACATTCAGAGGACTTATGAACTTTTGTCATGCTTTTGGAAGCACTTTGCACTTTATTCTTTATATACACTGACAACTTGTTGTTTATTATTGTTTTTTTTATGTAAGCACTATTTATGCACATGATCATTTATTAAGTGCAGCATTTCTTACTTTTTACTTCTACAGGGGGTCCCCGGGTTACGAACCCGTTGGGGACTTTCCTCCTGTTTGTAATTTGGAAATGTTCGTAAGTCGGCCGCGTATGCGTGGCCAATTACGGACATTTCCGACATTCTCAGAGGCTCCTTCTGGCCGCGCAGAACAGCAGATGGACCGCGCAGAACGGCAGAGGGTCCCCGCAGCGCCCGGTTCGTAAGTCGGGCGTTCGTAAGTCGGGGACCCCCTGTAATTAGTCATCATGTATATAAGTCAGATAGGAGTGCTGTCCTATGTATTTTGGTTCCAATAAAATTGGCAGTGCACCAATAAAATAGCATAGGTTGCAACATTTATACTAGTGCTTCAAATAAAGTACCGTACATCTCAATGCATGTTCCTGTGGGATGTAACATGTCAAAAATAGGAAAATCTATATTTGCAACACTGCATAAATATTGCAATTAATTGAAAAAGATTGCATATACTTTATGTACATAGAACAAACACATTAGTGCGTCAAGCAGTAGGTGGTGCAGGACCCACAGTTACAGTATATACTGCTATAAATGATATACTGTATAATGATATATTAATGATGTACAATGATGTATTTGTGCTGCTTTCGGGTTGAATTCAATGGTACTAGTATGATAATAGAACTCCACATTGCACTGCACTGAGTTCTGTAACCGCTTTCATGAATTCCTTACAATTCCAATGTTGATTTTTCTGCCGTTAGCTAACAGTCATAATTGTTTCTGTGGAAAAACACATTTTTGTAACATTGTAACATTCAGCACTCTGTCAGAAGTTTGCTGCATGACTTACTTACCTCAAATGCAACTTCAGATTTTTGTGCCCTATAAAATATCGTCACTGTGACATGATAATTCATTTGTTGCAATTTACAACAATTTTGCACAAAATGTGCTTGTCACAGTTTCTCAATCTGCACTGTCCATAGTGTACAAGGCCCTTTGTATTCATATTCATATCAGAATATCATTTGAAATACATAAAGAAAAACAGTAATTAATTCAAGTTAAAGTAATTCACGCGGAAGCAGTTTAATGTTGTTTCAGCTGCTTGCCTCTGAAAAAACAAAAACAAGAAATAACAAATTACCAATTCACAAAGAAAATGGCCCATCCATGCTTTTGTAGCTGAATGTCTTGTTTGCAGCCAGGCCTTCAGTTGAAATAACAGTCCATGGATGCCAATGGTGAAATGGCTATGTACACAAGACGAATGCTAAAGTGCTCTTGCTGAATGGGCCTATTAATCTGGGTATTATTCTGGCTTTGAAAAACTTTTCAGTGGCCCTATGTACAGATTAATGGGAAACGCCAAAGCTCAAAGTTAAGCTGTTTGCCAAAACAGGTTTAAAGGTCCACTGACGGTTGACGAATGCCGGTTGGCTTTCATTGCCATCAATATCCCATTGAAAAGGATTTGAAGGGATGTCCTCCCACCGTTGAGGAAAGAGAAGACCTTGAAGGATCTTTGTGACTTTCTTTTTCACTGGCTACCATCCTAATGTAGGCATTAGAACACGTGGCTCAGGAAGAAGGAAAGGGGGAAGCTTATTTTGTTGAGGGTTGTTTCTACTACATTTAAATTATTAGTATAACTTTTTTTAGCTCTAGGAAATTGTTATGCAGCTGTGTGAAAACAAAAAACAAAACATACACCTCCAAATCATTTTATGCAAACATTTGTTTTCCTTTTTAAATACTAGGAAATGCAAAAAGTCATGGCCAAAAGGCAGGCAAAATGTCAAATATGCAAATTAATTATACTACTCGCAGCCCTGGCTATTCCACCCGAAATGCACAGCAAGCATTTAATCATCGTTTCTCACCCTAGACTGCACTATTAACTCCTGCACTTCTTAGGTATAACAAAGAGGTTTACAGAATAACTTCACTTATCTGTTTGTACCCGAAATAACTGACTTGGCACTTTTGCACCCTCCAGCTTTTAAAAATGTTGTGCTCTTTTTTCACTTTTCATTCTTTCCCGATAATGTTACCCTGTGTTGCCTTCCAAAGACAGGCGTACACATCCAGATACAGTTTTAAGATGTTATAAATGTCCTTTCATGACTTTTTGTATCTTTGGGCTATCTCCAAAACAGACGAGCACATGTTTTTGTACCACTTATGTACTTTCCCAGTAATATAAAAAATTCTAAAGTAAAAAAAATATATATTTATACTACTCACCAAATCTTGGCTAAAGGAGTACATTTTGCCAGTGACACGCTTTCTATCCTTGGTTATAATGCTTACCCGGCTATATCAGAACAACAGGAACAGGACCTTAGAAGCTTCCACATTTCCTCATCTCTATAACATAGGTGAGAGTGGTTCTATAGTCCTCAGAGTTAACTGGGAGCAATGTAACTCATAAGAATATAGCACAGGCAGAGAGCTTTCAGAACATTTTAGGCAACAGGCATTTTTTGCATGTATAAAACAGATATAACAAAATTCTTTCAATTGGTTATCTAACAGACAAAAAGGAACCAAATAAGTAAAGGTTAATATGGTTAGTATTAGAATTTATACACTGAATAACTAAAATGTCAGTTTTTTGCTGGACTATCACAAAAATATATATATATATATATATATTTTTTTCTCATGGGCATCCTAAATCAATTTTTTCAGTAAATATCTGTAATAAGACTGACTTCAGTTGAACAGGTTTTACTTTTCCTAGTCTTAGTTCCTTTGTGAAGTTCATTAACAACAAAGCAAGTGATGACTGATCAGGTCCAGAAATGGAAATGATAAAGGTACATATTGGGAAGCTGATATTTTGTTGATGAGACATTGCACTGACTTGTATAATCTTTCCCTGAGCTTTCATGCAAGAAAAATGCCTCAAGGGTTTGCATATGTCAAGGATCTAGCAATTTAAAGATAGATGATGTTAGGAAATGGAGTTAGACTGTGTGTGTGCCTGATCTGTTCTATGATGAACATTTTGATCTATTACCCTTTGCTGTTTACGGTACACAAAAAACTTCACTTATCCTCTGTGTAACTGTTGAACTTTACAGGAGAAACACAAAAAGACTTTTGTATGAATGTTTCATGACAACATAGGAGAAATTGCTGTGGACCAGTCAGCTCATGTCCAAGCTATACATACAGTATATATACAGACTACAGCTGACATGCTCTTATTATATCTGCACATGTTATATGACTTCATAATCACATTTGAACATGTTCAAGTACCAGTTTCTCAAGTACTGAGAGGAACACAAATCTGAACTCCAGAAAATGTTTTTTGGGGGCATACAGCAGCAGTCAAAAAATGACACCTAATGAAGAATACCCTATATCCTGATGGCTGCTGGTTACTGTACAATTCCTCCCTTCAGTGAAGCCTGATACTAAAAACAGCGGTGATCTACCAGTGCCGCAGGAAGGAGGGGCAGTAGAGGTGACAGTGAAGCATCCCATCATGTGTTATTCCTTTCCTCTCCTCTCATCCTTTCACAAAACTCCTTTTCTCTTTCGTTCATGGACAGACACAGCTCCTTTATTCTTGACTTTAGGGTTTATATGCAGTCTATCAGGAGAGGACTAGGCAGACATGTTAAACAGTTAAAAACTTGTAACAACAGCAAAGCTGAACAGTACCGCCCAGGGGGCAGTCCCTCTGGCTATAAACCCTCACCCTGCACTCAGCAGCTCAGTTTTTTCTGCCTAGCATAGGAGTAGGACCTGGCTTTTGGTTGGGACCATTGGTCCTAGAAATTTTTTCTACTTTTTTGATCCTGAGATCTACTATCAACTGCCGGCTGGGTGACAGGCTGGAAAATATAGATTCTTGTAGTCTCCCCAGTCCGGCCATCAAGCGTGAGCAGACCTTAAGCTACACGTTGGGTCGGCCACGACATACCCTGTTTGCTCCAGGGGTGGCCGGTGAGCTATATGCTCCAGGGCACACATATGACCGGGCTACTGCTGTCTGAGTCACAGTGGGCCATGGCCGACAGCCACTCCATACTGCTCGGGTGATGGGTCTATCCGGAATGCCTCTAGCAGCCCCCGCAGGACGGGTAAGTAGGGTTCCACCTGTTTCGGCAGGATTGAACAGCTGGGCATTCCTGGGGAGGTCGACTAGGGGGTCTCTCACTCTCCCTTTCCTCTCTCCCTGTCCCTTCCCTCCTCCCCATGCTTCTGTGTGAGCTGGGCCTGCTGTGTACCTGACCGGGGGTCCTCCAGGGGGGGCTTCGGGTCCTGGCTGGGGGCTGCGCTGGGTGTCCAGGGTCCGCTCTCCATGTGGGGTGTTGTCTGGTCTGCCTTGTGGGGGGCCTCCGCTCAGAGGCCCAGCATGTTTGCGGCCTTTTTTCTATCACCTCAGAAACGAACAATGCCCATTTTGGCAGAGCCGGCGCCATTTTCTTGTAGCCGCGCTAGTGTTAATGCTGAAGCAGCCGGAGGCCATTTTCATGTAGCTCGCGCTCTTTTTTCTTGTAGCCCCAGCTTAGTTTTGGCCTCTAGCGCTGGGAATGTCTTTCTGAACGTCGCGAATAGCACAGAAGACCTCATACACAGGAGAACACCTCAGGCACAGGGTGCAGGAGAGAGAGCGGACCGCAACGCGGTGCAGTACCTAGGTCAGGGTGGTGAGTCCTCTGGGGGGCCCCTCGGTCTGTAGCATTTAGGAGGGTGGTCCTTTTGTGTACCTTGCCTTTAGTACCCAAGTGGTTGTCAGGCGAGTGTGGTCAGCATGGTGTCAGAAGCTGGCGCTTCTTCCCCAGACATCCCTGTGATAGCAACCGGTGCCCCTGCACCAGCAGTGCCTATGGACACTTTGTCGGCGGTCCTGGAGTCTTTTGTTGCCAGGGTGGAGGCGGTGTGCAGGAAAAAAGGGGGTAAAAAACGCCCCCTCCCCCACCATCTTCTGGGGATAGCTCTGATTCAGACTCGGGCCTGGCTGTGGCACACAGCCCCTGTTCTGACATGTCAGAGGATGCAGACCAGGGCCATTCGGACAGTGAGGAAGACTCTGTGTCCGGGTCAGCGCAGGAAAAGGCGCTTGTTGGAGCTCTTATCACCGCAGTGTGGGAGAATAAAATTGGAGGATACGGCGGGGGCATCTACTTAGGTGTCGGTCCCTTTTGGGTCCCACAAGCCGGCCCGCACTGCTAAGGTGTTTCCCTACCTAACTTATTTTGATACGTTTTTATATACAAAGAATGGGAGTGACCACAGCGGGCCTTTTTGGTCCCAAAACGCATGGTGGTCCGTTACCCCTTTGAGGAGAGTCTCCTGAAAAAATTGACATCTCCCCAGATTGTGGACCCCCAGGTTAAACAAGGTAACCACGATTCCGGTAGAGGGGACCCCTGCTTTTAAGGACCCTGCAGACAGGAGGGCCGAGGTGGTGGCCCAGTCCATGTTCACAGTAGTGGGGTCAGCATTACGGCCAGTTTTGGCTACAGCCCTGGTGTCACAGACACTTACCGAATGGGCAAAATTGTTGCACCACGAGTTGGTTGAGCAACAGGCTTCCCCGGTCTGTGTGGAATTGGCTGACCAGTTGGTACATGGCCTCAAGTATGTCTGCGATGCGGCCTTAGATACAGCTCCCTTGCTTTCCAGAGCCTCAGTATCTGCTGTGGTGCTACGCCGCCTGATTTGGCTAAAATGCTGGTCTGCGGACCAGAATTCCAAGAAGGCTCTGGCGGATTTGCCTTTCCAGGGACAGAGGCTATTTGGAGCCTCGCTGGATGACATTATTAAAAATGTCACTGGGGGTAAGAGCACACTGCTCCCAGTGTCGCCTTCACCTTTGCGAGTTTTCAGCTCGGTGGACCGCCCTGCTTTCCGACCAGTGGGTTTGTGAAGTGGTTTCATCAGGGTACAAGATAGAATTTCTTTCTTGTCCGCAGATTTTTTCCCTCCAACCTTCATCTTCCTCCGGCTCGTCGGAACGCCCTGTTTGGGGCAGTGCAGGACCTGCTGATGCGCGGTGTAATAGTACCTGTGCCGCTGCCAGAAAGGTTTCAGGGATTCTACTTCAATCTGTTTGTAGTCCCAAAAAAGGACTGGGTCTGTCAAATTCTGGATCTCAAGGCCCTCAACACCTTTGTAAAAGTACGAAGATTCAGGATGGAATCAGTTCGCTCTGTGGTCGCTGCACTCCATCCAGGGGATTTTCTGGCATCCTTGGACATCAAGGACGCATACTTGCATGTCCCCATATACGTCAGGCATCAGAGATTTCTGCGCTTTGCAGTCAGGGACGATCACTACCAATTTGTAGCTCTCCCTTTTGGCCTGGCGTCGGCACCAAGGGTTTTCACCAAGGTGCTCGCCCCGATTCTGGCTCTGCTGAGACAGCGAGGAATCGCTATTGTGGGCTACCTGGATGACCTCTTTCTGAGAGCTGCTTCAGACTCAGAATTAGAGGAAGATGTGGCTATAGCCAGTCAGACCCTTCAAGAGTTTGGTTGGGTACTGAACCTCCAGAAGTCGGTGTTGGTGCCGACTTAGCGCCTGGAGTACCTGGGCTTGATTCTGGACTCCTCAGAGGCAAGAGTTTTTCTCCCTTTAGAAAAGTTGTAGACTCTTCGGGCTGCTGTGAAGCTGTTGGCATCCCGCAGGTGGTCGTCGCTGTGCTTTTGCATGTCCTGTGTCTCATGGTAGCCTCCTTCGAGGTGGTACCGTATGTTCAATTCCACACTCGAGTCTTGCAGAAGGAGATCCTGTCTAAATGGGACAAATCTCCGTTGTCCCTGGATTGTCAAATCCTAGTCAGGGCTTCCCTGGTCTGGTGGCTGAGATCTCTGGCCCTTCAGTCCGAAAAGTCGTTCCTTCCCTTTCACTGGATGGTGATCACGATGGACGCCAGCCTGACCGGTTGGGGGGGAGTTTGGGGTGTACAGTCGACACAAGGTTGCTGGACGCAGGAAGAATACCGCCTGCCGATCAATGTGCTGGAACTTCGGGCGATCAGGCAGTGCCTCTCCACATGGTCACAGAGGCTGCAGGGACGTCCAGTCAGGATCCAGTCGGACAACGCCACGGCGGTGACGTATGTCAACCATCAAGGAGGAACAAGAAGCTCGGCTTCTGCATTGGAGGTCGCTCACATCCTGCGGTGGGCAGAACGAAGCGTGCCGGCTCTATCGGCCGTATACATTCTGGCCGTAGAAAACTGGCAAGTGGACTACCTAAGTCGCCAGATGCTGGACCAAGGAGAATGGTCGCTACACGCGGATGTGTTTCGACTCCTTTGCCTGAGATGGGGCATGCCAGACGTGGATCTCCTGGCTAATCGACTCAATCGGAAGGTATTGAGGTTTGTGGTCAGGTCCAAAGATCCCTGGGCGGACCGACAGACATGTTGGTGGCTCCGTGGGGACAGTATCGGCTAATTTATGCCTTCCCCCCGCTAAAACTTCTTCCTCGTCTGCTTCGCAGAGTGGAGACCGAGGGAATTCCGGTGATTCTAATTGCCCCAAATTGGCCTTGGCGTCCCTGGTACGCCGACTTAGTACGTCTGGTGGCGGATGTTCCTTGACGACTGCCGATGCGAGAGGACCTTCTGTCGCAAGGTCCTATACTTCATCCTGCTTTACAGTCGCTGGCTTTAACGGCATGGCTGTTGAAAGTCAGGTACTAAGGGACCGAGGCCTGTCGGATTCAGTAATTTCCACCATGCTGAGGGCACGGAAGTCATCTTCTCGGAAGATCTATCATCGCACGTGGAGGGCCTACATCTCTATGTGTGAGGAGATGGAGTGGCGTCCACGGACATATTCGGTTTCCAGGATCCTGCTGTTTTTACAGCGTGAAGTGGATCAAAAACTTGCCCTAAGCACCATTAAGGGGCAGATTTCAGCCTTGGCTGTTTTCTTTCAACGACCCTGATGGCTCATTCACTAGTGAGTACGTTTGTGCAAGGGGTTCGACATGTGGCTCCTCTGGTTCGACTACCACTGCCTCCGTGGGATTTGAATCTGGTGCTCTCGGTACTTCAGAAACCTCCGTTTGAGAACATCAGAGAGATTCCCCTTTTGACACTCTCTCAGAAAGTTGCCTTTCTGGTGGCATTTACATCAGTCAGGAGGGTTTCTGAATTGGCAGCCTTGTCTTGCAAGTCTCCCTACTTGATCCTCCACAAGGATAAAGCGGTGCTATGCCCGCAGCCTTCGTTTCTTCCGTAGGTTGTTTCTGCTTTTCATCTAAATGAGGACATTGTGCTTCCATCCTTGTGTCCTTGGCCGTCGCATCCCAAAAAGGTTGCCTTGCATTCCTTGGACATGGTCCGAGCTCTGCGGGTGTATCTGTCTGCTACAGCTCCGTTTCGGAGGTCAAACTCACTGTTTGTGTCGGTGACTGGTCCAAAGAAAGGCCTGGTGGTCTCGTCGGCCACCATTTCTCAGTGGATCAGACAGATCGTGATTCAGGCTTATGCCCTAAAAGGGCGGGCGCCTCCCTTTCCTGTCAAGGCTCATTCAACCAGGGCAATAGGTGCCTCTTGGGCTTTCCGACATCAAGCGTCTGTCTCCCAGGTGTGTAAGGCGGCGACCTGGTTGTCCGTTCACACTTTCACTAAGTTTTACAAGGTTGATGTGCATGCATCTGCAGATACTTGCTTCGGCTGCAAAGTTTTGCAGGCGGCCGTTTAAGGTTGTACCTCCTCCGTTGAGGAGCTCTGGTTGTTTTGGGTGGAAGTTTGTTTGCTTGCTGTTCCCACCCCTTGTTTTTTGACACTGCTTGGGGACGTCCCTAAGGTCAAGAATAAAGGAGCTGTGTCCGTCCATGGATGAAAGAGAAAATAGGATTTTTGTACTCGCCGTAAAATCCTTTTCCCATGGATGGACACAGCACCCATCCCTCCTTTTTATGTTTGTACTGCTTTTTGATGAACTGAGCTGCTGAGTGCAGGGTGAGGGGTTATAGCCAGAGGGACCGCCCCCTGGGCGGTACTGTTCAGCTTTGCTGTTGTTACATGTTTTTGACTGCTTAACATGTCTGCTAAGTCCTCTCCTGATAGACGGCATATAAACCCTAAGGTCAAGAATAAAGGAGCTGTGTCCGTCCATGGACTTCAGAGAAAAGGATTTGACGGTGAGTACAAAAATCCTATTTTTTCTTCACAGAATGACAGATGCTCTGTGAATGGACAAGGGTAGAGGAGGGGCAGGTGAATGACAGGATCTCCCCTCAACCATTAACAGAAGGCCTTGTGCCTCTTTTCACAGAAGAGAAGTTTGATAAATGAATGAGAAAAGGGGGGGGGCGAATAACGGGATCTCTTCACTGTCACAGTCACAGCTCTTCATACCCGCAACACCAAAAGATCACCACTGTGTGCAGTATCCAGCTTCACTGAAGAGAGGATTTATACAGTAGCCAGCAACTGACAGGACATAGGATACTCTATTTGGCTGGTACTGTATCCTAAAAAACGAATTTTGGGCAGAATTTAAAGCAAAGTTGCACCCGAAAGGGGAAGCTCCACTTGTTCGCACCCTCCACTGCCACATTTGCCACTTTTTTTGCCACTGGTTTTGACAGGTACCCGCTCCCACTTCTTGGTAAGATCGCCTCACGGCGATCTCTATCATTTCTGGCCCCTTCTCCTTCACCCTTCTGCCTTCTGGGACACACAGAGATCCCAGAAGACAGTGGGACCATTCAGAAAGTGCAGCATGACTCGCGCATGCGCAGTAGGAAACAGGCTGTGCAGCCTCAAGGCTTCACTTCCTGTTTCCCTTTCTACAGATGCCGACGCCTGCACCCAAAGCCAAATGACGAATCGGCAAGGGGTGCCGACATTGCGGCATCCCTGGACAGGAAAGTGTCCTTTTATTAAAAGTTAGCAGCTATACTATTTGTAGTTGATGACTTGAATTTTTTTATTTACAGACCGGAACTCTGCTTTAAGCAGATTTGGGCAGGGCTTTTTTTTTGATTATTATTATTATACAGGATTTATATAGTGCCAACATTTTGCACAGCGCTTTACAACGTTAGACAAACAGTACAGTTACAATACAATTTAATACAGGAGGAATGAAAGGGCCCTGCTCGTTAGAGCTTACAATCTAAAGCCCTGTACACACGATCGGATATCCTATGGATTCTAATGCAATGGTTTTTTCCATCGGAAATCCGATGAAACTGTCTTCCATCAGTCTTGCCCACACACCATCAGTCAAAAAACGGACCATTTCAAACGCGTGACGTAAAACACTCCCATGAGCCGAGAAAAATTAAGTTCAATGCTTCTGAGCATGTGTCGACTTGATTCTGAGCATGCGTGGGTTTTTTATCCGATGGATTTCCACACAGACGATCGGATTTTGCTATCGTTTTTTTTCCCATCGGATAAATTTAAAACATGTTCTATTTTTTCACACCAATGGAAAAAAGACAGATGGGGCCCATACACGATCGGTTCGTCCGATGAAAACAGTCCATCGGACTGTTTTCATCGGTAAAACCAATCGCGTGTACACGGCTTTAGATTGAGGGTCAAATTATACAAAATGTAAAAACTGTGGGGGGTGGGGTAATGGAGAAAATAAAAATGCAGTTGTTAGGTGGAGGCAGGATAGGCTTCTCTGAAAAGAATAGATTTTAGGAATCGCCTAAAAGTGGATAGAGGCTTCACGTAAACCTGTGCCCAGAACATACACACTAAAGTATTTACATATTCTGAACAAGATGTAAAAGCACTTTAAAAGTAGCCAGCTGGGTGGACGAATTGCATATTTTGGGGACTTGCGCAATTCTGAGTATAGATTCTTGTCCATGGCTTGTGCTTCTACATCTAAAACCCCTCACTAAATCTCAATTTAAACTAACCACTTTTGTGTTTTTAATAGATGTCAAACAAACCATTGGCAAGCATGGAAAAAAAACTATTTACACCTATTCACAGAGGTCCGATAGAGCATAGACTAATTTTTCATTAATGGGAAGCTCACTAGTATACTTCTGGATATGCAAGAAATTTTTGACTGTATGGACCCAGTGGATCCAAGATGCACACTCCTCACTCCCATTACAAAGATTTACTTCTTTGTTAAGCTTTTCTATAGAAGGGACCCATTGTTTTTGCCCCCTTCATGCCGTTCCTTTCCCTGTTCTTCTCTGGACTGCTCATTATTTGCCTTTTTCTCTGCCTCTTATATTACAAAGTTGTTATGGCAAACTAGTTTTCTCTCTTTCCCCTTTTCTTTTTTACATTTTATATGTTAGCATCTTCAACCACATGTCTTCACCAGAGAGAATCCCTTCACCAACTTGAAAGATGTAGCCCTAATGAGTTAGATTAAGGCTACCCCCTCTTCCTTTATTTCTTAACCACTTCAGCCCCGGAGGATTTGGCTGCCCAATGACCGGGCCAGTTTTTTGCGATTCGGCACTGCGTCGTTTTATCTGACAATTGCGCGGTTGTGCAACGTGGCTCCCAAACAAAATTTATGTCATTTTTTCCCCACAAATAGAGCTTTCTTTTGGTGGTATTTGATCACCTCTGCGGTTTTTATTTTTTGCGCTATAAACAAAAAAAGAGCGACAATTTTGAAAAAAAGAGCAATAGTTTTTACTTTTTGCTTTAATAAATATCCCCAAAAAATTTATAAAAAAAACAAATTTTTTCCTCAGTTTAGGCCGATATGTATTCTTCTACATATTTTTGGTAAAAAAAAGCGCAATAAGCGTATATTGATATTGTTTTGCGCAAAAGTTATAGCGTCTACAAAATAGGGGGTAGTTTTATGGCATTTTTATTATACATTTTGTTTTTACTGGTTATGGCGGTGATCAGCGATTTTTATCGTGACTGCAACATTATGGCGGACACATCGGACAATTTTGACGCTATTTTGGGACCATTGTCATTTATACAGTGATCAGTGCTATAAAAATGCACTGATTACTGGCAGGGAAGGGGTTAACCACTAGGGGGCGAGGAAGAGGTTAAGTGTTTCCTAGGGAGTGATTCTAACTGTGTGGGGGCTGGGCTACTAGTGACACGACACTGATCACTTCTCTCGATAACAGGGAGCAGACGATTAGTGTCCTGTCAGTAGGCAGAACAGGGAGATGCCTTGTTTACAATGGTATCCCCCCGTTCTGCCTCTCTGTGACACGATCGTGGGCCGCCGGTGAACATCGAGTTCGCAGGGCTCACGGGCATGGTCACGGAGAGTGCACGCCCGCTGCACGGCTTCTTATACGGGACGTACAGGTACGTCCATTTGCCTACCGCATCCATTCTGCCGACGTATATCGGCGTGCAGAGGTCGGCAAGGGGTTAAAGCCTTGTGCTTTTACCTACAGCTTTACCTTTTTGCATACTCTATCACCATTCAATAGGTTAAGGGCCTTTAAAGGTCCAGTAATAATGAAGATGTACACTTGGTGTAGTTTGTACTGTTTTTATTGCATGCGGAACACTTGGAATTTCATTGTAGTTTGTTCTTTCAAAACTTGAATAAAAATCTTTTGAAAATTAAAACAAGCTTTCATTCATTTCATTATCTATAGGCATTGAGAAGAAATTTAAATTTCAAAGTTCACAACATAAGCATTGAAATCTTAGCTCTTGCCCTATCATTTTATTTTACTTCAGAACCTTTTCAGGCTGCCAGCCCCAAAATGTAAACTATCAGCAGGTGTTTCTAAGCTGTTAGAAGCCAACTAAAACCCAACTCCAGATTCTCTGTTGTGATCTTTGAGGATCTGAAATGCTAAACTTCACAATTAAAAAAATGCTTGTTTTAAAGTACTTTTACTGCTTGTTAAGAATATGTAAATAATTTAGGCTAGGTTTACATATAATTGGTTGCTGGACAGGGGTGCCACCCCCACGCATCTGAAAATGCAGCTCGGTTTTGGGTGCGGGAAATCACAAGGTGCAAAAGCACTGTGCGGCTGTGATTTTAAAAAGGTATAGGGACTTTTTTCCTGTATTTCCCGCAGGTACAGCAGCCCATTTAAATGAATGGGCTGCTGTACCCATTCAAACACAAGCTGCACTAATTGCATAGGTGTGAACCTAGCCTTAATTTCCATTGTCTGGGCACAGGTGCACTTTAACCTCCCTGGCGGTATGATTCTGTCTGGAATTTTGTACCAAAAGCGGTACAATTATTTTGCTTGGAAATTTGGTGTTATGTATTGTAGGCCTGCAATTCTTAGTAATTACTTACTTAAATCTGTCCAAACCAGAGTCTAGTAGACATCCCGGGTATGATAAAGTTTGAAACACAAAATTTATAAATTATAATATAATAAATAACTATAAATAATTATAACAAATAGTAATGTAATTATAATAAAAATTATTCACTAATGTAATCAAATCAAAAACACAGAAATTTGCTCAGTTGCAGAATTGTCGCTGTCATTACTTTCAGTGTTTGATGACGAATTTCCCCACAAATCGCTATCGCTCAATTCTGCGAGTGATTCTAATTTATTATCGCTGTTTTCTAGCTGGTCTAAAACCACTTTTGATGTAAAGGGACACTTTTTGGTTGCTATGGACAATCTCCAGTTTCCAGGCAGAAAGAACAGTTTTTATAATATAAAAGTGCATGCAGGACACTGGACAGACCACTAGGGACAAAGGGGATGTGTAATTTTTTTATACAGTACTGTAATCTGTAAGATTACAGTATACTGTATGTGTATTGTGTTCTTACTTTTTTGAATTTGGCGCCGATCTCTGCCCCCGTGCGCCGCAACGTTGCAGGGATGGAGCTCGGCACTCGGCAGTGTGAATCGAGCGAGGAGACAGCTCGCACACACTGCGGGGAGACATCGCAGGATCCAGGGAACAAGGTAAGTAAGTCTCCCTGTATCCTGCAATGCAGCCCGAGTCAGGCTCGGGGTTACCGCTTATGGGATGAAAAATTCACCCCGAGCCTGACTCAGGAATACCGCTAAGGGGGTTAAAGAAAACTGTACTGTGAGACTAGGATGGCAAACATTGCTGAATTCTTTTGATGACATGCATGATATCTGGCTGTCATGCTAATCCAATGACTGCAATGCAATATGTAAGTACGTATGCAATTTGGAAGTCTACTCTGGCTTTCTAATGTACAGTATATGTCTGTGCTAAGTCACTGACTTACAAAACACTGACTCCAGAGACAACCAGGCAATTATCATTCTTAGGAGGTTAGCAGTGACAGGTGTCATGCTTCCCCTCCTCTACAGGTTTCCTTTAAAATTTGAATTTTTATTGTAAGGTGTTTATAGATATGCCCTTTTGTGTAATTACAACAATGTGATATGTGTGTAAACAGTGTTTTTCATACACTGGTAAGCACTTGCCAACATGCAGCCTAGAAGCTATGCTCACCACTCAGCATGATTATAATAATCTCTACTAGGTATTACTTATAGAATGATTCCAGTTTTGTATACACTGATAGAACCGTGATTTGAAGAAAGAGTGTATACAAAGCTTTTTTCTCCATGTATTTTAATGGATATGTTTTCTAGCAGGTTGACTAGCAATCAGAAGATTGACCATTGGATTTAGCTTGACTACTACTCCTAGCTGATACTTTAGGCTCCTTGTGGAATTTGGTTATGTGCAGCTTCCTTTGGTTTTAATTGTTGAAAAAATATTCTAAATTGCTATATATTTTTTTTTTAATTCTATGGCATTAAACACCCATTGCAGTTGCTGCTACAGTCTACTGCTGTACAATAGACATCCAGGTTAATTTGCATGTTAGAGAAAGGAAAGTTAAAGGTGGCCATGCAAATGTTTGAAAACCTATATGAAACTAGTGTAGCGGACTCACCCCTCTCTCTCTCTTTATCGGTTATGCGGCTGTTGTCTAGGGGTACCTGGGAGAGAGAGATGAGACGCACCACGGCCCACGTCCTCCGTAACTAAGAGGTGAAGGCCAGAAGTTTGGGCGTTTGTGTAGGTGTCCTAGAGTCAAGTCCAGTCCTTCGTCCCTGACTCCTTTGCTTTAGTAACCCGAGTTCCACACAGTGAATAGGTCCAACTCAGTTTTATTCTTCTTGCCAAGCAATAAAACAATCTCTTTTCTTTGGAAAATGGGGACAGATCGAGGCACAATCCTTTCCCTTCTGCTGCTGCCCACTGTGCTGTCACCAGTGGTGAATAGTCACTGCCACTGACTAAGCGATATAGAACGTGAATTACCTTCGCTCACTTTGCCCCTGTCAGAGGAAGAAATCCGTCCAAGGGAGAAGTGGAGGCCTCTCCGTCACCAGCGATGCAGCGCCGGACTCTTCGGAGAAGTTACTGCGCACCAGTCCTCACGAACTCAGACACGGGCACCCAAGGAGTTAGGGCCCCCTCGGATTCCTCCACCCTCGCGGAACTCAGTCGAAGGTACTGAGCCCCAGGCATCCGCCATAGTACCTCACCCCAGGCTAAAGGTGCCTGAGATGGACTCCATCTCCGCTCCAGCTAGGCCAAGGGCACCTAGGCCTGGAGCACCGGAACGCCGGCACCCAAGCTGAAGGTGCCTGGGTGCGGCCGCGTCCTCCAACTCTGAACCCCAAGGTCAGGGCGTCCCCCCTTTTATGACCTCTCCCTTCGCGTCACAGCAGGTTCCCCGCCCCGCTGTACCAGCTCCAGGGGAGGACAAAAAGGCACAGTCTTGCGGTGCGAGCCCAGCCCCGGTCCAAGGCAACAACGCCACCTTTAGGCCGGCGAGAACTTCACACCACCAGAGTCCTCCAAGACTCACAAAGGGAACCTTGAATTTCCTAACAATCAAGGCACCTGGGTTACACTAGCACCCAGATGCTTCCCTAAATTCAAGTACCCGCTACACTAGCATATAGTATGTGCACCAAATATTAATATGACTACTGGGTATGCAGGAAATAATATTGTTCCTTACTGCTGAAGTCTTTATATTTATTGAATATTTACACAAATATGAACACTGCAGAAAGTTTAAAATGAGATGGCAAAGATGTCTTGTTTTACAATAGTTCCAAATGAAACACCATACCAGCCTCTGATGGATGTTGTCTGTAAATCCTAATAACGGTATTGGTGCTCTTACTTTTTTTCTGCTTTCAGACATAGCAGATATAAGGGCTTGTATAAAGATTATTAATTTTATTGCACTGACTTATTCTAGGATACATGTCCATCTATGGATGATATACTCAGAAATGCAGGATTCAGAAATGTACAGTAAAAATTATTTGTAATAAACATGTCCTAATCTTTTTCACTGGGTCTTCCACCTTTGCAGAATGGTTATAGGTCAAGGTCACTCAGGGCATCCCTATAGATATTTGGATATAGGGATACAGATGCCTCTGTTTCTACTCTTTTTGCACAAAACCTACATAGTGGCCATATTTCCTGACCCAAGTAAACTGTATGCGCGTCGGGACCCTTCGGGGTAAGACCGCGCTATATTAAGATACCTCTCAACTCAACTCAACTCAACCAACATACAACTCTGTACATATATGAAATTGGAGTTACCTGTACAGTAAATTAAAGTATAACTAAAATCAAAACTTAAAGCAAAAATGGGATAGAGTAGAGAGGGATTAGAACACCTGTCATGTTTTTATTACTGTCTATGTCTTCATTAGGGAGATTAATAGAGGGAAAATCTTCCAATGGGGACACTAGTTCTGGTGCCCTGGTGACACACTGGGATTCCCTCACTTTGGAGGGATTTCCTTTCCCTTTCTGTTTTGACTGTGGGACAGGAAGTGGAGGAAAATCTCCCCAATTTTGACACAAAGCGCAAAAAATTAATAAAAAAATTAGGGGAGTTATAGACCTCCCTTACTCTTCTCAAAATGGCAAAAAAAAAAGGTCAGCACCTGTAGATCGTGGCCAGGTGACTGGTAGATCGCGGTCTGGGTTTGCTGACCCCCCATTCCAGAGCATCAGAGAGCAATGCAGAGGGACTACTTGTAAAGTTGGAGCTGTAATAAGGAACAAGAGCCGCATAAGTTGATGCCTCCTCTGTAGTGCTGACTCCTGTCCCATGCGGAGTGATACCGACTGCACTCCACCTCTTATCCCAGCTAGAGGTCTCCGGAGTGGTGCCAACAGCAGGAAAGAAGAGATCTTCAGGTCAGTGTGAGCACAATAGTATAGGGCTGCTTTCACAATGATGCATTGCACGCGATTGCGACACATTAGTACGGTAATTAGAGGTTTAAATCAGGTGTAAGGAGGTGCCTGGTGATCTTTGACTTCTCCCATGTTGTTCAGGTAGATCTTCAACTCTTTAAGGTAGCCTGCCCATGTAAGTATTCTGATTGATTACATTCACTAGAGACTTTCAAAAAGCTTAGTTTGAATATAAATCAGTATTAAATATAGCAAGTGTAATTGCTAATAATTGTAAAGTAACAAAAAAGCCTAGGATGCACATGCCGTCTGAACAAAATGAAAGCTAGTGTCAATCATTTTGACCTGCATCATATTAATGCACAAAAGGTACACATCTGATATTCAATCAATATTTATAGGTAACTATAGAACATTTTTTTATATCAATAATTTCATTTGAATTGCTCTTCTGAAACTGTTTTTTTTTTTAGTCATGTGACTGCCACATCGCCAATCAGGGCTAGCCAGACACAGACTCACACTGTAGAGAGCACACATCAGCAGAGTAATACAAGCTCCTCCCAAAGATCTTTCCCGCAGGTGCCAAAGAACAGGGCAAGATCGTGTGACCACACAACAGCGCTGCAGGAATAAGGCACTTAGAGGATTTAAAAACAAAACAAAGTGGCATGATATGCATGATTTATGTGATTTATGATTTATTACTTCTCTGTTTAGAATCACTTTAAGATTAGTTATGCTTTATATTATGAACCCTGATTGCCATTGTAGTTGTACTACATTTCCCTGAATGTGCCAAACATTAGTGATCAAACACTAGTTTTACTTTTTACAATTTAGGCAAAAAAGCGTAGTATGATCATTAAGAGTGAATCATTTTCTTTTACCGCATTTTATTTAACCTATTTTTTTTTTAGATTCTTTCTTTCTTTTCCTTAACTGTTTGCCTGCTCCCTCTGCTGGAGTTTTGGCTTAACTGAAAGAGAAACCTTTCCTAAAGATTAACTAGTTAGGTGGTGTTTGCTTTGCAAACAGATCACACGTCCGCTGAGCCCTACAAGTTCTTTGATGCAAATAGTCTTTCATGTTCAAAGGAAGTGTTTTTTTTTTCTTCCTTTTCTTTATAATGGATTTTACAAAAGGTAACCTGAGCAATCCTCTGCAAAGGCAGACAGTTTTACTAGACGTCTTTGGATATGCCGTTTCTATCAAAGTCTAGAAAACATTAAATATATGCCAAGTGGAAGGAATTTAGGCTCAGTCCAAGTCTTATGCTAGAAAAAGCATTTAGGTGCAGCCACTTGGATTCAGTGTAAAAGTAATCTTTTGTTTGCATTCAAAGAGTGGGGATCACATTTTAGGGGCTACTTATTGTTGCCCATTTGCAAAGAGTAGAAATGTAAGCCCTATTTCATGAATATATGGTAATTGTTTACTGTAGGCATACATGTTTCAATGTTAAAATGTGTCTGTGCCCAGGAAAGGCTCTCTGAAAACCATAGTTTGCAACTTGGATGTGGAAGGCACCCAATAAAGTGTGCATGTGGGAATGTCCCAACCTGTCCCAACCCTTTAAGAGCCACAGAGAGCTGGATACTTATAGCTGCCCTCTGGTATTGTATGTTATGTCTCATGTCTTTGTATCCTCTTTGGCCAGCCTTAAAGTGTTACTAAACCCACAACAGTAAAATCAGTGTGTATATGCAGTAAAGCATGTTTGTTATACTCACTGTGGAACCTAAGGGGTTAATCTGCCCATTGTGTAAAAATGCAGTTTAATCCTGTCTTCCTGTCTTCTCTGATCCTTCCCTTCTTCCACAGTCCCCAATCCATCTCCTGATAGTACAGAGCCTTGGGGACACTCTGCACATGCTCAGTTCGGTGTGTATTTCTAGAGAGTTTTTTGCTGATTTATAAGGAACTGGCCTAAATTCACAGTGTATGGCCAGCTTTGGACTTGTAGTTATGGTGTCAGTATAGAGCTTTATTCCCGTAGTTATAGCCAGTAGTTTATATCTGTCCATAGTCCCACTCTCTTTTCTGCCTACTCATTAACCAGTTCAAATAAAGTTTTTGTCCTTTTTTTCCCACAAATAGAGCTTTCTTTTGGTGGTATTTGATTACCACTGCCATTTTTATTTTTTGCGCTATAAACAAAAAAAAAAAAAACACAATATTTTTTACTTTCTGCTATAAAACATATCCAATTAAAAAAATCTAATTTCTTTATTAATTTAGACCAATATGTATTTTGTTACCTTTTTTGGTAAAACAAAATCCCAATAAGTGTATATTGGTTTGCACAAAAGTTATAGCATCTACAAACTATGGAATATTTTTTATTTATTTATTTTTACTAGTAATGGCGGGGGTCAGCGACTTATAGCAGGACTGCGATATTGCAGCGGACAAATTGGATACCTATTTGACACTTTTTGGGGACCCGTGACACTAATACAATGATCAGCTCTAAAAAATATGCCCTGTCACTGTACTAATGACACTGGCTGGAAAGGGGTTAACATCAGGGGCGATCAAATGGTTAACTATGTACCTAGCCTGTGCTTACTCACTGTAGGGGTGGTGCCTTGACTAGGGGAAGGCAAAGATCCGTGTTCCTGCTTTGCAGAAACACAGGATCAATACCTTCCCTTCTGACAGAACGACAATCTGCCTTGTTTACATAGGCAGATTGTTGTTCTGCCTGTGTCCTGTATAATCGGCAGGTGCCCGCTGCTGGGCTCCTGCTCTGTGTGATCACAGAGGGAGCGGGTCGCTGCATGCCCCAGACCCGGAAGTGTCAGATCACGTACCAGGTACATGATCTGACACAGAGCAGCCACCCTGCTGCAGTTTATCTTCAGTGGGTGCTCGTGAAGTGTTTAAATAAAAATAAATCTGGCCATACACCAATCAAGTTTAGACTAATTCCCGAAGAGCTGGATTAATTTGGAGCTGTGTGTGGCCCTGTTCACACCCTCCTGCCCGACGTCCTTCAATCAGAAAATTGTTGACTGAACAATGGGTGCTTCCAATCAGATGCAGCCGCTGTTTGTGTATTCCAACAGTCTTGGGTGCTGGCTGTCAAACCTCAATAGCTGGCAGTGGAGATACCTATGGCCAGACAAAACTTAGTGATTCTAAACCTTTATTTCTTAAATAATAAACATGTTATACTCACCTGCTCTGTGGAATGGTTTTTTGCTGGTTCATAGGAGGAGTTATGCAAATATCAAAATACCTTGATTTGTGGCTGTCAGTCTGGAGCAGTAGGCATTCCTATAGTGAGAGGGATAACAGAAAAATCATAAACCCACTTCCACAGCTCTACAGAGAGTTATGCCGCGTACACACGACCGTTTTTAATGACGAGAAAAATGCAATTTTTTAAAATGGTCATTAAAAATGATCCTGTGTGGGCTTCAGAGCATTTTTCACGACGTGAAAAATGGCCATGAAAAAATTGGAACATGCGCAAATTTTTCTCGTTGTTTTCCACGTCGTCATTTTTCTCGTCATGAAAAACGGCCGTGTGTAGGCTTTAACGGCGTGAAAAAAAATGCGCATGCTCAGAATCAAGTATGAGACGGGAGCGCTCGTTCTGGTAAAACTAGCGTTCGTAATGAAGATAGCACATTCGTCACGCTGTAACGGACTGAAAAGCACGAGGCTGAAAAGCACGGATCATCTCTCAACAGACTTTACTAACAGGAGGATCAGCAAAAGCAGCCCAAAGGGTGGCGCCATCCAAATGGAACTTCCCTTTTATAGTGCCGTCGTACGTGTTGTACGTCACCGCGCTTTACTCAAGCATTTTTTTCAACAATAGTGTGTAGGCAAGGCAGGCTTGAGAAGAATCACGTCAAGAAAAACGCAGTTTTGTTCAACGACATTAAAAACGGTCGTGTGTACACGGCATAAGAATTTAACCTGTGTGAGGTAGTGGCTGCAGCTCCCAACAAAGCACTGAGACTGACAGTGGGAGCCACTTGCACGTGGTTAGCTGTATCATTGGTTTTTCTTATGATGTGGCCCTGACAGCTCTACAGAGAGGCTATATAGCACTGTCAGGGCCACATGATGACAGTACTTTGATTACAGAAAACTCTTTGCTTGGAGATTTGACATATACGGGGGATGAGCAGGGAGTGGGTTAGCTGTGACATATAAAGTGGATTTGGGGGGGTTTGAAGGAACCATCAAATAAAATAAAAAATACTGGCTACTTAACCACTTCCCTACCCAGCCATAGTCAAATGACGTCCACAGATGGGATCTCCCATCCTGGGTGGACGTCATATGACGTCCTCGGCTTTGTAGGGGGATATCTGAATGATGGGTGCAGCTAGAGGCATCATTCAGATATCCTTTTCTTGGGCCAGAGATTCTGTGCACCATAAGAATGATCATAGCGGCGGTTCCGCCGCTTGATCGTTCTTATAGGCGGCGGGAGGGGACATCCCCCCCTCCCGCCGCCATCCGGTGCTTCTCCGGGCTCTCCCGTGCGATCAGGGACCCGGAGCGAATCTTCCGGCGTCGTTGGTGGGTCACGTGATGAGCATAGAGATGACTGGTGACCAGATGGTCACCAGTTATCTCTATGATCGTCGGAGGCCCGGGCGCGATGTGATGACATCACGCCCGGGCCTCAAATGTAAACAAAGCCGCCATTATGGCTGTAAGTATGAGATCAGTGAATTTTTTTTCACTGATCTCATGCTTTCCAGCCTGGAGGAGAGATGTGGGGTCTTATTGACCCCGCATCTCTCAATAAAGAGAACCTGTCACACACATTCCTATTACAATGGATGTTTACATTCCTTGTAATAGGAATAAAAGTGATCAATAAAAAAACAAGTAAAATAATTGTAAAAAAAATAAATAGATAAGTAAAATAAATAAATAAATAATAATAAAAAAATATTAAAACGCCCCTGTCCCCGGTAGCTCGCGATCAGAAGCGAATGCACACGTAAGTCGCCCACATATGTAAACGCCGTTCAAACCACGCATGTGAAGTATTGCCGCGTACGTTAGAGCGCGTGCAACAATTCTAGCACTAGACCTCCTCTGTAATTCTAACCTGGTAACCTGTAAAAAAAATTAAAGCGTCGCCTATGGAGCTTTTTAAGTACCGAAGTTTTACAGCGTGACATGTTAGGTATCTATTTACTCGGCGTAACATCATCTTTCATATTTTCCCAAAAAATTGGGCTAACTTTACTGTTTTGTTATTTTTTAATTCATGAAACCATTTTTTTTTTTTTTAAAAAGGCGTTTGAAAAATTATTGCGCAAATATCGTGCAAGAAAAAATGTTGCAATGACCGTCATTTTATTGCCTAGGGTGTCTGCTAAAAAAACATATATAATGTTTGGGGGTTCTGAGTAATTTTCTAGCAAAAGAATGATGATTTGTACATGTAGGAGAGAAGTGCTAGAATAGGCCCGGTATTGAAGTGGTACAAAAAGCCCTGTATTGAAGTGGTTAGGTATGTATTATTTTTCCAGTATTGAATAAAGGGTAAATATTCAGTAATGTTACCTGGTGTCTAGGTCTTTTTAAATTAAGTACAGAAGGCTGTGTGCATATATTTTGTGTGCCTGGAGAAGATGACCTGTTCTCACGCATGTCACATAATAAACTGTGGTTTCACTAACCTGGATGGCAGGTGTGTACCTATAGAAGTGTCATCTGAGGATACTGCCTTAATTCTCACTATTCCTCTTGCTGACATTTACTACAAGCTGAATCTGTGCGTCTTCCGGTTTATTGTTTAAATTTCAACTACAGCACAGAGAGCTTGTTAAATGAACAGCTCGGCTGCTTTATTTAGCTTTCCTTGACTGAATATCAGGGTGTGAACATTATTGTTTTGTCTTATTAGGGTGTGTGACTTATTTCCCATTATTCTTGAATGAGAATGTGTAGTCTATCTGAAAGCTGCACTAACCTGGTTCTCACAGAACACTAATGTTTCCCTTTGTAAAAGACAAAACGGAATGGAGATAATGCCCTCTTTACCGGATATACCTATGTATTGCTATTGTATTAGATTTCTTAATGAAGAAAGACAACTTATATTACTAGCTGGTGAGAGTGCAGTGATATGATGATCACTTTGTTTGGTTTACAGGGAGACCTAGGGCATTTTGAAGGGCTTAAATTGCATGAAGAAAATCCATTACAGTGAATATGAAATTGAAGAAATAAGCTGAAAGTGTATATATTGTATAACTTTTAGGCCTCATGCACACTGGACGTTAAAATAACGTTATAAAAACGCTAGTAGCTTTGCAAAGAGTCTTTCAACTTGTTTCAGCTTTTTTCAACTTTTTTGCAATAGTGGTTTTTAGCGTCTATTAGCGTTTTTTTCAATGGTTTGAAAACATTAAAAAACGCTGGTGAGCGACGTTTTTGAGCGTTTATCTGCATTTATCGATGTTTATCAGTGTTTATCAGCATTAGAGTGTTTTTACAGCTGAAAAACGTCTCTCAGAACCCACTCGTTTTGGGTTTTTTTTACTGCTCAAAAACGCCACTGCCCAAAACTGCTGATAACAGCCTATGTGTGCATGGACACATAGGATAACATGATGGAGAGTTTAATGACTGTAGAAAAAAACGTCTACTGTCAAAAACAGCTGCTGTAAAAACGTCAAAAAAACTCCAGTGTGCATGAGGCCTTTGTTCAGGGATATTATAGTACCAATGACATAAGTTTTATTGGTTCTTTAAATTTGAATTGACTCACATTAAAATAAATCTTCTGTACTCTCTGATCTTATCTGTTCTGAAAAAAAAAATACTACAATTCGGCTTTCTACTCCCTCTCCCATTATCTTACAGCTGTAAAAATCAATCAATGGCTAAGATGCACTAGAGCACCAGGATAATAGGGGTAATAAAATAATGTATCACATGTGGAAAATTACACTCAATAACCTTAGAGAACACCTTTTCCATATGCATGTGAATGGTTCACAGTACACACACAATATGCAGTTCTTGTTAATTTATTTCTTTAGTAGTAACGGTATATTCATTTTTAGTGTAAGAAATTCTAACAGACATCTACAATGCTCAAAGACTTTAACATCACATTAAGTACTAATTGCTTAATTGAAATCAGTTATCCTACGGTTCACTGAATGGTCAACCAAACATGAAAAGGTAAGCCAAGCCAACGTAAGCCGACAGCCATCGTTTCTTGGTTGCAAACATAGATGTGCAATTGTATACTTAAGTCCACCTAACGGAGGCAATGATCAGGATTGCAACTGAACAGCTCAATACGGCCTTGTATGTCCAAAAGATGGGAGTCCCTTTTTGGCAACTGTAGACACATACCTTTTTTTGTTTAAGAAGAAGTGGATAAGAGAATGATAATGCATGGATAGATGGATAGATATACATTACAATAAGAAACATGTTTTGAGATAAAGAAGGCTTTCCATTTGCTGGCCTCCTTTATAAATACTGATCCCCTGGATGTCTTTAGCTTCAGTATTATGAGTCAGTGGGATGATCTACTAAAGACAGATAAAGTCTTCACTTTGTAGGTGAAGTTTCACTTCACATGCAAGGAAAACTAAAACAAAAAAATGCATTTTCTCTTATCATCCATGGACTGACACGGTGTCTCTTTACACTTTACACGTGGGTTATGTCCCTGCTTGCAGGAGAAGACCTAGGCAGAATGTGAGATGTTATACATACATTCTAAAAGCCAGAGCTGAACAGCCCCACCCAGGGGGCGGTCCCTCCGGGCATAACCCTCCCACTACAGTCAGCAGACTTCAGTTTTTTTCTGCCTAGCAGAAGGAGAAGACGTGGCTCTCTCAGGAGCCAGTCTCCTGACCTATTTTTTATTCCTTTTCTGGAATTCTTTTTTATTTTATATTTGAGAATCTTCTATCAACTGTCGGCTGGGCAACAGGTTGGGTACAAGATATCCTCGTAGTCTTCCCTGTCCGTCCATCGAGCGTGCTGATCCTCGCCTTGTGTGCGTGAGACTCAGTTCACGACAGGCCCCATGACTCCAGGGGTGGCCGGGTTTGCTTTCATGCTCCCACGGTCCTCTCAAGACTGAACAGTTCCTGACTGACTGTATCTTTCGCGGTGGACCGGGCCGACAGCTACTCAGTACTGCACTGTGATAGTCCTGTCAGAAACACACCAGTGGGTCCCTCAGGGGACGGGTAAGTAGTCTCTCCTGCCTGCAGGTGAGTACAAAAAGCTGTGTGTTTCTCTGTGGGGGATTTTCCCTGTCTCCCCCTGTATTTCATTGTCACTCTCTGTCACCATTGCTGGCGCTGTGCTGTGTGGGGTGCCTGGGGGTCACACTGTTCTTGGAGGGGCTCATGCTGGTCTGCAGATATGCTTGGGGCCTTTTTTTGTGAGTTTTGTGGCCTGAGGGCCGAGTGGCGCTGTGTGTGTGCTGTTGTTTCACTTTAGCTGCGTCATGGCGGCCATCTTGCCGCGGATCGCCTCAGTGAAGTGCGGCGGCCATTTTCTTGTAGCCCGCGCGCTCTTCAGCACTAGTTTTGGCCTCTAGCGCTGCTGTAACAGCGCGAATCTCCTCACAATCTCATCACAGCTCACCAGCGCTGACACTGCGCGGTACAGACAGCGGAACTGAGCGGTCCCTGGTCCGGTTTGGTGAGTCCCCTGGGCGCCCCCTCCTCAGTCAGCACAGCCTGTGGGTGGACTTTTTATCTGAGGAGTCTCAGAGGGGGGCAATGTGGAGTCTCGGTCACCAGCTTCCCCTAAATGTCAGTGGACAACAGGCAGTGCTTCAGCACCTGCGGTCCCTAGGGACCAGTTGTGGGCAGTCCTGGAATCATTTCTGACCAGGATGGGAGCTGTGTGCAAGCGCAAGGGAGCAAAAAGCGCCCTCTCCCCACTTTACTACATGAGGGCAGTGCGCTGATTCAGATATGGGCCTAGCCACTACCGCTCAGGACCCTAGTTCTGAATGTATTGGATGGTTTTGAACAGGACATTCCTTATGTGGAAAACTCCAGTTCTGAGTCAGTAAATGACAGGGCGCTTGTTAGTGTACTCATGACTGCGGTGAGGGACACTCTCAGGCTAAAATGCTGCGGATGCAGAACCTCAGGCGGATACAGTCTCCTTTGGTTCTTTTAAGGCCAGGCCTTCTAAAGAGGTTTTTCCATATGTACTTTCTTTGACCAGCTCATTGATAAGGTCTGGGAAAAGCCGCAGAAGAATTTTTTTATGGTCCCGCGGCGTTTGTCTATCAGATACCCCTTGAAGATGCCCTGCTTAAAAAGTGGGCTTCTCCCCCAGTGGTCGACCGTCCAGTCGCCCGGTTGAACAAGGCCATCACTCTCCCGATGGAGGGGACTCCTGCATTTGAGGACCCCACTGATAGGAGGTCAGAAGTGGTGAGCAGAACCATGTTTGCCTTGTTGGGATCCGCCCTACGACCTGTGGTAGCGGCGACCCTTGTGTCTAAAACACTTACAGGTTGGGCAAAAATGTTGCACCTAGCTGTACAGGAGCATATTCTTCCTCCAGACACAGTTGCTCTGGCCCACCAACTGGTTCAGGGCCTGGTTTCTGTGTGCGACACCACGCTGAACGCGGCCCCTTTAATATCCAGGGCCTCTGTCTCGGCGGTGGTATTGCGTCGTCTTATCTGGTTGAAATGCTGGTCTGCTGACCTAGCCTTAGGAAGCTCCTGACGGATCTACTATTTAAAGGCGGTAGACCTTTCGGTGCTGCTCTGGATGACATCGTCATGGATGTCACGGGAGGTAAACGCACTCTTCTTCCTTAGACTAGCAAGGGTGAGGAGGCCCGCCGCAAACAGGGGCCTTCCTTTCCAGCAAAACGGGGTTTTTTCGTCAGTCAGAGTCCACAGGTAGGCCCTCTCAGACTGACGGCAGTGCGGCTGGTGGGCACAAGTGCCCCTGGGTGCGTAAGCCAAACAAGCGGCTCCCAAGCCCGCCTCCGCGTGAAGTCTTGCCTCCGCCCGACTCTGGGGTGGGGGGACGACTTCCCAGGTTCACGGATCGGTGGACCTCCCGAATCTCCGACTGGTGGGTGTGCGAGGTGGTCACCTCAGGATATAGGATAGTATTCCGATCCTGGCCCCCACACAGATTCTTTCCCTTGAATCTTCCTCTCCTTCCTACCTGTCGGGCAGCCCTCTTGGGGGCTGTACAGGATTTGATCAGGTCCGGAGTGATTGTGCCGGTTCCGTCACAGGAGAGTTTTCAGGGATTCTACTCGAATCTGTTTGTCGTCCCAAAAATAGGACGTGGTTCGACCTATCCTGGACCTCAAGGCCCTGAATGCCTTCGAGAAGGTGCAGAAATTCCGCATGGAATCCATTCGCACGGTGATCGCTACACTCCACCAAAGGGATTTTCTTCTGGCGTCCTTGGACTTCAAGGACGCCTACTTGCATGTTCCGATCTGCGCAAGTCACCAGAAGTTTCTGCACCTTGCGATCAGCGAAGTCCACTATGGATTGTGGCTCTTCCTTTCGGCCTTGCCTCGGCACCAAGGGTGTTCACCAAGGTGCTTGCTCCGGTTCTAGCCTTCTGTTACAGCGAGGTATTGCTGTCGTGGGCTATCTGGACGGTCTTCTGCTATGAGCAAAAAGTGGCTCAGACTTAGAGGAAAGGTGACTATCGTCAATTAGACCCTCAGGGACTTCGGGTGGTTCCTGAACATTCAGGAGTCAGTCCTGGTCCCGACTCAGTGTCTGGAGTATCTAGTTCTGGTTCTGGACTCCTTGGAGGCAAAGGTATCCTACCTCTGGAGAAGTTGCTGACACTTCAGTCTGCGGTGCGGGTGCTGACATCCCGAAAATGGTTGTCAATCCGTTGTTTGCATGAGAGTCCCGGGACTCCTGGTGGCCTCCTTTGCGGCCATTCCGTATGCCCAATCACACACCAGGGCATTGCAGAAGGAGATCTTGTCCACCTGGGACAAATCCCCGTTGTCCTTGGATCTTCGGATCCAGGTGATTCACCTGGTCAGGGCGTCCCTGACATGGTGGTTGAGACCCTCGGCTCTTCGGTCCGGAAAGTCGTTCCCCTCCCATCCAATGGACGGTACTCACGATGGACACCAGCCTGACGGGCTGGGGTGGAGTCTGGGGAGTCCTGTCGGCTCAAGGCCTTGGACTCCGGATGAGCCCGTTTACCAATCACTGTTCTGGAAATACGGGCCATCAGACTGTGTCTCTCCTCAGGTCGGAGAGAGTACGGGGTCGCTCCATCAGGAGCCAGTCGGACAACGCCACGGCGGTGGCGTATGTAAACCATCACGGGGGGACTCGGAGCTCAGCTGCGGCTTCCGAGGTAGTCCGTATCCTGAAGTGGGCCGGAAGAAACGTGCCGGCTCTGTAGGGGCGGACTATCTGAGTCGCCAATCGCCAGACGCTGGACCAGGAAGAGTGGTCCTTGCATATTTCAGCTCCTTGCTGACGGTGGGGCACGTCGGATGTGGACCTGATGGCCTCTCGACTCAGTCGCAAGGGTCGAGGTTGTGGCCAGATCCAGGGATCCTTGGGCGATGCCTCGGATGCGTTGGTGGCCCCATAGGGTCCTTATCGCCTGATATAAACTCGGTGATCCTAATTGTTCCGGATTGGCCTCAGCATCACTGGTACGCTGATCTCGTACGTCTCGTTGCGGACGTTCCCTGGCGGTTGCCGATGAGGGAGGACCTTCAGTCTCAAGGTCCTATGTTTCATCCGGCTTACAGTCTCTGGCTTTAACGGCAGGGCTGTTAAAAGCCAGGTGTTGAGGGACCGAGGTCTCTCGGACTCAGTCATTTTGACCATGTTAAGGACACGGAAGTCTTCCTCCAGGCAGATCTATCACCGTGCCTGGAAAGCTTATATCGCCATATGCAAAGCGCTGGACTGGCGTCCTCGGACGTATTCCGTCCCCAGAATCCTGCGTCCTCTGCAGTGTGGAGTGACCCAAAAGCTTGCTTTGAGTACCATCAAGGATCAGATTTCGGCCTTGGCCGTCTTCTTTCAGCGACCTCTAGCGGGTCATTTCTTGGTTAGCACCTTGTGTTGGGGGTTCGCCATGTGCTCCCTCCTGTCAAGCCTTCTCTCCCACCGTGGGATCTGAATTTGGTGCTCTCGGTCCTCCAGGAACCTCCTTTTGGGGAATATCCGGGATATTCCTCTCTTGTCTTGTCTCAGAAGGTGGCCTTTTAGTGGCAATCACTTCTGTTTGACGAGTGTCTGAGTTGGCGGCTTGTCCTGCAAGTCGCCATATTTAGTCATCCATAAGGATAAGGCGGTGTTGCATCCGCGACCTTCCTTTTTGCCAAAGGTGGTGTCTACCTTTCACCTACATGAGGACATTGTCCTCCCGTCCTTGTGTCCTCACCCATCGCATCCCAGAGAGTTTGCGCTGCACATATTGGATGTGGTACGAGCCTTACGGGTGTACCTGTCTGCTACTGCTTCTATTCGGAAGTCCGACTCACTGTTTGTGGCTGTCTCTGGTCCATAACAGGGCCAAGCGGTTTCGTCTGCCATCATTTTTAGGGGAATCAGACAAACCGTCATTCAAGCCTATGCTCTCAAAGGGCGGGCACCTCCCTTTCCGGTTACGGTGCATTCCACCAGGGCAATTGGTGCTTCCTGGGTTTTCCGACATCAAGCGTCGGTTGCACAAGTGTGCAAGGCGGCGACCTGGTCGTCTGTTCATGCCTTTTCAAGTTTTTTATAAGGTTGATGTGGCTGCATCTTCGGATGCTTCCTTCGGCCGCAGGGTGCTGCAGGCCGCTGTTTAAAGTTGCGACTCCTCCGTTGAGGAGATCTGCCTTCTTGGAGTGAAAGTTTGGTTTTTCCATTTATACTGCTCCCATCCCTCTTGACACTGCTTTGGGACATCCCACGTGTAAAGTGTAAAGAGACACCGTGTCAGTCCATGGATGATAAGAGAAAATAGGATTTTTTGTACTCACCGTAAAATCCTTTTCTCTGACATCCATGGACTGACACGGCACCCACCCTTCCTTTTAAGTTTGTACTGCTTTGTTACGAACTGAAGTCTGCTGACTGTAGTGGGAGGGTTATGCCCGGAGGGACCGCCCCCTGGGTGGGGCTGTTCAGCTCTGGCTTTTAGAATGTATGTATAACATCTCACATTCTGCCTAGGTCTTCTCCTGCAAGCAGGGACATAACCCACGTGTAAAGTGTAAAGAGACACCGTGTCAGTCCATGGATGTCAGAGAAAAGGATTTTACGGTGAGTACAAAAAATCCTATTTTTGCTTACACATGATTGGATGAGGAAAGTCTTCAACAAGAGCTTTAACTCATTCACTGAGCTATGGGGCCAATTCCCTTGCTAAGTAAATAGTAAATTTGCCTTTAGTTTATTAGCTCAAATAACTCAAAAGAAGCATGCAGATTAGAAGTCAGAGTGAAGTTAGAACTTCTGAACTGCATACTTGTCCTATGTAAGTGATTTAGAAAGTACTAGCATTTTCAGAGGGTGATATCAGTAATGGTAGCCATTGTATTCTCTCACTACAGGTTTTTTTTTAAGGCCAGAATCACATCTATCTATATTTACTTCTTTCAGTTTTTAGTGTATTTTTTTTGAATGAGCGTTGTATCATTTTTATTATTCTGTTGAGATTGACAGCACATGAAGATGCACAAAAAAATGGACATGCCTCATTTTTCAATCCACAAAGCAATGCACCGCAGTGATCTGAATGGCCTCATTGAATAACATTGTTTTCTAGGACATGTATTTTTATGCTTTACTACACATAAATTTGCGAAGGTGTAAAAGGAGCCTTAATGCCGACCATCATGTCCATAACCCATAGAATGATGCATTATGATGGTTAATATCCTGCTATCAGAGCTAAAAAAAATATATTTTCTTCTAAACATTAAAAATATTAAAAAATAAAAAGTCATCAAGGGTCACACACACAGACAGATATACAGTATATATATATATATATATATATATATATATATAAATTAAAGTGAAATTACAAGCTAATCCCTAACTAATCTTAAAAAATACACCTACACCCCCCCCTCCTAACACCTATTCTGACTATCCTGTGTAAGAAGGATCTGTATACTTACCTTTTTTCAGGCCGCTCTGGTCTGGTCATGTGATCTCCCCTGTGTCAGCAGTAGCAGATGCAGAGAAACAGTGACATCACCCATCGGTTCCTATGGGCCATCTGTTGTGGGTACACGCTACTCTCCCCTGCAGCTGCTGCTGGCTGACACCGAGAACCTGGATCATGTGACTGGACCAGAGGGGACTGGAAATCGGTAAGTATACAGTGGAGCAAAAAAGTATTTAGTCAGCCACCAATTGTGCAAGTTCTCCCACTTAAAAAGATGAGAGAGGCCTGTAATTGTCATCATAGGTATACCTCAACTATGAGAGACAAAATGTGGAAACAAATCCAGACAATCACATTGTCTGATTTGGAAAGAATTTTTTTTGCAAATTATGGAAAATAAGTATTTGGTCACCTACAAAAAAGCAAGATTTCTGGCTCTCACAGACCTGTATCTTCTTCTTTAAGAGGCTCCTCTGTCCTCCACTCATTACCTGTATTAATGGCACCTGTTTGAACTTGTTATCAGTATAAAAGACACCTGTCCACAACCTCAAACAGTCACACTCCAAACTCCACTATGGTGACGACCAAAGAGCTGTCGAAAGACACCAGAAACAAAATTGTAGACCTGCACCAGGCTGGGAAGACTGAATCTGCAATAGGCAAGCAGCTTGGTGTGAAGAAATCAACTGTGGGAGCAATAATTAGAAAATGGAAGACATACAAGACCACTGATAATCTCCCTTGATCTGGGGCTCCACGCAAGATCTCACCCCGTGGGGTCAAAATGATCACAAGAACGGCGAGAAAAAATCCCAGAACCACACGGGGGGACCTAGTGAATGACCTGCAGAGAGCTGGGACTAACGTAACAAAGGCTACCATCAGTAACACACTACGCCGCCAGGGACTCAGATCCTGCAGTGCCAGACGTGTCCCCCTGCTTAAGCCAGTACATGTCCGGGCCCATCTGAGGTTTGCTAGAGAGCATTTGGATGATCCAGAAGAGGATTGGGAGAATGTCATATGGTCAGATGAAACCAAAGTAGAACTGTTTGGTAGAAACACAACTCGTCGTGTATGGAGGAGAGAGAATGCTGAGTTGCAACCAAAGAACACCATACCTACTGTGAAGCATGGGGGTGGCAACATCATGCTTTGTGGCTGTTTCTCTGCAAAGGGAACAGGACGACTGATCCGTGTACATGAAAGAATGAATGGGGCCATGTATCGTGAGATTTTGAGTGCAAACCTCCTCCCATCAGCAAGGGCATTGAAGATGAAACGTGGCTGGGTCTTTCACAATGATCGTGACAATGATCCCAAACACACTGCCCGGGCAACGAAGGAGTGGCTTCGTAAGAAGCATTTCAAGGTCCTGGAGTGACCTAGCCAGTCTCCAGATCTCAACCCCATAGAAAACCTTTGGAGGGAGTTGAAAGTCCGTGTTGCCCAGCGACAGCCCCAAAACATCACTGCTCTAGAGGAGATCTGCATGGAGGAATGGGCCAACATACCAGCAACAGTGTGTGACAACCTTGTGAAGACTTACAGAAAACGTTTGACCTCTGTCATTGCCAACAAAGGGTAAATAACAAAGTATTGAGATGAACTTTTGATATTGACCAAATACTTATTTTCCACCATAATTTGCAAAAAAAAAATATTTACAAATCAGACCATGTGATTGTCTGGATTTGTTTCCACATTTTGTCTCTAATAGTTGAGGTATACCTATGATGACAATTACAGGCCTCTCTCATCTTTTTAAGTGGGAGAACTTGCACAATTGGTGGCTGACTAAATACTTTTTTGCCCCACTGTATACATCTTTTTAATAGGTGTTAGGAGGGGGAAGAGAGCATTTTGAGGATTATTTATTTTCAGCCAGGAATTCCAAATAAACTTTCAATATTTTTTAAATCTATAGCTTTCATTAAAACAATACCAGGTAATCCTGGCATTTTTCAGACGCTTCCTGAAGATTTACAACTGTAAATTGTGTTCTCAGATTTATGTGCCTTCTTTCTATTTTTCAGGCTGTTTAAATAGCATAATTATAACATTTAATCATCCCTGTGACATTGTAAAACATAAGAAGGCCGAATTAAAAGTGTTACAATGGATGGCAACCTACCAATAACTCTCAATATGTTGTTTCTACCTTTAGGGCACTGAAAACTTTCAATCAAGCCGATTTTGCCAAAATAAGCACATTTTAGAAAACCCTGTGAGACTTAAGTCATTTCTAGACTTTTAAACTGCTCCATTTTTACATATAAATAGTGTGCTTAAACTGTTACAAATCAATATGTAGCTTTTAAGCTAAGCTGTTTGGAAAGAGAAGTGCATGTACTTGATTTTTTTTACAATTTCCTTGAGATAAGGGAATGTGTCTAAGGAAAGATATCTTGAAAATACAATCTGGCATTCCACCATAAAAATAATTTCCTGCTAGCGCTGTGACCAATATAGAAGGATTTGGATTTTTGGCAGGCACTTGTCAGTATACATTATTAGACACAGACACATATCAAACCCTGTACATCAAAATATACACCTGAAATGTTCAGTATGGTCCTCTTCAGCAAAGCTTACTTATTATTGTACTTGTTTAAAAGAAAACACATTAAAGTAGATCTAAACCCTAACTGAATGACACTTTGGATCTATTTAATAACATGTTCTCAAAAGATTCACACATTTTTCTAAAATAATCTTATGGTAAAAATATGGGAATTGTGAAAGTTGTATGAATTTTGAGTGTAAACATTGATCAATAAAAAAAATTAGCTTGCTGAAGCATTGTGTATCATAAACAAATGATTTTCCTTAACCACTTCAGCCCCAAAAGGCTTTACCCCCTTCCTGACCAGGCCATTTTTTGCGATACAGCACTGCGTCGCTTTAACTGACAATTGTGCGGTCGTGCGAAGCTGTACCCAAACAAAATTTATGTATTTTTTCCCCCATAAACAGAGCTTTCTTTTGGTGGTATTTGATCACCTCTGAGGTTTACATTTTTTTTCTATAAACAAAAAAACTGACAATTTTGAAAAAAAAAGCTATATTTTTTTACTTTTTGCTATAATAAATACCGGTATTCCCAAAATATAAATATATATATATAAATATATATATATATATATATATATATATATATAAACAAACAATTGCTTGCTTAGTTTAGACCGATATATATTCTTCTACATATTTTTGGTAATAAAAATCGCAATAAGCGTATATTGATTGGTTTGCGCAAAAGTTCTAACGGGTACTAAATAGGGGATAGATTTATGGCATTTTTATTACAATTTTTTTTTTACTAGTAATGGCAGCGATCTGTGATTTTCATCAGGACTGCAACATTGCGGCGGACAAATCGGACACTTTTGACACTATTTTGGGACCATTGATATTTATACAGTGATTAGAGCTAAAAATAGCCACTGATTTCTGTGTAAATGTCACTGGCAGGGAAGGGGTTAACACTAGGGGGCGATCAAGGTGGGGGGATGGGACTGACTGATGGAGGAGACCGATCGCTGCTCCTAAGTACTAGGAGCAGACGATCTGTCTCTTCTCCCCTGCCAGAACAGACATCTGTCTGTTTACATTGACAGATCTCCGTTCTGTCCTTCTAAGGAGCAATCGTGGGTAGCCTTTAGAAGAGATCTGTCTGTTTACATTGACAGATCTCCGTTCTGTCCTTCTCAGGAGCAATCGTGGGTAGCCTTTAGAAGAGATCTGTCTGTTTACATTGACAGATCTCCATTCTGTCCTTCTAAGGAGCAATCGTGGGTCACCTTTAGAAGAGATCTGTCTGTTTACATTGACAGATCTCCGTTCTGTCCTTCTCAGGAGCAATCGCGGGTAGCCTTTAGACTCCCTATTCTGCTTGCATATTACCACCTACATATTGTTGCAGAAGTAGTTTTTAGTTAATACAGTGTTAGCATCTAGCTACTCTGCATTACCTCCCACTGGTAGCTGCTGGTTCTCTGCTCATGCTCAACACTGCTTCCAGCATCTTCCTATTGTGGCCAGGTCTGCTGTTTCAAGCCTTGAATAACGAAAAACAAACAAAAACTCCTGCGCACAAGTGGAATACTGGACAGTCTGAAAGTGAACAGATAGATGACACTGCTGTTTCAAGCTGTTTGTCTATACCACCTGCTGGTAACATTTAGAATACAACATGTTCAGGAAAGCTTGTGATCTCATATCAGTTCCTGAGCAAAAAAGGGGGCCAATGGTCCTTTGGCCTTCTCTGGTATTATGATCTGTGATTCTAACTGAAATTTTGGCTATAACCTCAGCCTCTCTTCTAGATTTTGGTGTTTGTCTGCTTTTTGTTTTAAAAATACCTTCCTGTGTGTCAATCCAGTATTTTGCTTTGACTATCATCTTTCACGCCATTATTTGCTAATGGGGCAGCCCTGAAAACCATGGCCAGGGAGAATCAGCAAACACATACCTTCTTGCAGGAGTTATTGGTGAAGAACTGGTTTCTAGTGAAGTCCAGATTCTGTTCAGATACTGTACAGGGCTTTGGGGGAGTCCATATTACCATTACCCAATGATGACAAATAAATCGTGACATACAGTACCTGGTCAGAATACCATTAATTTAGGCTTTTTCATACCAATAAAAGTTTTTTTTCTTAACAATACAAATTATTTTGTCATAATAATATGGTGTAAAGGACAACATCATAGCTGGTATTCTCTGTAGCTGATTTTTTTTTTATTTGAGTCTGCCTGGTCTTTAATTGGAAATATTATTACATAGTAAATTAAAAGCCCAACATGGCCTATGGAAGCTTGTATGAAATTCTGTATATATGTCCCACTTTGAAATATAAAGATCGGTTCAGTGGTTAGAACTTTTGCCAAAGAATTACTTTAATCTTACCATATATGGCAACCTTAACTGGAGGATGCAATTGATTCTTCCCTATTATGTGGGGCATAATAATGACTTGGCTGCCAAGCTTCTAAATTTGGATCATAAAGGCTGCATAAAGGGTAGCAGTTTGATCTTAGTTACAAATTAACTTTCTTTTGTTTGAGGCTTGCTCATTTCTTACAGTGAAATGTTACCTGGTAATTTCTTTCTTCTGTCTATTGTAAGAAAAGGTGTTGCTTAAGGAACTTAAATTTTTTTAGTTACCTATTAACAAAGTTTTTATGATGTCTGCAGCAAGTGTCCAGGACAGTTTCTGAACATGCACAGCAAGTGTTTAATAAAGGAAGCAGCTTGGTTTAAGCAGCACGTTTTAGTAAGGTTTATGACAACGGATTGTGCGTGCCGTAAAGTTATTGCTTATGTTACAAGGCAAACACTGTGGGAAACTTTCCAATAAATCAGGAAAAGACTGCGATCTTTGTTCGTAGAACTAAGTCCAACCCAGAGGTTGATTGAGTCCTGTAGTCTCTTGGCTTCCTCTTCCAGGAACTACTGTGCAGTCCCAATAGTGCTCTCCAGTGCAATATCTCATTACACTGCTATTTTATGGGTCATTTCACATATTTAATGTGTCTAAAAACCTTCCGAAAGGTGAAAGTGGAAATATGTTTTATTGTAGTGTTTTTTTTCATGGGCCACTTGAAGGGGCAAAAAAACAAACTGTAAAATATGCAAAGGGAAGCCAGTATGTAGAGTAAAGCTGAGTGTGCTAATAATTTTACAACCACGTTAATGGATAGGCTTCCGTTTTTACTAGTGGACTGTAAAAACGTTTAACTTTCTGGCTGCAAGTAGAAGAACTGGACAGTGGGTTTTATTTGTCAAATTAGGGCATGGAATTTCCATCATGAATATTGCTCATGCTGCTGCTTGACTCTGCTGTCACGGAATTGAAAATAATATATAAGATCAGTTTCAAGGTTTATTGTTCCCTTCAGAAACAAAGCAGCTATAGATTTTTTAATTGCCTTTGTTTCCACTGTTATGCAAACGCAAGGAAACTCTTACTGAAATATTCTAGAAAGTGTAATGCAGTGATGCCAAATAGGTGCTTCAAAGGCTGCATATAGTTCTGTATTGGTTTCCTTTATTACCAGAGCAGGAGTTGAATACAATTTTGTTTTGTTAATGCTTGAGAATGGAATGTAGCTACCTTTGCATTGTTCCTGTTGATTGAATAGCTGGTAGGTGTGTGATAGAGCAATGTGGGTAGATGTAAATTCAAACGCATCAAAGAAAGAATGCATATTCTGCACTAGAGCCTGGTTTATGGTAGTGGATGCAGTTTTGGGCTTAGGCTGCTGCCTTTCTAATCACAATTCCAACCACGATAATCAATTTGCTTAATAGATAAGCAACTTCTAATGCCCCGTACACACGGTCAGACTTTTTACCGGCCAAAATCACAACGGAATTCCGACGGAAGATAACATGTTCTCTATCTAAACTCCGACGGAATTCCTCGGAATTTCCGATGGAAGAACTCCGATGAGGCATACACATGGTCGGAATATCCAGACAGACTTTTTCCATCAGAAATTCCGATCGTGTGTACGGGGCATAAGTATGTGGTTAGGAGCGTCTCATGCAGAGTTTTTGTCTTACTTGAAATTCATTTAAAATCTTTATTCATTAGGAACAAAAGATACTTTTATGAAATGTGATATGTTTTATAAATCTTTTTTATAATAAAAAATATATATATTTTTTATACTACTTACTACATGCACTATAATATTTTTCTTTTTTTGTCAATACTAGCACTAGATGCCAAATGCTCACAATATGGATCATGTGATACAAGACAGTGTGGTTTTATATGTATGTAAATGTTTGTGTTTAAATATGTAAAGTGGATATAAAAAGTCTACACACCCCTGTTAAAATGTCAGGTTTCTGTGATGTAAAAAATGAGACAAAGATAAATAATTTCCGAACTTTTTCCACCTTGAATGTGACCTATAAACTGTACAACTCAGTTGAAAAACAAACTGAAAACTTTAAGGGGGGGGGAGTAAAAATAAATATCTAAAATAATGTGGTTGCATAAGTGTGTACACCCTCTTATAACTGGGGATGTATCTGTGTTCAGAATTAAGCAATCACATTCAAACTCATGTTAAAAGGAGTCATCATTTAAGGTGCCTCTAATTAACCCCAAATAAAGTTCAGCTGTTCTAGTAGGTCTTTCCTGACATTTTCTTAGTCGCATCCTGCAGCAAAAGCCATGGTCCGCAGAGAGCTTCCAAGGATCTCATTGTTAAAGGGTATCAGTCAGGAGAAGGGTACAAAAGGTATTCCAAGGCATTAGATATACCATGGAACATAGTAAAGACAGTCATCAACAAGTGGAGAAAACTTGGCACTACAGTAACTTTACCAAGAACTGGACTTCCCTCCAAAATTGATGAAAAGACGAGAAGGAAATTGGTCAGGGAGGCTGCGAAGAGATCTACAGCAACATTAAAGGAGCTGCAGGAATATCTGGCAAGTACTGGCTGTGTGGTACACGTGACAACAATCTCCCGTATTCTTCACATGTCTGGGCTACGAGGTAGAGTGGCAAGACAGAAGCCTTTTCATTCAAAGAAAACATCCAAGCCCGGCTGAATTTGCTAAAGTCTCCCAAAAGCATGTGGGAAAATGTGTTATGGTCTGATTTTGAAACCAAGGTTGAACTTTGTGGACATATTTCCAAAAGATATGTTTGGTGCAAAAACAACACTGCACATCACCAAAAGAACACCATACCCACTGTGAAGCATGGTGGTGGCAGCATCATGCTTTGGGGCCGTTTTTCTTCAGCTGGAACAGGGCCTTAGTCAAGGTAGAGGGAATTATGAACAGTTCCAAATACCTTCAACAAAGTATTAGTTTAAGGGTGTGCACATTTCTGCAACCATATTATTTTAATTTTTTTATTTTTATTTCCCTTGACCAAAAAGATTTCAGTTTGTTCAACTGAGTTGTTGAAATGATTTATCTTTGTCTCATTTTGCTACATCGCAGAAACCTGACATTTTAACAGGGATGTGTATATTTTTATATCCACTGTATATGTATATGTATAGTGTGTGTATGTGTGTGTACAGTATATTGTGTGTAGATTAATAATTCTGTATTATAATTTTCATATTTGTTAAATTGGATTTATTAACCTTGATTGTAAATGTTCGTTTTTTTATAACAAACATGTTATACTTTCCTGCTCTGTGCAAGCAGCCCCAATCCTCCTCTGCTGGGGTGCCCCGGCGGCACTCCTGGCTCCTCCTCTTCATCGTGTGCCCCCACGGAGAGTCGCTTTCCATGGGGGCACCTGTGAGAGCATGCTCACGAGTCCTGCTGCTGCGTCCATTCACACAGACAGCAGGACTCGTCCCCACTCCCCCCGCTCTTGTGTCACTGGATTTGATTGACAGCAGCAGGAGCCAATGGCTCCCGCTGCTATCCAATCTATCCAATGAGGACAGAGACAGTTGCTGGAGCCGCTGGGCTCATGCTCTTTTTTTGTTGTTTTTTTTTTACATGGTAGCCCTAAAAACGAGGGAGTCCCTTTTCATCAAAACAGGTTGGCTGTATCTGTTGTTCCTAAGAAATATTTTTTTTTACTGAATTGCAAGTGAGACTGAATTTTGTACTAGATGACCTAACCATGCACTTAAAATATGAAGATTGAACATGATACAGATAATGTTTGATGATTCACAGTGGCGTTTTGTACCCCTTAATACCCTAGTTTATAATAATGTACATATCCTCTATGTGGTTCACTGCTGTGATGTTTGACCAGTTTTCTTATTGCATTGCCAGGTGCCATATCACAGCACTGATGCAGGCAGCATGTGCATTATAATAATAATAACCACTTGTCCCCCGCCCACTGTCAATTGACGGCGGGCGGAGGATACTCTCGTTCTGGGAGGACGTCATATGACGTCCTCCCTTTAAAACGAGCTAGGAGGCGCGTGCGCCCGCCGCGTTCACAAGGCCCCGGTGCGCGTGCCCGGCGGCCACGATTGCCGCCGGGCACCCGCGATTGCCCGGGAAACGAGCAGGAAAGTGGATCTCTGTGTGTAAACACAGAGATCCACGTCTTGTGAGGGAAAGGGGACCGATGCTGTGTCCCTTGTACATAGGGACAACCATCGGTCACCTCCCCCAGTCAGTCCCCTCCCCCCACAGTAAGAACACTTTGAGGGAACATATTTAACCCCTTCCTGCCCCCTAGTGGTTAACCCCTTCCCTGCCAATCACATTTATACAGTAATCAATGCATTTTTATAGCAGGGATCGCTGTATAAATGTGAATGGTCCCAAAAATGTGTCAAAAGTGTCCGATGTGTCCGCCGCAAGATCGCAGTCACTATAAAAAATCGCAGATCGCCGCCATTACTAATAAAAAAATAAAAAAATAAAAATGCTATAAATCTATCCCCTATTTTGTACACGCTATAACTTTTGCGCAAACCAATCAATACGCGCTTATTGCGATTTTTTTTTTTTACCAAAAATATGTAGAAGAATACGTATTGGCCTAAACTGAGGAAAATTTTATTTAAAAAAAAAATGGGTATTTATTATAGCAAAAAGTAAAAAATCTTGTTTTTTTTCCAAACTGGACGCTCTTCTTTTGTTTATAGCGCAAAAAATTAAAACCGCAGAGGTGATCAAATACCACCAAAAGAAAGCTCTATTTGTGGGAAAAAAAGGACACAAATTTAGTTTGGGAGCCACGTCGCACGACCGCGCAATTGTCATTCAAAGTGTGACAGCGCTGAAAGCTGAAAAATGGCTTGGGCAGGAAGGGGGTTTTCGTGCACAGTAGAGAAGTGGATAAAATGCTTCTCTTTTACTTTTCATTACTGCTAAGTGCTCCAGAAAGATTCCTGTGCAGGTAGAAGCAATACCCTGTGCTAGTGGCAGATAGGAAAGTCTCACGCACAATGCAGCAAATCAGCTCTTCAGGACCAAGAGTTCTGAGGTTTACTGCTTGTAAACTACCAGATATTACGTTTTGGTTTTTAGTTGCCTGGCTGTCATCCTTTGACCTAGAAAAAGTACATAGATCAAGAGTTCTGACTTTTCCCTGACTTTACTGATCCGAATGCTTTCTTTAGTTTAATTACTCAAAAAGTACTGAAATCTGAAGGCTAGCATATCAACTAGATAAGTAGATGGCAGTGGGATTGTATTGCTGTCATGACAGGTTTATGTCTTAAGAATTTAGAAGACTTTATAAAGATATCATCTATCAGAAAAAGGGTTAGGACAGAAAGAAGTACCACCACTAACAGATCTCTGTGAATGGCACTGAAAAATGTAGCGTTTAAACACAGCATATGACATAATGTAAACTCACGTGTAGTTAAAGTTCACATTTACACAGCATTATGGAAAATAAAATACAGGACCAAAAATGATCCAGAAAGGTCATTCAGTTGCACAGCAAATTACAGCAAAGGACAGGGAACTGATTAAAGTCTCACACGGTAAATCCTCCTTTTCGTGTTTCATGAACAAGCTTTTATGTTAGTATACCCTGCCCTCAAAGTTATTTTGTTGTGTGAAAGTCACACCTTTAAGGGGCTACATTTGAGATTTGTATTTTACCGATTTGAAATACTGGAGAGGCTTCCCATGAAGGTAGCACTTTGGGGTTGATTTACTAAAGGCAAATAGACTGCGCACTTTGTAAAGTGCAGTTGCTCCAGAGCTTAGTAAATAAACAGAAGCCCTGCTGACTCCCATCATCCAATCATGTGCAAGCAAGAAGCCGTGTTTTTTTTATTTTCCCTTGCACATCATTGGGTATTCTTTGCAAAATAAAGCTTTAACTCATTTACTATAGCACCTGCTCTTGCAAAGTGCACAGTCCATTTGTCTTTAGTAAATCAACCCCTTTGTATTTCATGACTCCAATTTCTTGCTTTTGGGAGAGCAGTAAATCTAGGTGCACTGTTGTTCATCTGCTTTGAATTGCAGTTTTCTTCCATCTTACATGTTTATTACATGCATTTTACATGTGTTTTCCATGCTCTTCAATTGAAGTCTATGGGACCAAAATAGCTTAATATTGTACCTAAAAAAAGCACCTATAGTTTTTTCCAAGATGCATGGAAGAAAAATACACATATGTGAATGAGCCCTATAGAAAATAATGGTAAAAAATACTTTTGTCGTGCATTGTCAGGAATCAGCCTACGTGCATAAAATTGAAAACGTGTGAACAGAGGCTAAAGCACAGGTATTGTGTAGCATTGCAAAGCAGGAAGCAGAGCCTGTGTTTATGATTAGGAAACATATGTACTCTATGTACGCTAGAGCTGCGTGATTAATCGTTAAAAAAATCACAGACTTGATTTAACCCCCTCACGATCTTAATCTGGCATTTCCATGATTCATTCATGTAACAAGTGCAGAGCCGTTCTCTGCTCGCAGCTATCAAAAAACAAAAACAACCATTCTGCAAATGTTTATCAACATTACTCAGCGTTGGGAGATAAAAGGAAACATTGTAACATTTAGTTCTTTTAGAAATCAAGGGATGAACTTCGGTCTGTAAATGAGGTCAGTTTAACCACTTAAAGACCTGGCCTTTTTCTGACACTTGTTGCAAGTTAGAATCAGCACTTTCTGCTAGAAAATTACTTAGGACCCTCAAACATTATATATATTTTTTTTATCAGAGACCCTAGAAAATAAAGTGTTAAGCCTCGTACACACGGTCTGACTTTTTGCCAACAAACTTCAAAATGAGCAAGTTTGTCAAAAAATCCGACCGTGTGTACGCTCCATCGGACAAACTTTTTTGGTTTTCATCGGACAAATGTTCGGTCTGCAAACGGACAAACTTTACGGCAACAAAAGTCCGATGGAGCAAAGTCCGACTGTGTGTACATAAATCCATTGGACTTTTGTCCGAAGGACAAATAAGCATGCCCAGAACCAATGTTAAAATCAACCAACAATAGCAGAAGTTGACCAAAGGGTGGCGGTAAAGAGCAGAAAAGAGCAGAAAAACCACATGATGTTGGGAAAGTTTGCAGAAAAGTCCTGACGTGTGTATGCTATGGGTGTGCCCGGCCAACTCCCTTCAGACAAAAATCCACGGAAAAGTTTTTTTGAAGTCCGACCGTGTGTACGAGGCTTTAGTCATTGCAGTATTTTATGTCACACTGTACAGCAGTCTTTCAAACGCAATTTTTTGGGAAAGAATACACTTCAATTAATTAAAGTGGAAGTAAACCCTCCTATCGTTTTCAGCCAAGGAAGCTGCCATCTTGACCTCTGTTTAATCTTCAACTGCCGGGATGCTGCACATGTGACCAGTTATGACACCAACCATTGGATGGTTTGATAGTTTGGTTGAGAGCACAACCAATGTGGCAGTTAGCATTTCCGGCATGCCGGGAATTTAACAGTTTTTTTAAACTGTTAAATCAATGGGTTTACTTCCACTTTAAAAGAAAAACTAAATAGTAAAGTTAGCCCAATTTTTTGTATAATGTGAAAGATGATGTTACGCTGAGAATCGTGATTGTTAATCTAAGCAAAAAAATCATGATTCAAATTTTTCCAGAATTGTGCAGCTCTAATGTACGCATACAATATACTGTAGTTACAAACCACAACCATGAAAACAAAGTTTTGTTTTTTAACAGTAACAAACACTAATCACTTAATTTACATCAATTCAGGTTTTTTTTGGGTTTTTTTTACACGAGCATCTAAAAAATTATTATATTACTGTACTATTGACTGACTATTAAATTGGACTGTCTGGCTCCTGAATTCTACATGAATTTATCCACGTTCGGCTTTAAATGTTAAAACAGAGAGATGAGAGCAGCTTTAAACACTATGGTGTTGTGGGTTAATGTAATGTTATGCATTCCCTTTTTCTTTTTTTTTTTCTTTTTTTTTTTGATCCGCTAGCAACCCATACAAATGTTGATGTTGAATTATATTGTGCATTTCTTGTAATGCCCATCACCATGATAGAATTGCTTTAAAACCTGACCTCATTCTTTCTAACCATTTCCAAACACTAATTCCCCATATGTTATATATTCTCTGGTATCTGGGAAAGACATCAGACACAGGAAAACATTTAACTTGTATAGTCAGATAGCTATAATAATAAGAATCTTCCATGGCTATAATAATTTGTTAGCTAAATATCTATGACGTGTTACATTTCAGTGAAAAACATACATCTCAGAAGGGAGGCTGAAAGAGCTTTGTTTGACAGATCTATTATTTTTAAATTCTAATTTAGAGCAAACATTGTCCGATATTAAAAGAACACATTTTTATTCATTTAAATGAGGTCTATATGTCAAAATATATTGTCAACTAAGTACAGGCAAGTGTTTAGATGGCCATATATAAGTCCAAAGAATTCAGCAGACTGCATTGGATTTTTCTCATCTTGCTATTTGTCATTTTTCAGGGAGGAATCCTACGGAATATTTTTGCGGGTCTCCATATCATAACTCGCTTCTTTATAGTGAGCCTTGTAAAGTGGACCTGAAATCTTTGTCCAGGTCTCCCACTTGAAGAGTTTACAATACGTTTTTCAAATAAAAATATCTTTTAGTGTCCATGAACAAGCATCTGTATTTATCAATGCAATTAGCAAAGGCTGGTTCACATATATGCAGTGCATTTTTGGTGCGTTGCGTTTTAGCCACGTCTCTTTTTTAGGCACGTTACCATTAAACTCTATAGGACATTTTGATGAAGGGGCATCAGCATGCATGAATTTTTTTTAAATATACCACACATAAACTGCACATAAAACACACATGTGTGAACGGGGTCTAATGTGCAAAAATTATGTATTTCACAGAGTGACTGTAAATATACTGTAATAAAATCGAACTGTTTCTTTTGTGTATTTGCTTGCTCTGCCATTTTAATTTTTCCGACTGGAATCTCAAAACAACACCAACATATTTTCTAACAAAAACAAAAAAAAATGCAATTTCCAATTTCCAATTTGGATGGAATTATAAATTGAAACACATCTATCGGTAATAGAAACATTTTGACTGGCTACAGAATTACAATATGTAATGAGGGGGTAAAGCTTTCAGCACCAACCACAAGATTTGTCCTGGGGACATACTGTAAAGTGAGACAATTTGTGCTGGGGGTTCAGATCTATTGCAGCAGTTAAAGGCTGCTATAGATGCACAAGCACAGTGGACATGCACATGAGGTTGAACAAAATGTTTGATCAAACCCCCTATAGAACTTATTTCTCTTGCATATGACAGGGTGACAATGCAGGAGCACAAGTTGTCATCCTATAATAGACAGTTTCTTAAAACAGAACGTCACCTAAAACCCCCTCTACTACTTTTAGAATGTTTTTTATTTTTCTAGTCAGGTACCCAATCCCACTTCTCTCCTCCCCCTTACCACCCTCCTGAAACCTCTAAGTACAGCTCACAAGTCCCAGGAGCCTGCGGGACCAGCCTGAGTGCACAGTGGGGAGCTGGCTGTGAAACAGCAGGAAGTCACAGCCAGCTTCACCCAAGCAAAATGGTGGCACTGGGGACCCAAAAAGGTACCAGCCCAGGTGATGACAGCACTGGACTCCTGGGTTGGTAAGTGTCTGTTTATTAAACGATAAGTTGGCCTTCAGGAACATGTTACATGTTCCACCTGTTTTAAGGGTGGAACATGTAACATGTTCCTGCTCCTGCAGCTCTGCCCCTGATCCCTCCGCTTTCCTGTGACAGCTTGAAGGGGATCTTCTTCCCATGCTCTTTGTCACAATTTTAATAGAGCGCAGCTGCATAATTTATTCATAGAGTTTTGTTAATGAGTAGACTACAAGTACCAACATCCTTAGTGGCTAACGACTTGTAGCTCTTAATGAACTATGAGGGTGCTGTCGAGGAACCTTGTCATCCATTGATTATTCCTGGGATGAAGTAAGTACCTGCCCATATCTAAGGTATGGGCAGACAGTTACACTGACAGTCAGCAAGAGCCTGACATTGCACCCGCGATCTGCTGATCATGGGTGCAATACTTTATAGTGCCTTTATTAATTTTCTTAAAAAGGTGAACTTATGCTTTAACCTCCCTGGCGGTATGATTCTGGCAGATTTTAGGTGCTGAAAGCGGTACCATTATTCTGCATGGAAATTTGGCGTTTTATATTGCAGGCCTGTAATTCTTAGGAATAACTCACTTAAATCTGTTCAAACCAGAGTCTAGTAGACATCCCGGGTATGATAAAGTTCAAAAAACAAAATCACAAATTATAATAAAATAAATAACTATAAAATAATTATAACAAATAATAATATAATAATAATAAAAGTGTTTTTCAGTGTTTGATGACGAATTTCCCCACAAATCGCTATCGCTTAATTCTGCGAGTGATTCTAATTTATTATCGCTGTTTTCTAGCTAGTCTAAAACCACTTTTGACATAAAGGGACACTTTTTGGTTGCTATGGACAATCTCCAGTTTCCAGGCAGAAAGAACAGTTTTTATTATATAAAAGTGCATGCAGGACACTGGGCAGACCACTAGGGACAAAGGGTGTGTGTAATTATTTCATACAGTACTGTAATCTGTAAGATTACAGTATACTGTATGTGTATTGTGTTTTAACTTTTTTAAATTTGGCGCCGATCTCCGCCCCCGTGCGTCGTAACGTCGCAGGGAACGGAGCTCGGCGGCACTCGGCACTGTGTGAATCGAGCGAGGAGACAGCTCGATCACACAGCGGGGAGGCATCGCAGGATCCAGGGGACAAGGTAAGTAACTCTGCCTGGATCACTGCGATGCAATCCCGAGTCAGGCTCGGGGTTACCGCTTTTGGTGCTGAAACTTCACCCCGAGCCCGACTCGGGAATACCGCTAGGAAGGTTAAATCCTTTAAGACTTAATTTTTTTCTACTAAAGACTGTAGCTCCTCTTGAACAAGGACCCTAATTACGGCCTTGATGAAGCGGCTATAGATTACAACCGTGAAACATGTCGGCCATCATTTGCTCTTATGCAATATATGCAATATATACTGTATGTGTATCACTGTCTTGTATTTTTGGGGATTAGCTCTCTCCTTTTTATGTATATGTATGATATATATTTTCTTTTGTACACCTGTTGTGGTTTATAATAAATTCTCATTTTCATATATAACTGTGTTGTAATACATATGTCTGGAGTTGCCCGTCTAACGCCCACTTTACACTTTTCCTCTTTTTTAAAAGAAAAATCTCCACAATAAGACACAGCACTGGTAAAAAATAAATAAATGAAAAAGCATTTTTATGCCTGTAGTTCTACTTTAAAACAACTTACCTTACCAAGGAACAAGATACTTCAGATCAGCAGCACACCCACTCATGAAATATAGTAGAATTCCTTTATTGAAAATATAAATGATGATAAAAGCAATGGATGGGTGCAGGCAGTGGAAAGGCAGGTAGATTGACGCCTTTCACACTATGAAAGTGCTTTGGTGGTTTTGACAAAGCACTTCCATAGTGTGAAACGCGTCAACCTACCTGCCTTTCCCCTGCCTGCACCCATCCATTGCTTTTATCATCATTTATATTTTCAATAAAGAAATTCTACTATATTTTATGTGTGGGTATGCTGCCGATCCAAAGTATCCTGTTCCATGATTGCTGCTGCAGTGGCAGGGCGTGCACCCCACCCTACAGCATCATCTTGGAGTAGCAACCGATTGTATCATTTGTGAGCAGCGGTCTTTTTCTTCTAACTTACCATACCATGTTAAAGCTTGTGTGAGATTTTAGTGACTGGATTTAGGTATTCTTTAACATGGAGCAATCTGTTTCTAGACAGCTTTAGGCCCCTTTCACACTGAGGAGCTTTGCAGGCGCTATTGCGCTAAAAATAGCGCCTGCAATGCGCCCCAAAAAAGCCACTCAATTGTGTCCAATGTGAAAGCCTGAGGGCTTTCACACTGCAGCGTTGCGCTTGCAGGAGGGTCCAAAAACTCCTGCAAGTCGCATCTTTGAGGTGCAATAGGAGCGGTAAAAATACCGCTTCTATAGCGCCCCTGCCTGTTGAAATCAATGGGGTAGCGCCTCCAATACGCCCGCAAAGAGGCGTTATTGCGGGCGTTTTTAACCCTTCTTCAGCCGCTAGTGGGGGTTGAAATTCCCCCGCTAGCGCCCGCAAATTGCGGCAAAAAAACGGTATAGCCACCGCATCCAGCACCTCAGTGTGAAAGTAGCCTTAGGTTTGTACCATAGATGAAGGTAAATTTCATGATGACACGGATATATACACTGCCATAACAACTACAATTATAATCTGCTGAAGGTTTTATGTAGTATTTGTGTCCAGGTTTACATTCTGGGGTCCACAGCTTATCCCACACCTTTTTGCTTTTATTGTCACATCGTTGTCTGAGATTATGCATGGCAGTTTTTAAAGATGTTGCCATTTTACATGTTCCAGATGACTGACTGTATTTTCTTTTTATGCCTACAGTGATCTCAGCATGAACAACATTACCAAACTTCCCTCCGGTGCCTTACATAACCTGCACTACCTTGAGGAATTGTAAGTATGTTCTCTAAAGTTGCTGGGCAGTGTGAGCCCTTGCTCTTGTCTTTGCTGTGGGAACCAGATAGAACATTTCATAAACTGTCAGCACTAACAGATTTACATGACACATGGGAAACATTCCTTTAAAAATAATCATTTCTGGTGATTTGTAAGGAAAAAGTATAGAAAGGACAAGGATATAGATTTTTTGCAAAGGGCTCAACGATAGAAATATAAAGTTATACATAAGCTGGAAAGCTTCTTGGAAATACTTATGCAGCAGGATATTAAAAATTTCAGTACTTGGTCATGTTTATTAAAATAGACAGTAAAGTTATAATGAAAAACTGTTGTTTGGGTTTGATTGTGTCAGAAACTATGAAGAAAAAGTTTTATGACAGCATTACTCAAACTAATTGCTTTTAATAAAGACTTTTCTCTCTATAAACATGATTTCTGTAGAGCCCCATGCTAATTTTATATAGACTTGAACACTTTGGGGTTGAAACCAATCGGCCTCCAGTTTTTTTTTTTTTTTTTTGTCAAAGCTTAACTGAACAAGCTGAAGTTAAAAGCTGATTGGCTATCATGCACAGCTGCACCAGATTTTGCACTCTCCAGTTTTAGTAAATTAACCTCTTTGTATTAAATGATAAACTGTCTAGCGTATGAGTCATAATGAATACCTGCAAATGATATGTGTATATAAATATATATATATATATATATATATATATATATATATATATATATATATATATATACACAGTATATGTTGTCATGTACACTGCCTTGAAAAAGTATTCATACCCCTTGAAATTTTCCACATTTTGTCATGTTACAACCAAAAACGTAAATGTATTTTATTGGGATTGTATGTAATAGACCAACACAAAGTGACAAATAATTCTGAAATGGAAGCAAAATGATAAATGATTTTCAATTTTTTTTACAAATAAATATGTGAAAAGTGTGGTGTGCATTTGTATTCAGCCTCCCTGATTTAGGTCTGGACTTTGACTGGGCCATTCTAACACATGACTATGCTTTGATCTAAACCATTCCATTGTAGCTCTGTTTGAATGTTTAGAGTCGTTGTCCTGTTGGAAGGTGAACCTCCACCCCAGTCTCAGGTCTTTTGCAGACTCTAACAGGTTTTCTTCTAAGATTGCCCTGTATTTGACTCCTTCCATCTTCCCATCAGCACTGACCATCTTCCCTGTCCCTGCTGAAGAAAAGCATCCCCACAACATGCTGCTGCCGCCACCATTTTTCACATGGGGATGGTGTGTTTAGTGTGATGTGCAGTGTTAGTTTTACGCCACTCATAGCGGTTTGTTTTTAGGCCAAAAAGCTACATTTTGCTCTCATCAGACCAGAGCTGCTTCTTCCACATGGTTGCTGTGTCCCCCACATGACTTCTCGAAAACTGCAAATGGGACTTCTTATGGCTTTATTTCAACAATGGCTTTCTTCTTGCCACTCTTCCATAAAGGCCAGATTTGTGGAGTGCAGGACTGATAGTTGTCCTGTGGACAGATTCTCCCACCTGAGGTGTGGATCTCTGCAGCTCCTCCAGAGTTACCATGGGCCTCTTGGATGTTTTTCTGATTAATGCTCTCCTTGCCCAGCCTGTTTGTTTAGGTGGACGGCCATGTCTTGGTAGGTTTTTCAGTTGTGCCATACTCTTACCGTTTTTGGATTATAGCTTGAACTTTGCTCCGTGAGATGTTCAAAGCTTGGGATTTTTTTTATAACCTAACCCTGCTTTAAACATCTCCACAATGTTATCCCTGACCTGTCTGGTGTGTTCCTTGGACTTCATTGTGCTGTTTGTTCTCTAACAAACCTCTGTGGGCTTCACAGAACAGCTGTATTTATACTGAGATTAAATTACACACAGGTGGACTCTATTTACTAATTAGGTGACTTCTGAAGGCATTTGGTTCCACTAGATTTTAGTTAGGGGTATCAGAATAAAGGGGGCTGATTACAAATGCACGCCACACTTTTCAGATATTTATTTGTAGAAAAAAATTGCAAACCATATATCATTGTCCTTCCAATTCACAATTATGTTCCACCTTGTGTTTGTCTATCACATAAAATTCCAATACATTTTTGGTTGTAACATGACAAAATGTGGAAAATTTCAAGGGGTATGAATACTTTTTCAAGACACTGTATGTAAAATGCTGATGCAAATTTGTGAAGTTTTTTATTATTGCCACTTTTAGCCTTTTATTAAAGGATAAGTTCACCTTTGTTTAACAGCGCCCTGGTAGTTCAATGAGAACTACAAGCCGGCAGCTGGAAAAAGGATCCCCTGCCTGCTGTCACAGAGGGAACTTGGGGGGGGGGGTGCGAGGGCAACTGCAGTGTTGACATGTTACATGTTACACCCTGTATACAGTTGTAGCATGCAACATGTTATAAAAGGTAAAATTGTACTTTAACCTGTCTGGCGGTATTCCCGAGTCTGGCTCGGGGTAAGATTTCAGTACCAAAAGCGGTAACCCCGAGCCAGACTCGGCTGCATCGCAGGATACAGGGAAAGTTACTTACCTTGTTCCCTGGATCCTGCGATGTCTCCCCGCTGTGTGTGCGAGCTGTCTCCTCGCTCGATTCACACAGTGCCCGAGTGCCTCCCGCCTCCGTTCCTTGCGACGTTGCGGCGCACGGGGGTGGAGATCGGCGCCAAATTAAAAAAAGTAAAAACACAATACACATACAGTATACTGTAATCTTACAGATTACAGTACTGTATAAAAAAATTACACATCCCCTTTGTCCCTAGTGGTCTGTCCAGTGCCCTGCATGCACTTTTATTATATAAATACATTTTTTTCTGCCTGGAAACTGGAGATTGTCCATAGCAACCAAAAAGTGTCCCTTTATGTCAAAAGCTAGAAAACAGCGATAATAAATTAGAATCACTTGCAGAATTGAGTGATAACGATTTGTGGGGAAATTCGTCATCAAACACTAAATCTAATGACAGCGACAATTCTGGAACTGAGCAAATTTCAGTGTTTTTGATTTGATTACATTATTGAATAATTTTTATTATTATTATATTATTATTTGTTATAATTATTCATAATTATTTATTATATTATAATTCATGATTTTTTGTTTTAAACTTTATCATACCCAGGAAGTCTACTAGACTCTGGTATGGACAGATTTAAGTGAGTTTTTCTTAAGAATTTCAGGCCTACAAAATAAAACACCAAATTTCCATGCGAAACATTGTACCGCTTTCAGCACCTAAAATCTGACAGAATCATACCGCCAGGGAGGTTAAACATGTACCATTTCACCCTACTGATGAAAATTGAGCATTAACCTTTGGTATTTTCTCTTTGCTGTCTAACATTATTTGCTAAATATTTTAACATTATGTATCTATATTTATGATACAAATCGAGTAAATATTTGGATTTAAAGGGGTTGTAAACCCTCACAGGTTTTTCACCCTAATGCATTGTATGCATTAAGGTGAAAAACCTTTTGTGCTGCAGCCCCCCTTTTTCTTATCTGAACCTGATTGTTCCAGCGACGGGGGATGAGCAAAGCAGCTAAAGCTGCTGTCTCGGGTCTTCATTGAACAGATTGATAGAAGCAGGAGCCATTGGCTCCCGCTGCTGTCAATCAAATCCAGTGACACAGGAGCCAGGGGATGGGGACGAGTCCTGCTGTCTGTGTCAATGGACGCAGCAGCAGGACTCTGGAGTGTGCCAGCAGGAGTGCCTCCACGTAATGTGGCTCTCCATGGGGGCACTTACGAAGAGAAGGATCAGGGCCGCTCTGTGCAAAACCCTTGCACAAAGCAGGTAAGTATAACATGTTTTTTATAAAAAAAAAAAAAAAAAAAAAAAAGAAAACGGCTAATGGCTCTTTCATACATGAATGGCCATTTTCATGGACTCCGCTAGCTCAGCAGGGATCAACCTGTTCATCCCCGTTGAGCCGGTGGATGACAGGTCTGTTTCTGCTCATTGTGGAGAGACGGACCTGACAGATCTCCGCTCCCCGCTATGGGGGATTGGAAGAAAACGGATCCGTCTGTCCATTTTCATCTGAACCGATCCACCAGACAGATAGAAAATATGGTTTTTATCCGTCTGCATTTAGCGAAGCGGATCGAATGTCAGCCGACATGTCACTGCTGACATCCGTCGCTCCATAGAACTGCATGGATCGTCCGTTCGGGTCTGCCTAAAATACTGACAGGCGGGTCTGAACGGGGCCTTAAGCCCCGTGCACACTATCAGTTTGGCCTCATGCCCACTGGCGTTTTTACAGCTGCGTTTTTTGCAGCTTAAAAACGCCTGTCCATGTTATTGTAAATATTTTTTTTTTTTTTTTTTTTTTGAAAAAAAAAACAAAAAAAAAAACGTCGGAGCTAAAAACGCGACCGCGCGTTAGTGCGCGTTAGTGCGCGTTAGTGCGCGTTTTTGCGCGTTTTTTGACGCTCGCGTTTTTTCCTGCCAAATTCTGACGCTGAGGAACGCACTAGGCCCTGGGTTTTTTTTACAGCTTACAAACGCCTATGCTCTTTACAGCTCAAAAACGCCTAGGTGGGCATGAAGCTATAGACTAACATGGACAGGCGTTTTTAAGCTGTAAAAAACGCTCAAAAACGCGGCTGAAAAAATGCCCGTGGGCATGAGGCCTTTTCCTGCAGGTTTTTGTCTTCAGGTTTACCAAAACCATCTAATATGAGGTCAAACCTTAAGAGTTTCAATTCGTATGCAATCAGGCAGGCCCTTGTACTACATGGTTTTGGTAAACCTGAAGACAAAAACCTGCAAGAAAACTGATAGTGTGTATGGGGCTTGAGAGTTAAACTTTTACAAAAGAGTTTTCCTGATATTCATAACTTCTAACTTGAGGACCATAAACAATTTGATCAAACTGATAAATTCTTATCAATTTGATCAAACTGATAAATTATTTGTGTCTATACTAGTGATGTCCATATGCCAGACAACTTTAGCAGATTTCTTTAGAGGGATAAATCTTTATATTAAAGTGAAAGTAAAGGCTAATACAATTAAGGTTAAAATGTTGCTTCCCACCTCCTCATGCCCGTGCTGCGTACCTGTTTTTTCATCAGTTTCAGTGTGGTCACATGATCTGTAATCTATGGCTCCCCTGTGTCAACGAGTGGCTTGACAACGTGACTGAATTCTTGGAGCTGTGACATCACCCACCGGCTTTCATTGCCCCTCCCCTTTGTCTGTGTTCCCTCCCATAAGCTGCACTTACATAGGGGAGCTGTAGTTATGTGATTGCACTTAGGCTGGCCATACATTATACAATCTTCTTGTACAATTTTCCTTTAGATTTACCATAATATGAGGTCATACCTAAACACTTTCAATTTGTATGCAACCAGGCAGGCCCTTGCCCTACATAGTTGTAGATAAATCTAAAGGAAATTGAATTGGAAAATTGTATAATGTATGGCCAGCGTTAAGCTGATAAATTAAAAGTATTTTCACATAAATCTTTTACAAGCAGAAAGGATAGGTATGAGGAGGGAGAAAGTACGTTTTTTTTGTTACCTAAATTGTATTAGCTTTTACTTCCACTTTAAAGCATGGGACATACAGCCAACAGCAAGAAAATGGGGATTTGCTTTCCTTCATTGCAAGAAGTAGTCCAGTACCTACCAAATTACTATTCTTAAGCCTAGGTCCACATTGACGCGTGTTAGAAATCGTGTTAGGGATCAGCTGGACTCGTACGATTTCTAACCTGGCAATGCAGTCCGACTTCAGCGGCTATTTGACAGACATCTGTGCAGGCTCCTTCACAGATGTCTATATAAATTGTCCCCCCAAAGTCCCCAAAAGTAGTACATGAACTACTTTTGGGAATCAGTGTAGTGCTGAAAGTCGGCGCCGCACTGATTTGGACGGCACCATTTCCGGCAATAGCCACAGATTTGGCATGCGATTTGACACCAATGTGAACCTAGGCTAAATGTAGGTTTTGTGGTAGGGAATGTTATCTGTTAATGCAGGTACTGTATGTCTTGTATTTCAGCATCGTTTCAATGCACTCCGGTATTCTGTTTAAAAGGGTTAAAATTTATGAAACTTCATAAGCGGAACATACTGACTAGTCTACATATATTAAGTGTGTATATTAAGAGATTGCATTCTTGTTTTGCTCAAAATTTTCCTGCAGGAAAGTTAAAAAAAAAACACAACAGCTATCAGATTTAACAGAGCAGTTTAGAACTGCCAGTAAATAACAGTCTGAGAGTGATATTTTTTAGATATAGTTGGTATGATTGTTTTATGTAAGAAATATCCTTGAGACTTGTTCCTCCCCTGTCAAGTTTTTGAGAAATGATAGCACATAAGGTTGAATAAACATACAATTATAGATGAAGCTATGACTTATTTTCTGCTGCACTGATAGCGATAATGTGCTTCTAGCATGTAGATCAACAGATGTGTCCAATTTGGAGTGCTTGTAACTTTGCTTTAACTAGGTACAAGAAATAATGCACATGCTTGTCCTGGCTTAGGAAAATCCATTAAAAGCAAGTTGCACATTTTACCACACACCAGTATTTTCGTTCAAAAACTTTGCTTTACCCAATATAAATTTGATTTTTTTTATATATTATTTCAATATATATATCCCCCTCTATTTGGACACACTGCCACTCAGGCAAAGCTAGGAAAATGTTGTGAATGCTGAAAAAGAAGAAACTGTAAAACTCCAGATAGACAGCTGAATACACATTTGAATTAAAATAATATATGCATATACACTGTATTTGTGATTGTTTTCACACAACTTTCACCAAGGCTTTACACATTTTTGTCCAATTGAATCCAATAAAAAAAAAAAGTGTGTCTTGGCTAAAAGCTCTGTGAATTTTGTGTGAAAATGTGTGCGCATGTATATAAATTAATTCCTACTCAATGCATACTTACCCAGAATCATTAGCCATTTCCCGTGAGCATGGGGTTGACTCAGGAAACTCTAATGTCCTTGTACACACGATCGGAATTTCCGATGGAAAAAGTCAGATGGACGTTTTTCATCGGATATTCCGACCATGTGTATGCCCCATCGGACTTTTGACCGGCCAAAATCACATCGGAATTCCGACGGATTTCCATCGGAGTAAAATAGAACATGTTCTCTATCTAAACTCCGACGGAATTCCACCGAATTTCCGATGAAAAAGGAATTCCGTCGGAGTTTAGATAGAGAACATGTTCTATTTTACTCCGATGGAATTCCTTCGGAATTCCGATGTGATTTTGGCCGGTCAAAAGTCTGACCGTGTGTACTGGGCATAAGCCTAGCTAAAGTGAACTTCTGAGCTATGCTGGTTGACATACATGTGCAAAATACAATAATGTCTGATTGAAATTGCAAATCCCTTTGTGGGTAACAGTATTCACATATTTTAAAAGTGTATTTATCTAGATGCTTAGGGTTTCACTTTAAGAAAACTGTTACAATCAGATTGAGCAGTTTTCTGTATGTTTCGGACAATTTTGTGCCATGGAATCTCCTTCATGAGGAATCCTTCTTAAAAACTGAAGAGGTGGATAGGCATATAAGGGGTGTTCCTAATTTCTGTCTGCAGGGTCCCTTAATCCACGCATAACTGGAATGGGGGTGAATTTATAAATATGAGGCTTGGTAAGCTTGGGAAAAAGTATCCCAACCAGAGGGAGAGTAGAAAAGGGGGCTTTAAGAATAACAGTAATTTATGAAAAATATATAAACACTTTATTGGTTATCATATAATACAGTAGGTGGACATGAATGTTGTAAAACGAAAAATTCCTAGTCTGGCTAGTCAACTAGACAAACCAGACAGTTCACACACATATAGGACATACATGATATAAAAACATGTAACAAATATAACAATAGCCGTCCGGACGCCAGGTAACTTGGGGCAGGTCAGCTCTTCCCAGATAATACCAGGATAACAGCAACCGCAGTGAATAGAGAGCAGCCCTGCGCCAGTCCCCCCGGAGGCTCGAGCCTATGAGAAAGAAGGGAGGTTAAGGGAGGGCAGATGTGGGGTCTGGATGCTGCTCAAAAAATGTGGGACAATGAATGGTTCAAAGTGGGAGGGACCGATAGTCCATAGAGAGCCCCCCCCCAGGTAGTCCATAGCAGCACCTTCACAGTAGTTATAAATGACAAGATATCCTATACCCTCAACACCAGAATCCTTGTGCCTCGGCTGTACACGTGAATGCAGATAAATTGAGAGTATCAATTTGAGCAATACGTTACCACTCCTGAGGACACAGAGTTCCAGTTAACATATGGTCCTCCTACTTGAATGCAGCAGGAGGTAGTCCCGAAATCCTTATGTATCTCGGTGTCCCATAGGGGGTAGCCGCTAGGTGGTTCTCTGAGTGAGTGAGTGAGTGAGTGAGTGAGTGATAACTTGTATAGCGCTACAAATGCGAACTGAATCGCCTCAAGGCGCTTGGCATCCAGTGACGTCCTTATCCATCAGAAGAGGTGGGTCTTAAGTTTTTTCCTGAAGGCCCGGTGGTTTTCTTCCATGCGGATGTCCGTGGGTAGAGCGTTCCATAGCCGTGGTCCTTGGACTGCAAATCTTCGTTCTCCCTTCCATTTGTAGCGGGATTTGGGGATGTGAAGGAGGTTTTGATTGGTTGACCGGAGAATGCGTTTGGGGGAGTAGTGTTTTATTTTCTCGCATAAATATTGAAGTGCGTTTCCTTGTGTGCACTTGTGGGTGAGGCAGAGGGTCTTGAATGTGACTCGATCCTTTACAGTTAACCAATGCAGGGTCCTCAGTGAAGAGGTGATCGATTCCCAGGGTTTCTCTAATCGATGTCACTCCTAGTGCAGTGACAGGTATAGAGCCGTGCAGGTCTGATGCAAGCTGTGGGTCCCAGGCCTGAGAGTTACCCACTAAAGCTGTCATATAGACACGATGTCCCGTTCCTCTTCCTGGTGTTCGCCAACACTATGGGGGATAAAGCCATAACGTGGCATCTGGGCGGAAGTGACGTCAACGCGTTTCGCAAATGCAATTGCGTAGCTTCGTCTGGGAAAAAGGTAGTTCCAAAAAAATATATTCTAGAATGGATGGCCACATTTTTGGTGGAGTGAAAAGCAGATACACTGTTATAGTCTTCATTAACAAAACCTTCACACATGGATAAGGATGTTTATTTTCAGTCACAGGATTGTAGTTTTTAATTTCCAGTCCTCTGAAGTGAAAATATTTGATATTTTTTTTTTTGCTTTGTGGATTGAGACGTATGTGCTTACTTGGGTGTATCCTAATGAAATGCTCAAGCTTGAATTGTGTGCCAGCCAATGTAGAAAGGTTTTTATTTGTGAACAAAGTAGTAATACAAAGATAGGACCCTTAATCCATAATAGGTATTGTAAATATTTTTCAGCTAACTTTCCACCTTTTTCAGTGTTAGCACAGTCAAAGGGTACATGTACTTCTGAATCTTTTTTTAGTAGTTAAAAGGGGACAACAAGATAGGATAGTCAGTATGGTCCAACAAGGAGACAGTTTCTACATTTGAATCTGTACCTAGCACTGTCTCACGCTTTTTTAGACAACCTTCTTCTTATGGTGAGTTGTTTTGTTCATATTATGAAGACATTTAATTATAGGTATGAGCAGTTACTGTGCCATTTGTACAGAGTTCTGCAGAACTTACTGACCTACATGCTAATGTTGCTGCTCTTCTAGGAAACCCATCTTGCTTTTAGTAGTAAGACCTTAATTCCTGAACTGACATTTGACAGCAGCGCACAATCAGTTTGCTACTCCAGGTGGTGATTATAGATATCGGTGTTACATGGTTCACATTACACAAAAGGGAGATGATCTGTTTGATGTCAAACCAAGCAAAATATTTTTTGCTATGGGCTTTTAAGACACCTTTCATTTAGGGTGTCATATTACTTTTACTTAATGTATACATTTATGTAACTCCTTACCGTTGACAGTGTACCTGGCTATCTACAGTATCTCACAAAAGTGAGTACACCCCTCACATTTTTGTACATATTTTATTAAATCTTTTCATGTGACAACACTGAAGAAATTACACTTTGCTACAATATAAAGTAGTGAGTGTACAGCTTGTACAGTAGGTGCCGCCGATATTGTGTTTCTATCGCGCTCCCATCGCCGAGATTCTCGGCGACAGGAGTGCCGAGATGTCGGCAGCAGGGTGGCGACATGTGTCACGCTCGCTGCAATGGCGAGGAGACACGACACTGTATTGAGCGGGGATCCGACGCGGATTCCCGCCAATACCAGGCACTGCGTTTGGTATGAATCCTGAGCGGGAACTCCACGCCAATTTTTAAAGAAAAAAACGGCGTGGGTTCCCCCTCCAGGGGCATACCAGGCCCTTGGGTCTGGTCTGGATTTGAAGGGGAACCCTACGCCAAAAAAACGGCGTGGGGGTCTCCCTCAAGATCCAAACCAGACCCTTATCCGAGCACGCAACCTGGCAGGCCGCAGGGGAAAAGGGGGGACGAGAGCGGCCCCCCTCCCTCCTGAACCGTACCAGGCCACATGCCCTCAACATGGAGGGTTTGGTGCTCTGGGGCAGGGGGGCGACCTGCGGCCCCCCACCCCAGAGCACCCTGCCCCCATGTTGATGAGGACAGGGCCTCTTCCCGACAACCCTGGCCGTTGGTTGTCGGGGTCTGCGGGCGGGGGGCTTATCGGAATCCAGGAGCCCCCTTTAATAAGGGGGCCCCCAGATACCGGCCCCCCCACCCTATGTGAATGAGTATGGGGTACATCGTACCCCTACCCATTCACCTGGTGGAAAATAAATGGAAATAAAAACACAACACAGTTTTTAAAAGTATTTTATTGCACCACTCCGGAGGTCTTCTTCCGACTTCGGGGGTCTCCGGTGTCGTCGCCGCGTTCTCCGGTTCTTTCTTCTGCCGGGCCTCCGCTAACTTCTTTTTAGCTCTTTTGCTAACAGAGGCCCGGTCTTCTCCGTCATCTTCTTCTCCCGCTCTCCGGTTCTTCTCCCGCTCTCCGGTGTCGTCGCCGCGTTCTCCGGTTCTTTCTTCTGCCGGGCCTCCGCTAACTTCTTTTTGGCTCTTTTGCTAACGGAGGCCCGGTCTTCTCCGTCGTCTTCTTCTTCTTCTCCCGCTCTCCGGTTCTTCTCCCGCTCTCCGGTGTCGTCGCCGCGTTCTCCGGTTCTTTCTCCCGCCGGGCCTCCGCTAACTTCTTTTTAGCTCTTTTGCTAGCAGAGGCCCGGTCTGCTCCGTCGTCGCCGTCGGCGTCTTCTTCCCTCTTCTCCTCCTCGGTGTTGACTCGTCGCTTCCTCTCGCAGTAATGATAAATCTTCGGTCCGCAGAGATTAATATAGGCTTCTCATGACGTCACAGTCACATGCTCCGGGGCACATGTGCCCTGGAGCATGTGACTGTGACGTCATGTGCACATGTGCCCTGGAGCATGTGACTGTGACGTCATGTGCACATGTGCCCCGGAGCATGTGACTGTGACGTCCTGTGAAGCCTATATTAATCTCTGCGGACCGAAGATTTACCATTACTGCGAGAGGAAGCGACGAGTCAACATCGAGGAGGAGAAGAGGGAAGAAAACGCCGACGGCGACGACGGAGAAGACCGGCTCCTCCACTAGCAAAAGAGCTACAAGAAGTTAGTGGAGGGGCCGGCAGAAGGACAACGGAGAGCCGGACGAGGCGACGGAGAAGACCGGGCCTCTGCTAGCAAAAGAGCTAAAAAGAAGTTAGCGGAGGCCCGGCGGAAGAAAGAACCGGAGAACACGGCGACGACACCGGAGAGCGGGAGAAGAACCGGAGAGCGGGAGAAGAAGAAGAAGACGCCGGAGAAGACCGGGCCTCCGTTAGCAAAAGAGCTAAAAAGAAGTTAGCGGAGGCCCGGCGGAAGAAAGAACCAGAGAACGCGGCGACGACACCGGAGAGCGGGAGAAGAACCGGAGAGCGGGAGAAGAAGAAGAAGACGACGGAGAAGACCGGGCCTCCGTTAGCAAAAGAGCTAAAAAGAAGTTAGCGGAGGCCCGGCAGAAGAAAGAACCGGAGAACGCGGCGACGACACCGGAGACCCCCGAAGTCGGAAGAAGACCTCCGGAGCGGTGCAATAAAATACTTTTAAAAACTGTGTTGTGTTTTTATTTCCATTTATTTTCCACCAGGTGAATGGGTAGGGGTACGATGTACCCCATACTCATTCACATAGGGTGGGGGGGCCGGTATCTGGGGGTCCCCTTATTAAAGGGGGCTCCCGGATTCCGATAAGCCCCCCGCCCGCAGACCCCGACAACCAACGGCCAGGGTTGTCGGGAAGAAGGCCCTGTCCTCATCAACATGGGGGCAGGGTGCTCTGGGGTGTGGGGGCCGCAGGTCGCCCCCCTGCCCCAGAGCACCAAACCCCCCATGTTGAGGGCATGTGGCCTGGTACAGTTCAGGAGGGAGGGGGGCCGCTCTCGTCCCCCCTTTTCCCCTGCGGCCTGCCAGGTTGCATGCTCGGATAAGGGTCTGGTTTGGATCTTGAGGGGGACCCCCACGCCGTTTTTTCGGCGTAGGGTTCCCCTTCAAATCCAGACCAGACCCAAGGGCCTGGTATGCCCCTGGAGGGGGAACCCACGCCGTTTTTTTCTTTAAAAATTGGCGTGGAGTTCCCGCTCAGGATTCATACCAAACGCAGTGCCTGGTATTGGCGGGAATCCGCGTCGGATCCCCGCCTATCGGCAATGCGTGTCGCTCATTGTGAAAGGAACATTTTTTCCTTTCCCGATGACGAGACAGCTCGGCGCTGGCTCTCGCGACGGAGCTCATAGGGTGTCAATATCGCCGCTAGAAGCAGCGATATTGACACAATATCGGCGGCACCTACTGTATAACAGTGTAAATTTGCTGTCCCCTCAAAATAACTCAGCACACAGCCATTAATGTCTAAATGGCTGGCAACAAAAGTGAGTACACCCCTAAGTTAAAATGTTCAAATTGGCCCATTTTCCCTCCCCGTTGTCATGTGACTCGTTAGTGTTACAAGGTCTCAGGTGTGAATGGGGAGCAGGTGTGTTAAATTTGGTGTTATCGCTCTCACTCTCACATACTGGTCACTTGAGGTTCAACATGGCACCTCATGGCAAAGAACTCTGAGGATCTGAAAAAAATTATTGTTGCTCTACATAAAGATGGCCTAGGCTATAGGAAGATTGCCAAGGCCCTGAAACTGAGCTGCAGCATGATGGCCCAGACCATACAGTGGTTTAACAGGACAGGTGGGCTTTACTTCCTATTGTATTTGTATTACAATGCAGCTGCATATCTTGAGAACAGATCAGCAAGGGTGGTACTACTCAAGTGATTCCACCTGCAAGGATTCTTCAAAAAGTGAACTATGATGTTAAGTAACTTCTTTAATAATAAAAAGATAATTCCAGGTAATCGTGATGGTATTATTAAAAAAGGACGAGTCAAGGGAGGAAGCCAAACATCTGCATAAGTTGCCCTTAACTCGAGGATAACAATATACACTCAATGGCCACTTTATTAGGTACACCTTGCTAGTACCGGGTTGGATCCCCTTTTACCTTAAGAACTGCCTTAATTCTTTGTGGCATAGATTCAAGAAGGTGTTGGAAACATTCCTCAGAGATTTTGATCCATATTGACATGATAGGATCACGCAGTTGCTGCAGATTTGTCAGCTGCACATCCATGATGCGAATTTCCACCACATCCCAAAGGTGCTCTATTGGATTAAAATCTGGTGACTGTGGAGGCTATTGGAGTACAGTGACCTTATTGTCATGTTCAAGAAACCAGTGGTGAGATGATTTGAGCTTTGTGACACGGTGCAATATCCGGCTGGAAGTAGCCATCAGAAGATGGGTACACTGTAGTCATAAAGGGTTGGACATGGTCAGCAACATTACTAATAAGATAAGCTGTGTTGAACGATGCTCAATTGGTACTAAGAGGCCCAAACTGTGCCAAGAAAATATCCCCCCACACAATTACACCACCACCACCAGCCTGAACCATTGATACAAGGCAGGATCGATCCATGCTGTCATGTTGTTTATGCCAAATTCTGACCCTACCATTTGAATGTTGCAACTGAAATCGAGACTCGTCAGACCAGGCAACATTTTTCCAATCTTCTATTGTGCAATTTTGGTGAACCTGTGCGAATTGTAGCCTCAGTTTCCTGTTTAGCTGACAGGAGTGGAACCCGGTGTGGTATTCTGCTGCTGTAGCCCATCTGCTTCAAAGTTCGATGTGTTGTGCATTCAGAGATGGTATATTGCATACCTTGGTTGTAATGAGTGGTTATTTGAGTTACTGTTGCCTCTCTATCATCTCAAACCAGTCTGCCCATTCTCCTCTGACCTCTGACATCAACAAGGCATTTTCTCCACACAACTGCTGATCACTGGATATTTTCTCTTTTTTGGGCCATTCTCTGTAAACCCTAGAGATGGTTGTATGTGAAAATCCCAGTAGATCAGCAGTTTTTGAAATACTCAGGCCAGCCTGTCTGACACCAACAACCAATGTCACTTAAATCCCCTTTCTTCCCCATTCTGATGCTCGGTTTGAACTTCAGCAAGTCGTCTTCACCACGTCTAGATGCCTAAATACATTGAGTTGCTGCCATGTGATTAGCAATGTGTGTTACTAATAAATTGAACAGGTGTAACTAATAAAGTGGTCTGTGAGTGTAAGTTAGAGGGCAATTAACCTATTCCACAATTCCCCTAATTCACCAGAATTAAAATGTGGCACATAAACCAAGGAAAGACAACAAGAGAACTCTCTCTGTTGGGTTTCTGATAAGTTTAGATCTGTGTATGTAGCTTTTAAATGATCATTTCGTTTTTCTACAGGAACAGGTCTGTCTTGGTGGTGTTGCATGAACAAGAACATTTTTTGCACCAATGAAATACTGGACTTATATGGACATTTTTTTTTCCCGAATAATTGTTACTCTATAAACAAAACCATCAGAAGCTACCTTACTGTCTTGCCTGTTACATTATGTTATGTACTAAGTATGTCACTATCTTTAGAGGAGAGTGGCGCAGGCTCTAGAGCCCAAATAGAGGGTATCTGTGAGGATCTCAGCTTCTATACAAATCTGTGTTTCCTGTGTTTCAACAAAGCACAGATATCCTACCCGATAAGAAAGGCATTGAAAGAAAATGGCTGTGGAAACAGGCAAGGAGTGTTTCTGATAGTAGTAACTCAAGCTTTCAAACGGTGACTGTGAAAAACTTAACTAAGCGAATAAGAGTATCTGTGAAGCCAGTGAAGAAAGCCAAAAGAATATGCTGCCAAAAACAGTTGATCATTGTTCATAGCGGGACATATCCACTTTCTTTGAGATATTGAAGAGTTTGTTCTGCTCACACAAAGGTAGGGCAGAGCTGGCAGCATACCAAGCCATTCTGTGTTCCTCATCTCCATTGTGCAGCCAGTGGGAGCAGGTGCTTTCACAAAACAAGGGAAAAAGTGAAAACACATGCTTGTAGTGGCTTTAATAGGTAGGTGTTATGGATGATCCTAGCACAAATTAGCTTTAGTCCACATTTAGTCTTCCTCCAAATTAAAGGAGACAGGGGACCTTACACTTAATCTGAACTGAACGCAGGTGCAGAGAAATCAGTTGCTCAAAGACTATAACTCCCGTTTTTTATGTATTGGTAAATGCATCATATTGTTTCCAGTGTTTTGGAGATTATGTATATGCTTGTTCTCAAAGATATCAGTTATACACATAATTGCATACTACAATATAGATTGGTCTCTGCAGAATGAAAAAAAAAAAACCATATGGTTCACACATTTCTTATTTTGTTTAAGGATTTGTAGGAACCCATTCACACCTCTACATGTGCATTAACTCTGTGATTAAAGATAGTTTACTCGCTGAATCCACCCAAAATGTATTTGCTTTGAGTGGATTTATGTAAGTTGAATCACCCACCTACCTAGTACGTGTCTAAAAAACTCTGTGTGATTGATGTGAGGGCCTCATTCTTTCTGCTAGATTATGAGGCATTTATTTAACATTATAATGAGTGAAGCTGGAACAGTGAGACATATGCAATGCCTTGTACACACGGTCAGATTTTCCGTTGGAAAAAAAACGGATGTTTTTTCCAACGGAATTCTGCTGAAGCTTGGCTTGCATACACACGGTCACACCAAATTCCAACCGTCAAGAACGTGGTGACGTACAACACTATGACGAGCCGAGAAAAATTAAGTTCAATGCTTCTGAGCATGCGTCGACTTGATTCTGAGCATGCGTCGTTTTTAGTGCGTTGGAATTGCATACAGACGAACGTATTTTCCGATAGGATTTTTTTCCGTCGGAAAAATAGAGAACATGTTCTCTATCGAAGTCCGTCGGAATTTCCGACGGAAAAAGTCCCAAGGGGCATACACACGGTCGGAATATCCGATGAAAGGCTCCCATCTGACTTTTTCCATCAGAAATTCCGACCGTGTGTACATTAGACATTCATAAGTCAGCAGTTTTCTTTCAAACAAATCTTTAACATAGATTGTTAGTGTTTAAAATATCTGGTCAGGTACACAAGAAGCCTGTTGATAATAACAGTTTGAGCATCCCAGCAATAATGTGCTGGAATATATTTATGAATTTTATTAACACCTTGAGTGTAAATAAAATAAATATCAGATAATTCAGCAGAAGAGTTGTAGCTTACATTCAGGAGGATGTGCCCCTTGTGCTGGGGGTCAATACAACTAAAGGGGCTGTCACATGCTCTCATAAAGAAAGCTTGACTATGCCTGCCCCTTCCGCCCAGCTCCTCCAGCCGCAGATGCAGTACTACAGCTATTGTGCATTAAATAGGGCCTATGACTGGAGAACGGACAGATGGTTGATAGCGTCGCCATCTCCATTCATAGATCATGTTTCATTCATAGAGGCCGTAGTACAGCTTCTATGAATAGAGGAGTTGGATGGAAAGAGCAGGCATAGTTGGGCATGCTTGGTGAGCGCCTGTGACATCCCCTTAGTTGTAGTAACCCCCTACTGACTGTAAAGCCGGCCATACATGGTTTGAAATTTGACCTGTTTAGCAGGGACCGGCCAAATTTTGATCGATGTATGAGCACCCTGGTTGTACATAAGTCAATCTATTGATCAAATTGTGTACAGCCAGCCTGTCAGATTGTTCCTGAAAGATTAGTGCCACCGGCAGTGACAGCCCGTCCATTGGTCTGTCCTAATCTACATACAGGGCGCCGAATGCATGCATTCCAATGGGGGGGGGGGGTTTAAAGCACATGATCAGAGCCAGAGGCTCTAATAGGCATTTAAAAAGGGTGGGCTCGGGGGGCGCACTGATCCTCCTCCCAGCCAATTGGGAAGCGGGTTGTGAGACCTGTCACCCGATTGGCTGAAAGGACAGGCGATCCTATTGGACGCCTAAGAGGAGGAGGGAGGAGATGCATGGCGGAAGTCGCCGTGATGCAGAGGAGGAGGAGATACCTGCCTGACTCCCATAGGAGCGCTGCCCACCCGGATCCTAGATGGGGTAAGTGCTGGACCGGGGGGGTGGGGACGGCCATTGGGGGGGTCGTTGTTTGCCGCCCTTCCAAAAAAAAAACCACCAGCGACGCTAATCATTGTGATCTGCTGTCAGAGAAGGCTCTTCACGCTCCTGCAGGCAGAACAAAAAAGTGCTGCCAGGGGAGGGGAATCAAGCTTTTTCTTTTCATTCCACCGTTAAAGGAAGGAAAGAAAATTACAAAGCCTATGGCCTGCCTAGCCTGGATTTTTCCATAGGCAGGTTAAGTACATGCCTATATGTGCTACTGTCAAAGGGGTACTGGAGGTTGCCTTTATTTACTTCTTTGCACAGTTCTCCTGTTACATTTCTCTGTTCTACTATCACAGAACTGTAGCACAGACTTCCTAAGTAATGCTATAAAGTTAAATCTTCCCACTGCCTGCTACTTCAGCCACCAGTAACTCTGCACACCATGCAGGCATGCAGCTGCACCTCCAAGCAGTGCTGTTCTGAAGGTACACCAATGGGAAGGGTAACAATCTCACCTGTATTCAATGTAGTGGTCTACTATCAGATCAGGTGTCCATTGGAGAATAATCTTTTTGCCTTTACTGTTTATGTGACTGGCTGCATGATGTACAGTGATGGTATGTCCGCTTTAAAACTCGCCTTGCCATTAATGAATATTAAAAATGAATATATGCACATGATTTTCAGTCATAAAACAACTTCTAAGTGGGCAGATACATTTTTACAGGCACTATATTTATAACACACCTAAAATAAAATATGATTTTGTTCTTGGGTCTACCTAAGTTCTGGTCAGTTCAGATTTCCTGTGTTTATACTTTTCTAAGATATAAACTTGGCCTTGGATCATGGCATTTGGTCTGTGCTATAGGGCAATATTTAAAAATAGAGAAGAATTTGAAGTTATTTGCATTTGGTGCTGTTATATTTAGGTGAGTATGGGAGCAGGTTTCAGTGCTCAGTGGTGTCATGGAAGGACAAACTGGGTGCCCCCACTTGTAAACCGAAGATGATTACTCTACCTATCTCCTAAAACACTCTTGCCTCCTTATCTCCTCTTGTTGGCTATAAAAGGCAAATTCTTATAATAAACTGCTTTTCAAAACATACTGAAAAGGCTGCAATATCTACAAGTTATAGTCTCAACTTAAACAGTAAATCAAATTTCTCTTTCTGAATACTACTTTACCATATTATTAAGTAATCTCTATGACAAACACTGTCAATTTTAGTTGCCGTGTTTTACTGGTCATTTTTTACTGATTTTTACAGACAGCACTGGAATCTGCAGATCTCTTGAAAAAATTACTATGAGCATTTGTTGAAATAATTATTTCTTTGGTATTTAATGCAGACATACACAAAAGCTGGAGAAATAATTATGGCTTAGTATAACATTGTTACTAAAAGTAAACACCCCTAGACTGGATGGATGGCCATAGCCTATTAATGAACACAATGGTGGCACAAAGAAGGATAAGCAGCCTCCTGGCCTTCATAATAACAGTCTTTAAAATGTGATGTGATGATACACATTGTGCAGGCATGGTCCATCATTGTCATTATCTGGAAGGTGGTCCAGAGCAATGATGTGCAGCCAACACAGAAATAAATGCATGTAGACAGGAAGTGACTGGAGGAGATCAAAAAGCATAGAAAAAAAAAGGTGAAAACAGTATTTTATGGAAACAAACCATGGAAAAATGTTTGCAATATACAGTGCCCCAACAAGTTAAATATAATTCTTGTTAGGGTTTAGATATACTTAAATGTATTACCATGTTTTCCACTGCACAGAATTGAAGTCCAAGTCTAAAGTAATTGCACAAGTAATCAACAAATGTTGTTTTTAATATTGTAAAGTTGCAGGCACAGCTTTACATGGCCTAACTCTTAATACACATTCATATTTTTTTATATATATATGATATCGCCTAAGACGATATATGAGGTGTCACAAGAGAAGTCATCATTTTGAAATGACATATCAAGGGCTTTTCATGTCAAGAATCTTGCAGGGCTGTTGGACGCTGAAAAATATGTTCCAGATAGTTGGTGGAAGATGAATGAAGCACTTTGGATTCCAGTGTATGACTTCATCTTTTCTAGCTAGTGAAGAACGAGCAGATAATATCTCACACTTTGTGATGATAAGTGTTGCATTTAGGATGTCCACAGCTTTATCCAGCTGGATGTGACCTTTTTTTCCCATCGCAATTATTCTTTGTCAGTTTGTAATGCAATTATGGGAAGATTATTTTCAAGTGCAGCCCTTGCACTATAGAAAGATTTGAGAAACTTGAGGACTACACATCTTACAAGAGGCAATGATCATCTTGTAATAGTTAACATCTTAATTTATTTCAGAGAAGCATCAATTCATAAAAGCACAGAATAAAACCCTGAATGGCTTTAAAACCCACACATAACATGATAGGCTTTCTAAAACATTGTGCTGTCAAAGTTGAAATTTACATATACATATCAATACATTTCTAAATTATCTACTTTGAAGTCAACCGCTTTTAATTTACTTTTGTTTCTCCTCTCCTCTATAAATAATAAAAATGCTCAGGCAACCTGAACGTTCATGTGTATGCTGTAGGCTTCATCCATGACTACATGGCTGCATTTATGTCTGGGCATCTTTAAAAAAATATACAATAGTCTTGCCCATTAAACTTATTCTAAAGAAATCTTTTTTTTATAATAAACATGTCTTACTTACCTGCTTTGTGCAATGGTTTTGCACAGAGAAGCCTTTAACCTTCTTTTTCTGGGGTCCCCCACTGGCATTCCTTGCTCCTCCCGTCGCTTGCTATGCGGGAACTCATGTAGGCTCAATTCCGAGCTCCTGCTGCTGCCTCCATGCACAGTGCTGGATTGAGATTGGGCTCAGATAAGTATAAGGTTATACCGCGTTTTTTTTCAGGACAAATTGGGCTTTTGTTTTGTAGTAAATAGTTATGATATCTCCTGATTTTTTTTGTATTATCAAAGGAAAACTGGCCCAAAATATAAAAAAAAATATATATATATATATATATATATATATTTAACTTAGCTGTATATTTCTTGTTACTAACATAACCTACCACCAAAGAACAACCCAAAATAATTTCTCCTGCTTCTGACAATCGCAGTGATACCACATATGCGTAGGTTATTTGTTGTTTGTACCCGTAGTACAGCCCAGAAGCAATAGAGTGCATTTTGCCTTTTTTTTTTTGTCCTACCTGAAACACACTCACACTAATGCTAATTAAAAAAAAAAATCCTGTCCAAAATATAATGACCCTGACCTTTTACCCTTACTTGACCCAAACACTAACCCTGGCACTGACCTAGATCAAACCTTGATCTAGGTATTTTTTCTTTATATTTTATTATTTCTTTATTTTAAATTTTTTTTGCAAAGATGTTTTACTTTCTGCAAGGAAAGAGAGAGATACATTGCATCTTTCCCCTCAATTCACAGAAATAAACTAAACTGGGACAGACTACCAGAGTGATCAGGTGACCCAGAATAGGGAGATCCAGGTCCCAATCATTAGTACAGGGCCCAGGGCTCTTAGTGAGACCCTGTTCTCTGTGCTGGGAGTGGGCTGTGTGGCGCGCTCCCAGCACAAAGGGAGATACGCATATATGCGTCCCTACGGAAAAAAGCCCACTTCCGTGAGACCGCATATATGGGTTACGTTGGCGTGAAGGGGGTAATGAAGAGAATGCATTTAGGTAAAAAACCTTCAATGTTTACAACCAATTTAAGGGCAAACTCGCAGTGTCTGTGTAAAGGGCTTCCTCCTATGCCATTGATACTCACCTTGCCAGTGCCCCCCCCCCCCACCCCATTGCTCCTTTTTTTGTTGTAGCTGGCACCAGAATCCCCAATGTCAAGGGGAGTGGTGGCGACACTATCCCATTAAGTGACAGTGGTCAGGCCTAGTGATGATCACGTGTTCCCTAAACCGAGAACACTGGATAATTTCACTTGCTGTGACAGTGTGGTGGTGGGGAAGCACTAGCAAAGTGAGTATCAGTGGGCCAGGGGGATCCCATTACACAGACATTATCACTTCGCCCTGAATTGACATCATCTCTTTACGGTGCAAAGAGCCATGACATGATATTTAGATCATGCTATTATTTTATGAACATGTGTACTTGGTCCTGTTTCTTTTTTTTCTCCAAAATCAGTTGGCCATGGGGTCTCTAAATAGTTGTAAACAGCCATACAATCGTGTCCCCAAGCGACCGTAATTATTCTATAGACATCCCTAAAGTGATACTAAACACACACTGTTTAGTCTACAATATTCCTTCTCTTTAAGTATATGGATAATTTTTCTGGAGTGTATACACACACATGTGTGACTCTATAGTCATGTGGGCTACATAAATAAGGAAAAGGAGAAAATGAACAGCTTAGAAGTAAACTGAAACCGGAGCATGCTTAGTAGATGTGGCAATCTACACAATCTCAGGCTGCAGTGGGGACACAGACAAGGATGGAGGGATAGTGAACAGCAGGATCAAAAAGGTTTGTAGCAGAATACACAAAATGAATCCCATAGTGACTGACTGAGTATGAACAGCATGTAATACAGCATGTATTCACAGTTTTTAATGATAGGGGTTATTGACACTTTATAAAGCAAATAAAGCATATCTTATAGGTTTTTGCAACAAAGAAGAGTGTTAGTTCTTAAGAGCAACCGGTCAGAATTCACTGAAGTCAGATCATGAAGATTCTGATTGTTTGCTATCAATTTTAGATCCTTAGAATTAGCATTCTATTGCCTTAGGCTGTTGGGTTGCATTGGTTGACCTTTGCAAGCATGCACAACAATGTGAGTATAATCCTACAGTATAAACCCTCTTTGGAATATGTGCCTCGATAAGCCACAATGCAGTTACATAGCAGGCAAAATACCAGGTACACATCATAAATACTTTCATCATAGGGCAGGGAATGGTGATGCTGCAAGGGCTTCTAGTGCTTGTCTTTGAACAGAGAGCACTATCTGGACATCTGTACCTCCTAAAATACAGCACGCATTTTAAAGACCAAACAGTTCCTTCGAGTTTTATGAAGACTACTATTGTAATGAGAGATAAAACTTTAATAATTTCTATCTGACTTTAAGGATTTTGAAGTTTATATGTGAGTATTGTATTTAAAATTGTTTTACTATTGCTAGTACCCAACATGAAATATAACCAAGCAACAACAGGCTTATGGTTATTTTTCTTCAGTAGTAATCACAGTTATAAAAGGCCTGTTGTGTGATAAATGCCATTATACTAGTTTTGAAAGGAAATTCGTCATTATATATATTGTATTCTACTACAAGACACAAACTACAGGAACTTGGGCTGTACTCTATTGTTATTCATTTAATCTAATATATGTAATCAGGATTTGTTGCTGGCCACCAGTTTCATACCCTTTCTTCCCCAGAATCTCCTTTTCCCACGATTGTGAGGAGAAGCAACCCAGTGTAGCTGGCCTTAGACAGCTCGATTTCCGACTGATCCTGCTGCATTGAAGGACATTGTGGGTATGCCCTGCAATCATCACTCAGCTCAACAAAAATCTATTTAAAATTTGACTGGTCCTGGTGGAAAACTATTGGCCAAAATGTATTGCATCGTATCAAATGCAGTCACAGTTTGACAGCACCATGGTATTCAGGCAGCTGGGCTGCTGGAATACAGTACTGTAGGTGACAGTGGAGGTTCAATTGATCTTGTCTCGTTCAGCCCATGGGCTAAAAAAGAGAAAATAAAGCCATGTATGTACATATACGTCGGCAGAATGGCACGGCTGGGCACAAGCACGTACAGGTACGTCCTCTTTAAGATGCCCAGCCGCGGGTCAGGCGCGCTCGGGACCCGGTCCTGAGCTCCGTGACCACGCCCGCGGGACCCACGGACCCGACTGCCGCCGGTGTCCCGCGATCAGGTCACAGAGCTGAAGAACGGGGAGAGGTAAGTGTAAACAAACCTCTCCCCGTGCTTCCTAGTGAAACTGTCACTGATCGTCTGTTCCCTGTCATAGGGAACAACGATCAGTGATGTCACACGCCAAACCACGCCCCCACACAGTAAAGAATCACACATTAGGCCACACTTAACCCCTTCAGCACCCCCTACAGGTTAACCCCTTAACTGCCAGTGTCATTTTCACAGTAATCAGTGCATTTTTATAGCACTGATCGCTGTAAAAATGACAATGGTCCCAAAATAGTGTCAAAAGTGTCCAATGTGTCCGCCATAATGTCGCAGTCACGATAAAAATCGCTGATCGCCGCCATTACTAGTAAAAAATAAATTATTAAGAAAAATGCTATAAAACTATCCCCTATTTTGTAGACGCTATAACTTTTGCGCAAACCAATCAATAAACGCCTATTGTGATTTTTTGTACCAAAAATATGTAGAAGAATACGTATCGGCCTAAACTGAGGAAAAAAAATGTTTTTTTATATATTTTTTGGGGATATTTATTATAGCAAAAAGTAAAAAATATTGCATTTTTTTCAAAATTGTCGCTCTATTTTTGTTTATAGCAAAAAAAAAAAAAACTGCAGAGGTGATCAAATACCACTAAAAGAAATCTCTATGTGTGGGAAAAAAAGGACGCCAATTTTGTTTGGGAGCCACGTCGCACGACCGCACAATTGTCAGTTAAAGCGACGCAGTGCCGAATCGCAAAAAGTGGCCTGGTCCTTTAGCTACAAAATGGTCCGGGTCTTAAGTGGTTAAATTTGTGGAAATCTGCAGATTCTCTCCCTATCCCCATATGGCAGCACAGGATACCTCAGCAGCCAAATGTCAAACACTGGCACTATCACATGGGAGGAAACAGAGTCAGTCAGATGCTGCCCCATACCTAGAAGTAGCAGGCATGTCACTTAGCTTCCCGGAGAGAAAGGAGCAGCAGGGGAGCAAAAAGAATGTGGCAGTGTTGACTGCAATCTGGATTTGTGGTCTGTGATTTAAAGCGAGACAATCATTTTGTTTATACAGATATTAACATTTTCTGCAAAACATCAAAGAAATATATGCTTGTCTGCCTGTGTGGTTACAGATTCTTGTTGGTCTTTTATGGCACGTCTGGTTATTTTGTCTCAGTTTATGACCTATCTTTCTTATGGTTTTCATAAGGTCATTATCTTAATTTAACGAGTAGTTAGTAAACCATAGCAGGAGCAGAAAAGATGTATGGTATCAATCATTACTTAGTTCAATAAAAGCCTATCACTTTGATATTTTGTGTTATGAAATCCAAGATGATGGTTGTAAGTTTTCTAGAAGAGGACTGGAATATGTGTGTGTATAAATATGCATGGCCCTGAGACATAAATACGTCAAGACATGGAGCAGTATAGGGCAAGGTACTTTAAACATCCAGGCATTTGTAAAACATTTTCTTTAAACATTTCAGTCAAAATGTCTACATTAACAATTCTTTAAGCAGTCAACTATTGATGGATGTGCATAAGTTACATAAGCCCAAGCTGCATGTGAAACTATCAGTACGCTGGTCAATCGCCTTTTAGTGATTCCATTTTAGCAAACAGAAATGGTAATATCTGTCATTGTTTATTGCATGTCTTTCTCTAGCCATGCCTCTTAATACTGCTTTTCTTAATGGGCAACTTTAGGTATGCAGGTTTTATTTGTTTTCACAGGACCTGCTGATATTCTAGATCAGCCTTTTTCAACCAGGGTGCCGTGAGGATTTTTCTTGGGGGGGTGCCTTGGCAAAATGTCAAAAAATTGGCCAAAAATTGCATACAGACCGGCGTGTGGATGAAGCCTGCCTTTTAGTTACACAAAGCCACAGGTTTTCATTGTGCACCATTGCAACCTTGTAGATCAGGTATATGCATTTAGCGGACCTCCTGCTGTTGCAAAACTACAAGTCCCATCATGCCTCTGCCCCTGGGTGTCATACTTGTGGCTGTCAGAGTCTTGCTATGCCTCATGGGACTTGTAGTTCTGCAACAGCTGGAGGTCCGCTAATTGCATATCCCTGTTGTTGATCCTTACTGCCAATGGCATCATCAGTTCATATGGAGGATGTCAGTCGCCTGCACAGCATCCTTGTTTGACCCACACCTGCCTCTCACCATCAGCGTTGGGGTCACATTAGCTGAGTGAAAACTGGGGGAGAAGAGAAACATTGGAATACTAGTCAGCACCAGTTTGCAAAAGTGTATTTGCATTGGAAGTATAAATCACCTGTAATGTTGTGTGTCCTACTTGTGTGGCTGTTGCTGCATTATGTAAAACTATTAGAATAGTTTTTAAATTTTAGAATGGGGTGCCTCAAGATTGTCCATAATTTTTAAAGGGTGACTCGAGATTGTCCATAATTTTTAAAGGGTGCTTTGAGATTGTCCCTAATGTTTTAAGGGTACCTTGACTGAAAAAAGGTTGAAAAACACTGCTCTAGATTACGGTACCCATCATAGACATTGAAAGTGCAGCTTTTTATCAAGATGGCGGTGCTATGAAAGTATTTTTGCTTCCCTGAATCTAAAGCCTCATCTACACAAGCACCTAAAATAACACTTTCCAGTACCTGGTGTACACATTTCCTTATTAAGCTGAATGATGTAGTGGAGATGTGTACTCGATAAAATGTTTTCTTTGTATGGCACTATATAACATTGAGAGGGGCTAACAGCATTGGTCCACATTGATGCTGCAACCTTTTCTTCTTTCAGTAGCATTAGAGTGAAGCAATACATCTGCCTTGTTTTTATGACTACCAGCAGCCATTGCTGAGGTGTGTAGCAATACTTGTGACAATCAAATTGCAGTACTTTGATGGTTTTAAATACCCTGCTATGAACTGCTAGTCTTCAGCAGTTTGAGCATGTACAAATGCAACAACCAGTATGAGTGATCTCTCATCCTTTACCTATTGGAATAGTAAATCCAAGAAGGTAACGCTGCTCCAAGTGATCCCAAAGAAATAGATCCAGATATGCTGGGCGCAAGCCACGGCTCACCACTGAAAAGTAATAAGAAAAGAAGTAACAGCTGCACACTGGTAATACCGATCCAATGTAGATTTATTTGTACAAACTGGTTGAAGAAGCACTATTGCAGTGTGAAACACATCACCTCTCCGTTCTTGTCTTGGTTGGCAGTCATGTGTACCAGTTTGTTCAAACAAATCTACATTGGATCGATATTGTCGGTGTGCAGCTACCCATTGGAATAGGTTAGGTGTATTTTCAATATTCATATAATCCTGATTATCATGGAGTGATAATACCAACAGTCTTCAGCAAGAAGAGAGGCTTAAGAGGTACCAACAGAATCCTAAGATAACCTGTACTTGTAATTAAAACATGTTGCAATTATCTCATTAGAATGCAGCATGTATACTGTAGTGTTGCATAACTTCGGAACTAACATAAATCACTGTTATTTAAAGAAACATAATCAGTCATCCTTGATCTTTGACTCCAACCCTTTCTCTTCTGAGAATAAAAGGGTTAAACTTGTCCATGGTTTTTCTTTCTAGTAGAGATTATTATCATTATTGCTGATTACTGTATCGGAGAATGCTTTCTGTCACTACACCATGGATGCACTAAAGTGAGCAGCTGTTTTATCCAGTCTTTCCTCCTATTAGCTAAGGTCATTTTAGGTTGAGAAAAACAATATGTTTGGTCTTGTTCCAAATTTGGACTCTTACCCTGTGTCAAAACCACTGGAATTTCATAAGCAATCCATGTGGCATGAAAGATTTTTTTCTCCCTTCTGTATTCATCTTTTTTGGTCTTTGGTCTATCCATTTTCAAACTCAAACTGACATTCAAAGTGATGAAGAGGGTTTGAGGAGAGTGATAAAAGTATGTGGAATAGTGAAATCCCTCAAGTAGCAGTACAGACAGCTCCTACGCTACTTTCCCACAGTGCTGTGACAATGCACATTAGTAACTGACCTTTAAAACCGCAGCAGCACACGAGCAAGGAATGGCCAATACCAGCTGCATGCCTTGCTGAAGTGTACTGAAAAAGAACTCAAAGCTTGTAAAACGATTTTACCATTTACCAGGGTACTGTTAGGGAATGTCCTTTATTCTGCTATCCTCCTAGATGGAAAACTTTCACTGAGATGTCATTCTGCTTAATGTTTTCATTTGAAGTTATTTAAAATTAACTATTATGCCACGTACACACGACCGTTTTTAATGACGAGAAAAATTAAAAATTTTAAAATGGTCATTAAAAATGATCATGTGTGAGCTTTCCAGCATTTTTCCCAATGAGAAAAATGCTGAGAATCACGATGAGAAAAATTGGAACATGCTCTAATATTTCACATCGTTTTTTACATCGTCGTTTTTCTCGTCATGTACTCATGTGTAGGCTTTAACAACGTGAAAAAATATGCGCATGCTCAGAATCAAGTATAAGATGGGAGCGCTCGTTCTGGTAAAACTAGTGTTTGTAATGGAGATAGCACATTCATCATGCTGTAACAGACTGAAAAGCACGAGGCTGAAAAACGTGAATCGTCTCTCAACAAACTTTACTAACATGAAGGGTGGCGCCATCCGAATGGAACTTCCCCTTTGTAGTGCCGTCGTACGTGTTGTACGTCACCGCACTTTACTCGAACATTTTTTTCCACGATAGTGTGTAGGCAAGGCAGGCTTGAGAGGAAACACGAAAAATCACGTTGAGAAAAATGCAGTTTTTTTCAAAGACATTAAAAACGATTGTGTGTACGCGGCATTATAAGATTAAAGTGGTATTAAACCCAAAAGCGAAGATATATTATATCACAGCTTACCAATTCTCTGTGTTAGTTTCCCTTTTTTTTTTTTTTTTTCCTTTCTTTCTTCTGTTTTCATCTGGTGAGCCAGCCAGTAAATCTGTTGTTTTTCAACTGAACAAGCTTTCCAGTAGAATGTATCAGTTAGAGTGTAGAGAGACATCCCATTTATCACAGGCAGGGGTGCTTACGATAATCAGCTTTATTGTATTTATGCAAAACCTTTATCTCAAAAGGAAAAAAAAAAATGGTTTGCTGTACCTGATAATAAGGTACTAGCTGGATTTTTGCTTCAATATGTTTGTGTATTTAAAGCGGAAGTAAACCCATCAATTTAACAATTTCAAAAAACTGTTACATTCCCGGCATGCCGTAAATGCTAACTGACACATTGGTTGTGCTCTCAACCAAACTGTCAAACCATCCAATGGCTGGTGCCATAACTGATCACATGTGCAGCATCATGGCAGTTGAAGAATAAACAGAGGCCAAGATGGCAGCTTCCTTGCCTGAAAACGATAGGAGGGTTTACTTCCACTTTAAATCTGTTAGTACATCTAACACTCCCCTCCCCCAGATTGACAATGCAGCTGTCCAAAGGTGCCCTCTGTGCTCATTCATCCAGAGTGGGGGCACTCCAATACAGGAGGTGTTACTGGCCATATCACCAGATGAAATCAGAGGGAAAATAGCCTAAAAAAGAAAACTGATGCAGCCACCAATTAATGATTGGTAAGCTGCAATATATTACATTTTTGGTTTTGGGTTTAATACAGCTTTAAGATTCAATTCGTAAAACCTGCTTAAAAGGAAAGAAGTACAATTAAATGTACTATCCAATTATAATTTTGATGTGTAAAAGAGAGCTTGATCTTTAGATGTACGTTTTAAAGCTGACTATACACTAGTAGATCTTCAGGCACACGTTTGTATGCATTTGTACAAAAATTCTCATTACATTCAATGACTTGACAGATGTCATTTGAAAGTACTTCAAACTTTAGTTTAGTTTTTTTTTTTTGGTGTAAGAATACAGTTGACAACAAAGATAGCTGCAACATTTGGCCAATAAAACAATACAGGAATAGCAGTATTCATTTTAATAGTATAGTTTAATGTTGGAATAGCTATTTAGGAATGAACATTAAGCAGTATGCATTGAATGGGTGGCAGTTGGTCTGTTATGTAGCAATTGGAGAAAGGATGGAAGGCCTCAGTAATAGAACATAAATATAGTTTAGGTGAGTGTTAGAGGATGCAATTTTGGAAAGAATCGACCATCCCCTACAAATACCACATACACTGTTAGAAATGAGTTGGTTTGAGGAAAATTTACCATCCTGCTCCTTTGAATTATATGTTCTCTGTAGCTGAACAAATGTTGATTTGACCATGCTAACTATTAAAAAATCAAAGTTCCCAAAGCAAAAAAAATTGAACGAAATTCTACTACTGTATGGCCCGCAATATTGTGTATGTAGATGGTAAATACTATTTTACCTCATTACATCAACCCTGCTTCTTGTTTTGTAGAACTACACAATGTTTGGACCTTACTGTTCCTTCCCACAATATATGGCGGACCAATTAAAATCAATGCAATTTTTGACAGCATAGTGATTCCAATTTGGGTGCAACAGTGTTTTGTGTCTCTGACATTCATTTTTATACTGCGGTGCTCTGAATTGCTATATGAACTGCTTGTGCTGTCATTGTAGGAACCATTGATACCTTGTTTCATTATTATTCTAATTTGGCAAGTTCTGCTGAATAGGATCATTAAAGCAGGGCAAATTGCAGTGTATGTTTAGCCTTGGGTACCTGTTATTTGGCTTAAATGTTGAAGCACAGTAATATTATTCCTGCCACTACAAATATCTTTCCCATTTCCTCAAGGTGAATGTGATTGGTTCTCATTATGTATGCACACTTTAAATGAGAAGTTCAGGATTAAAAACAAAACAAAAAACTCTTATACTCACCTAGATGGATGCAGCATCGATTCATTGCTGCATCTGTCCCCTGCTGCCTCATCAGTGAGAACTAATGCCTTGTACACACGATCGGATTTCCGATGGAATAAAATCCGATGGACTTGTTTCATCGGAAATTCCAATCTTGTGTGGGCCCCATCGGACTTTTTTCCATCGGAGTAAAAAAATAGAACATGCTTTACATTTTTCCGATGGGAAATTCTGATCGTCTGTGAGGAATTCCATCGGAGAAAAATCCACACATGCTCAGAATCAAGTCGACGCATGCTCGGAAGCATTGAACTTAATTTTTCTCAGCTCGTCGTAGTGTTTTACGTCACCACGTTTTGGACAGTCGGAATTTAGTCTGACAGTGTGCATGCAAGACTGATGGAAGTCAGCTTCATTGGAATTCCGACGGAAAATTCCATCGGATTTTATTCCATCGGAAATCCAATCGTGTGTACAAGGCATTAGTGTTCAAACACTGCTGATCGCTCAGTTCTCCCCCTCCGCTTTGAGCAGAGAGCCAGGTCTGGCAGTCACTGGCTGTCTGCTCTACCACTCACTGGAGTTCTGGGCTGTGAAGGGGTGGAAGGGGGCCGGGTTCAGGCTCTCAGCAGATTGGTGAGAGGCTGAGCCAGGTCCCAGTCCTGGCTTCTGTTCCGATCCCGACCATGTGGTCAGGGTCTTTCTCGAGCCTGGACCGGGAGAATGATGTCAGCAGACAGGAGGCTCTAGCCCACTATCAGCTGAAAACAGGTCACAGGGTGCAGAAGAAGCTCCACTCCTGTGATCCATAGGAGAAGTATGGCCAAAAAAAGCTTTGGCCATATTTCTCCTTTAAAATAAGTAACAAGTTTAAATTATTAAGCCCTGTACACACTGTACATGTGTATGCTCCACCGCAGAGTTTCCCATAGGAAAACTGCGGGGTTTCCCGGCGGGAAAATAGAGAACCAGCTCTCTTTTTTCCCACCGCGATTCGCGGCAGTTTTCCTGTTGGGAAAAATGCAATGAAGCATACACACTGCCGGTTTTCCCAGCCAAAAGCTCTCATGGCAGTTTTCCTGGCAGGAAAACCGGTCGTGTGTACGGGGCTTAAGTCTATTAAAAGATAAAACAGAAAACAGTTTTTGTCACAATAGTCACCTTCAACCCAGAGTTCTCTTCCACAGTACTTCTTTTTGCCACTAGCTGTCCTCAGTGTCATGAACAGCATCATTCAGCCCTCCTCCCCTAAGCCCAGGCTGTCTAGGACCTGACCCAGCCTGTGACTGGACAGTGAAATTAGAAGCAGCACAGTGATGAGCTCATCTCTTTGTCACTCTGCTCTCTCCTCTTAGCAGCATGCTTCATGCCAGCACCTGAACTATTAGCTCCTTGTACAGCTTCTTTCTCTCACACCCCAGCCCTGCTGTACAGGGACTGCGAAATGCTGATACCAGGTCAAATTCAGATACTTACACTGCTTACATTCATAAAATGCATTTAAGGATGCAATAACTATTACAGAGCCACATCCATGTGTCCTTTATGTCTGCTCAGAGTATAACTTTAATATAGACTACACAGCTGTTGTCCAAATTACAAGTACAATGAAATCTATAATTATAACAGTCACAAGGTTTCTTCTCTGTCATGATGCATAACATTGGTAAAGTAAAAATCCAACATGGTTTTAGGAAAAAAATATAGTGAATTTAGAATGACATCATTTGGTTGTGAGGGTCTCGTCTTACTTTGTATCAAGTTCTCAGAGTACATGAAGCAAGGTCCTCACCACACTTTCTTGCCCTCAACTGCCTCCTTGAGTTCACTACCCAGGTTCCTATTTGGAAGTAAGAGGGGAGTATATTGATGTAGTCATACCTTCTTTGTTCTTCTACAACCAGAGCATACAAAGTCAGACCCTTGTAATGGTGTACATAAAGTGCCAAAATGCTCCTGATGTGACCTAAATATGTACAGTATGTAGCCTGTTGGGACTGCATCTGTTGAAACTGTTCTAGAAACAAGAAACAGGCCTGAGTTTTTATTGCACAGAATAAAGGACTAAAATAGATTACATCTTTAATAATTTGTGTGCTGTTCAATTAACCCTGATTGTATAGTGATGTGACTTTTACCTGTACTCTGCTTTATTCAGTTTAAAGGAAAAAAGTTTACCAGTCTCTTTACACAATAGCTGTATTACCTCAGCATTCCTGAGTTATCTCTTGCAGCTGCGTGTCTCAATTCTTCTCTGGCTCCATGTCATGGCAATCACTGTGCTAAATGTAGCTCAAAATGAATTGGAGCTGTGCATTATGTGGGTTGTCGCCACCTGGTCTGGTATTAAAGTTATGCCTAATACAGAATATGGAGGATGTGAGGACACTTAGTAGATTGAACATAAAACTTTGATCACTTTTTTGGCTATAAACCCAGAGAAAATATTTTTACAGACCAAAACAGGCCAATTTTGCTGCAAACAAGCTATGCTATATCTCTAAAACTGGGATGTGTTAATTTCATACCAAAAGAGTTTACTTAAAATTAACTTAATACAGATCATGTTCTGGTTGTGCAAGCTTTTAATGTCAACCTGGGAATACAGAATAATTTTTCTCTTTTTTGGCCCCGATGTGTAAGGTATTCCTGAAGATTTGTGAGAAGCAAGAGAAAGGGAGCCGCTCAGGTGTGGGAATCCTTCAAATCACCTCCTCCCAGCAGACAAAGGTGCAAGCAATGCTATTGACAGCAAACAGGAACGAAAAAGTCTTCTGGACTGCAGCACTCAAAAATAAAAGCCTTTATTTTAAAATAAGGAATCCAAAATACACACTGTACAACGGTACACAGGTCAAAAAAATTTGGCTGACATGTTTCGCACTGTGCTAGTGCTTATTTATAGCTTCAAAAAAATTTGGCTGACATGTTTCGCACTGTGCTAGTGCTTATTCATAGCTAAACATGTCAGCCAATTTTTTTTGACCTGTGTACCGTTGTAAAGTGTGTATTTTGGATTCCTTATTTTAAAATAAAGGCTTTTATTTATTTATTTTTTTCAAATATAAATTTTATTAAGTTTTCAAGAAAAGACAGGAAATGAGGCTCAAGCCCCAGCAGAACTTACAATCATATAATTTCAATGAAGGTCGCAGCCTCCCGGGTTCAATTCACAGTCATCAGCAATACATTGTATCTACCCGTTATCCTCCTATTATTGCATAAACTTCTTGTGTACCGTTGGTCTCTGAACTAGGGTAGGGTTAACCACCTTGGTCTCAACCGGTAGGCTATTCATGTAAACAGCTAGATTGCAGTATGAGAGAGTTAAGAGAAAAAGAAAGAAGAAGGAATAAGCACAGTTCAGAAAGGATCGAGATGGGGGGGGAGGGGGGGTAACCACCTGTCTCAACGTTTCGGTATCGGGTCGTGCTCCATGGTACTAATGATAATGAGCAGATTTAGATTGAGATTTAGGTCCCTAAAAGGGCTTTCCCCTCATCTGAGAGGATGAAGATGTTCCATAATGCCCAAGTCTTCTTATAGGTTTCATGTTTATCCTGTGAGGTCAGTATGAGGTCTTCCATTTTGTTTATGTCTTCCACTTTCCGCAGCCACAGTGCTGCAGTCGGTGGGCATTGTTGTTTCCACAACAATGGTATACAGGCCTTAGCTGCATTTGTCAGATGTCTTAGTAGGGATTTCCTGTATCTCTTGGGAGATAGGGTGGATAAGTGAAGCAGGAAGAATGCTGGGTCGTCAGGGATCTGGAATTCTGTGAACTTTTGGGACGTGGTGCGGACCACCGCCCAAAAGGATGTTAACAACGGGCAGGACCAGAACATGTGTAACAACGTCCCCCTTTCCCCCTGACACCTCCAGCAGAGCTCTGAGGATTCAGGAAAGATCTTGTGTAGCGGCTAGGCGTGAAGTACCACCTAGTCAAGATTTTGTAGTTTGTTTCCTGTACTTTAGTACAGATGGAGGATTTAAGGGCAAAGTCTATCATGATCTGCTTCTGTGTCGCCGAAAAGGTACATTGCAGGTCTGATTCCCACCCTTCAAAGCACGCCAAATTCGGCGGTCCGGAGGGTGTGTTCAGCAGAATGTACATGTTCGAAAGGACCTGCGTTAAAGGTTCCTTCCCCGTTAGGAATTCCTCAAATGAAGTCCTCTGTCTAGCGTAAAGATAGGGTTCTGGGATACTATGTAGGAAATGATGCAACTGGACCGCGTTCCAAAATGGCAGTTGGTAACTGCCATTCGGGGCCGTCAATTCCCCTATGTTAGGCCATCTATCGTTTACCACGAATGTACCTGCCAATGTTTGGTCATTACTTCTCAGCGTCTGGAAGTTCGTAGGGGAGTTCCCCGGGGGGAAGCTAGGATTACCTAGAATCGGGGTCATAGGGGACGTCTTGGTCGTCTGTGCGTTTTGAAGGGTCACCTGTCTGCATTGTCGTAGAGTGTTCCCAATTAAGGGATGCGTCTTTATCTCTGGGGGTAGTGAGTCGTAGCACCAGATTGCCGTCCCTAAAGGTGTCTCTGTCTGACTTTGTTCTACCTGGGCCCACAGTTTCAGCTCTTGGTGTCGTTTCCAGTCCACCACCCTTCCAAGGTGTATAGCTTGATAATACCGTTTAACGTCTGGGAGTGCTAGACCTCCGTGTTGTTTAGGAGCCGTCAGCAGGGTGCGTGGTAAACGTGGTTTCTTGTTTGCCCACACAAATCGGGTAAACACCGCTTGCACTTGCCGGAAGTAGCTGGGGGGTATTCTAATTGGTAAGGCCTGAAACAGGTATAAAAATTTGGGTAGGATACTCATTTTTATTAGATTGCACCTCCCGAACCAGGAGTGTATCCCTTTGTGCCATTTCTCTAATAAAGTTTTAGTCTTTGTCAATAAGGGGGGGAAGTTAGCTTCGTATATTCGTGTCAGGTCTGAGGGGACCTTCGTACCCAGGTAAGTCAATGTGGACGAGGTCCAACAAAACGTAAAACTCGTTTGTATGGTAGTGATGTCTTGTGTTGGTATTGATATTCCCATGGCCTCAGATTTATTATAATAAATTTTGAGATTGGACAGTTTCCCAAATGTTCCCAGTTCTTTAAGTAGATTGGGAAGTGATGTCACTGGGTCAGTCAGTGAGAAGAACATGTCGTCGGCATAAGCCGATATTTTATGATGTCGTCGTCCGTCTGATATGCCGTGGATGTCTGTATTAAGTCTGATTGTGGAGAGCAATGGTTCCAATGAAAGCGCGTATAATAAAGGGGATAATGGGCACCCCTGTCGCGTGCCATTCGTTATAGGGAGAGCATCTGACAATACTCCATTTACCTTTACTTGGGCTGTCGGGTTGCTGTAAATGCCGGCTATGCGGTTAAGCATTTTCTCTCCTAGACCTATTCCTCTCAAGACAGTGAACATGTATGGCCAGTTGACTCTGTCAAACGCCTTTTCGGCGTCTGTGTTCAGGAAAACACATGGAATTTGTTTGTTTTTTTACAATATGTAGCAGATTCAACACTTTAGTGGTGCTATCTCTGGCTTCTCTAGAAGGAATAAAGCCCACTTGATCCAAATGAATGAGTTGCTGCAGATGCAGTGCTAGTCGAGTAGCCAGTATTTTCGTGTACAGTTTGAGGTCGACATTTAGCAGCGATATGGGTCTGTAACTCCCACATATTGCCGGGTCTTTCCCTTCCTTCCATATCACCGAAATGTGCGCATTCAACGTATCTCTGGCAAATGCACCCCCTTCTCCAATTACATTAAAGACTTTTAAGAGGCGGGGTCCTAGTATTGGGAGCAGTGTTCTGTAGTATTGTAACGTGTAACCGTCTGGGCCTGGTGCTTTCCCCGGCTTCATCTGCTTCACAGCCTGCTGCAATTCCGGTAGGGTAATGGGGGCGTCTAATTCAGTCCGGGTTTCTGTGGAGAGGGTCGGAAGTTGGGCAGATGACACGTATACTCCCGTTGTGGCGCTGTCACTGGCGGTAAGTTGTACAGTGTGGTATAGAAGGACTTGAATTCCTGGGTAATTTGCTTGGAGAGGGTTACCCTACTTCCGTCTGATTTGGTGATGTGTGGGACGTAAGTGGAGAGTCTGAGGTCTTTAACTGATTGAGCTAACAGTCTCCCGCATTTATCCCCAGATTCATATGTAGTTTTTCGGCAGACCTGTATGGCTGCTTTTGCCCTGTACTGTAGTATGTAATTTATTTGCTTCCTAATCGTCTCTAGGTCCACTGTCAACTGTTGGGTGGGGGCATGTTTGTGTCTGGATTCCGTGACTTTAAGGTCTCTTAGAAGTTGGCCGAGTTTCTGGTTTCGTTCTCTTTTAATCCGGGCCCCGTGCTTAATAAGGATACCCCTAATCACCGTCTTGTGGGCCTCCCATAGGGTCCCTGGTTCGCATTCTGGTTGGTCGTTTTCTAAAAAGTAAAAGTTAAGTTCTCTAGTGACCTCAGTTAGGACCTCCGGAGTCTGTAATAGGCTCTCATTTAGTCTCCAAAATTTTTGGCCTGTGGTGGAGGAGTCCGTAAGCTTGTACGTCAGAAATACGGGAGCGTGGTCCGACCATGTCCTGTTTCCTATATCTGTGTGTTCTGCAGCATCTAGTTGATTGTGGGGGATCATAAAATAGTCTATCCTAGTATATGCCTGGTGTAACGGGGAGTAGTATGTATAGTCTCTATCGCCCGAGTGCTGCAGGCGCCAGATGTCGATTAGCTGCATCCTATGTAAGGTTTTGGATATCCGTTTAAGTTGGGTAATAGGTATCGAAGTCCTGCCCGGCGAGGTGTCAACTGAGGGAGTCAGGGGGGCATTAAAGTCGCCACCTAAAATCAATTTCCCTTCCGTGAACCTCTGGAGGTGTTCCAGCGTTCCTTCCAAGAACGCGGCTTGGCCTTCGTTGGGAGCATATACTGCTGCTATGGTCAATAAAGTGGTCCCAATAAGGCCCTTGATAAAAGCGAAACGGCCCGCGGGGTCCAGTTGGCATCCCTTGCACTGCCAAGGGATTTTACCTGACAGCAGTATGGTCACCCCTTTGGACTTCACACTTGGATTAGTAGAGTGGTATGCAACTGGGTAGTATTTGTTCCTGAGATAGGGTAGTTTGGTGTCTTTAAAATGGGTCTCCTGCAATAGGGCTACATCTACCTGTGATCTTCTAAGGTCATTTAGCAACATGCGTCTCTTCTCCGGCGTATTCAGGCCCCTTACGTTAAGTGACATCACTTTTACACTTTGTGTCGTCATTGTGTCTGGGGTTTTACATGTATGGTTGAGTCGGCGGTGTGGTTAGGGGGGGTATAGGGTGGGGTGGGGAGGGTAGTAGAAAGTCAGGACAGAGAAAATGAGTGAATAAGTGTAGTTAGAAGGGTGAAATATACCAAATTGGGGCTAGGTCTAGTACCCAGTCCCCGTAAAAAACCTTTATGTGCGCGTATGTCAATCGGGGAGTTATTCACTTCCCCGACCGAAGCACGCTATCCTATGTGGAGGAGCGGTAGGACAAGGCTCATCCAGGTGAGCCCTCTGCCGTCTCTCTCCCGTGACTATCTAGTCTGATTAACTATGCACAATTGCACTATCAGAAAAAACATTGTAAGGAACATTCTGCAATCCGCTCAAACTTTTCACATTATGGCAGTCTAACAGTATGAAATCTCAACAGAACTGCTGCTTAGTCCATGCCCTGGTATCACTAGTCCCCCTGTCTCCTGAATCCAACTGTAACTACCAGGTGACCCCACATCTGAGCCCCCTTATCCCTCCCCACCCACCACCTGGGAGTCATCAAACCCGCATCCCCCCAACCCCATTATCCCAGGGGCACTAACCCGGCCTCCGCCCTCCCAGCCGTGCCCCATGTTCCCTGAAGCTGTTGGACTAAGTTAGGCTCCATCTTGCCGGTAGACCTTTGTCTACCCCTATAAGTGGCTCAGCAGGTTATAACAGAACATTGATCTATAGTGCATGGCAGACCATGAAAACCTATACCTTAGTACGTCACCAATGATATAATTTCTGATGCGACCCTAATTCACATGCTTCTTGAACACACTTAGCGTCTCTGACGTAGGCCTCAGGGTAAGTGGACATTATTCTCCAGTCTCTGCTCCTTGGTTGCTGCACAGACCCCCGGTATTCCAGCCCGGCACCCACCCATGATGGTGTCCTCCTCCAGGAGAAGAAAAAAAAAAAACAGAAAGTGAAAAATAAAAGGTCATAGAAACCATGGGGGGTGGAAAAAACACGGGTGGTAGGTAGCATGGATGGGCATTGGGCAATAGACGTCTCCCTCTGGCTTCCGTGTAACAGGTGGTCCTAGGCCCGTTCTCCCCTGTGTAGCCCAAAGATGCGTCGTGCGCGTTGCACACCCATCAGTCTCTAGAATGGCCCTTGCAGGCTCCAGGCACCGCTGCTAGGCTAAGATGTGTCTGAGGAGAGAGCGGGCGAGGGGGGGGGCACCCACCTGTGAAGGAGAAAGGGCCAGGGGGTCACCCCTCCGGCCTAGTCCGGGAGCAGCATCCAGGGGTCAAATCAGAATACAATCAGTAACATGGTCGCTGGCATTAAAACATTAGCGACCGCCCCAACAAACCCAATAAACCATGGCGGTGTGCAGTGATAGATACAGTACCTTAGGACTCTCTCGCCGGCTCTTGAGATGTCTCCCTTGGCCTGCGGCAGCTCCTCTGCGGTCTTGGTGAGAAATCTTCCCTCTGTCTGTAGTCGTCCCTGCAGTCCTGGGAGGAAGGCTAGCCAGTCGGGCAGGTCGATCGGTTCTGCTCCCAGGAAGGTAAACAGCTCCTGTAAGGCGTCCGGCTTGCGTAAGGTAAAGTACCGCTGATCCTTCCGAAAGGTCACCGAAAGCGGGTAACCCCATCTGTAAGTAAACTGGCGTCTGCGGGCTATCTCCAACAGGGGCTTCAGCATGGCCCTCCTCTGCAGCGTGGCCCTTGAGAGGTCCGGCAGTATCTTGAGAGCAGCGCCATCAAACTCCAGGTCCCCCGCCTCCCATGCCCTGCGGAGCACCTGTTCCTTGTGTCCATAGTGGTGTAGCCGGCATATCACATCACGTGGTCTCAGGGGGTCTGTAGGCCTCGGGCCTAGCGCCCTGTGGATTCTGTCAATCACCAGTCTGTCCGGGAGGTCGATACCCTCTATGGCCCGGAACACCGCAGTGGCTGTATCCGCCAAGTCCTCGGGTCCCGTGGCCTCTGGGAGGCCCCGGATCCGCAGGTTGTTCCTGCGGCTCCGCTCCTCCATTTCCTCCATGCGGAGCTGCTGTTCCGTCAGGGCCTCCATGTGTGTTGTCTGGGCTCGCTCCGCTGCCGGGACCCTCCGGACCATCTCGGCTAGGGATGTTTCCCCCGTTTCAAGTCTGGCCGTCAGGGAAGTAATGTCCGCCCTTACCGCCTTCATCTCCTTGCGGTGCGCCGCCTCCACTGTCCCAATGAGCGCCGCTATATCCGCTTTAGTTGGTAGCGCCTGCAGGAGGGCCCGGAGCTCCAGGTCTACGCCGCTCATCTGGTGGGGTGCCTGCGAGTGTTCCCCCTCTTCTTCTATGTGTGGGTCCAGCGGGAAGTTCCCGTATGCCTCCGAGGGCTGTGATGCAGATGCAGGGGACATAGAAGCGTGCGGCGATCTGTCCTCCTTCTCCTCTGCACGTGGCGCCGCCATCTTTAGCTCCGGGGAGCCGAGCTGGGAAGACAGGAAAAGTCTCCTTATTTCTCCTGACGACGGGGTTTGTGCCGGCGGCTTTGTGATCTTGTTGTTCTTCTTAGTATAGCGTTTCTTGGCAGAGTGCATAGTGCTGTGTAAGTCGGTATATTAGCCGGGATATGTGAGAGACGGACGGGAGCTCTGAGAAGCACGTCTCTATCCAGCCATGTCCAGGCCACGCCCCCGGCTTTTATTTTTGAGTGCTGCAGTCCAGAAGACTTTTTCGTTCCTGTTTGGTGTAAGGTATTCCTGCTTTTGGCAGCCCTTTTGTACTGGGGTCTTGCTGTGTCCTTGTCCTGGTGGCACATATGCCATAGTAAAATGTCTTCATTAACTGTGCCTGTGCCATTGTTTTCCATACAGGGCATTGTGTAAGGTGCCTATCTTACAACAACTAAGCATTTGATTGTTTGTCATGGCAGAATTACTGTTTCTTAGCAGTTTTGCAAGTAACGAGTTTGGGGTGGAGGAACTTGATTGTCCTGCACAGTGTCTGGACCTCAACCCGATAGAACACCTTTGGGATGAATTAGAGTGGAGACTGCTAGCCAGGCCTTATTGTCCACATCAGTGCCTGACCTCACAAATACGCTTCTGGAAGAATGGTCAAACATTCCCATAGGAACACTCCTAAACCTTGTGGACAGCCTTCCCAGAAGAGTTGAAGCTGTTATATTTGCAAAGGGTGGGCCAACTCAATATTATACCTTGCGGACTATGACTGGGATGCCATTAACCACCTCGCGCCCGCCGTACGACTATATACGGCTGCGAGGTGGTTGTTAAATGGCGGGAGGCCGTGTTTATACGGCTTCCGCTAATTTGGCCACTGGGGGGCGCGCGAGCGCCGCCGGTGGCGCGCGCACGTACCCGGCGCGTCACTGCAATGCCGATGCGCGTGCCTGCCGGCCGCGATGTCCGCCAGGCACCCGCGATCGGCGGTTACACAGACAAGGACATGGATCTGTGTGTGTAAACACACAGATCCATGTCCTGTCAGGGAGAGGGGACCGATGATGTGTCCCTTGTACATAGGGACACAGATCGGTCACCTCCCCCAGTCAGTCCCCTCCCCCCCCACAGTAGTAATCACTAATAGGGCACACATTTAACTCCTTCCTCGCCCCCTAATGTTAACCCCTTCCCTGCCAGTCACATTTATACAGTAATCAGTGCATTTTTATAGCACTAATCGCTGTATAAATGTGAATGGTCCCAAAATAGTGTCAAAAGTGTCCGATGTGTCCGCCATAATGTCGCAGCCATGTAAAAAATCACTGATCGCCGCCATTACTAGTAAAAAAAAAAAAAAATTATAAAAATGCCATAAAACTACCCCCTATATTGTAAACGCTATAACTTTTGCGCAAACCAATCAATAAACGCCGCTTGCGATTTTTTTTTACCAAAAATATGTAGAAGAATACGTATCGGCCTAAACTGAGGAAAAAAAATTCCCAAAAAATTGGGATGTTTATTATAGCAAAAATCAAAAAATATTGCTTTTTTTTCAAAATTGTCGCTCTATTTTTGTTTATAACGCAAAAAATAAAAACCGCCGAGGTGATCAAATACCACCAAAAGAAAGCTCTATTTGTGCGAAAAAAAGGACGTCAATTTTGTTTGGGAGCCACGTCGCACGACCGCGCAATTGTCATTCAAAGCGTGACAGTGCTGAAAGCTGAAATTTCGCCTGGGCAGGAAGGGGGTATATGTGCCCAGTAAGGAAGGGGTTAAAGTTCATGTGTGTAAAGGCAGGTGTCCCAATACTTTTGACAATATAGTGTACTTGCTTATCTTGGGAGTAATAAATGCTTTCTCATTGCTATAACAGATCAGCTTTTTTAAAAACAGTAGATGCACACAACTTTTTGTTTTTTGCACAATATATTTTCCGATACAATGCACGTGCCATTAAGGCATCATCTAAAGAACAACTGCCTTATAGCATCGATACATAATCTACTTGTTATAAAGAGAGTATAAAGCCCATATGGCTAAAATACAGAAATAAAAAAAAAAAGAGTAAGGTCAGAAAAGAACAATTACAATATAATCAACCAATGAATGTGGTGAGTTACAATATCGGAAATGTCCCCCAGTGGGGTATTGTCGCAGCAAACTTCACAGATTCAAGAAAATGGTTAAGAAAAATTTCTTTATTGAAAAAAATCACAATGTAAGCTAGACACATAGGCGTTTTAAAATATGAGCTCTGGTCAGGGAATATGTCACCATTCAAAATCTTACAAAGGTTTATACACATATAAAATTACGCAGTATCTTAAAATGTCTGATGAGCAAGTTCCCAACACTTTTCGACCTGCATGGTCAAAGTCTTCCTCAGGGGATTAATTTGCTGTCGAAAAATGTGTACAAGTATTATTTTCATTTCTTATCATCATTCTACAAAATTAACAATAGGCGATTTCTGCCTTATTGTGAAAACAGTAAGATCTTCATGGAATATATTTACCAAAGAAGGACATATGGATGACGAGACCTCCTGGCCAGGGTTCCTCTAATATCAAACAGATGATCCTGTGTATTCATGCCATTCGTATTCTAAGATAGGACCCCTTCACTCCTGATGTGTCTTACAAGGAGTCACGCTGCAAAAGCAAGCAATGATATTGGGGGTGTGGGGGGGGGGGGGGGTCAGGCACCTGCAACAAAGTCCCAATGATTGTAGTTCAATTCTGGTTTTAATTACATTTCAAAGGATTTTTTGGGCAAAAAAAGTACCTCTTTTTAAACTATAATATTAGTAGTCACCCTATTGGGACAAGGGGGTCATTACCTGTGATGTGTGTGTGTGTAATAGTGTGTGAAAGGTGGTATGAGGTGAAAAATATATATATATAAACAAAAAGGTGTACAGTGGGTACAGAAAGTATTCAGACCCCCTTAAAATTTTCACTCCTTGTTATATTGCAGCCATTTGCTAAAATCATTTAAGTTCATTTTTTTCCCTCATTAATGTACACACAGCACCCTATATTGACAGAAAAACACAGAATTGTTGTCATTTTTGCAGATTTATTAAAAAAGAAAAACTGAAATATCACATGGCCCTAAGTATTCAGACCCTTTGCTCAGTATTTAGTAGAAGCACCCTTTTTGATCTAATACAGCCATGAGTCTTTTTGGGAAAGATGCAACAAGTTTTTCACACCTGGATTTGGGGATCCTCTGCCATTCCTCCTTGCAGATCCTCTCCAGTTCTGTCAGGTTGGATGGTAAACATTGGTGGACAGCCATTTTTAGGTCTCTCCAGAGATGCTCAATTGGGTTTAAGTCAGGGCTCTGGCTGGGCCATTCAAGAACAGTCACGGAGTTGTTGTGAAGCCACTCCTTCGTTATTTTAGCTGTGTGCTTAGGGTCATTGTCTTGTTGGAAGGTAAACCTTCGGCCCAGTCTGAGGTCCTGAGCACTCTGGAGAAGGTTTTCATCCAGGATATCCCTGTACTTGGCTGCATTCATCTTTCCCTCGATTGCAACCAGTCGCCCTGTCTCTGCAGCTGAAAAACAACCCCACAGCATGATGCTGCCTGGTTTTCTCCACAAATACCGCTTAGAGTTAAGGCCAAAAAAATCTATGTTGGTCTCATCAGACCAGAGAATCTTATTTCTCACCATCTTGGAGTACTTCAGGTGTTTTTTAGCAAATTCCATGCGGGCTTTCATGTGTCTTGCACTGAGGAGAGGCTTCCGTCGGGCCACTCTGCCATAAAGCCCCAACTGGTGGAGGGCTGCAGTGATGGTTGACTTTCTACAACTTTCTCCCATCTCCAGACTGCATCTCTGGAGCTCAGCCACAGTGATCTTTGGGTTCTTCTTTACCTCTCTCACAAAGGCTCTTCTCCCTCGATAGCTCAGTTTGGCCGGACGGCCAGCTCTAGGAAGGGTTCTGGTTGTCCCAAACGTCTTCCATTTAAGGATTATGAAGTCCACTGTGCTTAGGGACCTTGATTGCAGCAGAATTTTTTTTTGTAACCTTGACCAGATCTGTGCCTTGCCACAATTCTGTCTCTGAGCTCTTCAGGCAGTTCCTTTGACCTCATGATTCTCATTTGCTCTGACATGCACTGTGAGCTGTAAGGTCTTATATAGACAGGTGTGTGGCTTTCCTAATCAAGTCCAATCAGCATAATCAAACACAGCTGGACTCAAATGAAGGTGTAGAACCATCTCAAGGATGATCAGAAGAAATGGACAGCACCTGAGTTAGATATATGAGTGTCACAGCAAAGGGTCTGAATACTTAGGACCATGTTATATCTCAGTTTTTCTTTTTTAATAAATCTGCAAAAATGTCAACAATTCTGTGTTTTTCTGTCAATATGGGGTGCTGTGTGTACATTAATGAGGAAAAAATTAACTTAAATGATTTTAGCAAATGGCTGCAATATAACAAAGCGGGAAAAATTTAAGGGGGTCTGAATACTTTTCGTACCCACTGTATGTAAAAGAAAAATGTGTTAATGAGCAAACAGAGGGTAAATGCAGGTGAGAGTGAGGATGTGTGTGTGTAATGTAGGTGATGGAGTGTATGACGTGAATGTGGTGAGTGAGCAATTACAAATACGTCCTGGTATACTATGTAACAATAAAGACCTCAGTAAACTGCCGATCAGGTATTAGTTAATCTGGTAAACTCCTCAGACTATCAAAATATGACCTATGCCTTCCACATTGTATGGAAGTTGTCTCATTGGCTATTGCCAGTGTTTAATCCATGTTGTAAATAGTGTCTACTGTGTGTAACCATTCTTTCACTGTGGGTGCATGGGATGATTTCCAATATCTCAGAATTAACGATTTTGCAGTAAGACCCCTTTCACACTGAGGTGTTTTTCAGGCGCTTTTGGGCTAAAAATAGCGCCTGTAAAGCACCTGAAAAACGGCTCCCCTGCAGTTTCAGTGTGAAAGCCCGAGGCGATGTACTGGCAGGACGTTAAAAAAACGACTGCAAGCAGCATCTTTGGAGCAGTGATGGAGCGGTGTGTACACCGCTCCTCCACTACTCCTAAAGTGCCCCTGCCCATTGAAATAAATGGGCAGCGCTGCCGAACCGCCATTGAAGCGGCGCTTTGCCGGTGGTTTTAACCCTTTTTCGACCGATATCGGGGGTTAAAAGCGCCTCGCTAAAAACAACGGTAAAGCGCCGCTAAAAATAGCAGCGCTTTACAGCTGACGCCTCAGTGTGAAAGCACCCTAACCAAAAGGTATCTGGTCAAGGATCTCTTATATTTCTGTAGTGAATAGTTAGAGAGGTGGAGTAAGCAACAAGCTAGGGTTAGTTAGATCTTGGTATCGGTGATATGAACTATTGTGACAGCAGGAAGGTAAAGTCACCTGGTTGCATCCAGGGGGGTAGATATATTTCGCCCAGATTCAGGCTTTATGCCGACTTATACAACTAGGTGGAGAGTTGTATAAGGCTAGTGGGCTCATGGATGACTCATACCTCTAGGGAGAGTGTGGGGCGTCGTGCAGACAGAGATGAGGAGACCAGCTGAACCTTGTCAGCTCATTTAGGCCTCTATAAGAACTCCCAGATTCATTAGATGTTAGCTCATGCCTGGAACCAGACCTGTGTGGACTGTCTAGGGAGAGTGAACCCCTGTGCGGTGAGGCAAAGCCTGTGTGGCTATTTGTTTGGACTTTTACTAAACCAGGGACTTAGGGACTAGGACAGCACTAGGCTGATCCCAGTTGTTAGTTAGGAAACCTGTATGTTTAGTCAGAGGTCAACTTGACCAGGATTTATTTTGTTTATATGTTTCTTTTGGCTTTGCTGTGTTTTGTCACTGTAAATAGAAAATAAACCGCACCTTTTTTGATTTTGAAAACCACAACCTCCGTTTGCTGGGCCTGTTTTGTGTGGGGAGCCCATCCCGGGGGTCACACACACCCGCTGCCGAGCTAACCCCCTCACAGTTGGTGGAGAATGCGGGCAGTTTTTTTTAAGCCAGCATGGAGGAGATACTGAAGCAGCTAGCTCTAGCAAATGCCAATCAACAGCAGACAAATGCAGGTTTGCAAAGGAGCCTTGCAGCCCAGCAGCAGACAAACGCAACTTTGCAACAGAGTCTGGAGGCTCAGCAACGAGCCCAGCAGCAATCTGAGGCCCGCTTCATAGACCTGTTGCAGAAGCAAGAGCAGAGACTACAACAACAGATGGAAGCAGTAATGCAGCAACGTCCGCAGACCAGTGAGGAAAGCCGTCCCACTAATACCGCGTCCTTTGGGGTGAGTCGTTTATTGACAAAAATGACTGGAGAGGATGATCCAGAGGTATTTTTGACCACATTTGAAAGGACCGCTGAAAGAGAAAAGTGGCCTGAGGAGCAGTGGGCTGGACTGGTGGCTCCTCTGTTAACTGGTGAATCGCAGAAAGCTTACTATGACCTAGAGCCTAACCAAGCAAAAGACTATGTGATGCTAAAAGCTGAAATATTGGCAAGGCTGGGTGTCACCCAGGCTGTCCGGGCTCAGCGTGTGCATAACTGGACTTTCCAGCTTGGAAAACCCCCCAGGTCTCAAATGTATGATCTCATTCACCTGAGCAGAAAGTGGCTACAGCCAGAGACTTTGTCCTCACCAAAGATTGTGGAACGTGTTGTAATGGATCGGTTTTTGAGAGCTCTTCCTACTGCCATCCAAAAGTGGGTAAGCCATGGAGACCCAGAGACGGCCGATGGTCTTGTGGATCGTGTGGAGAAATACTTGGCTACAGAGAACCTGACGGCCTCTTCCAGAGACACTCGGACTTTCCACCCTAAGACCAGACCATCCCCAGGGGCGGATAAGAGGATTCCAAGGGGTGAGGGTGGAGAGAGTGAGAGGGTGGGAGCTCTACCCCAAGTTTGGCGAGAACAGCCTGGGAAATCAGCGGCTCAAGAGGCGGCAAGAAGGATCGTTTGCTACCGCTGCCGGCAAGCGGGACATATTGCAGCCAATTGCCCGGTTGTGGAGGAACCCATGCAGTGTGACTTTCTGACGGGCAGACGTCAGTCGCTGTGTGCGACAGTCGCATGCACTGCCATTCGAGGAACTGAGAAACATTTATGCAAAATGTGTGTTAATGGTAGAAATGTTGTGGTATTGCTGGATTCAGGTAGCCTTGTGACCCTGATAAAGGCTGAGTTAGTTAAAACAGAGGTCTCTGGGAATAGCAAGGTAGCTGTTATTTGTGTGCATGGGGACACCCGAGAGTATCCAGTGACTACAGTGTGTTTCGAGACCCCCAAAGGTACCCTCTCTCATCCAGTGGGCTTAGTATCTCAGTTACCGCATGACGCCATTGTGGGAAGGGATTTTCCGAAGTTCTGGGAACTGTGGGATGATCCTGAGCCCCTCACTGGTGCCCCTATGTACCAGGAATGTGATAGCCAGAACTCCCCTGAGAGTGGTGAGGACTCTCCGGAATTTCCCTTATCAGTATTGGCAGGGGAGACTCAAGAAACTGGAGAGGAGCCCACCTCCTCAGACGAAAACCTACCGTCTGTGGAGTTTTCTGATCTTGAGGTTCACAGGGAAAACTTTGCCACAGAACAGTTGAAAGACCCCGCCCTAATAAAGGCACGGGAAAACGTAGTGAAAATAGATGGTGAGTTAGTGAACCCAGATAATACCTGCACTTACCCATACTTCAGCGTAGAGAAGGACCTACTGTATCGGGTGGCAAAAAGGGCAGAAGAAACCGTTGAGCAGCTTGTGGTGCCCAAACCTTACAGGAAGTTGGTGTTGGAGTTGGCCCATGGGCACATTCTTGGAGGTCATCTGGGGACAGAGAAAACCCGAGAGAGGGTATTACAGAGATTCTATTGGCCGGGGGTGATGAAGGACGTAGAAAATTATTGTTCCTCCTGCCCTGTGTGTCAGAGGTTGGCCCCGATGCCACATTTCCGTAGCCCGCTGGTCCCTCTACCCATCATTGAGGTCCCGTTTGAGAGGATCGCCATGGATTTGGTAGGTCCTATAATCAAGTCCGCTAGGGGGCACCAGTACATATTAGTTATAATGGACTATGCCACCCGTTATCCAGAAGCGATCCCTCTCCGAAATACCTCGGCCAAAACCATAGCCAAAGAGCTATCTCTTGTTTTTAGCCGGGTGGGTATTTGTAAAGAACTGCTTACGGACCAAGGTACACCCTTTATGTCCCGGGTTATGAAAGAGCTGTGTAAATTGTTCAAAGTGACGCAATTGCGTACGTCTGTGTATCACCCCCAAACCGATGGGCTGGTTGAAAGATTCAACAAAACCCTAAAACAAATGTTGAAGAAAGTGGTGGATAGAGATGGAAAGGATTGGGACTGTTTACTTCCTTATTTGATGTTTGCTATTAGGGAGGTGCCCCAATCCTCTACGGGATTCTCCCCCTTTGAGTTACTGTATGGGAGACACCCAAGAGGGCTGTTGGATATTGCCAAGGAAACTTGGGAAAGTGAGAGTTCTCCCCACAGGAGTGTGATTGAGCATGTCGCCCTGATGCAAGATCGAATTGCACAGGTAATGCCCATCGTGAAGGAACATTTGGCCCAAGCGCAGTTGGCACAGCAGAGAGTGTACAACCGTGGAGCCAAGACCCGTACCTTTTCCCCGGGGGATAGGATATTGGTACTTGTCCCTACGGTTGAAAGTAAATTCCTTGCCAAATGGCAAGGCCCCTACGAGATAATGGAAAAAGTGAGCGAAGTGAATTACAAGGTCAGACAACCAGGAAGGCGAAAGCCCGAACAGATCTATCACGTTAATCTGTTGAAAGCCTGGAGGGATAGAGAGTCCCTAGTCGCAGACACTTGGTCACCAGCTCAAACTGGTTGCGTGATTCCTGAGGTTGGAATAGCAGCCACCTTGTCACAACCCCAACAACAGGAGGTTAAGGAGTTTGTGCTTCGCAACAAGGAGGTATTCTCTGAGCTGCCGGGACAAACATCTGGGGTAGAGCATGACATCATTACCCCGCCCGGTGAAAGGGTGAAGTTAAAACCCTATCGGATCCCAGAGGCTCGACGGGAGGCAATACGGGAGGAAGTACAGAAAATGCTGAACTTAGGGGTGATAGAGGAGTCCCAAAGTGATTGGTCTAGTCCCATCGTGTTGGTGCCTAAACCGGATGGGAGCTGGCGATTTTGTAACGATTTTCGTCAGTTGAACAAAGTTACAAAATTTGACACCTACCCCATGCCACGTATAGATGAGTTGATCGACCGGCTGGGAACAGCCCGATACATGACGACTCTTGACCTCACAAAAGGGTATTGGCAAATCCCCCTGGCCAAGTCGGCCAAAGAGAAAACCGCATTTGTAACCCCAGACGGGGCGTTCCAATATAAAAGAATGCCGTTCGGGTTACAGAATGCGCCGGCCACATTCCAGCGGAAAATGGACCAGATGCTGAGGCCCCATCGGAAGTATGCTGCGGCTTACCTGGATGACGTAATTGTCCATAGCACAGATTGGGCCTCACATCTGCCAAAAGTGCAAGCAGTCCTGGACTCTGTTCGGGAAGCGGGGTTTACGGCTAACCCCAAGAAGTGTACCATTGGGCAGGAGGAGGCCAAATATCTTGGGTACACCATTGGGAGGGGAGTAATAAAACCCCAACTCAACAAAGTCGAGGCCATCCAGAGTTGGCCACGTCCCAACAGCAAGAAGCAGGTACGAGCCTTTCTGGGAATCGCTGGGTATTATCGGCGATTCATTCCCCACTTTGCTTCTAAGGCTGTGCCCCTAACCAACCTGACGAAGGGGAAAGGGTCGGTCATGATTAAATGGACCCCCGAGGCTGAGGCAGCATTCCAATTCTTGAAACAAGCCTTATGTAGCCAGCCAGTGTTGTACTCACCCGACTTCTCTAAAGACTTTGTCGTACAAAGTGATGCGTCAGATGTGGGGTTAGGAGCAGTATTGTCCCAGGTCTGGAACGGGGAAGAGCACCCAGTCATTTACCTCAGCAGGAAGTTGAAGTCCCATGAGGTAAATTACGCCACCGTTGAAAAGGAGTGTTTAGCGGTGAAGTGGGCTCTAGATTCCCTTCGGTACTACCTGCTAGGTAGGCACTTTGACATGGTTACGGATCACGCTCCGTTAAAGTGGATGGCTCAAAACAAGGAAACAAATAGAAGAGTGAATAGGTGGTTCCTGGCCCTCCAGGAATTCAACTTCACAGTAAAGCATCGCCCTGGCGTTCAAATGGGGAATGTGGATGCTTTGTCTCGAGTACATGAATGCCTGATTGCTGGTGTTCCAACCCCGAGGTTAAAACAAGAGGGGGGGGTATGTGACAGCAGGAAGGTAAAGTCACCTGGTTGCATCCAGGGGGGTAGATATATTTCGCCCAGATTCAGGCTTTACGCCGACTTATACAACTAGGTGGAGAGTTGTATAAGGCTAGTGGGCTCATGGATGACTCATACCTCTAGGGAGAGTGTGGGGCGTCGTGCAGACAGAGATGAGGAGACCAGCTGAACCTTGTCAGCTCATTTAGGCCTCTATAAGAACTCCCAGATTCATTAGATGTTAGCTCATGCCTGGAACCAGACCTGTGTGGACTGTCTAGGGAGAGTGAACCCCTGTGCGGTGAGGCAAAGCCTGTGTGGCTATTTGTTTGGACTTTTACTAAACCAGGGACTTAGGGACTAGGACAGCACTAGGCTGATCCCAGTTGTTAGTTAGGAAACCTGTATGTTTAGTCAGAGGTCAACTTGACCAGGATTTATTTTGTTTATATGTTTCTTTTGGCTTTGCTGTGTTTTGTCACTGTAAATAGAAAATAAACCGCACCTTTTTTGATTTTGAAAACCACAACCTCCGTTTGCTGGGCCTGTTTTGTGTGGGGAGCCCATCCCGGGGGTCACACACACCCGCTGCCGAGCTAACCCCCTCACACTATCAATTTGCGGACTTTGAACCAAAAGGGGACAATCGGGGAAAAGGGAGCCTTTATCTTGGATGCAACACAAACACACATCCGAAGTCTGCGGAAATCATTGTTTACATTATGTCGGTGTAGCATAAGATACACAGAACTTGTGTAACAGTAGATACAACAGTCAGGTGTACTTTCTTTTGGATAATTCAACTTGATGCTCTTTAGGAAACTGGATGTAGTTTTCCCATCTAATCAAAAATCCAAACAATCTCAGTTGTACCTGGGGTTACCCAGCTAGTGCGCTGTGCCCCTCCAGGGTGGGGAAACACTATCTCACCATCACATGGTAGGCTTGATTTATTTATTTTGCCACAAATGTGAACATTATACTTTTGGGGTAGGGCATATATTGCAGCCCTCCCTCGAAAATCAAAGTGGGGCTGATTTTCGGGGTAGGTCTTATTTTTGGGGGAAAACGGTATGATAATGTACAAAATAGAGCCAGATAGATTAGATATCAGCATGCCAAAGTCATATAAATGTAATGCTGCGTACACACGACCGTTTTTAATGTCATGGAAAAAAACGACGTTTTTCTCGACGTGATTCTTCTCAAGCCTGCCTTGCATACACAATATCGTGACAAAAAATGCTTGAGCAAAGCGCGGTGACGTACAACATGTACGACAACACTATAAAGGGGAAGTTCCATTTGGATGGCGCCACTCTTTGGGCTGGTTTTGCTGATTTCGTGTTACCGCGTGTTAGTAAAAGTTTGGTGTTAGCCGATTCGCGCTTTTCAGTCTCTGTGCTTTTCAGTCCGTTACAGCATGACGAATGTGCTATCTCCATTATGAACGCTAGTTTTACCAGAACGAGCGCTCCCGTCTCATAACTTGCTTCTGTGCCTTTTTTTCCCCGTCATTAAAGCGTACACGCGGCCGTTTTTCACGACGAAAAAAACGAAGACGTGAAAAACGACGAGAAAAAATAGAGCAGGTTCTAAATTTTTAATGGCCATTTTTCTCGTCGAGAAAAATGCTCTGGAGCCTACACACGATCGTTTTTAATGACCAATTTAAAAAATTGTATTTTTCTTATCATGAAAAACGGTCGTGTGTACGCAGCATAAGAATAATTTAGAAACCAATATCCAAAGGTAAGTAGCTATTGGAGCCAATGAGGAGTCATTGTTTACTGACCTCCATACAGAAACCAATCTCATCTAATGATATGGGCTAATGCATTTTGCATATTAATCAGTGATTTATTACTTAACCGTAATGCAATGCAAAATTACAATTTAGTATTGCATATTGGAAACATTGAAATGCTTTGTTTTGCAAATGTATACTTACTGTGGGACAATATTGACAGCCTGGGTCCTAGTATTGAACATGTATCTGTGAGTTGGTTGTCCCCTATAGGGTTGTTACTGAGTGATCCCAACATCTCTGTTAGCAAACAAAATGTGCAAGTTGCAGCATTACCGTAAGATTTAAACATTTACTGCTTTTATTAGAGGGGATTATTTGTGTTTATTTACTTTGTTTTGTAATAAAAAGATGGGAAAACAACTACATTTGGCATGTCTATTTAATCAATAGTTTTAATGCGCTGAGATGAACCTTGATTAAATGTGTTGCATGCAAAGAGAATAGATTTACTTGTGTTTTTTGTCTCTGCAGACGTCTTGCAGGAAATGACTTGACATACATCCCCAAGGGAGCTTTTGCTGGACTCAGCAGTCTCAAAGTTCTGTAAGTAGACTGAGCATTTGGAGTATCCGGTATACTTCTGATTACTGTTCTCAGTTGTTGTCAGTCTCTAATTGCACTACTATAGCTAACATTGTTTGACTGTTTCTCCACAGCTATATATTAAATATACTGTACTGTAAATATATTTTATGCTGGTCACAGATAAATCCATTTTTGTTAAGATTCATTCCGAAGACCTGTGTGTTTTCTACATTTCCATTAAAGTGTTATTAAACCAAAACAATAAAAATAACATCATATAGCACATTTACATGTAAGCTTGTTTGATAATCTACATTCGTTTATTCAGCACTGGATAATTTTTTTTTAAATTCCCATCAACACTCCTGTTTTTTGCGGAGGCTCAGAGTGCTGTCTATATTGAGTCTGTGTGCTCTCCCTTACTACAACACAGATGTGTCCGTTGGACGTACACTTTCAGCTTTGCCACACAAGGAGCACCAGGAGACTGAGAGTGATCATATCTGAGGCAGTTTAACTCCACAGTTACCCCTTAACATACACAAACGGTAGTCTCCACCATGTGTTTTAACAAAGATGTGTACCATTCACAGCATCTTTAGGAGGGAATAAGTTCCTTAATTTCAGGTTAGAGAAGTTAAAGATTCAGTTTTACAATTTTTTAAATAGTTTAATGAAAGAAAAGAAAACTGGTGCAAGAAAATACAGGCAACATAATACAAAACAGACAGTTAGGCCTCATACACACGGCCGAGAATCTCGTCAGGAAAAAACACGTCGTTTTTCTTGACGAGATTCTTGGACAAGAAACTTGTCCCAGCCGAGTGTGCACACGCTCCTTTCAAAGAACCCGCGGTTCTTTGAATGGAGCGAACGCGGTGACGTCATTGACTACGACAAGCGTGCGCTTGTCACATTCGATGCCGTCGCCGCCATCTTGCTACACCCTTCCTATGCCTAGGAAGCTACCGCGCATGCGTCAAAGTCAATTTGAGCGTGCGCGGGTTTCCACGGCGACAGGTAAGTGTACACACACACACTTTTCTCGTCGAGAAACATGCCGACGAGAATCTCGACGAGAAAATAGAGAGCTGGTTCTCTATTTTTCTCGTAGAGATTCTTGTCGGTTTTCTCGACGAGAAACCATACACGCGAACGATTTTCTCGGCAAGAAAGCTATCTCGGCAGTTTTCTTGTCGTTTCTTGCCGAGAAACTCGTTCGTGTGTACGAGGCTTTAGTTACAGTAAAGGTATATTTAGACTATTTAGGCTGCGTCTATATCTCCCTTTCCTCTGAAGCCTGATCTACGATCAAATTGTGCTTCAGAGGCTACTGACAGGTAGTGAGGAAGAGCTGTGATGCCTCCTCACTGCCTGTTTCAACCCCATTTTTGCAGACAAAAATGTTTGTGGCACTTCCCCATTTGCTTGAGCTTGTAGCGTTCGGCGTACATATCGGCTAAATTGTGCCGCGGGCTCAAAGTAAAACATCGCAGCTATGACATGTAAACACCCCTATCCACTGCCTATGGCAGCTTAAGCGGTGGGGTGGTTGGCAGCTGGCAAAATGCGGGTCACCCAATCATTTTTGCTGCCCCCCAACTGAACGTCTAAATGAAGGCTAAATTGCTCTCTTATCCATGCTCCCAGGCCCTATAGCTTCACAGAAGCGAGGCCTTACGCTTCTTCCTATCTGCAGTGAGGCAGATTATCCCCTTTTTTCTGGAAAAGGGATGTTACTCCCCCTTTGTCTCTATGGGTTTCTACTTTGAATAACATCAATGCTGGCACTCGATAATGCCTCTTTTGACAAGTTTAAAGTATTATGGTATAGTATATTTGGATATACTTCTCTTCCTCTAATACCCTTGCAGAAATGCTCTCAACTCTTTAGCTCAGACCTGCCACAGTACATTTATTTGGCATATCTTCGATGACATTCACGTCCTTCGTTTACACTTCTACTGTACTTTTTATTACTCATGTGATACCTCTCTAGACCAGATGGGCCTCTGGTCCCTAATTTCTCTCCTCTCATCCCAGCTTCCCTTTTCTTCTTTCCTCCTTTATCCTTTCTTTCCCCCTTTTCCCCCTCATTCATCCTTTTTATTTTCCTTCCTCTGTTTATCTCCTATACAATTATTGCTTGAACGCACTATTTTCCAGGCTATGTTTGGATCACCTGTTATTGTGTACCAAACAATGACAATTTTATTGTTTTCTTTTTATACATGTCATGCTGCGGGTGATAGACATTTTTCAGACTTTTTGTACCCTTGTTGTTGTGTCTTATCCTTGTTATAAAATGTTAAACAAGAAAAACATTTTCACCTCTAAATGAATCCTAAAATAAACAGGCTTAAAAGTTCCCCTGGTCTTTGGTTTCATACAAAGTTCAATTAATTTGCAAAGTTAGTTCAATACCTTCTCTCATAAATCACTCCTAGCAACTATGGTTTCATGGTTTTGATGGTGAACGACTGTTGCAGCTGCCAGTTGCAGCCTTATTTTCACCCTGAAGAGGGTGTTTACAGAAGTAACATAACCAAAGAGTCTGAGTTGTGTGATAAATGGGTGTTGAAGTGTTTTATGATATCCCAGGTCACAATGCCATTCCTTCTAACTACAGCAATATTTCCAGATGACAAGGTCTTGAAATCTGACAATCAATATGTTATTAAGCAAAATGAAATTACAATTTGATAGGCACCAAATATGATATAGCCCTAATGCACATCCAGTTAGGAGGTTTATTCAGAACTCCAGGAATTATGAGGGGGCATTCACATTGTCGACCGTGACCGCCCTATGAGTCAGCAGATTTTTAAGTGCTCAAATTCTTGGAATTTTACTTTAATATGCATATATTTATTGCTGATTAATGTGCCTCCTTTAGAAATTATGGTAATTAAATAGGTTTGGAGTGGAGCTGTATGTGGGATATACATCATTACACACAAGTTAGGTCACTAATTTTTTAACTTTAGCTTTAACAGCAACTTACAACCAGGATACATTATAGAGTCTATTGGAGACTCTGCTAGAGGTTTTACGCCAGGGCTTTATTAGAAGTCTTTTGAGACTTTGCACATTTAGGGTGCAGCACTGTTTATGATACAAATTTATGTCAATGTGTATTCAAGCTGGTCTGCTGCCCACAGGAGACTTAAAGAAAACATTGTTATACTTACCTGCTCAGTGGTTTTGCACAGAGCAGCCCCAATCCTCCTTTATCCGATACATGACCAGCCCTCTGGTCCCCCCTTGCTGGGTGCCCTCATAGCAAGTCACTTGCTGTAGGGGCACTCATGCCTGCTTGCTCCCGAGCCGACTCTCTGTGTCCATAAGACACAGAGAGCACGCCTCAGCCCTGTCCCCTGCTCCTGCCTCACTGGCTGTGATTGACAGCAGCAGGAGCGTATGGCTCCTGCTGCTGCAGCTCAGCCAATCAGGAGGGAGAGACCCTGGAGAGCCTCGGGCCTCGTGCACATCGCTGGATCGAGTTAGGGCTCAGGTAAGTATTAGGGGATTGAGGGGGGAGCTGCACACTAAAGGTTTTTTTTTTTATCTTCATGCATAGAATGCACCTTCAGCCTTTATAACCACTTTAAGACATAAATCCTAAGATTTTTGTTGCTTTTTCTGAAAATAGTTTATAATGCCGTATGCATCCCTAGTGGTAAAAAATCCCCTTATTTCCTGTCCTGGTGACTTTACGGTTAGTCATGGGAAATCTGCAAATGGTGATATATTACCAAAATGGTGATATAGACAAAGTCTTTTAGATGTTTCTGATAATCCTATGGATCATGTAGGCAGTTGTTTACATTAATGCACATCTCCAAAAAAAACTTTTCTTTTGTATTGGATTAGTGGAGAAGAGAACCTTCGTTAATTTTCTCATTTGCTTTCTGTGTCTTCATTGTGGAGGTTTGCTGTCACTTTCTGTTTATTTGACGGATGTCAAAGAGCAGGAAATGAGGGGTAATCCTCTAAACAGGGGCACATGAAGTGATAGAAAGAACATTTCTAACAGTGAGAAAGGTTAAGAAACGCCTTAAAGGTTTAATTGCTTTTTAAGTCCCTGTGAAAGAGATATTCCCTTACTTCTTGTCCACATGACAGAGATGTCAGACAGAACTGGAAGAAGAGAAATCTCCTCTGTGGTGAAAGACAATATTACAAATATGACATTATGCCATGTTCTGGACTGGGCACTGAGAGTACCGGTATGCAGATCTATGAATACCAATTTTAACAGAGAATTGTTCCAGGGCTGTAACCTCAGACATATTAACATTAGTGTAAATAAATCATACAATAACACCGGGACACTGACTGTGAAACTGCTATTATGCAGCAGCTACTGCCACAGTCTTAAGAATATTTTCCTTTGAAAATGCAGCTGAGTAAATAAGTCTATATGGCGTGTTGTCTTTGCCATTGTGCTTCTGGCATCAGCTTCTAAACACATCTTCTAAACAGGTGAGTGCCTGCCGACCTACAGGAACATGCATGTTAATGCACCCTCCTATAGTTTATCTTTAGCTCCCAGGACCTTACAGAGAGTTCATAGACTGGTGTTTAAACAATTAAAGCTGAGACTGATCCTATTGTTAGCTGGTCTAAATATCATGGTTTGGATAATGTACACGAAGAAAGTCACAAAGACTTCTCTCTGCATTATTGTATAGTAATTAAAGAAAAAAAATAACTTTTTTTTTTTTTTTTTACAGGATGTTACAGAATAACCAGTTAAAACAGGTCCCAAGTGATGCATTTCATAATCTCCGTAGTCTCCAGTCTCTGTAAGTATGTTTCATAGTTTGTAAAATGGATAACAATTAAAAGATTTCTCATCCTTTCTGCTTTATGTTCTCCAATTTCCTTATCACTGTCATAGAGAGAGAGGTTCTAAAAAAAAAAAAAAAAAAGAATGGGTATGAAATATCTTATTAGACATGCAAATCAAATGTCAAAGTCACAAAAAAAAAATGTTCATTTAAACTTTGCAAGATCATGAAAATGTGTACTAAAAACAAATACATTATAGTTTCTCTGTAAAGCAGCTTTGTCACTGTAATGAAACAATCAAACCTGGAGACGCCCACAGATACTTGCAGCAGATGCAGTGTCCCTGCTATTAAATTTAAATATTAGGCTGTTCTGACAAGAAAAGTTCCAGCACTTGAAGTAGAATTAAACTCAGTTATTTTTACATTACCACTTTCAGATCAAGCACATAAACATTTCTCAGCAGCTCTGGGCATTACAGGCTGCCTGCAGGAAAATACAGGAGAGGGCAGATATGGGGAAGACTGTACACCCTGCATAAGGAGAGGGAGCAGTCTTCATTACAAAAAATTCCTGCACAGAGACAAAGTGTAGGAGTTGTTTCATATTGGTTTACAGCAGAGGTTTGTATAAAATACACCAAAGGTGCCAAATTCAAATTAGAATATTTTTGGTCTATGTATTTAGGTAATATTTGTTTAGGCTGGACTTTGCCTTTCAGTAGAACATGTAAAAAAAAAAAAAAAAACTTTTGAGTCCTTAGAGTGAATTGCAGATGCCAAAAGTATTTACAAGAAGTTTGTGTTTTTAAAATTTGGCTTGGTGTTCAGTTTAACCACTTGGCAAGTTTAACCACTTGCCATCCAGTATATATATATATATATACAGTACAGTATAAAATATATATATTTATCTCAGCCAGCGATTGACTTTACTGTAAAAGTGATCCGGGCAGCTCTACAGCCACCTTATCACTTTTCCAGTGCTGCGGAGCCCTCCTCTCGCTTCTATAGCCACCCGGCACCACTGTAAGCGGTTAGGTCAACTGCCCGCAAAGGAAAATTAATTCCCCCATCTCCTCTGTGATGAATGAAGCCAGAAGCCACAAGAATGTTGTTTGCCTTTTAGCGCAGAGGAGGGATCAAGGGTCTAATAGAGTGCCTGTCACTGTCCAAAGCTATCACACGGCATCTTGTTTACCCCCTGTGATAGCAACACAGTTAAATGATTTAAAAAATAAATAAAAAAATTATTATTATTATTATTATTATACAGGATTTATATAGCGCCAACAGTTTGCGCAGCGCTTTACAACATCGAGGAAGACAGTACAATTACAATACAGGAGGAATCAGAGGGCCCTGCTCATTAGAGTTTACAATCTAGATAAAAGAAATAGAAAAAATGTAAAGCACTCCAGTGCTCACCTGCAAATGTAAGTGTACACTTAGGTTCGGCACACATATGTAAACAGTGATTGCACCACAAATGTGAGGTATTGCCCCAAACATCAGAGGGAGAGTAATAATTCTATCACCATAGCTCACATTTAACTCTAAACTGATAAGTTGTAAGGGCTTTTAAACCATTGCCTATGGACAATTGTAGGTACCGTAGTTTCTTGCGATTTCACAGACGTGCGCAATCTGACATCTTGACTTGTTTGGTATCTATTTACTTATATTTTACCAAAAATTGGGTGTTATGTTGTGTTTGTGTGCACTAAAATTCATTTAAGTGTATTTTTCCCTGAAAATTTGTGCTTGATAAATGGCTGTACAAATATTGTACAACATAAAAAAAAAAGGAAACAACCACCATTTTGTTTTCCAGGGCTTCTGCTTTCAGAAAATATATATAATGTTTGAGGGTTCTAAGTAATTTTCTAGCAAAAAAATGCTAATTTAACATGTATATGAAAATTTAAAAAATTGCCCCAGACAGCAAGTGGTTAAAACATCTATCAGTATTAAGAAAACACTGTTACACTGTAGTTTATACTGTATTTAGTTGCAGATTTTTTACCTTGTTTCATTTTTTAAGATGCAAGCTCTGTTGTTCCTATTTTTCTGTCACTACTTGGAGAGTTACTGACATGGAAGAAGTCTTTGTATATCAGGTGTCATGATGTTTTACTGACTGTATGCTTATTCTGGGTCAGCTGCTCAGGAAGAAAACAAGTATAATAATCATCACCCCCAAAGCTTGCACTTTTATATACGAGTCATTGGTTGCAGTTTCAGTATTAAAATCCTGATCAATTCCCTTTAAAGCCCCAGTGACTCCACTCTTGTCTCTGTACAACAAGTCCTAGCACATGTGACTTCTCTCCTGTACCAAGATACCCCTCTAGTGTGTCTCCTGTGTTTGTAGAACTGCAAGTCTACTACTGGTGTTTTTCCTTTGTCCATAGAAAAATTGGTCCCCACATGCACCACTACTCACTGTAGAAATACGAGGCCCATGAATATCCCACTGGCATGCTTCTGTCTCTGTAGCCCACAGGTGTCTGTTCTGTGCATACAGATACATAATTCTCAGTTTGCTTGCAGTCTCTGTCTTGCTTCTGTGGAAGTACATATCTCGCATTAGAAGACATGTGGTGTGTTTAATATACATCGGTCCGCTGCCTTATCAATACCCACGTCTCGACCTACCAACTGCATCTCTTAGGGAGGGACAGAGCAGCGATCTTGCAATTTGGTACTTCCGTATATATCCTCCGCCAATAATAAAGTAAAAACTTAAATAGAGACATACAAATGTCTTTATAGTAAAGAAGGTATCAGCTTATCCCCAATCCAAATTGTTCTACATCACATGTGTTCATGAAAAATCATACTATTATATCACTATATAAAAGTGCCATCACACATGCACTTCCCACAAAAAATATACATACAGTAAAACAAATACAGTTTACATGAAAAACAATGGTCACTAATCAAACAGTTAGGGTCTAGTTCAACATTCATACCTTTGGGGCTTAAAACAAACATTATATTCATTAAACGACATAGATATTAAAGGAAAATATACATTCTTTCTGTAAAATAAAGTAGTTCTAAAGGCTCAAGTTGTTCTTACCTTAATGCATTCTATGCATTAAGGTAAAAAACCTTCTGGGTGCAGCCCCCTCTCCTTATACTCACCCGAGCCCCAGTGATGTGCACAAGAGCAGCAGCTCTCCAGGGTTTTTCTGTCCTCATTGGCTCACACAGCAGCCAATGTTAATCACAGCCAGTAACCAAATGAGAGAGTGGGGGCATGCTTGAGCCACACTCTGTGTGTGAATGTACACACACAGCATGGCACGGGAGCGAGGCTTGCTATTGGGGGCACTCGGCAAGGGGGAGGAACCAGAACAACTGGCAGGATGCCCAAAAAGAAGGAGATCGGGGCTGCTCTGTGCAAACCTGCTAAAACTACCTGCACAGAGCAGGTAAATAGAACATGATTGTTATTTTTTTTTAATCTTTCCTTTAGAAACACTTTATATGTGCTTTTTTTTTTCTAAGGCTATATCTGACATATTTGTTAAGAATTTCAGAGATAGTATATTTATATGTTTGCATTTTCTCAAACACTGATTGCATCCAGTGCTGAAAATCAGTAGGGGTAATAAGGGTCACTTTGTAAAAGTAAGTTAATATATTTTTAGCTTAGTGTTCTGAATGGCATAATAATCCCTTTCCTGGAAAACCACACGTCCCAAGACTATTTTTTACGATTTTTTAATCACTGGGGGTTCCTTACACAAGGTTGTATCATATCTCTAAATCACAAAATGAAGACCCACCATTGGTGGTATAAAAAGCATGGTGTCCAATAACTGCATTACGGAAGAATGACAGTAATAAGTGGGAATGCTAAACAGCTGGGTAGCAGCCGTGAGATGGAATGATAAGGCTTAAAACAGAAAAAGCACTATGGCTAAAGGAGGAATATTGGTGGAAAACTAGGATTGCTTTGTTCATTCAAGCTGGACTGTGCCCCTCACATAAAGGTGTGTGATTTTTAGTTTCCTGTTTCATGCTGTTCACCAGGTGTCTCTTGCATTACAGATTTGCACAAGGAATGCAATTTCTGGAACAAGTTAAACAATTAGTAGGACAGTGGATGGGGTTAAGAGCTTTAAGGCAACAAAGTAACCTTCACAAAACTTCCGCCCAAATGGATGCTTTTGTTAGTTTCTGCATTTGAAGTTGGCATGGTTTTGTGTTCATTGTGTAGTAGGATATGAGAAGATCAGGTAACTCCCATTTAAAGACAAGAGCAGCTGTGAAATGGTAAATGGTAAACGGCAGTTAACTCACTATCTCCGCTGCTATCTTGTCCTTTGTTACTCCCAGAAAATTAGCTGCATTTCACTGGTATAGAAACATTCCTTAGTGCAAATGAGCTCCAAACTCCCCAAACAGATACAATGTAGCCTGGAGAGAAACAAGTGTAAGTGATATAGGAAATACATTTCCCTGTTGCGCTTAAATAGATTTGGCATACTACCCAACCTCTTTTTAATTTATGTTAATTGTTAACAATATTATGTGTGCTGATAATGACAGTAACAGTAGAGATATCTTCAGCTCTTTACATCTACCGTATATACTCGAGTATAAGCCGACCCGAATATAAGCCGAGGCACCTAATTTTACCACCAAAAACTGGGAATACGTATTGACTTGAGTATAAGCCTAGGGTATCCATATGCCTCACTGTGCCTCACTTTGCCTCACTGTGTCCATGTGCATGCCTCACTGTGTCCATGCCTCACTGTGCCCATGCCTCACTGTGCCCATGCCTCACTGTGCCCATGCCTCACTGTGTCCATGCCTCACTGTGCCCATGCCTCATTGTGTCCATGACTAGACTGACGTTTAACATGGGAGTCTATGGAATGGGGCTACATGTGTGCCAAGTTTCGGGTCCAGGGGACCGAGGACCGGCCGGTACCGGGTTCCCCAAGTCACTGGAGAAATTACCGTTTAACATGGGAGTCTATGGAAGGGGTGCCCAAATTTGAAAGATCGGTGCTCCCCGGCCGTAGGTCCCCGGGACAACAAACTTTTTAAACTTGTAGAGGAAGAGTGGGGCTATATGTGTGCTAAGTTTGGGGCCCAGAGGACCTACGGCCGGCCCCAAAGATCAGGCGCAAAAAGGTGACTCGAGTATAAGCCGAGGGGGGCATTTTCAGCACAAAAAAATGTGCTGAAAACCTTGGCTTATACTCGAGTATATACGGTATGTTAAATATAAACTAGAATAAATGTGGAAGTGATAATGTTAAAAGGTGGGGCTGCCCAAAAAGTGCTCCTTCAGTTACATGGAGTATGGTAGATTAGGTCACCCAATGACTTCCCATTACTTTTTCATGTCATAGCTCAGTTCTTGCCCATGCTGCAATCTTGCTTCTTTTACTTCAAGAGAGGTGTTCCCTCTCCTCTTCTTTCATTATTCTAATTCAATTAAAAATCCAACAGGGGGAATCAGATCCTGATGTAATTGCTGCAAAAGGTCTGCAGGCCTGGAAGCTGTATTCCAAAGATTTCATCATTGGAGTCCATGAGAGACAAATCTGCAGCAACTGCGTGATGCTATCATGTCAATATGGACCAAAATATCTGAGAAATGTTTCCAACACCTTGTTGAATCTATGCCATGAAGAATAAGGGCAGTTATGAAGGCAAAAGGTGGTCCAACCTGGTACTAACAAGGTGTGCACAATAAAGTGTCCGGTTAGTGTATACTAGTGATGAGCCGAACACCCCCGGGTTCGGTTCGCACCAGAACCCGCGAACGGACCGAAAGTTCGAACGAACATTAGAACCCTATTAAATACAATGGATGCGAACGTTCGAATTCTAAAGTGCTAATTATAAAAACTATTATGCATGTTATTGTCCTAAAAAGGGTTTGGGAACCCGGGTTCTGCACCAGGGGACATGTATCAATGCAAAAATAAGTTTTAAAAACGGTCGTTTTCCGGGAGCAGTCATTTTAATGATGCATAAAGTGAAAAAAAAAAAGTCAAATATTCCTTTAAATATCGTACCTGGGGGGTGTCTAAAGTATGCCTGTGAAGTGCCACGTGTTTCCCGTGTTTAGAACTGTCCCTGCACAAAATGACACTTCTAAAGGAAAAAAAAGCCATTTAAAACTGCTTGCGGCTTTAATGTAATGTCTGGTCCCGGTAATATGGATGAAAATCTTTAAGAAAAATGGCATAGCTACCCCATGACCCCCCCCCTACCCCAGCCCATTACCAGCCCCTTTGGGTCTTGTATGGATATTAAGGGGAACCCCGCACATAAAATAAAAAAGGCCCTATATACTCAGAACAGCCGTATACAGGCGGTGCATACAAGACAGGGACTGTAGGTTTGTTCTTATGTAGAATCTGTTTGTAATTTTGAACAGGTACATTGTTGAAGTGTAGCTCCAGACCAAAAATCTATTTTTAAACTTTTTGGAAAACATAGGTAAGGGTTATCACCCCTGTAACATTTGTTTTGCTGTCTGTGCCCCTGTTCAGAACATTTCACCTCACTTTCCGTCCTAATGACAACTGTTTTTGAAATGTGGTGTTTTTCTTGAAACAAGGATTGCTGATAAAGCATCAGTACAGAGGAGACACCTTTCTCCCATATTTATTCTTACAGGAGAGAATTTTCCTTCCTAGTGGTAGATTTCCTCTCACTTCCTGTTGTCTTCTTGCGTTTGCAAGTAGGAGTCGTTTGTAAGTTGGATGTTTGAAAGTAGGGACCTGCCGTATATACTCTGCAGAAATAGGCCCCTTAGTTGTTGGTGTTGGCACAACACTGTAAGCACTCACAGTTACTCTTGGTTGGTGCTGGAACGCCCTGCTGTCAACTATTATATCAGGAATTTTAATTACATATAATTGTTGAACAGTGGTAGTAAAAATTGGGCCTTTGATGGTGGTGCTGGTGCCACAACACTGTAAGCCCTGACAGTTACTCTTGGTGGGTGCAGCAATGGGCCCTGCTGTGAATTATTAGATCAAGAATTGTAATTACATGCCCCTGTTGAACAGGGGCTGAAAAATTGGGCCTTAGGCACTGGTGGCACAACACTGCAACCCTTCACAGATACTGTACTTGGAGCACAGCAATGAGCCCTGTTGCAAAGTATTGCTTCAAAAATTGTAATGACACGCCCCTGTTAAACAGGGGCTGAAAAATTGGGCCTTAGGCACTGGTGGCACAACACTGCAACTCCTCACAGATACTGTACTTGGAGCACAGCAATGAGCCCTGTTGCAAAGTATTGCTTCAAAAATTGTAATTACACGCCCCTGTTAAACAGGGGCTGAAAAATTGGGCGTTAGGCACTGGTGGCGGCACCCATAAACAAAAATGATCTTCCAAGCTATCATCATCAATCGTATCATTGAGGACTCGGAGGAGGAGGATAGCCAGTCAACATAACAGCACAGGCACTCAGCATCAGCATCAGTCTTGAAGGGATGTGACATTTTAAAATCAATTAGTCTGTTATATCAGCATCAGGTGTGTGGTAGCTGGTGGTGATCCAAGACTGGTTCATCTTGATGAAAGTCAGTCGATCAACCGAGTCGGTGGACAGGCGCACCCTGTGATCCGTGACAAATCCTCCAGCAGCACTGAATGTGCGTTCCGAAAGAACGCTGGATGCAGGACAGGCCAGTAGCTCAATTGCATACTGTGCAAGCTCTGGCCAGTGATCCATCCTCAAGACCCAGTAAGCCAGAGGATTTTCGGTGGGGAAGGTGTCCAAGTCTGACCTTGCCCCTAGATATTCCTGCACCATGTTTATCAGACGCTGGCGATGGTTGCTGGAACCGATCATACTTTGGGGCTGCGGACTAAAGAATTGTCTGAACGCATCGGTCAGACGGCCACCTTCCCCACCGCTCCTTCTTTGACTGGCCGAAGCCTCAGCAACTCGTTGTCCAGGACCAGGAGTTTGCAACCTCCCAGTCTCTGGGAACGCGTTGCACAGACCTTTCTGCAAGGCCTCCCGGAGTTGTCTCATCCTCTGCTCCCTCTGCGACGGTAACATAAGGTCCGCAACCTTACCCTTGTACCGTGGATCAAGGAGAGTGGCCAGCCAGTAATGGTCCCTCTCCTTGATCCGAAGAATACGAGGATCCTTCCGCAGACTTTGCAGGATCAGGGAGGCCATGCAGCGTAGGTTTGCTGAGGCATTCGCTCCGGAGTCCTCTGGGTCACTAAGGACGACATGATCCGCAGCCACCTCCTCCCAGCCACGTACAAGTCCACTGGTTTCTTGGGACTGTAAATCATCCCTAAAAGACTGCTGCTGATGATGCTGAGTGCCAGCCTCCACCTCCATGCTGACACAATCCTCCTCCTCCTCCTCCTCCTCCTCCTCCTCCTCCTCTTCCTGTGCGATGGGTGGGACAGAAGGAACACTGTCTGGGTAAAGGGGGCCTTGAGAGGCAAGGAAGTCCTCCTCTTCCTGCCTCTGTTCTGCCTCAAGTGCCCTGTCCATTATTCCACGCAGCGTGTGCTCCAACAGGTGGACAAGAGGTACAGTGTCACTGATGCATGCACTGTCACTGCTCACCATCCTCGTGGCCTCCTCAAATGGTGCCAGGACAGTGCATGCATCCCTGATCATGCCCCACTGGCGTGGAGAAAAAAAACCAAGCTCCCCTGACCCTGTCCTGGTGCCGTAGTCGCACAGGTACTCATTGATGGCCCTCTGCTGCGTGTGCAGCCGCTGCAGCATGGCCAACGTTGAGTTCCACCTGGTGGGCATGTCACATATAAGGCGGTTCTTGGGCAGGTTCAACTCCTTTTGCAGCTCAGCCAGGCGAGCACTGGCATTATAAGATCTGCGGAAATGCACACAGACTTTCCTGGCCTGCCTCAGGACATCCTGTAAGCCCGGGTACCTGCCCAAGAAGCGCTGCACCACCAGGTTAAGGACGTGAGCCACACAGGGCACATGGGTCAGTTGTCCCTGTCGGAGGGCGGAGAGGAGGTTGGTGCCATTGTCGCAAACCACCATTCCTGGCTTAAGCTGGCGTGGCGTCAACCACCTCTCGGCCTGGCCCTGCAGAGCAGACAGGACCTCTGCCCCAGTGTGGCTTCTGTCCCCCAAACACACCAGCGCAAGCACGGCATGGCATCTTTTTGCCTGCGTACTTGCGTAGCCCCGTGAACGGCTACGGAGCACCGCTGGTTCATAGGACAAACCACAGGAAGAGGCCATGGAGGAAGAAGAAGAGGAGGGGGTGGAGGAGAGAGGTGTGTCACAACCAGTAGTAGCATTTTGGAGGCGTGGCGGTGGGACAACCTCCAACACTACTGCACCTTGTCCTGAATCCTTCCCAGCTGCCAAAAGAGTGACCCAATGGGCCGTGAAAGAAAGGTAACGTCCCTGTCCATGCCTGCTGGACCATGAGTCAGCGGTAATATGCACCTTACCGCTGACCGCCCTGTCCAGCGAGGCCAAGACATTGCCTTCCACATGCCGGTAGAGAGCCGGAATAGCCTTCCGTGAGAAAAAGTGGCGTTTGGGAACCTGCCACTGAGGAACCGCACATTGCACAAACTCACGGAAGGGGGCCGAGTCTACCAACTGAAAAGGCAGCAGTTGAAGCGCTAGCAATTTAGCCAAGCTAGCATTCAACCGCTGGGCATGTGGATGGCTGGGAGTGAACTTCTTTCGACGGTCCAGCAGCTGGGGCAGGGAAATTTGCCTGCTAGAATCGGACGTCGGTGTACTGCTAGCAGAGTGGGCGCAAGTACTTGGCTGTGACACACCTAATTCTACACCTTCATTCCTCTCAGTGCATGTTTCAGAGAGGACTGAAGTTATAGTGGGGTTGGAGATCCCAGCTGATGCGGTGCAAGGAGAGGTCCGCTTGGTTCTTTGGTGTGGGTCTTTGAGGTAGGCTTGCCAACGAGCTGCATGGCAGGTCAACATATGTCTGGTCAGGCATGTGGTACCCAAGCGGCTGATGTTTTGGCCACGCGATATACGCTTGAGACATATGTTGCAAACAGCAGCTGTGCGATCTGATGCACTAGCCTCAAAAAAGGCCCACACCAAAGAACTTTTTGAATGACGGGCAGAGGCAGCGCCCTGCACAGGCGGAGCTCTGCGGTGTGATTCCGTCGGTGTACTGCCCTTACGCTGGCCACCAAAGGGCATCCTGCCTCGTTGGAGATGTGCCTCCTCCTCATCCTCCTCCTCCTCCTCTCTCCTATTAGGCACCCACGTGGAGTCATTGACCTCATCATCCCCTCCCTCCTCATCACTGGAGCCAATCTGGCAGTATGCTGCAGCTGCTGGAACATGACTGCCAGATTGGTGTCCTTCTTGAGCATCCCCTCTGTCTGCTCTCACGCTACTGCCTTCCTCTAGCTGGGTTTCATCATCAGACCCTTCGAAACGCTGGGCATCCTCCTGGAGCATGTACCCAACACTGTGCTGAAACAGTTCGGGGGACTCCTCAGGAGGAGGACATGGTGGGTCTAGGGAAGGAGTGACTGATGATTTGTCTGACATTGATACCAGGGAAGACGACGCTTTGGCAGCTGCTTTTCCAGTACCCTGAGCCTGGGTGAGAGAGGATGAGGAGGAGGAGGAGGGCTTGGTCATCCACTCTACCAAGTCTTCGGCATGATGTGGCTCAACATGTCCAGCTGCCGAAAAGAAGGACAAGCGTGTCCCATGGCCATGTGCTGATGACAATGCACCGCGTCCACGACCAGCACTGTTGCCCCCAGACACAGAGCCTGCTTGCCCTCTTTTATTGCCTCCTGACTGTCTGCCTCTCCTTGTTTGCCTTCCAGACATTCTAATAGATGGCCTGCAGGGAGATGGGAAAAAAGCAATAAGGGCTACCTTCAGGTGTCCTTCTCTGTCCCTTGAAACAAGGACTTTCACAGTGAAAGAAACTGACACTGTCCCTACCTAGAGTTTTCTGTCCCTAGAATAAATGTTTTTTTTAATCACAATATAGCACAAGGACAATTCACTCAATGTCTCTCCAGGTCCCTGGAAACAAGGACTTGCAGAGTGAAAGAAACTGACACTGTCCCTACCTAGAGTTTTCTGTCCCTAGAATAAATGTTTTTTTTAAGCACAATATAGCACAAGGACAATTAACTCACTGTCCTTACAGGTCCCTGGAAACAAGGACTTGCAGAGTGAAAAAAAAAAAACACTCTCCCTACCTACAGTTTTCTGTCCCTAGAAAAAATGTTTTTTTTAAGCACAATATAGCACAAGGACAATTAACTCACTGTCCTTACAGGTCCCTGGAAACAAGGACTTGCAGAGTGAAAGAAAAAAAACACTCTCCCTACCTACAGTTTTCTGTCCCTAGAAAAAATGTTTTTTTTAATCACAATATAGCACAAGGAAAATTAACTCACTGTCCTTACAGGTCCCTGGAAACAAGGACTTGCAGAGTGAAAGAAAAAAAACACTCTCCCTACCTACAGTTTTCTGTCCCTAGAAAAAATGTTTTTTTTAATCACAATATAGCACAAGGAAAATTAACTCACTGTCCTTACAGGTCCCTGGAAACAAGGACTTGCAGAGTGAAAGAAACTGACACTGTCCCTACCTAGAGTTTTCTGTCCCTAGAATAAATGTTTTTTTTAAGCACAATATAGCACAAGGACAATTAACTCACTGTCCTTACAGGTCCCTGGAAACAAGGACTTGCAGAGTGAAAGAAAAAAAACACTCTCCCTACCTACAGTTTTCTGTCCCTAGAAAAAATGTTTTTTTTAATCACAATATAGCACAAGGAAAATTAACTCACTGTCCTTACAGGTCCCTGGAAACAAGGACTTGCAGAGTGAAAGAAACTGACACTGTCCCTACCTAGAGTTTTCTGTCCCTAGAATAAATGTTTTTTTTAATCACAATATAGCACAAGGAAAATTAACTCACTGTCCTTACAGGTCCCTGGAAACAAGGACTTGCAGAGTGAAAGAAACTGACACTGTCCCTACCTAGAGTTTTCTGTCCCTAGAATAAATGTTTTTTTTAAGCACAATATAGCACAAGGACAATTAACTCACTGTCCTTACAGGTCCCTGGAAACAAGGACTTGCAGAGTGAAAGAAAAAAAACACTCTCCCTACCTACAGTTTTCTGTCCCTAGAAAAAATGTTTTTTTTAATCACAATATAGCACAAGGAAAATTAACTCACTGTCCTTACAGGTCCCTGGAAACAAGGACTTGCAGAGTGAAAGAAACTGACACTGTCCCTACCTAGAGTTTTCTGTCCCTAGAATAAATGTTTTTTTTAATCACAATATAGCACAAGGACAATTAACTCACTGTCCTTACAGGTCCCTGGAAACAAGGACTTGCAGAGTGAAAGAAACTGACACTGTCCCTACCTAGAGTTTTCTGTCCCTAGAATAAATGTTTTTTTTAAGCACAATATAGCACAAGGACAATTAACTCACTGTCCTTACAGGTCCCTGGAAACAAGGACTTGCAGAGTGAAAGAAAAAAAACACTCTCCCTACCTACAGTTTTCTGTCCCTAGAAAAAATGTTTTTTTTAATCACAATATAGCACAAGGAAAATTAACTCACTGTCCTTACAGGTCCCTGGAAACAAGGACTTGCAGAGTGAAAGAAACTGACACTGTCCCTACCTAGAGTTTTCTGTCCCTAGAATAAATGTTTTTTTTAATCACAATATAGCACAAGGACAATTAACTCACTGTCCTTACAGGTCCCTGGAAACAAGGACTTGCAGAGTGAAAGAAACTGACACTGTCCCTACCTAGAGTTTTCTGTCCCTAGAATAAATGTTTTTTTTAAGCACAATATAGCACAAGGACAATTAACTCACTGTCCTTACAGGTCCCTGGAAACAAGGACTTGCAGAGTGAAAGAAAAAAAACACTCTCCCTACCTACAGTTTTCTGTCCCTAGAAAAAATGTTTTTTTTAATCACAATATAGCACAAGGAAAATTAACTCACTGTCCTTACAGGTCCCTGGAAACAAGGACTTGCAGAGTGAAAGAAACTGACACTGTCCCTACACTAGAGTTTTCTGTCCCTAGAATAAATGTTTTTTTTAATCACAATATAGCACAAGGACAATTAACTCACTGTCCTTACAGGTCCCTGGAAACAAGGACTTGCAGAGTGAAAGAAACTGACACTGTCCCTACCTAGAGTTTTCTGTCCCTAGAATAAATGTTTTTTTTAAGCACAATATAGCACAAGGACAATTAACTCACTGTCCTTACAGGTCCCTGGAAACAAGGACTTGCAGAGTGAAAGAAACTGACACTGTCCCTACCTAGAGTTTTCTGTCCCTAGAATAAATGTTTTTTTTAATCACAATATAGCACAAGGAAAATTAACTCACTGTCCTTACAGGTCCCTGGAAACAAGGACTTGCAGAGTGAAAGAAACTGACACTGTCCCTACCTAGAGTTTTCTGTCCCTAGAATAAATGTTTTTTTTAATCACAATATAGCACAAGGAAAATTAACTCACTGTCCTTACAGGTCCCTGGAAACAAGGACTTGCAGAGTGAAAGAAACTGACACTGTCCCTACCTAGAGTTTTCTGTCCCTAGAATAAATGTTTTTTTTAAGCACAATATAGCACAAGGACAATTAACTCACTGTCCTTACAGGTCCCTGGAAACAAGGACTTGCAGAGTGAAAGAAAAAAAACACTCTCCCTACCTACAGTTTTCTGTCCCTAGAAAAAATGTTTTTTTTAATCACAATATAGCACAAGGAAAATTAACTCACTGTCCTTACAGGTCCCTGGAAACAAGGACTTGCAGAGTGAAAGAAACTGACACTGTCCCTACCTAGAGTTTTCTGTCCCTAGAATAAATGTTTTTTTTAATCACAATATAGCACAAGGACAATTAACTCACTGTCCTTACAGGTCCCTGGAAACAAGGACTTGCAGAGTGAAAGAAACTGACACTGTCCCTACCTAGAGTTTTCTGTCCCTAGAATAAATGTTTTTTTTTAAGCACAATATAGCACAAGGACAATTAACTCACTGTCCTTACAGGTCCCTGGAAACAAGGACTTGCAGAGTGAAAGAAACTGACACTGTCCCTACCTAGAGTTTTCTGTCCCTAGAATAAATGTTTTTTTTAAGCACACTATAGCAGAAGCACAAAACACACTGACACTCTCCCTACCTATCCTTCTCTTTCCCTAAACTAAAGGAATCCAGGTTAAGCAAGAAAGAAATAACAGTCACTGTCCCTGCCTATGCTACTCTATCCCTGCTCCGGAACACACTACACTAGGCCGCCGTGCTGGCGGCCTTTTATAGTGTGGGGCGTGTACTAAACACCCTCAGCAATAATTGGCCACAGGCATCCTGCCTGTGGCCAATCATTGCTCTCCTCGCTGCCGGCGCTGTGATTGGCCAAGCATGCGGGGTCACAGTGCATGCTTGGCCAATCACAGCGCCTGGATGACACTGCGATGGCGTAGTGCATTGTGGGCCGTTCGCGTCACTCGAATTTGGCGCGAACGGCCCAAATCGTTCGATCTTCGTCGAACGATCGAACAGCCAATGTTCGAGTCGAACGTATGTTCGACTCGAACACGAAGCTCATCCCTAGTGTATACATACATATATATATTTTTATATATATATATATATATATATATATATATATATATATACTGTACATCAGGGATATGCAATTAGCGGACCTCCAGCTGTTGCAAAACTACAAGTCCCATCATGCCTCTTCCTCTGGGTGTCATGCTTGCTGCTGTCAGAGTCTCGCTATGCCTCATGGGACTTGTAGTTTGGCAACAGCTGGAGGTCCGCTAATTGCATATCCCTGCTGTACATACACACACACTCACTGCAGCAACTCAATGCATTTAGGCATGTAGACGTAGTAAAGACAACTTTCTGAAGTTCAAACTGAGCATCAGAATAGGAAAGAAAGGGAATTTAAGTGACTTTGAATGTGGCATGGTTGTTGGTGCCAGATAGGTTGGTGTATATCACAATAAATGATTTACAATGTAATTCCAGTCAAAAAATCAAAATCTACCTTCATTTATTTGATAAACAACATAAACATTTGTATTATGCACTTTTTGGATTGCTTAATGGCTGATTAGAAAAAAAACTGTGTCTAACCAAGCCATTCAGCAACCCTCCTTAATGTGACCGACAACGTGTGATCTGTGCAGCCGAATGTGGTAGCATTGTCAGTCACTGCCAGCCAGCCCCGCCCTGACCAGCACTATCTGAATGAGCATGCAGAATTATGCTCATTCACGAGCGAGCTCTGCCAGGAAACAGCTTCCAGAAATTACACTCTGCAGCTCTGCTCTGTATCTCTGCTCTGTAGCTCTGTACATGCCCACCGGCCACCTTTTATTTCACAAAGCACGGGGATCGCGATCACGTGACGGGGAATGCTTCAACCTGAAAAGGGTAGAAGAACAGAGATTTTTGTATTTTGTGGGATATAGATCCTGTTGTATTGCAATAATAACTACATCTAACAATTTAGGGCAGTATGGGTTTACAACCACTTCTGTGGACTTTGCTTTTGATGCTGTGGGGTCTCATCTGGATGATCTACATGCTCAGGTTGAAAAAGAGAAATATGCTTAGGAACGAGCAACAACCATCAATTTAAGCGCTTTACAATTAAAGAGAGCCAATACAGTCACAATAGAATTTAAGACTAAAAAGGTTAGGGGAAACCTACTTATGAGAGATTACAATCTATAGGGAAGTAGAAGTGACACCAAAGTTAGTAGTTGTTGGTTGACATACTGTAGATTGCTCTGCATCAGAGGTACACAACCTGTGGGCCAAGACAACAAATAGTCTACATAGTTTTCAGACTGATAGAAATGGAATTTCTTCAATAGCTTTTAATAAAAACAATTGCTTAGGGATCCAATAAAAAGAGTAAACTTATAGTTGCAGGTCCTGCGACATCATAAATTGTGGAGCTCTGCAATATTACTGTGTGCGCCATATTCTTGATAAAAGCCTATACGTATCTCAAACATCTTCAGTTTGAGACAGTTTTTGAGATGGGACAGGGACAAAAATGGCAATGAAGACCTAATAGAATACAACTATTCCATTTTTTAAAGCTTTAGTTGGAGATTCACTGTAAGTAGATTTATGTAAAATTATACTTTGTGAATTTTTTAGCATATACTTCAGACATTCACATAATAAGCATTGCTGTCCCAAGTTTCATTGTGTGCAAAGGCTATACTGTCGGCAATTCACATGTAGAGAGTTGCAGGATCAAAATGATGTGGAAGTACAACAACATTTTGGATATGAGATGTAGCACCTGTATTTTGATAAATCCATGAGAATTGTGGTGGATTAAAAAGAGGTATCTTATGATTTAGCATTAAAACATTTAGAAAAAGATTATTATATTTGTATACATATAAAGTTTCTATAGTTGTCTATTGTTGGAGCACATAAATCCTAATCAATTCCAAGGCTTGATACACAGAACACAAATTTTTTATTGTGAACATAAGTGTACAAACATAACCTAAAGTGGTTGTGAAGGTAGAAGTTTTTTTTTACCTTAGACACAGACCACACACATATATGCGGCCACTCGGCGGGTGTGCATTAATGCCGAGCAGCTGCATACATGCGGCCCTGTTAAAACTACTTACCATGCTGAGAACGCACTCCTAGTAAGGTAGCCGCTGCGTACCGGAAAGCTCCCGATGCATACTAGCGATCGGTAGCGATTTGCAGGAAAGTATGACATGTTTAGAATTAAAAAAACAAGAGAGAAAGACTTTAGAAACACTTTAATAAAGCGGAGTTCCACCCAAAAATGAAACTTCCACTTTAAGGGAAGGTGACTCCCTGACATGCCACATTTGGCATGTCATGTTTTTGGGGGGGGGGGCGGAAACCCTCTTTTTAGAGGGTTCCAGCTCTCACTTCCTCTGTGGCGTCGGAAGGAAGTTCCTCCCTCTCGGCAATCATCTGGGACACGTCACAGGTCCCAGATGATTGCTCGGCCAATCACGTCGCACAGCACGGCTCGTGCATGCGCAGTGCGTCCCCGGCTGTGAAGCCACAGCCGGGCGCCCACAGTCACGATGCTGGCACTGCAGAGAGGAGGGGGAGATGAGCCGGGCTTCATACGCCCCCATCGCTGGAACCTGGGACAGGTGAGTGTCTGATTAATAAAAGTGAACAGCTACACTTTTTGTAGCTGCTGACTTTTATATTGGTGGAACTCCGCTTTAAAACAGAAAATGAAATGCTCACAATACTCCATGTAGTGATGTAACAGAGATTCCTGCCTTGGGGTACATCTGATGGAAACATTTAAACATTTCGGCCTGTCCTTGACCACTTTGTTGACAGAACATTGACTTGTTTGGATTTATAATCTGCATTTTAACAGCAAACACTTGTCAGATTTTTGACACCTATATTTCAACTGCTACAGAGACCTTGTGAGTTTTCCATAGAGTTGGTGTTACAGGAGCTCTGTTACCAGCTGTGTTTTCTGCATTTCATGAGTGCTTAGACTACAAGATTGAATCAATTAGTTGCTGATTCAGTCCTTTTACAGTTCTCCTTTTAAGCCTCTATGAATTTTCATTGTATATGTATTGAATAAATGCACTATGTATGTTAAATGTTCTAGACACATAAACTACTTATATGCAATGTTTAGTAGGTTTTACTAATTTAAATTAGTTAAATGTGTTGGTATTTGCTACCAAGACGTATAGCGGTTACTGAAACAAATACTCCAAGCTGGAGGTTTAGGAGCATAGGTTACAGCTATACCAGCTGTTCCTTGGTTTGATAGGAACAGTGACCAGAAACACCTTTACCAAATCCTGTAACCACTTTGTAGCCCATCATCTCTCTTGTTGTGTAACCCATAAAAACACCAATACATGCTTAAAAGACTCTCATTCTGTTTTATTTTAGTCTCTGAGAAGAGGGAAGGCTCTGTGCAGCTCTATTCCAACATTTGGTTCCCTGCTCTTTCAATTAAAGTGCTTGTAAAAAATGTTTTTTAGCTTTGGATAAAGTAAGGGGTTAGACCCATTACTAAGTTAATATAGCTGCCTGTGTCCCCGCTAGGGAGATTTACCCTTTGTCCTGGTGGCCATTGTCCCTGAGACAGATAGTAAGAGGAAATCCAATATTTTACAATTGTCATGAGCGCAAGAGGGGACACATGTCCCAGTGACCGCTGCCTAAGATGATATTTCTTCTAGCTTTGGGGACATTCCCTCTGCCTTCCTGTTGCATCAGTGGACACCATTATAGGCGCTGAAATGGTCACCATCCACCATAACAATAAAAAACCTGCATGGATGTCAATAGAAATAATTTTCCTGTGCCCCAAAAAGAGTAGATCTCTTATGTGTTTACTGGGCAAGGTTAGACCTACAATCTTATGCCCATCTCTGTTATTCACTTTGGGCCTCTGGGACTAACTAAGCATTCTTTTTAACGTGAAATATCATCATGGTCCCTTGACACCCAAATTAAACAACCCTGTCTTTACCCCAGGTCTTACCCCCAACAATTTTCAATTGTGGACAAATAGGGGGGGGGGTGTTCTTAGAATAGGCAATTTTTATAATGGCCAGGGCATGTTGTCCATACAAACTTTACAAGACAAACATCAGCAGCCAATAGCTGTACACTCATTACATGCAAATAAAGCATTTAATTCAGACCCTTCATTCAGTCACTCAGATGTGACTGACATTACATCAATGGAACAGCTATGCAAAAATATCGACAAGATTCCAGGACACATTTCTGCAATATACTCTATCCTCAAGAGAAATAGAAAAAAAGAGAGGGTGCACCAGCCTTGTGCATTATCCTTGGATGTATACATAAAGCCTGATGTAAAAAATACCAGTACTAAGAAGCCAGTCCACCAATCAGATTCTAACCTGCCTTGAAAGTTTTTAATGTGATGCAGAATTAAGAGATAGAGGAAGTTTAACAGCAGATTTATGTGTGCACGTTTCTCTTCTAATGACCCTCTATGGAGCTGTGTGTGCGTATTCTACAGAAAACTTTACAGAACTCACATTAAGGAACATTGAGTGAATTTTCTGACTTTAACTCAGTTGTTCTGTTTATCCCATAGTACTATTACCTCACTGAATATGTTTATATGCTGCCTGGGACAGTTTTTTTAAAGCCCAACTAACACCTTCCACCTCCTGGCCTTACGACATGTTGCTGCTTTTGCAACATTTCCCAGTGAGTCAAAGTTAGGGGCAGGCCCTTGGTGCTCTGGCCTCCCAATAAATAGGTTGAATGAAGCTGGGTGTCTTTTACCTGGTTAAAATTGGTAAGTGGGTGTGTCTGTGGGGCACAGTACCAGAAATGGGGTGAGTATTGCAGACAGAGCTCTTTTATTATTTTATACAAGAGGTTGGGCAGTGCTTTATTTATTTATTTTGCTCAAGCTAGACTAAGTCCACATAAAATAGTAGACATGATTTCTGCAGTTGTATTGCGAATGGAAGTAAGTCTTTTCATGAACCCTGCATTTTAATGAACCCCAACAAATGAAAACACCTGTCTGTGAACATAGATAAAGTGGAACGCACATTTAACCACTTAAGCCCCGGACCATTTCGGGCCATTAGGACCAAGCCTGTTTTTGGGATTCGGCACTGCGCTGCTTTAACTGTAAATTGTGCGGACATGCAATGTTGTACCCAAATGAAATTTGCGTCCTTTTCTTCCCACAAATAGAGCTTTCTTTTAATGGTATTTGATTGCCTCTGCGATTTTTATTTTTTGCGATATAAACAGAAAAAGACCAAAAATTTTGAAAAAAAATGATATTTTCTACTTTTTGTTATAAGAAAAATCGAATAAACTCAATTTTAGTCATACATTTAGGCCAAAATGTATTCAGCCACATGTCTTTAGTAAAAAAAATGTCAATAAGCGTATATTTATTGGTTTGCGCAAAAGTTATAGCGTTTACAAACTAGGGTACATTTTCTGAAATTTACACAGCTTTAAATTTATGACTGCCTATCTCATTTCTTGAGGTGCTAAAATGGCAGGGCAGTACAAAACCCCCCCAAATGACCCCATTTTGGAAAGTAGACACCCCAAGAAAATTGCTGAGCGGCATGTTGAGCCCATTGAATATTTTTTTTTTTTTGTCCCAAGTGATTGAATAATGACAAAAAAAAAAAAAAAAAATTACAAAAAGTTGTCACTAAATGATATATTGCTCACACATGCCATGGTTATATGTGGAATTGCACCCCAAAATACATTCTGCTGCTTCTCCTGAGTACGGGGATACCACATGTGTGGGACTTTTTAGGAGCCTAGCCACGTACGGGACCCCGGAAACCAAGCACCGCCTTCAGGATTTCTAAGGGCGCAAATTTTTGATTTCACTCCTCACTACCTATCACAGTTTCGAAGGCCATAAAATGCCAAAATAGCACAAAACCCCCCCAAATGACCCCATTTTGGAAAGTAGACACCCCAAGCTATTTACTGAGAGGCATGTTCAGTCCATGGAATATTTTATATTTTGCCACAAGTTGCGGGAATATGACAAACTTTTTTTTTTTTGCACAAAGTTGTCACTAAATGATATATTGCTCACACATGCCATGGGCATATGTGAAATTACACCCCAAAATACATTCTGCTGCTTCTCCTGAGTACGGGGATACCACATGTGTGGGACTTTTTGGGAGCCTAGCCGCGTACGGGACCCCAAAAACCAAGCACCGCCTTCAAGGTTTCTAAGGGCATAAATTTTTGATTTCACTCCTCACTACCTATCACAGTTTTGAAGGCCATAAAATGCCAAGATGGCACAAAACTCCCCCAAATGACCCCATTTTGGAAAGTAGACACCCCAAGCTATTTGCTGAGAGGCATGTTGACCCCATTGAATATTTTTTTTTTTTGTCCCAAATGATTGAATAATGACAAAAAGAAAAAAAAAATGTACAAAAAGTTGTCACTAAATGATATATTGCTCACACATGCCATGGTTATATGTGGAATTGCACCCCAAAATACATTCTGCTGCTTTTCCTGAGTACGGGGATACCACATGTGTGGGACTTTTTGGGAGCCTAGCCGCGTACAGGGCCCCAAAAACCAAGCACCGCCTTCAGGATTTCTAAGGGCGTAAATTTTTGATTTCACTCCTCACTACCTATCACAGTTTCGAAGGCCATAAAATGCCAAAATAGCACAAAACCCCCCCAAATTACCCCATTTTGGAAAGTAGACACCCCAAGCTATTTGCTGAGAGGCATGTTGAGTCCATGGAATATTTTATATTTTGCCACAGGTTGCGGGAATATGACAAACTGTTTTTTTTTTGCACAAAGTTGTCACTAAATGATATATTGCTCACACATGCCATGGGCATATGTGAAATTACACCCCAAAATACATTCTGCTGCTTCTCCTGAGTACGGGGATACCACATGTGTGGGACTTTTTGGGAGCCTAGCCGCGTACGGGACCCCAAAAACCAAGCACCGCCTTCAAGGTTTCTAAGGGCATACATTTTTGATTTCGCTCCTCACTACCTATCACAGTTTTGAAGGCCATAAAATGCCAAGATGGCACAAAACCCCCCCAAATGACCCCATTTTGGAAAGTAGACACCCCAAGCTATTTGCTGAGAGGCATGTTGAGCCCATTGAATATTTTTTTTTTTTTTGTCCCAAATGATTGAATAATGACAAAAAGAAAAAAAAATGTACAAAAAGTTGTCACTAAATGATACATTGCTCACACATGCCATGGTTATATGTGAAATTACACCCCAAAATACATTCTGCTGCTTCTCCTGAGTACGGGGATACCACATGTGTGGGACTTTTTGGGAGCCTAGCCGCGTACAGGGCCCCAAAAACCAAGCACCGCCTTCAGGATTTCTAAGGGCATAAATTTTTGATTTCACTCCTCACTACCTATCACAGTTTTGAAGGCCATAAAATGTCAAAATAGCCCAAAACCCCCACAAATGACCCCATTTTGGAAAGTAGACACCCCAAGCTATTTGCTGAGAGGCATGGTGAGTATTTTACAGCTCTCATTTGTTTTTGAAAATTAAGAAAGACATTTTTTTTTCTTTTTTTTTTCTTTTTTTACATTTTCAAAACTTTGTGACAAAAAGCGAGATCTGCAAAATACTCAACATACCTCTCAGCAAATAGCTTGGGGTGTCTACTTTCCAAAATGGGGTCATTTGGGGGGGTTTTGTGCCATCTGGGCATTCCATGGCCTCCGAAACTGTGATAGGCAGTGAGGAGTGAAATCAAAAATTTACACCCATAGAAATCCTGAAGGCGGTGCTTGGTTTTTGGGGTCCCGTACGCGACTAGGCTCCCAAAAAGTCCCACACATGTGGTATCCCCGTACTCAGGAGAAGCAACAGAATGTATTTTGGGGTGTAATTCCACATATGCCCATGGCATGTTTGAGCAATACATAATTTAGTGACAACTTTTTGTACATTTTTTTTTTTTTTTTGGTCATTATTCAATCACTTGGGACAAAAAAAAAATATTCAATGGGCTCAACATGCCTCTCAGCAAATAGCTTGAGGTGTCTACTTTACAAAATGGGGTCATTTGGGGGGTTTTGAACTGTCCTGGCATTTTATGCACAACATTATGAAGCTTATGTCACACATCATCCACTCTTCTAACCACTTGAAGACAAAGCCCTTTCTGACACTTTTTGTTTACATGAAAAAAAATTTTTTTTTGCAAGAAAATTATGTTGAACCCCCAAACATTATATATTTTTTTAAAGCAAAGGCCCTACAGATTAAAATAGTGGGTGTTGCATTTTTTTTTTCCACACAGTATTTGCGCAGCGATTTTTCAAACGCATTTTTTGGGGGAAAAACACACTTTTTTTATTTTTAATGCACTAAAAAACACTATATTGCCCAAATGTTTGATGAAATAAAAAAGATGATCATAGGCCGAGTACATGGATACCAAACACGACATGCTTTAAAATTGCGCACAAACGCGCAGCGGCGACAAACTACATTCATTTTTAAAAGCATTTAAAAGCCTTTACAGTTTACCACGTTAGATTTACAGAGGAGGTCTACTGCTAAAATGACTGCCCTCGATCTGACCTTCGCGGTGATACCTCACATGCATGATGCAATTGCTGTTTACATATGACGCTAGACCGACGCTTGCGTTCGCCTTTGCGCAATAGCAGGGGGGGACAGCGGTGCTTTTTTTTTTTTTTTTTTTTTATTTATTTGGCTTTTTTATTTTATTTTTAAACTGTGCCTTCCATATTTAATTTTTTTACCATTTTTATCGTTATCTCAGGGAATGTAAATATCCCCTATGATAGCAATAGGTAGTGACAGGTACTCTTTTTTTGAAAAAAATTGGGGGGTTAGACCCTAGATCTTTCCTCTGCCCTCAAAGCATCTGACCACACCAAGATCGGTGTGATAAAATGCTTTCCCAATTTCCCAATGGCGCTTTTTATATCCGGGGGGGGGGCATTCCCTCCCACTGCTTGTAAAAGCAGTCTAGAGGCTAATTATCTGCTAGAATTGCTTTTACATGAAAGCCGGCTGCTGGCTGAAAAGAATGATACCAAGATGATACCTAAACCCACAGGCATCATTCTGGTATAAACATTCAAAGTCCAGCAACATACCAGTACGTTGCTGGTCCTTGTTGGACATGTATTGTAATCTTTTTTTTCATACAGCCTATTGGCTGAACGAAAAAAAGAGATTGATTGGTGGGTATGCCCACCATTAGAATACCTCCCTTCATCCACCCACTTCTAATGATGGGCATATATGCCGAAGCATGGGGGCATCCTCCCGCAAAAAAGTTATGCCGCGTACACACGGTCAAGCCTTCGTCGGAATTTTGACCGTATGTACGCGGCATATAAGGTTATGCCGCGTACACACGGTCGGACTTTTCCACGGGCAAGCCTCCGTTGGAATTTCGACCGTATATACGCGGCATTAGGAGCAAAATCGCTCCTCCGCCCCTGCTGCCCCCATGCTTCGGCATATATGCTCTTTTTTTTAACTGTGGTGGTGAAATCACCTCCTACAGCGTTGGAGTCACGGCTTTATGTATCGTGGGAGCAAACGCTGTTGCTGTCAAGATAAATAGATCCGCGCTGCAACTGAATGGCGTACCTGCTAAGCAAATGGTGGTTAACATTAAAACAAAGTAACATTACAGTACAACAGTAAGACCTTACCATGCCATACCTGCAAAGCAAATACCAAAACAAAACCTAGTAAAAAATAAAAAAATGTTTTAACGCAACCTGTGCCTAAAATATATATATGCCGAAGCATGGGGGCATCCTCCCGCAAAAAAGTTATGCCGCGTACACACGGTCGGAATTTTCCACGGGCAGGGCTCCGTCGGAATTTCGACCGTATGTACGCGGCATTAGGAGCAAAATCGCTCCTCCGCCCCTGCTGCCCCCATGCTTCGGCATATATGCTCTTTTTTTTAACTGTGGTGGTGAAATCACCTCCTACAGCATTGGAGTCACGGCTTTATGTATCGTGGGAGCAAACGCTGTTGCTGTCAAGATAAATAGATCCGCGCTGCAACTGAATGGCGTACCTGCTAAGCAAATGGTGGTTAACATTAAAACAAAGTAACATTACAGTACAACAGTAAGACCTTACCATGCCATACCTGCAAAGCAAATACCAAAACAAAACCTAGTAAAAAATAAAAAAATGTTTTAACGCAACCTGTGCCTAAAATATATATATGCCGAAGCATGGGGGCATCCTCCCGCAAAAAAGTTATGCCGCGTACACACGGTCGGAATTTTCCACGGGCAGGCCTCCGTCGGAATTTCGACCGTATGTACGCGGCATTAGGAGCAAAATCGCTCCTCCGCCCCTGCTGCCCCCATGCTTCGGCATATATGCTCTTTTTTTTAACTGTGGTGGTGAAATCACCTCCTACAGCGTTGGAGTCACGGCTTTATGTATCGTGGGAGCAAACGCTGTTGCTGTCAAGATAAATAGATCCGCGCTGCAACTGAATGGCGTACCTGCTAAGCAAATGGTGGTTAACATTAAAACAAAGTAACATTACAGTACAACAGTAAGACCTTACCATGCCATACCTGCAAAGCAAATACCAAAACAAAACCTAGTAAAAAATAAAAAAATGTTTTAACGCAACCTGTGCCTAAAATATATATATGCCGAAGCATGGGGGCATCCTCCCGCAAAAAAGTTATGCCGCGTACACACGGTTGGAATTTCGACCGTATGTACGCGGCATTAGGAGCAAAATCGCTCCTCCGCCCCTGCTGCCCCCATGCTTCGGCATATATGCTCTTTTTTTTAACTGTGGTGGTGAAATCACCTCCTACAGCACTGGAGTCACGGCTTTATGTATCGTGGGAGCAAACGCTGTTGCTGTCAAGATAAATAATTCCGCGCTGCAGTTGAATGGCGCACCTGAAAACAAAAAATTACATACCTGAAAAGCAAGCATGATAAAACATTGCAGAATAGAATACAGTAAAAAAGAGCAGAACAATAGAGAGAAAATAGAGAGAGAGAGAACAATAAAACGACAACTATTTTTGGTTTTTTTATTTTATATTTTTTTGTGTTTTGTTTTTTACGTTTTTTTTTTCTTTTTTACACTTTTTTTTTAACTTTACAACTGTAATGGTTCGGGTCTCTCAAAATGTAATGGCATCTTGGGAGACCCTGTGTAAGTGTGTCCTTGTCTGTGAAATGCTGTACCCTACGCTAAAACTTCACTTTTGAGTGGTAGCGTTCAAAACATTCACCTTGGCAAAGACCAGGCTTGTCAGGACAGAGTGGACAAAAACTACGGGTGTCACGCCTAAATCCGCGCTTGCTACAGACACGACATCTTTTTTGGGGGTGGCTTTGGGTAGGGGTACTCGGGAGGACATACGAATAATGCCTCTCATGCAGCCGGCTTACTGCATTTGGTTGGGGATGGTGAGGTGCAGAACCGCCTGGATACAGGAGTTCTGTGACTATCTCATTCTGGAATTTTAGAAGAGATAACGTCCCGCCTGAAGCTCTGTATAGCACATGAGCGTTCAGCAAAGCCAATTGGAATAATGATAGAGACACTTTTTTGTACCAGCGTCTCGCCTTATGGTCAATTAGATACGGCGCCATCAACTGGTCGTTGAGGTCCACCCCTCCCATATTTTGGTTATATTCGTGGACACAGAGGGGTTTCTCCACAACACCAGTCGCCGTACGAATTTGGACTGTCGTGTCTGCATGAAGGGAGGTAAGAAGGAAAACATTCTTATTGTCCCTCCACTTCATAGCGAGCAAGTTATTACACTTCAAGCAGGCTCTCTCCCCCAGCCTAAGACGGGCATCTACAAGCCGCTGGGGAAAGCCCCGGCGATTAGGTCGCACGGTGCCACATGCTCCAATCTTATGATCAAACAAGTGACTAAACAGTGGCACGCTCGTGTAATAATTGTCCACATACAAGTGGTACCCCTTTCCGAATAAGGGTGACACCAAGTTCCACACTATCTTGCCAGCGCTCCCTATGTAATCCGGGCAGTTGACCGACTCAATCTGACTGTCTTTTCCCTCATAAACCGTAAAGTTCACTACATAGCCTGTTGCCCTGTCACAGAACTTGTAGAGCTTGACCCCGTATCTGGCACGCTTGCTGGGAAGGTACTGCTTGAAAGACAAGCGGCCAGAAAATTTAATCAGGGACTCATCAACGCAGACAACTTGATCGGGAGTAAACAAGGCTGCAAAACGTTCGTTGAAGTGGTTTATGAGGGGCCGAATTTTATAGAGCCGGTCGTATTCAGGGTCCCCACGTGGACGACAAAGTTCATTGTCGTTGAAATGCATGAACCGCAAAATCTGCTCGTATCGTGCCCTGGACATGGAGGCAGAGAACACGGGCATGTGGTCAATTGGGTGCGTGGACCAATAAGCACGCAATGACGGAAATTTATGTGTGCCCATGTTGAGGGAAAGGCCCAGAAAGGTCTTAAATTCGGAAACCGTAATTGGTTTCCAATTTCTGGCAATTTTAGGCAACTGGGGGTTAGCGGCGATAAATTGACCAGCATATAAATTACTCTGGTCCACAATAGATCTATAGAGATCTTCCGTGAAAAACAGCGAATAAAAATCAATTGGAATAAAATCAGCTGTTTCCACCTGAATACCGGGTTGGGCAGTGAATGGGGGAAGTACGGGTTCTGCAGAAGTGGTGGGGACCCAATCAGGATAGGCGAATTCTGCAGGAAGGGCAGTATGGGCACGACGGGCCTGCCTTTGTCTTCTTGGTGGCAGCGGGACACTACTTGTGCTTGCCACCTCGCCAGCTTGAACTGCACTTATGGGACTCGCCACGTCACCAAGTGTTACTGCAGTGCTGGATGTACGTCCAGGCTGTACTAGGCCGCTGGTGCTTGCCAGTTCACCAGAAGGAATAGCGGCGCTAGTACTACTCTGCTCCATGATACGAGAGACCTGCGGTTCTTGCTCCTCAACAACCTCAGAAGATCGGGATCGGGTACGCCTGACCTTAGCAGGGACCTCAACTTCGTCGTCAGAGCTATCTGACGTGGGGCCGCTGACGTCACTGTCTTCTACGGGAAGATATTCTGAGCCTGAATCTGACAGATACGTGACCTCCTCTTCACTATCTGTCATGCTCAGAATCTCGTAGGCCTCTTTACTAGTGTACCTTCGTCTTGCCATTTTGGGCTCTAAATTTAGGGGTACACTAGTAAGATTCACAGGAAAAAAAGCACCTGACTGTCGTCAGCAAATATATCAAACGCTACAAAAAAACTGTTAGCGATCGCAGGGATCAGGCCTGTCTCTGCGAACGCTGCAGTTATGTGTGTTGTGTTTGGTAAGTGACAGTGATCGATCGATACTGCACTTGGGTGGGCTGGGCTGGGCTGGGCGGAGGGGCTAAACGCAGGCGCTAGCAGGTATCTGGGCTGATCCCGCTAACACTGCGTTTTTGGGAACCCTAAACCGCTGGGGATGCTAGTATAGATCTGATCAGATACTATACCACTAAGGGGGGTGTATGCTTTGCGCGTGGGTGTTAGCGTTACTGGCACTAACCTAACACTGCCTGGGGCGACGCAGACCCTCTCTGGCGCTAAAACCTAATTGATTTCACCCGCCGGGCGATCAGGGGGGTTAAACCTTTATTGGGTTATATACGGCGGGTGCCCTGATGCTATAAAAAGCAAACTAATCAACCAGCGTCACCCGTAACCTTTATATGGTGATCACTGGTGAAAGGGTTAACTAGGGGCAATCAGGGGGTTAAAACCTTTATTAGGTTAAATATGGGGGTACCTGACACTATATAAAAACCTGACGGGTAACCTAAATAACTAAATAACTTACTGGCTAACCAGTGACACCAGTGACGCTTATACGGCGATCACTGGTGAAAGGGTTAACTCTAGGGGCAATCAGGGGGTTAAAATAATATATGGGGGTACCTGACACCAATAAAAACCTGCGGCGAACCTAAAAAAAAAATAACTGCCTATCTAAAACACCAGCGACACGAATACAGCGATCGGAAAAACAATCGCTTAGTGACGCTGAAGTTAGGGGGTGAAAGGGTTACCTGGGGGGTGATCAAGGGGTTAAACCTTTATTAGGGGGGGTTAGGGGGCTACCCTGGACCTAAAGGGGCCTAATCCTAACTGCCCTGCAACTTTTTACTATCACAGATGACACTAAATGCAGTGATCAGTAAAATAAATGATCACTGCAATCAGTGACACTGTGATTGGGGGCTTTGGGGTGACCTGGGGGGTGATCTGGGGGTGACTGGGGGGTGATTTGTGTGCCTATGTGTACCTACGTGTCAGTGGACTGTTGGAGCACTAACCTCTGTCTTCACTCCTCGGCGCCGGGAACGAAAAGACCGCGGCGAGGGAGATGACATCACTTCCTCCAGCCTGTGTTTACATCACATGGCGGAGGAAGCAATTTCATTGGCCGGGAGCGATCGCGAGGGGGGGGGCGGAATCGAGCGGCCGCCCCCTCATGCCTGATCGCTCCCGAACACTTAACGGCCGCTCACTGCAGTGAAGGGGGGTCCGGATGGACCCCCCAACTGCACAAAGGCGATCACGTAGATCTACGTGATTCTGCCTGTCCGTGCCATTCTGCCGACGTAAATCGGCGGTGGGCGGTCGTTAAGTGGTTAAACATTGTATCTTTTGCTTCAAGCTGCACTTCACTGCTTCTAAACAAAAAAGCAGTTAAGCATTTGCCCACGTTTGAAGCTGTAATCCTATTTATTTTGATTGATCCTTTCAACGGGTCCCCTGGTATAACAATATCTGATAGTCAGCTGTGTTGGGGAGCCAAAAGCACACTTGCTGGATCCTCTTCGTTTTCCAGCACCTGTGGGTATATGTCATGAATGCATCACCATACTATCATGCATTTGCTCTGCGTTTTTCCTGTTTTGTTTGTTTTTCTATGGAAAAAAAATGGTCATTGGTCCTCTTTTGAAAATAATGTCTTAACCAATTAGCTTCTTCCATTGAAAAGGTCTTTGCTGGAGTTCAGGTCAAATGTCGTCATTGTTGTTCTTTCATGACAGAGACACATAGTGGGCACTTATTGATACAGATTACTCCATGCAAACTCACATTTCATGAGTAAATAATTATTCTGCCATGTGTGACAGTTTACATCTACGTCTTTACAACTAAAAGTTTCAGAAGCCAAAACATTGTGTAGGAGTGTAAATTTTTGTTTATCCAGTCTCGTAATTTTCAATGGTTAGCTGCATCCAGTATCACACAAAGATAGTGTCACTGACAGGATTTTGGAGTTGCTACAGATAGTGCTTGATTAAACAAAATAGACACAATAATATAGTTATTCAATCTCCACATTTGTTACTATAATTTTTGGTTTGGTTCTCTGTTAAAACCTTGTTGGTCTACCATGATCCAAGGGAACAATACAGAGATAGAATTTATCAATTTATTTAAATCCACAGGGGATCCATTGCTCTGTTTACATTTATGTCAACATATGAGTATGTGGTTCTGACCTTTAATAACATTCGACATACTTTGTTTTTTCTCTAGGCGCCTGGATGCCAACCACATCAATTATGTGCCTCCCAACAGTTTTAATGGTCTTCTTTCTCTCCGTCACTTGTGGCTGGATGACAATGCCCTGACTGAGATTCCAATGAGGGCGCTGGAAAGTCTGTCAGCCTTGCAGGCCATGACCTTGGCGTTAAACAAGATTTACCACATACCAGATCATGCGTTCAGAAACCTGTCAAGCCTTGTAGTCTTGTGAGTTTACTTTAATATATTTGCATTTCAGATGAGATATAATTATTGAAACATAATTCTCTGTAGAATTTGTAAAAACAATATATAATATTGCTCTCTGATCGTGATGATTTAAAGGATTACCACTGAATCAATGTCATCAGGTGTCTAGAGGAAAAGGAATATGTTACAACACCAGCAGTCACCAAAGAATACAAATTACATATGAAATGCTTTTCAAACCACCAGTGTGAGCAAAAAATAATAATAACCAAATAATTAAATTTATATTTAATAAATAAATGGTTTCTGTTGCATTAGAACTCAGCTAAATGTTTTTTGTTTTTTTTTAGTGCTGGAAATAGCGTGGAAGGTTAACAAATTCTGGTGTTTATTGAAAAAGTTTCTCCTCACTTCCTGCCAAGTGACAAGCTTGTCACTAGGACAGAAGGTGAGAGAACACAAGAGCATAGGTTCTAACCCTTCCTCAGTATTTCCAAAACTATAAAAAAAATTCACATGAAGTTTCACTTTCTATCATCCATTATCTTGTTGAAGGGATATGCATACTGGATGACTATATGCCTGGATAAGGTTGTGTATTTAAATACGAGGGGTCTTCAAAAAAGTTTCTGCACTAATATTTAATAGAGTTTAAAAAAAATGCGGAAACTTTTTGAAGAAAAAAATCAGTTGCCTTTTCTTAAGGTAATTTCAGAACACTTGATAGACTCCCACTATTTTTAAATTTTAAACCCAAAAGTGGAACCTCCGGTGTTTTGCTTTCCCAACCCACCCCCCTTCTGGTGCCACATCTGGCACCTTTCAGGGGGGAAGAGGGAAAGGGCCCAATCCCCACTTTTGTGCCGTGGCCCTGTCCCTTGGAAGTTCGACCCCCCCCCCATCTCCTTCCTTCACCGCCAGGCCAATTAGAAAGCGCATGTGCAGTAGGGCACCGGCAGTGAAGCCAAAAGGCTTCAATGTCGGTTTCCCTTAGTGGAGATGGCGACAGCAGCACCCCCACATCCGATTTGAAAACATTGCATGCTCCCTTGACAGGTAAGTTTCCATATATTAAAAGTCAGCAGCTACAGTATTTGTAGCTGCTGACTTTAAAAAAAAATTCCCCCAGGTTGAACTCCTCTTTAAAGTAGTACTCCAAGCAGAAATAAGATTGACGGAATATCCTATTAAAAGATACAATAACAAAAACAGATTTTACTGCAAAATGTTGCTTCAATCCAGAGATTTCCAGCACAGTACTTTTTTCTGCCACTATATGTCCTAAGTCTGATGTCTGGCATCATTCAGCCAACTTCTTTTGAGCCCAAACTATCATGGGCCCTGGACAGTGAAACGAAAAGCAGTACAGTAATGAGCTCAAAACCCCCTTACTCTGCGTTCTCTTCCTACCAGCATGCTTCTTGTCTGTACATAACCTGATTGGATCCTTGTACTGCTTTTTCCTCTCACACTCCAGCTCCAAATATACAGGGACTGCAACAGGGCTGATACCAGGTCAAAATGAGATACGGTACTTAAACTGCTTGCATTTAAAAAATATATTTTATAATGTATTAAATAATTACAGAGATGTTTAATCCCTTATTAACACTTAATTTACCCTAATCAGCCATGATTAACAATTTTTTTTCATTTATTTTTATTCCCTTTGATGATACATTTTTCTAATGTTGCCTAGAAAAGTCATTGCTACATTTCTAAAAATAAGAAAATTTGTACATAGCAGAACCGTAATTTTAGCATTATTTTAAATAGGATAAACTATGTAATAAAACTATACTTTTTATCTACCACTTTTTATTTACAGTGATTTTTTTTTAGCTGATGCCGATCAAAGTAAAAAAGTGAAATTGTTAAAATTTTTATCTTTGAATTGCATAAAGATATTAATTAAGATTTGCAAGACAACACCACCAAAAGAAAGCCTTCTGTGTCCTAAAAAAATTCAATATTTTTTCTTTGTTATGTTCACCCATTGATGCAAGTGTCACATTCGCAGTATGCGCATCACAGAAGTAGGCCTTCTTCTGCCACAGAGACTGAACTATCACTGACTTGTACTAATGATCAGAAGCCTGGAGTACCAGTTCTCGATCACATAATTGCTGTGATAGCCTGTCTTTGGCTATTACGGTGATCATTCAGCAAAACCCACCCCCGTACTCTTCTGAATGAAGAAAAATAATTGAACGTAAAAAAAAAAAATGTCCGTGTATAAAAAATAAATAGAATAAAGATAAAATAGCTAGATTTAGAGATAGGTTAGAGATAGGGTCAGGGTCAGTATGTTTTAGGTAGTAGGTTGTTTAATTGTGGTTTGTTTGGGATAGGATAGAAAAAAAAATGTGCACTATGGTTTCCTGCCTCTACTACGAGTATATCAACAAATATTATACACAGATGTGGAATTCATTTTTGGGTGTGTTTTTTGTGGTGGGTAATGGTAACAGAAGCCAAAGAAATTAGGAAATTTTAGAAAAATGATTTGTTTTATACTGAAAGTGAAATACCGACAGTGGAAGCATAGTCACATACTAAGCCTAAACCTACTCCCACCCCCATTATAATCCTATTCTATCTACCCTGTGAAAGGAAAGATCTTTATACTTATCTATTCTGAGGGCGCTCTATGGTCACATGATCAGGTCCCATCGAAGGCTTTAGTGTAGAGGAGGGACAGCCGAGAATGGATGCCCCATAGTAAGAATATAGGTGACATCATCATCCAGGCTCTGCAGCCATTGTTGGTGATCTCTCCTCTTCACTGAAGCCAGTTGCTGAAGAGATTATGTGACCGTTCCAGATCTCCTTTACCATAGGTAGGTATGGACTTCTTTACTTTTTACAGGGTAGTTAGAATAGGCTTAGAATGGGGGTGGAAGTAGGTTTAGGCTTAGTTAGTATTTGACTATGCTTCCACTTTCAGTATTTCAGTCTACCTTGATTGATATTATAATATTTAAAGGTGTATTGCAATATAATATATCTAAAATGAGTGCAGTAGCCCACTCAGAAGATTATTTCTGAGTTGGCTACTGCAGTTTGTACATTGCTTGTTGCTTTATTAAATGTGCCCCTGGTTTCTTTGCACTGTTTATATGTTAAAATTCTTACGGATGTCGCTGATTTTAGAGAAAAGAATAAGCTGCCTGACTGTAATAATTTTTTTAGCTTACAAAATGTCTGCCAGTTTTGCAACAGGTGCACTTAAAATGATACTTACTAACAATACATACGTTGTATTCCAAATTTATTTTCCTTTTTTCAAATTCATCATCACGTAATAACTTTTATAAGGCTCTGAATCCATCCGGTTTGGAACATGTACGTTTTCACTTTTTGTATTTTTAATACAATCTTCAGGAAATTGTGTGGCAGCAGGAATTTCCATCCCTCTCTGGCGGAAATATTTGCTCAAGTAAAATGTGCCGCAGGCAGACGTTACATTGTTTTTCTTGTTGCAAGAAGCCTCAAGAGACACATAAGACCAGGTCGCTTATTAACATTCACTTACAAAGTTTCTTCTATATGTCCCTAACTTATTGAGGATTTTTTCTTTTACTCAAATTTAATAAGTTGTTAGTAATATGCATTTAATTTTAAGACGGACCTAGTTTTATGGGTTTATGTTTAAATTTAAATTTGAAGACAGCTAACATTGAAAAGGTAATGTCTCTAACATATTTTCCTGTCACCATTTACACATATTGAAAAAGCACCTGTCAGTATTATCCAAGTAGAACTCATGTAGGAAAGTTTTTGAAAGAATAACTGTTTCCCATAGGGTTGTCTTTTTGTTAAAGAGACCCTGTCACCAGGCCATTCATTTAAAAAACAATGTTCCCTTAAGATTATATGTGCAACTATCACATTTTATGCCTGGTATGTACCTGTAAAACCCCCTATTGTGTAAAAAATCCAAAACCCTACAATTTCTGCTGGGTGCTGTCATCTTGTCAGAAACCTCAGCCAACTTAAACCTGTCACTCAAATGATACTGTAATAAAAGATTATGTAATGAGGTGAAAAGAGGGGTGGAGGAGCTGGACCAGCACATAGATTAATCAATCACTCCCAAAATAGTGCTATGACATGGCAAGAGGGAGAGGTACTGTGGCTGTGCCAGGGAATTGACTTATCCTGAAGTGGGCAGCATTGAATGTGGATACAATTTTTTATTAAAAGGAAAAATGCTTCAAGCAAGCAATAAAATACTTGATTTTTCTGTGCTTTTTCCTGCTGGTGACAGGTTCTCTTGAACCATAAAAGTATAAAACTGATTGGTTGCTATGAATAAGACAGACTTTAGAATCATTTGTTTCTAAATTGTTTTGAGGCATGACTGATCCCTTGTACTGCACAATGGCTTATTTTTTTTTAGTTTGTGCTCAGTATATTAATATGCGTGCCCCTAATAAACTAGCAGTATATGGAGGTCCCGGGAACAGCGATGCAGAACAGAGTACAAATAATACAGCACATCTTCAGTACTCGTTTCGGGCCCCTATAACAGCTGCCAATCTTTTTTGAAGGAAGAAAGTGAAAGCCTTGGGTGCATGCCCTCCAATAAATTCTTTGGCACTGCTTGACTTGTATACAATAAGTGCATGCTTAAAAACACGTTTCTTTAGAGGCGCTCATTGAAGAAGTTTGCCTAGGTTCACTGTGCGCAGCGTGCTGTCCTGACTGTGCTTTTAATGTTCCCCTGCAGACATCTCCATAACAATAGGATCTACTCCCTGGGAAAGAAATGCTTTGATGGGCTCCACAGTCTGGAGACTTTGTGAGTTGACCTCTTATTTGTTTCAGTCTTTTCACTGTTTTCATTGATATTCTAAAAAGAATAAAAATAGCTGAAAAGCCAAACATGCTTTTTGGCTTGCCTAATTGCCAAGTGGTTAGTGCAATTGTTCTTATGATGACTGTATAAAACAGATCCTGTATGTAGAAAGAAAAGCTCTGAAATATGCTTTCTGGATCTATTTGAACCATGATTAATGCATAGGAAGACCTTTGAAAAAGCTTGTACAAACTCACCACTTACAGTGATTTACAATTCTGGCTTTTTTGGATGTAATTATGCTTATCTGACATTTGAGATTTAGGAAGGAAGAGTTATCTTAAAGTGTATGTAAACCCTAAACAATTAACTTCTTCTATTGGTCCCTTTTGGGTTATTACTCGATAGGCATTTTGTTTTATCTTGCCAGTTAATGACTACCTGTGCTCTCTGCTTGTGCTACTCTCTTATCAATTACAAGGTTCCCAGTGATCTCTAAGGACTGTAGAACCTCTCCCTTCAATGTTTGTAGTCTTGAGCTAGGTGACTACATTGCTTTTCCATAGATATAGTATGGTGAGTAAGCATTATTACCCTAGGACAGGAAGTGTGTTGCTAGCAAGGTCACCTGGTGAGAACTAATGCTGCCACCACATTTAACAACTGGTAAGCTGCCATATAGGGTAAATAGATATTAAATTCAACATTACAGTGGTTTTAACCCTTACCCAATCTATTGAAAACTATAAAATGGTTCTGCAAATTACAATAATAGTACATAGAAAGAAATTCGGAACCATTGATTATCTCGTTACAGTAGTAGTAGTAGTATTAAAGAAGCTAAAAAGTTTACTAATGCAAATGTATTTTAAAGATGCAATAGATATGAGTGGTTCAGTACTTGCAATTGTCACTGGCCAGATTGACAACTCCTGTTAAATAAATCAAGCACATGATATTAAAAATAAAGGTACTTACTGGTGGCTTAACTAGTGTCTGATTGGAGCAATAAGAAAGCAGAAAGAACCTTCTACTCTCTGTCACCTGCATACAATTTAAATGACCCCGCTGGTACTACATATCTGAGTACGTGGGTGTAAAATCATACAGGAAATTGCCTTTGTGAAAGGAGGTTGGTGGGGCTTAACACTCAAGTTACTACTTTAGGGCAAAGTGAATGAAGGGTCTCCTGCTTTAAAGTCAACCTGTCATATCAAAATGTTACTGTCTTCCTTCTGAAAATGTTAGCTACCTGGCTATACAGCCACCCTACTGGCCTTACTGCAGCCTCCATGTATCCCTTATGACAGCTTGCCTCTAACTACAAATGTGTACCTGCTGTTTTTAAACAGAGAAACTCTGAAAGTGGAACTTGTTTTAAGCCTGCTGCGATAATTTTCCATCTTTTGCTCATAAGTGGCACCAGTCAGCTTAGAAAGGCTTAAACAAAGTACATATTTTTTGTTTTTCTGGCAGCTCATCCTCAATGGCAGAACTTTATTTTAGAAGGATTACGCACATTAAAGTCTCTGACAGATTTCTACAATGATTTAGAACTATGTTTATAATAACATGGTTATTAAATCTAAAGACAGTTTCTTCCCTAGTAAATAATACAGTGATAAAAGAAGACCGTAGATTCTAGATTGAGACCTTTCATTTAGATACAGAGAAGTCAGTATTTACTATACCATAGAGAGCACATAGCAAACAGATTTCGGCATAACAGCCAGGTAGACAGTAGTGTCATGAGTTATGGTACAATCTGCTTTGGATGTAGATCAACCACTTTATGTCTTATCTAGTAGAAAAGACAACTACATGTGTGAATGTTTATCCCCTTTTCTAATCATTAATAAATCAAATATAGAAAGTATTATGAATTGTTCACTTTTCTATTACTTATATCATGTGTGTCAAACACAGAACTATATATCTAGTACTAGTATGATGGGAACAATGTATCCTTACTCCAGAATACAGTATAAGGGTAATACTAGAGTAATCACAAGACAATTTTCAATCTTGCTACTGATTGGCCAAAAGATGTCTGACCACAGAATCACTGATTGATTACTACAAGACAAAACAAGTGAGCATAAAGAAATAAGCTAGCTGGCAGTTGGGTAATGTGGATCTCAGTAGCTAGCTATCACTAAACACATAAGTTAGATGAGTGTTACCTAATCCAGTGTTTCTCAACTCCAGTCCTCAAGGAGCCCCAACAGGTCATGTTTTCAGGATTTCCCTCAGATAAAACGGCTGTGGTAATTACTAAGGCAGTGAAACTGATCAAATCACCTGTGCAAATTAATGGAAAGCCTGAAAACATGACCTGTTGTGGCGCCTTGAGGACTGGAGTTGAGAAACACTGACCTAATCTACGCCATTTACAGTGGAAACACCTAGCAGATCTGTCTTGGAGAATTTACTTTTCCCAGGAAGCTAGTATTATTCCCCTGAGAACATGCTGGGACCAGCAGTCTCTATTTACCACGTAGACATAGACATTAAAGTATAACTAAAGACAAAACTTTTTTTTAGAGTGGAGAGGGGTTAGAATGCTTATCAGTTTTTCTTGCTGTCTGTTCCCTCATTAAGGAGATTCATCCTCTCTATTTGTCCTGTTTACCATTATGATTGAAAGTGAACGTAAAAGAAAATCACAAATTTTGGGTTGTCCCCAGAAAAGTAATAGAGGAGAAATCTTCCAATGGGGACACTAGTTTTGGTGATCTAGGGGTCCCCAAGGAATTCCCTTAATTTGCAGGGATTTCCTCCCACTTCCTGTTTGGCTATGGGACAGAAAGTGAAGTGAAATCTCCGCAATGGGACACCGATGGCAAAAAAAAAAATCTGACATTTGTTATAACCATCCCTTGCTCTACCCAAAATGAGAAAAAAGTTTTGCTTATAGTTCTACTTTAATGCAGTACAAGCTTATGTGTTTCTGTATTTTCCCAAAAATTACTGTTCAATCTTAACATCAAGCCACGCATGCATGATGCTACTTCTGTCTGATGTTTATTCCAAGCTTTAATTCTTTTAGGTAAATAATTTAAACGTAGATTTTGAATGTGGCTCACTTGCAGACTCTCATATACCTTTTACACAAATCACCTGATATACTATAGATTTTTTCTTTTATCAGGTGCAATATGTTTTTTTTCTTCATATAAGTATGTTTTATTTTACAGTGCAAAATCATTACTCTTCATATAAGACTTATGCCAGTGTTTGGTCGAGTCCCACCAACAGTTTATGGATATCTTCTCTTGGATCCAAATGGCATTGCTGCATATAGTAATCAGATTACTATGCCTGTGTTTAGGTGAGGTTACCTATAAAATCTATTCTGTTGTTGGGACTCGAGGACAAGATTGAGAACATCATACCGGGATTTTAATATATTTGTGTTCACTCACTTGTGCATTTGTAATTTTTTTTAGATGTTATTGGCAGGAAGACAATAAACAATCCACATGCATGGGTTGATTTACAAAAACTGGAGAGTGCAAAATCTGGTGCAGCTCTGCATAGAAACCAATTACAGTATCTCACAAAAGTGAAGTACACCCCTTTACATTTTTGTAAATATTTTATTATATCTTTTCATGTGACAACACTGAAGAAATTACACTTTGCTACAATGTAAAGTAGTGAGTGTACAGCTTGTATAAAAGTGTAAATTTGCCGCCCCTTCAAAATAACTCAACACACAGCCATTCACATCTAAACTGCTGGCAACAAAAGTGAGTACGCCCATAAGTGAAAATGTCCAAATTGGGCCTAATTAGCCATTTTCCCTCCCTGGTGTCATGTGACTTGTCAGTGTTACAAGGTCTCAGGTGTAAATGGGGAGCAGGTGTGGTAAATTTGGTGTTATCGCTCTCACTCTCTCATACTGGTTACTGGAAGTTCAACATGGCACCTCATGACAAAGAACTCTCTTAGGATCTGAAAAAAAGAATTGTTGTTCTACATAAAGATAGCCTAGGCTATAAGAAAATTGCCAAGACCCTGAAACTGAGCTGCAGCAGGGTGGCCAAGACCATACAGCGGTTTAACAGGACAGGTTCCACTCAGAACAGGCCTAACCATGGTCGACCAAAGAAGTTGAGTGCACATGCTCAGCATCATATCCAGAGGTTGTCTTTGGCAAATAGACTTATGAGTGCTGCCAGCATTGCTGCAGAGGGTGAAGGGGGGTCAGCCTGTCAGTGCTCAGACCATACGCCGCACACTGCATCAAATTGGTCTGCATGGCTGTCATCCCAAAAGGAAGCCTCTTCTAAAGATAATGCACAAGAAAGCCCCGCAGACAGTTTGCTATAGACAAGCAGACTAAGGACATGGATTACTGGAACCATGTCCTGTGGTCTGATGAGACCAAGACAAACGTATTTGGTTCAGATGGTGTCAAGCGTGTGTGGCGGCAACCAGGTGAGGAGTACAAAGACAAGTGTATTTTGCCTACAGTGAAGCATGGTGGTGGAAGTGTCATGGTCTGGGGCTGCATGAGTGCTGCTGGTACTGGGGAGCTACAGTTCATTGAGGGAACCATGAATGCCAACATGTACTGTTATATACTGAAGCAGAGCATGATCCCCTCCGGATTGGAAACTGAGCAGCAGAGTAGAATTCCAACATGATAACGACCCCAAACACACCTCCAAGATGACCGCTGCCTTGCTAAAGAAACTGAGGGTAAAGGTGATGGACTGGCCAAGTATGTTTCCAGATTGTGAAGGGGTTAGCTCGGCAGCGGGTGTGTGTGACCCCCGGGATGGGCTCCCCACACAAAAACAGGTCCAGCAAACGGAGGTTGTGGTTTTCAAAATCAAAAAGGTGCGGTTTATTTTCTATTTACAGTGACAAAACACAGCAAAGCAAAAGAAACATAAATAAAATAAATCCTGGTCAACTTGACCTCTGACTAAACATACAGGTTTCCTAACTAACAACTGGGATCAGCCTAGTGCTGTCCTAGTCCCTAAGTCCCTGGTTTTAAATGTCCAAGCAAATAGCCACACAGGCTTTGTCTCACCGCACAGGGGTTCACTCTCCCTAGACAGTCCACACAGGTCTGGGTCCAGGCATGAGCAAACACCTAATGAATCTGGGAGTTCTTATAGAGGCCTAAATGAGCTGACAAGCTTCAGCTGGTCTCATCAACTCCCTGTCTGCACGACGCCCCACACTCTCCCTAGAGGTATGAGTCATCCATGAGCCCACTAGCCTCAGCTGGGCTTATACAACTCTCCACCTAGTTGTATAAGTCGGCGTAAAGCCTGAATCTGGGCGAAATATATCTACCCCCCTGGATGCAACCAGGTGACTTTACCTTCCTGCTGTCACATACCCCCCCCTCTTGTTTTAACCTCGGGGTTGGAACACCAGCAATCAGGCATTCATGTACTCGAGACAAAGCATCCACATTCCCCATTTGAACGCCAGGGCGATGCTTTACTGTGAAGTTGAATTCCTGGAGGGCCAGGAACCACCTATTCACTCTTCTATTTGTCTCCTTGTTTTGAGCCATCCACTTTAACGGAGCGTGATCCGTAACCATGTCAAAGTGCCTACCTAGCAGATAGTACCGAAGGGAATCTAGAGCCCACTTCACCGCTAAACACTCCTTTTCAACCGTGGCGTAATTTACCTCATGGGACTTCAACTTCCTGCTGAGGTAAATGACTGGGTGCTCTTCCCCGTTCCAGACCTGGGACAATACTGCTCCTAACCCCACATCTGATGCATCACTTTGTACGACAAAGTCTTTAGAGAAGTCGGGTGAGTACAACACTGGCTGGCTACATAAGGCTTGTTTCAAGAATTGGAATGCTGCCTCAGCCTCGGGGGTCCATTTAATCATGACCGACCCTTTCCCCTTCGTCAGGTTGGTTAGGGGCACAGCCTTAGAAGCAAAGTGGGGAATGAATCGCCGATAATACCCAGCGATTCCCAGAAAGGCTCGTACCTGCTTCTTGCTGTTGGGACGTGGCCAACTCTGGATGGCCTCGACTTTGTTGAGTTGGGGTTTTATTACTCCCCTCCCAATGGTGTACCCAAGATATTTGGCCTCCTCCTGCCCAATGGTACACTTCTTGGGGTTAGCCGTAAACCCCGCTTCCCGAACAGAGTCCAGGACTGCTTGCACTTTTGGCAGATGTGAGGCCCAATCTGTGCTATGGACAATTACGTCATCCAGGTAAGCCGCAGCATACTTCCGATGGGGCCTCAGCATCTGGTCCATTTTCCGCTGGAATGTGGCCGGCGCATTCTGTAACCCGAACGGCATTCTTTTATATTGGAACGCCCCGTCTGGGGTTACAAATGCGGTTTTCTCTTTGGCCGACTTGGCCAGGGGGATTTGCCAATACCCTTTTGTGAGGTCAAGAGTCGTCATGTATCGGGCTGTTCCCAGCCGGTCGATCAACTCATCTATACGTGGCATGGGGTAGGTGTCAAATTTTGTAACTTTGTTCAACTGACGAAAATCGTTACAAAATCGCCAGCTCCCATCCGGTTTAGGCACCAACACAATGGGACTAGACCAATCACTTTGGGACTCCTCTATCACCCCTAAGTTCAGCATTTTCTGTACTTCCTCCCGTATTGCCTCCCGTCGGGCCTCTGGGATCCGATAGGGTTTTAACTTCACCCTTTCACCGGGCGGGGTAATGATGTCATGCTCTACCCCAGATGTTTGTCCCGGCAGCTCAGAGAATACCTCCTTGTTGCGAAGCACAAACTCCTTAACCTCCTGTTGTTGGGGTTGTGACAAGGTGGCTGCTATTCCAACCTCAGGAATCACGCAACCAGTTTGAGCTGGTGACCAAGTGTCTGCGACTAGGGACTCTCTATCCCTCCAGGCTTTCAACAGATTAACGTGATAGATCTGTTCGGGCTTTCGCCTTCCTGGTTGTCTGACCTTGTAATTCACTTCGCTCACTTTTTCCATTATCTCATAGGGGCCTTGCCATTTGGCAAGGAATTTACTTTCAACCGTAGGGACAAGTACCAGTATCCTATCCCCCGGGGAAAAGGTACGGGTCTTGGCTCCACGGTTGTACACTCTCTGCTGTGCTAACTGCGCTTGGGCCAAATGTTCCTTCACGATGGGCATTACCTGTGCAATTCGGTCTTGCATCAGGGCGACATGCTCAATCACACTCCTGTGGGGAGAACTCTCACTTTCCCAAGTTTCCTTGGCAATATCCAACAGCCCTCTTGGGTGTCTCCCATACAGTAACTCAAAGGGGGAGAATCCCGTAGAGGATTGGGGCACCTCCCTAATAGCAAACATCAGATAAGGAAGTAGACAGTCCCAATCCTTTCCATCTCTATCCACCACTTTCTTCAACATTTGTTTTAGGGTTTTGTTGAATCTTTCAACCAGCCCATCGGTTTGGGGGTGATACACAGATGTACATAATTGCGTCACTTTGAACAATTTACACAGCTCCTTCATAACCCGGGACATAAAGGGTGTACCTTGGTCCGTAAGCAGTTCTTTACAAATACCCACCCGGCTAAACACAAGAGATAGCTCTTTGGCTATGGTTTTGGCCGAGGTATTTCGGAGAGGGATCGCTTCTGGATAACGGGTGGCATAGTCCATTATAACTAATATGTACTGGTGCCCCCTAGCGGACTTGATTATAGGCCCTACCAAATCCATGGCGATCCTCTCAAACGGGACCTCAATGATGGGTAGAGGGACCAGCGGGCTACGGAAATGTGGCATCGGGGCCGACCTCTGACACACAGGGCAGGAGGAACAATAATTTTCTATGTCCTTCATCACCCCCGGCCAATAGAATCTCTGTAATACCCTCTCTCGGGTTTTCTCTGTCCCCAGATGACCTCCAAGAATGTGCCCATGGGCCAACTCCAACACCAACTTCCTGTAAGGTTTGGGCACCACAAGCTGCTCAACGGTTTCTTCTGCCCTTTTTGCCACCCGATACAGTAGGTCCTTCTCTACGCTGAAGTATGGGTAAGTGCAGGTATTATCTGGGTTCACTAACTCGCCATCTATTTTCACTACGTTTTCCCGTGCCTTTATTAGGGCGGGGTCTTTCAACTGTTCTGTGGCAAAGTTTTCCCTGTGAACCTCAAGATCAGAAAACTCCACAGACGGTAGGTTTTCGTCTGAGGAGGTGGGCTCCTCTCCAGTTTCTTGAGTCTCCCCTGCCAATACTGATAAGGGAAATTCCGGAGAGTCCTCACCACTCTCAGGGGAGTTCTGGCTATCACATTCCTGGTACATAGGGGCACCAGTGGGGGGCTCAGGATCATCCCACAGTTCCCAGAACTTCGGAAAATCCCTTCCCACAATGGCGTCATGCGGTAACTGAGATACTAAGCCCACTGGATGAGAGAGGGTACCTTTGGGGGTCTCGAAACACACTGTAGTCACTGGATACTCTCGGGTGTCCCCATGCACACAAATAACAGCTACCTTGCTATTCCCAAAGACCTCTGTTTTAACTAACTCAGCCTTTATCAGGGTCACATGGCTACCTGAATCCAGCAGTACCACAACATTTCTACCATTAACACACATTTTGCATAAATGTTTCTCAGTTCCTCGAATGGCAGTGCATGCGACTGTCGCACACAGCGACTGACGTCTGCCCGTCAGAAAGTCACACTGCATGGGTTCCTCCACAACCGGGCAATTGGCTGCAACATGTCCCGCTTGCCGGCAGCGGTAGCAAACGATCCTTCTTGCCGCCTCTTGAGCCGCTGATTTCCCAGGCTGTTCTCGCCAAACTTGGGGTAGAGCTCCCACCCTCTCACTCTCTCCACCCTCACCCCTTGGAATCCTCTTATCCGCCCCTGGGGATGGTCTGGTCTTAGGGTGGAAAGTCCGAGTGTCTCTGGAAGAGGCCGTCAGGTTCTCTGTAGCCAAGTATTTCTCCACACGATCCACAAGACCATCGGCCGTCTCTGGGTCTCCATGGCTTACCCACTTTTGGATGGCAGTAGGAAGAGCTCTCAAAAACCGATCCATTACAACACGTTCCACAATCTTTGGTGCGGACAAAGTCTCTGGCTGTAGCCACTTTCTGCTCAGGTGAATGAGATCATACATTTGAGACCTGGGGGGTTTTCCAAGCTGGAAAGTCCAGTTATGCACACGCTGAGCCCGGACAGCCTGGGTGACACCCAGCCTTGCCAAAATTTCAGCTTTTAGCATCACATAGTCTTTTGCTTGGTTAGGCTCTAGGTCATAGTAAGCTTTCTGCGATTCACCAGTTAACAGAGGAGCCACCAGTCCAGCCCACTGCTCCTCAGGCCACTTTTCTCTTTCAGCGGTCCTTTCAAATGTGGTCAAAAATACCTCTGGATCATCCTCTCCAGTCATTTTTGTCAATAAACGACTCACCCCAAAGGACGCGGTATTAGTGGGACGGCTTTCCTCACTGGTCTGCGGACGTTGCTGCATTACTGCTTCCATCTGTTGTTGTAGTCTCTGCTCTTGCTTCTGCAACAGGTCTATGAAGCGGGCCTCAGATTGCTGCTGGGCTTGTTGCTGAGCCTCCAGACTCTGTTGCAAAGTTGCGTTTGTCTGCTGCTGGGCTGCAAGGCTCTGTTGATGAGCTTGCTGCTGGGCTGCGAAGTTCTGTTGTTGAGCTGCAAGGCTCTTTTGCAAACCTGCATTTGTCTGCTGTTGATTGGCATTTGCTAGAGCCAGCTGCTTCAGTATCTCCTCCATGCTGGCTTAAAAAAAAACTGCCACTGGTTCTCCACCAACTGTGAAGGGGTTAGCTCGGCAGCGGGTGTGTGTGACCCCCGGGATGGGCTCCCCACACAAAAACAGGCCCAGCAAACGGAGGTTGTGGTTTTCAAAATCAAAAAGGTGCGGTTTATTTTCTATTTACAGTGACAAAACACAGCAAAGCAAAAGAAACATAAATAAAATAAATCCTGGTCAACTTGACCTCTGACTAAACATACAGGTTTCCTAACTAACAACTGGGATCAGCCTAGTGCTGTCCTAGTCCCTAAGTCCCTGGTTTTAAATGTCCAAGCAAATAGCCACACAGGCTTTGTCTCACCGCACAGGGGTTCACTCTCCCTAGACAGTCCACACAGGTCTGGGTCCAGGCATGAGCAAACACCTAATGAATCTGGGAGTTCTTATAGAGGCCTAAATGAGCTGACAAGCTTCAGCTGGTCTCATCAACTCCCTGTCTGCACGACGCCCCACACTCTCCCTAGAGGTATGAGTCATCCATGAGCCCACTAGCCTCAGCTGGGCTTATACAACTCTCCACCTAGTTGTATAAGTCGGCGTAAAGCCTGAATCTGGGCGAAATATATCTACCCCCCTGGATGCAACCAGGTGACTTTACCTTCCTGCTGTCACAAGATCTAAACCCTATTGAGCATCTGTGGGTCTCTAACATCCACCAGCTTCGTGATGTCATCATGGAGGAGTGGAATAGGACTCCAGTGGCAACCTGTGAAGCTCTGGTGAACTCAAAGCCCAAGAGTGTTAAGGCAGTGCAGGAAAATAGTGGTGGTGACACAAAATATTGACACTTTGGGCCCAATTTGGACATTTTCACTTAGGGGTGTACTCACTTTTGTTGCCAGCGATGGCTGTGTGTTGAGTTATTTTAAGGGGACAGCACATTTACACTGTTATACAAGCTGTACACTCACTACTTTACATTGTTGCAAAGTGTTTTTTTGTTCAACATTGTCACATGAAAAGATATAATAAAATATTTACAAAAATGTGAGGGGTGTACTCACTTTTGTAAGATACTATAGCTTCTAACTTCAGCTTGTTCAATTGAGCTTTGACAATAAATCCTGGAAGCTGATTGGTTTCTATGCAGAGCTGCACCAGATTTTGCACTTTCCAATTATAGGAAATCAACCCATAGTGTATTAAAAAGTATCACAATATGTTAAAGAATCCTGGTCTGATATTCGTCTTCAACAAAATTGTTACTTAGACAAACAGAGACTGTCTAGTTACCTGAAATCTTATTTTAATTGACTTAATGGCTAACTTAACTTAAGGGTGGAATTATAAACCTACTAAACCACAGGCAGCTGATTATGGATGCTGAGTATTGTCTTCTGAGAACTCATACAATGAGCATTATTTTCCTGGTAGCATTAAAACACCCTCTGCTAGGATTATGTGACATGGCATTTATCGGTTCTTTTCTCTCTTTAGAGATCTGAACTACAACAACCTAGATGAATTTCCTGCTGCTATCAAAACTCTTAGGAACCTTAAAGAACTGTAAGTGAAGCAAATGCTGAATGCCGTAACATGTGTGCTAGTACTGAACCTAAAATTTTTTACTGTAACTTTAGGGACTTAAAACTCTGTTTTTGAAGGGATACGTATAAGAATGAATTAGAAATAAACTTTTCAATATTTAGAGAAATCTAAATGGCTAGCACTGATGAATTCTAGCTTTAAAAAAACAATACTGCCACTGTTATTTGAATATACATACGTACATTACTTATAGTGTTACTAAACCCAGGACACAGAACATGAAAATGCAATTATTTTAGTAAATATATCCGTCTTGTGACTTCTATCAGTGCCTGGTTAAAGTGGTTGTAAACCCCTAAAAAAAATTTTTTTTTTAAAACCACCTGTAAGAGAAAGCCATAATGAGCTAATATGACTAGCATAATAGCTCATTATGCATCACTTACCTTAGATCGGGGCCCCCAAAGCCATCCTCGTCTCCCTCTTCAGCCACAGCCATCGCTGCGGCGATAGCCGGAAAGTTACTTCCGGGTATCGCCGCTCCAGCCAATCACAGCGCCGAAGACGTGACTCCGCGCATGCGCGCGGGAGCCGTCAAATCCGGCTAAGCCGAAGCATTGCTGGGACTTAGCCGGATTTGTGAATGGGATTAACCCTATGAATGCGCCGTTGTCTACGGCGCGCATGCGCCGTTGTCTACGGTGCGCATGCGCCGTAGACACGGATGCATGTCATTTTTAGCAAATATCTCCTAAACCGTGTAGGTTTAGGAGATATTTCTTGCACCTACAGGTAAGCCTTAATCTAGGCTTACCTGTAGGTGCAAAATTGGTTTTACAACCACTTTAAAGTTTGTAGGAGAAGTTTTCATTCTCCTCTGACTGTCCTATGAGGCTGCATGACCCCTGACCCTCTGTCTGGACAGCGCTGATTGGCCCTGTACTGATCACATGCACCCTGTTGAAAAAAAAACTCTCTAGCAATACACACCAAACTGAGCATGTGCAGAGTGCCCTCAAGTCTGTTCTATCAGCAGATGGATTGGGGACTTGGGAAGAAGGGGAGGATCAGAGAGGAAAGGATCAAACAGCTTTTTTGTGCAATGCAGAGGATTAATCCCTTAGGTTTCACGGTGATTATAACAAGAATTCTTTACTGCATATTCAGTCTGATTTTACTGTTGTGGGTTTAGTAACACTTTAAGTCAGGTCTTAATACATGTTTCTCTTTCGTTCATGGACGGACACAGCTCCTTTATTCTTGACCTTAGGGTTTATATGCCGTCTATCAGGAGAGGACTAGGCAGACATGCAAAACATGTAACAACAGCAAAGCTGAACAGTACCACCCAGGGGGCGGTCCCTCTGGCTATAACCCCTAACCCTGCATCCAGCAGCTCAGTTTTTTTCTGCCTAGTATAGAAGAAGGACCTGTCTCCCGGTTGGGACCATTGGTCCTGGAGATTTTTTGATTTTTTTCTATTTTTTTTTAATCCTGAGGTCTACTATCAACAGCCGGCTGGGTGACAGGCTGGATAATATAGATCCTTGTAGTCTCTCCAGTCTGGCCATCAAGCGTGAGCAGACCTTTAGCTACGTGCTGGGTCAGCCACGACATATCCTGTTTGCTCCAGGGGTGGCCAGTGAGCTATATGCTCCGAGGCACACATATGACCGGGCTACTGCTGTTCGAGTCACAGTGTGCCGTGGCCGACAGCCACTCCGTACTGCTTGGGTGATGGGTCTGTCCGGAATGCGTCCAGCAGTCCCCGCAGGACGGGTAAGTAGGGTTCCACCTGTCTCGGCAGGATGGAACAGCTAGGCATTCCTGGGGAAGTCGACTAGGAGGTCTCTCACTCTCCCTTTCTTCTCTCCCTGTCCCTTCCCTCCTCCCCATGCACTGTAATGGCTGGGCCTGCTGTGTACCTGACTGGGGGACCTCCGGGGGGGCTTCGGGTCCTGGCTGGGGGCTGAACTGTGTGTTCAGGGTCTGCTCTCCACAGGGAGGGTGTTCTGGGTCTGTCCAGGTGGATGCCTCCTCGTGGAGGATCAGCGTGTTCGCGGCCATTTTCATTACCTCAGAAGGGCCGGCGTCCATTTTGGCGGTGTCCGGTGGCCATTTTCTTGTAGCCCACGCTGTTTTTTTACTGAGGTGGCTGGCGGCCATTTTCTTGTAGCTCGCGCTCTTTTTCTTGAGGCGGCCATTTTCTTATAGCCCCAGCTTAGTTTTGGCCTCTAGCGCTGGGAATATCGCTCTGAACGGCGCGAACAGCACAGAACACCTCAGACACAGGAGAACACCTCAGGCACAGTCAGTGCAGGAGAGAGAGCGGATGGCAGCGCTGTGCAGTACCTGGGTCAGGGGGGTGAGTCCTTTGGGGGGCCCCTCGGTCTGTAGCAGCTCATAGGGTGGACCTTTTGTGTACCTTGCCTTTAGTCCCTCAAGGGTGTCAGGCGAGTGTGGGTCAGCATGGTGTCAGAAGCTGGCGCTTCTTCCCCAGACATCCCTGTGGTAGCAACGGGTGCCCCTGCAGTGCCTGTGGACGCTTTGTCGGCGGTCCTGGAATCCTTTGTTTCCAGGGTGGAAGTGGTGTGCAGGTGAAAGGGGGGTAAAAAACGCCCCCTCCCCCCACCATCTTCTGGGGAAAGCTCTAAATTCAGACTCGGGCCTGGCTGTGGCGCACGGCCCCTGTTCTGACGTGTCAGAGGATGCAAACCAGGACCATTCGGACAGTGAGGATGACTCCGTGTCCGGGTCAGCGCAGGAAAGAGCGCTTGTTGGAGCACTTATCACCGCAGTGCGGGAGACCCTAAAATTGGAGGATACAGTGGGGACATCTACTGAGGTGTCGGTCCCTTTTGGGTCCCACAAGCTGGCCCACACTGTTAAGGAGTTTCCCTACCTAACTTATTTTGATACGTTTATATACAAGGAATGGGAACGACCGCAGCAGGCCTTTTTGGTCCCAAAACGCATGGCGGTCCGTTACCCCTTTGAGGAGAGTCTCCTGAAAAAATGGACATCTCCCCCGATTGTGGACCCCCCGGTATCCAGGTTAAACAAGGTAAGCACGATTCCGGTAGAGGGGACCCCTGCCTTTAAGGACCCTGCAGACAGGAGGGTCAAGGCGGTGGCCCGGTCCATGTTCACGTGGTGGGGTCAGCATTGCGGCCAGTGTTGGCCACGGCCCTGGTGTCACAGACACTTACAGAATGGGCAAAATTGTTGCACCACGAGTTGGTAGAGCAACAAGCTTCCCCGGTCTGCATGGAACTGGCCGACCAGTTGGTGCATGGCCTTAAGTATGTCTGCGATGTGGCCTTAGATACAGCTCCCTTGCTTTCCAGAGCCTCAGTATCTGCTGTGGTACTACGTCGCCTGATTTGGCGAAAATGCTGGTCCGCGGACCAGACTTCCAAGAAGGCTCTGGCGGATTTGCCCTTCCAGGGAGAGAGGCTATTTGGAGCCTGGCTGGATGACATTATTAAGAATGTCATTGGGGGTAAGAGCACGCTGCTCACACAATCCAGAAAAGGTAAGGAGCCACGCCGTAGGCCAGGGCCCTCCTTTTCCGCTCAGAAGCGTTTTTTTTGTCAGCCCGGGCCCGTAGGTAAGTGTTCCAAGGCCGACAAGGGGCCAGCTGAGGGACTAAAGCGTCCCTGATTTCACAAGCCAAACAAGCCTGCGAACAAATCTGTGACAGCATGAAGGTTTGCCCCCGCCCGACTCTCGGGTGGGGGGTCGCCTTTGCGAGTTTGTAGCTCGGTGGGCCTCCCTGCTTTCTGACCAGTGGGTTTGCGAAGTGGTCTCATCAGGGTACAAGATAGAGTTTCTTTCTTGAACAAAATAGTGTAAAATCAAAAATAACCTCACACAGCGGCGCTAAAAAACAATACCCTCCCCCTCCTGTGTCCGTGTGATTGGACTGGGAGAAGGTTACTGTTAATCAATTAAATATATACACCCTGTGACATAAGTGAATAATGTGCACAAGTAAACTAAATAAAGTCCACACAAATTCAATCCAAATGTGAGACAATCTTCTTCCAAATTCTCCACCACACACAGTGTTTAGTGTTTTCGTGATCCCGCTCCCATCAGATGGACACTCACCACAGCAAGTTGCCTCACACTTTCGTGTTTGGCTTAAAGACGTGTGCAAAGATCTTATACAGCTTTGCGGGCGATCCTCCCAATTCAAATCAAGTGTTTTTAAAGTTGTAATCCATATGCAAATGTAAAAGAAAGCTCCAAATAGTGTGATAACGTAAAATCAGTTTAATTACACACCAAACACGCACTTAAATACTGCAATTACCTAAAACACAATTTAAATAAGCGTATAAAACCACTGCAACTCCAAAGGCAAAAGTGCACCGAACAGCGAGTGTACAGGTCGCGGCGGACCCTCAATAAACCAGTCAGATCTCACCACCTTCCCGCTGCCACTCACTACTCCTTCGCTGCTCAATTCGATCCTGTGACGTCGAATAATCCGTCAGACGGTTACCGCATAGCCACGCCCCGACATGTTTCGTCGAATAGACTTATTCATGGGATTGGCTGTGCGGCATACCAGCTCCACCTTTTATTTCTCTTAACTTATGGGCGGAAGTACAATCTCTCCTCCATCCGCTTTGGGCGGATATGCGTCGTTCCCATACGACTTTCCATACCACCCACCTTCCCAGCCCATCTGAGGGCGGAAGTGCGTCATCCGTTATATGCACCATGGGCGGAAGCCGGATATAACTTCCATTGACACAAAGCGAGTGTCCCCGCTGCCCACATACACTCGCTATTGGTGTCCATCTATATTTCAACTCAAATATCCTATACCATATTAGCAGTCGTGTGGCACATATCTACTTGGGGATGTAGTTCAGTGTTATCAAACATTAAAAACATTAACAATAATATACAGCACATATGCTAAATATCATAGAAAAAATTATCAATATTTTAAAACCACTAGTAGCACCATGAGATCTTAATCTTATTATTACCACTCTGTATTTAATGTGATACAGATATACTCAGTTGCGGGATCAAAAAACATCAAGTATTCTGAACAAAGAAATATATATATATAAGTGGTAAATATTAGATATTTTTGTTTAACCTAAAGAAAAAAACCAATTAGTATATATATATATACGTGCTGCGAATTTTTTTACTCATAGACAGTTATCCTATCTTACACATGGTATATATATACACCTAATACACATCACCATACCTATGTGTACATTACAGGAAACTATTACTAGAAAAAAACAATAATATTAATAATAATATGTCCGTAACATACATTCACTGATTGAATGTGTTAGCAGACCTAGACCGTGATGGAAAGCTATTAAATAAATATTTTAGACCCACAAATATCTAAAATTGTTAAACTATATCACAACCAACTATAATTATTTAAAATAATTTAAAAATTGTTTAAAATTATTTAAAATTATTTAAAATCATTTAAAAGTTGTTAATAAAACAGTTCAAATCCAATTCAATATTGAGGCCCCTAGGGTAAAGACTTTTTAAAAGAAATATCCACTTTGTCTCTCTTTGTGATAAATCTCTCACACGATTTGAGCCCCTCCACGATGGATGCACAAAATCTATACCACAGAATTGTATTAAAGAGGGATCTTGTTGGTGTTTCTCCTTAAAATGTAACGACACGCTATGGTATCTAAAGCCATTTTATATTTGTAAGATGTTCACCTATACGTGTCTTGAGCAATCTCTTAGTTCTCCCCACGTAATAAAGCCCACAAGGGCACCACATGAGGTATACCACATAAGATGAATTACAAGATATAAATTCTTTAATATCAAATGTTTCCTGGTCATTATTGGTAACACTCATTATCCCTCTATTCTGTACTTTTACTGTTCTGCAGCATTTGCATCTTCTACATGAGTAAAATCCTTTCAGATCAAACCGCAAATTACGTTCATTTGGGGGATCCAAAATTTTATTAACCACCCTGTCACCAAAACTCGGGGCTCTTCTATATATAAATTTTGGTGTATTGGGTAGAGCCTCCCCCAGATGTCTGTCACGTCCCAAAATGTGCCAATGCTTTCTAATGATGGTCTCAATTTCTTTGTATTGATGATGGAAACCTGTTATAAAGCCCCATTGATGTTGTCCATCATTAATCTGAGTTGATTTATTTACAAAGCACTGGCTCCTTGGGGCTTCACCTATTTCATGTATTAAATTTTGAAGAGGTTCCTCTCGATATCCTTTATGTATAAATTTGTCTTTCAACATATTTGCCTGAATCACAAAGTCCTCCTGACTAGTGCAGTTACGGCGCACCCGGAGTATCTGACCTTTTGGAATATTACGTATCCAGGCTGGATGATGCCCACTTCTAATTGAAATATAACTATTTCTGTCCGTGGGCTTAAAGTATACCCGGGTATTCAAGCATCCTACTCCCTTCATAATAGTGACATCGAGAAAATTTATCTCCTCATTACTGATCTGATAGTCCAACTTTATGTTGTTATTATTATTATTTAATATTTCTAAGAACTCAACCGCCGATACTTTCGATCCCTCCCAGATAAATAGGAGGTCATCAATAAATCGTCGATAAAAACGTAATTGTGGTTTTTTATTCCTGAAAATGTGTTTATCCTCCCACTCGGCCATAAACAGGTTGGCGAGACTGGGGGCAAACTTAGCCCCCATCGCCACGCCAACCTGTTGTGAGAAGAAGCAGTCGTGGTACCAAAAATAGTTATGGCTCATACAAAAGTCCAATATATGTCCTAAAAAGCGTTTCTGCATATCCGGAATATCGTCCCTCTTACTTAAAGCCCAATTCAGTGCTAATGCAGCATCTTCATGCTGAATAACAGTGTATAGTGCTGACACATCAGCTGTAACTAAATACGTCTCAGAATCCATATTAATTTCCACTTTTTCTAACAGACGTAATAAGTCAGCTGTGTCCTTCAAATAGGCCTTTGTATCTTTCACGCTGGGTTGTAAAAATTTATCTAAATATTCCCCCAGTCTGGAGGTTACAGACCCTATTCCATTCACTATTGGTCGTGCTGGAGGGTTCAGAGCATTTTTATGCATTTTCGGCAGTGTGTAAATCACCGGAATTCTGCAAGCTGAGGGGACCAAGTATCTTTTTTCTTTTAAATTTAAGGCATTGGTCATATATCCCCATTCAACCAAGGACACCAACTGTGTTCTATATGTTTCTGTTGGGTCAGAGCGTAGCTTTTTATATGTGATCTGATCATCCAATAGATCCATCAGTTGTTTATGGTACATCAATTTGTCCATTATTACCACTCCTCCTCCTTTATCCGCCGGGCGGATAATGATATCCTTCTTTTTTTCTAAACTTTTGACACCTTCTTTAATATATTCAGGGTTAATATCCTTCTTTTTTATCGGGAGTTCTTCAATATCCTTTAAAACCATATGTTTAAAAACTTCAATAAAATGGTTATTAGAATTTTGTGGGTTAAAAATGGATTTATTCTTAAGACCACTATCTATTCTTTCTGCCATATTATAATTTCTAATTACAGGATTAATAGGATGACCTAAAAAGTATTTTTTAATATTCAATTTACGGATGAACTTGTGGGTGTCAATATACACCTCGAATTTATTCAAGGTTTTTCTGGGTGCACACTTCAGGCCCAAATTCAGAATATTCAATTCCTTCTTGTTTAATTCTACCGTACTCAGATTGAATATTCCAGCATTTAATTGTTTCTCATCCTTTTCTTTGGATTGTTTGGCCCTCCCTGCCCTTCGTCCCCTTCTTCTCTTTGGAAGGGTAAGAGTTCGCTGTTTGGGATATAGGGAGGTCCACTCCTGACCTTGCCTTTCTGCGTTTGGTGATTGTTCCTCCTCGGTGTGCCCCCTCTTCCTCTCCCACCCCTCCCCCGTTGTCCTAAAAAAGATTCCCGATAATAATTTCCATCATATTCTTCTTCCGCCATAGATTGATATCTATTATAGATGGGTATCGGGTTTCTCGGTTCTGGGGGGTGTTCAATCGGTGGTTGATACCATCGTTGTTGTTCTTGTTGAGGCCCATATCCATAAGGGTCATTCCCCCCATATGAGTGTTTCACTCTGGGTGATTGATAATTTCCATTGTATTGGTATTCATCCCTACCATATCTATTTGGGCCCGGAGAATATATACTAGCTCCGTATTGTCCACTTCTATTCACTTGGGGTGTACCTCCCCGAAGTGGATATACAGGAGGCTGTTCTCCTTTTTTATTTTTATTATTTCCTTTATTACTTATATTTTTCACTATGGCCTTTTTAGGGGCAACAGTTGTTTCCTTATGGGCTTCAACCTCATTCAGAGTCTGGTCATTACCTGAATTAGTATTTTGCCACACATATATGTTATTGGTCTTAAAATCAGTAAAATCCCTATTATATTTTTTAACTTTCCTTTTTTGTGTATCACGGTCTACTTTTTCCAGCTTTTTCTTCATATTGTTATTAAATTCCTTTACCATATTAGATTCATTAACAGGTTCTAGTTTCTCTTGTATATCTTTAATTTTTTCATTGAGTCTACTTAGTTTGATTTGTTTCCTTTTTAAAACCAAACCTTGCAGTTCCCTCCCTACTCTATTAAAGAAATGGAGCCATTCATCCATATACTTAGGCTCACTCAATCCATCCTGTGGTGATACTTCCCACCGCAGGCTTCTAAAGATCAAATTTTCCCTCTCATAGTGCTCAAATGTAAACACATCCCACCATGTCTTCACCTGTTTTTCAAGCAGGTTATCCAGGTTTTTTAATAATGCTGAGTAATCCTCCTCACTCTCTACCATATCATGGTTTGCTGAGAAGATATTATCAGGATTCATCTGTCTATTAGACAGGAAATTAATAGCTTCCATAGCAGCAGGTGGTTAAATAAAAATACTGTGTAAAACTGGTAATATTAAGTTGCGCCCTTCCCATATATACCACCACCGCGCTTAAGGGTTAAAACCAAACCTATACCAAATATGCAGCAGCCACTTTAAATAAAAATATGAACAAAATAGTGTAAAATCAAAAATAACCTCACACAGCGGCGCTAAAAAACAATACCCTCCCCCTCCTGTGTCCGTGTGATTGGACTGGGAGAAGGTTACTGTTAATCAATTAAATATATACACCCTGTGACATAAGTGAATAATGTGCACAAGTAAACTCAATAAAGTCCACACAAATTCAATCCAAATGTGAGACAATCTTCTTCCAAATTCTCCACCACACACAGTGTTTAGTGTTTTCGTGATCCCGCTCCCATCAGATGGACACTCACCACAGCAAGTTGCCTCACACTTTCGTGTTTGGCTTAAAGACGTGTGCAAAGATCTTATACAGCTTTGCGGGCGATCCTCCCAATTCAAATCAAGTGTTTTTAAAGTTGTAATCCATATGCAAATGTAAAAGAAAGCTCCAAATAGTGTGATAACGTAAAATCAGTTTAATTACACACCAAACACGCACTTAAATACTGCAATTACCTAAAACACAATTTAAATAAGCGTATAAAACCACTGCAACTCCAAAGGCAAAAGTGCACCGAACAGCGAGTGTACAGGTCGCGGCGGACCCTCAATAAACCAGTCAGATCTCACCACCTTCCCGCTGCCACTCACTACTCCTTCGCTGCTCAATTCGATCCTGTGACGTCGAATAATCCGTCAGACGGTTACCGCATAGCCACGCCCCGACATGTTTCGTCGAATAGACTTATTCATGGGATTGGCTGTGCGGCATACCAGCTCCACCTTTTATTTCTCTTAACTTATGGGCGGAAGTACAATCTCTCCTCCATCCGCTTTGGGCGGATATGCGTCGTTCCCATACGACTTTCCATACCACCCACCTTCCCAGCCCATCTGAGGGCGGAAGTGCGTCATCCGTTATATGCACCATGGGCGGAAGCCGGATATAACTTCCATTGACACAAAGCGAGTGTCCCCGCTGCCCACATACACTCGCTATTGGTGTCCATCTATATTTCAACTCAAATATCCTATACCATATTAGCAGTCGTGTGGCACATATCTACTTGGGGATGTAGTTCAGTGTTATCAAACATTAAAAACATTAACAATAATATACAGCACATATGCTAAATATCATAGAAAAAATTATCAATATTTTAAAACCACTAGTAGCACCATGAGATCTTAATCTTATTATTACCACTCTGTATTTAATGTGATACAGATATACTCAGTTGCGGGATCAAAAAACATCAAGTATTCTGAACAAAGAAATATATATAAGTGGTAAATATTAGATATTTTTGTTTAACCTAAAGAAAAAAACCAATTAGTATATATATATATACGTGCTGCGAATTTTTTTACTCATAGACAGTTATCCTATCTTACACATGGTATATATATACACCTAATACACATCACCATACCTATGTGTACATTACAGGAAACTATTACTAGAAAAAACCAATAATATTAATAATAATATGTCCGTAACATACATTCACTGATTGAATGTGTTAGCAGACCTAGACCGTGATGGAAAGCTATTAAATAAATATTTTAGACCCACAAATATCTAAAATTGTTAAACTATATCACAACCAACTATAATTATTTAAAATAATTTAAAAATTGTTTAAAATTATTTAAAATTATTTAAAATCATTTAAAAGTTGTTAATAAAACAGTTCAAATCCAATTCAATATTGAGGCCCCTAGGGTAAAGACTTTTTAAAAGAAATATCCACTTTGTCTCTCTTTGTGATAAATCTCTCACACGATTTGAGCCCCTCCACGATGGATGCACAAAATCTATACCACAGAATTGTATTAAAGAGGGATCTTGTTGGTGTTTCTCCTTAAAATGTAACGACACGCTATGGTATCTAAAGCCATTTTTTATATTTGTAAGATGTTCACCTATACGTGTCTTGAGCAATCTCTTAGTTCTCCCCACGTAATAAAGCCCACAAGGGCACCACATGAGGTATACCACATAAGATGAATTACAAGATATAAATTCTTTAATATCAAATGTTTCCTGGTCATTATTGGTAACACTCATTATCCCTCTATTCTGTACTTTTACTGTTCTGCAGCATTTGCATCTTCTACATGAGTAAAATCCTTTCAGATCAAACCGCAAATTACGTTCATTTGGGGGATCCAAAATTTTATTAACCACCCTGTCACCAAAACTCGGGGCTCTTCTATATATAAATTTTGGTGTATTGGGTAGAGCCTCCCCCAGATGTCTGTCACGTCCCAAAATGTGCCAATGCTTTCTAATGATGGTCTCAATTTCTTTGTATTGATGATGGAAACCTGTTATAAAGCCCCATTGATGTTGTCCATCATTAATCTGAGTTGATTTATTTACAAAGCACTGGCTCCTTGGGGCTTCACCTATTTCATGTATTAAATTTTGAAGAGGTTCCTCTCGATATCCTTTATGTATAAATTTGTCTTTCAACATATTTGCCTGAATCACAAAGTCCTCCTGACTAGTGCAGTTACGGCGCACCCGGAGTATCTGACCTTTTGGAATATTACGTATCCAGGCTGGATGATGCCCACTTCTAATTGAAATATAACTATTTCTGTCCGTGGGCTTAAAGTATACCCGGGTATTCAAGCATCCTACTCCCTTCATAATAGTGACATCGAGAAAATTTATCTCCTCATTACTGATCTGATAGTCCAACTTTATGTTGTTATTGTTATTATTTAATATTTCTAAGAACTCAACCGCCGATTCTTTCGATCCCTCCCAGATAAATAGGAGGTCATCAATAAATCGTCGATAAAAACGTAATTGTGTTTTTTTATTCCTGAAAATGTGTTTATCCTCCCACTCGGCCATAAACAGGTTGGCGAGACTGGGGGCAAACTTAGCCCCCATCGCCACGCCAACCTGTTGTGAGAAGAAGCAGTCGTGGTACCAAAAATAGTTATGGCTCATACAAAAGTCCAATATATGTCCTAAAAAGCATTTCTGCATATCCGGAATATCGTCCCTCTTACTTAAAGCCCAATTCAGTGCTAATGCAGCATCTTCATGCTGAATAACAGTGTATAGTGCTGACACATCAGCTGTAACTAAATACGTCTCAGAATCCATATTAATTTCCACTTTTTCTAACAGACGTAATAAGTCAGCTGTGTCCTTCAAATAGGCCTTTGTATCTTTCACGCTGGGTTGTAAAAATGTATCTAAATATTCCCCCAGTCTGGAGGTTACAGACCCTATTCCATTCACTATTGGTCGTGCTGGAGGGTTCAGAGCATTTTTATGCATTTTCGGCAGTGTGTAAATCACCGGAATTCTGCAAGCTGAGGGGACCAAGTATCTTTTTTCTTTTAAATTTAAGGCATTGGTCATATATCCCCATTCAACCAAGGACACCAACTGTGTTCTATATGTTTCTGTTGGGTCAGAGCGTAGCTTTTTATATGTGATCTGATCATCCAATAGATCCATCAGTTGTTTATGGTACATCAATTTGTCCATTATTACCACTCCTCCTCCTTTATCCGCCGGGCGGATAATGATATCCTTCTTTTTTTCTAAACTTTTGACACCTTCTTTAATATATTCAGGGTTAATATCCTTCTTTTTTATCGGGAGTTCTTCAATATCCTTTAAAACCATATGTTTAAAAACTTCAATAAAATGGTTATTAGAATTTTGTGGGTTAAAAATGGATTTATTCTTAAGACCACTATCTATTCTTTCTGCCATATTATAATTTCTAATTACAGGATTAATAGGATGACCTAAAAAGTATTTTTTAATATTCAATTTACGGATGAACTTGTGGGTGTCAATATACACCTCAAATTTATTCAAGGTTTTTCTGGGTGCACACTTCAGGCCCAAATTCAGAATATTCAATTCCTTCTTGTTTAATTCTACCGTACTCAGATTGAATATTCCAGCATTTAATTGTTTCTCATCCTTTTCTTTGGATTGTTTGGCCCTCCCTGCCCTTCGTCCCCTTCTTCTCTTTGGAAGGGTAAGAGTTCGCTGTTTGGGATATTCCCTCTTTAATACAATTCTGTGGTATAGATTTTGTGCATCCATCGTGGAGGGGCTCAAATCGTGTGAGAGATTTATCACAAAGAGAGACAAAGTGGATATTTCTTTTAAAAAGTCTTTACCCTAGGGGCCTCAATATTGAATTGGATTTGAACTGTTTTATTAACAACTTTTAAATGATTTTAAATAATTTTAAATAATTTTAAACAATTTTTAAATTATTTTAAATAATTATAGTTGGTTGTGATATAGTTTAACAATTTTAGATATTTGTGGGTCTAAAATATTTATTTAATAGCTTTCCATCACGGTCTAGGTCTGCTAACACATTCAATCAGTGAATGTATGTTACGGACATATTATTATTAATATTATTGTTTTTTTCTAGTAATAGTTTCCTGTAATGTACACATAGGTATGGTGATGTGTATTAGGTGTATATATATACCATGTGTAAGATAGGATAACTGTCTATGAGTAAAAAAATTTGCAGCACGTATATATATATACACTAATTGGTTTTTTTCTTTAGGTTAAACAAAAATATCTAATATTTACCACTTATATATATATATTTCTTTGTTCAGAATACTTGATGTTTTTTGATCCCGCAACTGAGTATATCTGTATCACATTAAATACAGAGTGGTAATAATAAGATTAAGATCTCATGGTGCTACTAGTGGTTTTAAAATATTGATAATTTTTTCTATGATATTTAGCATATGTGCTGTATATTATTGTTAATGTTTTTAATGTTTGATAACACTGAATTACATCCCCAAGTAGATATGTGCCACACGACTGCTAATATGGTATAGGATATTTGAGTTGAAATATAGATGGACACCAATAGCGAGTGTATGTGGGCAGCGGGGACACTCGCTTTGTGTCAATGGAAGTTATATCCGGCTTCCGCCCATGGTGCATATAACGGATGACGCACTTCCGCCCTCAGATGGGCTGGGAAGGTGGGCGGTATGGAAAGTCGTATGGGAACGACGCATATCCGCCCAAAGCGGATGGAGGAGAGATTGTACTTCCGCCCATAAGTTAAGAGAAATAAAAGGTGGAGCTGGTATGCCGCACAGCCAATCCCATGAATAAGTCTATTCGACGAAACATGTCGGGGCGTGGCTATGCGGTAACCGTCTGACGGATTATTCGACGTCACAGGATCGAATTGAGCAGCGAAGGAGTAGTGAGTGGCAGCGGGAAGGTGGTGAGATCTGACTGGTTTATTGAGGGTCCGCCGCGACCTGTACACTCGCTGTTCGGTGCACTTTTGCCTTTGGAGTTGCAGTGGTTTTATACGCTCATTTAAATTGTGTTTTAGGTAATTGCAGTATTTAAGTGCGTGTTTGGTGTGTAATTAAACTGATTTTACGTTATCACACTATTTGGAGCTTTCTTTTACATTTGCATATGGATTACAACTTTAAAAACACTTGATTTGAATTGGGAGGATCGCCCGCAAAGCTGTATAAGATCTTTGCACACGTCTTTAAGCCAAACACGAAAGTGTGAGGCAACTTGCTGTGGTGAGTGTCCATCTGATGGGAGCGGGATCACGAAAACACTAAACACTGTGTGTGGTGGAGAATTTGGAAGAAGATTGTCTCACATTTGGATTGAATTTGTGTGGACTTTATTTAGTTTACTTGTGCACATTATTCACTTATGTCACAGGGTGTATATATTTAATTGATTAACAGTAACCTTCTCCCAGTCCAATCACACGGACACAGGAGGGGGAGGGTATTGTTTTTTAGCGCCGCTGTGTGAGGTTATTTTTGATTTTACACTATTTTGTTCATATTTTTATTTAAAGTGGCTGCTGCATATTTGGTATAGGTTTAGTTTTAACCCTTAAGCGCGGTGGTGGTATATATGGGAAGGGCGCAACTTAATATTACCAGTTTTACACAGTATTTTTATTTAACCACCTGCTGCTATGGAAGCTATTAATTTCCTGTCTAATAGCCAGATGAATCCTGATAATATCTTCTCAGCAAACCATGATATGGTAGAGAGTGAGGAGGATTACTCAGCATTATTAAAAAACCTGGATAACCTGCTTGAAAAACAGGTGAAGACATGGTGGGATGTGTTTACATTTGAGCACTATGAGAGGGAAAATTTGATCTTTAGAAGCCTGCGGTGGGAAGTATCACCACAGGATGGATTGAGTGAGCCTAAGTATATGGATGAATGGCTCCATTTCTTTAATAGAGTAGGGAGGGAACTGCAAGGTTTGGTTTTAAAAAGGAAACAAATCAAACTAAGTAGACTCAATGAAAAAATTAAAGATATACAAGAGAAACTAGAACCTGTTAATGAATCTAATATGGTAAAGGAATTTAATAACAATATGAAGAAAAAGCTGGAAAAAGTAGACCGTGATACACAAAAAAGGAAAGTTAAAAAATATAATAGGGATTTTACTGATTTTAAGACCAATAACATATATGTGTGGCAAAATACTAATTCAGGTAATGACCAGACTCTGAATGAGGTTGAAGCCCATAAGGAAACAACTGTTGCCCCTAAAAAGGCCATAGTGAAAAATATAAGTAATAAAGGAAATAATAAAAATAAAAAAGGAGAACAGCCTCCTGTATATCCACTTCGGGGAGGTACACCCCAAGTGAATAGAAGTGGACAATACGGAGCTAGTATATATTCTCCGGGCCCAAATAGATATGGTAGGGATGAATACCAATACAATGGAAATTATCAATCACCCAGAGTGAATCACTCATATGGGGGGAATGACCCTTATGGATATGGGCCTCAACAAGAACAACAACGATGGTATCAACCACCGATTGAACACCCCCCAGAACCGAGAAACCCGATACCCATCTATAATAGATATCAATCTATGGCGGAAGAAGAATATGATGGAAATTATTATCGGGAATCTTTTTTAGGACAACGGGGGAGGGGTGGGAGAGGAAGAGGGGGCACACCGAGGAGGAACAATCACCAAACGCAGAAAGGCAAGGTCAGGAGTGGACCTCCCTATATCCCAAACAGCGAACTCTTACCCTTCCAAAGAGAAGAAGGGGACGAAGGGCAGGGAGGGCCAAACAATCCAAAGAAAAGGATGAGAAACAATTAAATGCTGGAATATTCAATCTGAGTACGGTAGAATTAAACAAGAAGGAATTGAATATTCTGAATTTGGGCCTGAAGTGTGCACCCAGAAAAACCTTGAATAAATTCGAGGTGTATATTGACACCCACAAGTTCATCCGTAAATTGAATATTAAAAAATACTTTTTAGGTCATCCTATTAATCCTGTAATTAGAAATTATAATATGGCAGAAAGAATAGATAGTGGTCTTAAGAATAAATCCATTTTTAACCCACAAAATTCTAATAACCATTTTATTGAAGTTTTTAAACATATGGTTTTAAAGGATATTGAAGAACTCCCGATAAAAAAGAAGGATATTAACCCTGAATATATTAAAGAAGGTGTCAAAAGTTTAGAAAAAAAGAAGGATATCATTATCCGCCCGGCGGATAAAGGAGGAGGAGTGGTAATAATGGACAAATTGATGTACCATAAACAACTGATGGATCTATTGGATGATCAGATCACATATAAAAAGCTACGCTCTGACCCAACAGAAACATATAGAACACAGTTGGTGTCCTTGGTTGAATGGGGATATATGACCAATGCGTTAAATTTAAAAGAAAAAAGATACTTGGTCCCCTCAGCTTGCAGAATTCCGGTGATTTACACACTGCCGAAAATGCATAAAAATGCTCTGAACCCTCCAGCACGACCAATAGTGAATGGAATAGGGTCTGTAACCTCCAGACTGGGGGAATATTTAGATAAATTTTTACAACCCAGCGTGAAAGATACAAAGGCCTATTTGAAGGACACAGCTGACTTATTACGTCTGTTAGAAAAAGTGGAAATTAATATGGATTCTGAGACGTATTTAGTTACAGCTGATGTGTCAGCACTATACACTGTTATTCAGCATGAAGATGCTGCATTAGCACTGAATTGGGCTTTAAGTAAGAGGGACGATATTCCGGATATGCAGAAACGCTTTTTAGGACATATATTGGACTTTTGTATGAGCCATAACTATTTTTGGTACCACGACTGCTTCTTCTCACAACAGGTTGGCGTGGCGATGGGGGCTAAGTTTGCCCCCAGTCTCGCCAACCTGTTTATGGCCGAGTGGGAGGATAAACACATTTTCAGGAATAAAAAACCACAATTACGTTTTTATCGACGATTTATTGATGACCTCCTATTTATCTGGGAGGGATCGAAAGAATCGGCGGTTGAGTTCTTAGAAATATTAAATAATAATAATAACAACATAAAGTTGGACTATCAGATCAGTAATGAGGAGATAAATTTTCTCGATGTCACTATTATGAAGGGAGTAGGATGCTTGAATACCCGGGTATACTTTAAGCCCACGGACAGAAATAGTTATATTTCAATTAGAAGTGGGCATCATCCAGCCTGGATACGTAATATTCCAAAAGGTCAGATACTCCGGGTGCGCCGTAACTGCACTAGTCAGGAGGACTTTGTGATTCAGGCAAATATGTTGAAAGACAAATTTATACATAAAGGATATCGAGAGGAACCTCTTCAAAATTTAATACATGAAATAGGTGAAGCCCCAAGGAGCCAGTGCTTTGTAAATAAATCAACTCAGATTAATGATGGACAACATCAATGGGGCTTTATAACAGGTTTCCATCATCAATACAAAGAAATTGAGACCATCATTAGAAAGCATTGGCACATTTTGGGACGTGACAGACATCTGGGGGAGGCTCTACCCAATACACCAAAATTTATATATAGAAGAGCCCCGAGTTTTGGTGACAGGGTGGTTAATAAAATTTTGGATCCCCCAAATGAACGTAATTTGCGGTTTGATCTGAAAGGATTTTACTCATGTAGAAGATGCAAATGCTGCAGAACAGTAAAAGTACAGAATAGAGGGATAATGAGTGTTACCAATAATGACCAGGAAACATTTGATATTAAAGAATTTATATCTTGTAATTCATCTTATGTGGTATACCTCATGTGGTGCCCTTGTGGGCTTTATTACGTGGGGAGAACTAAGAGATTGCTCAAGACACGTATAGGTGAACATCTTACAAATATAAAAAATGGCTTTAGATACCATAGCGTGTCGTTACATTTTAAGGAGAAACACCAACAAGATCCCTCTTTAATACAATTCTGTGGTATAGATTTTGTGCATCCATCGTGGAGGGGCTCAAATCGTGTGAGAGATTTATCACAAAGAGAGACAAAGTGGATATTTCTTTTAAAAAGTCTTTACCCTAGGGGCCTCAATATTGAATTGGATTTGAACTGTTTTATTAACAACTTTTAAATGATTTTAAATAATTTTAAATAATTTTAAACAATTTTTAAATTATTTTAAATAATTATAGTTGGTTGTGATATAGTTTAACAATTTTAGATATTTGTGGGTCTAAAATATTTATTTAATAGCTTTCCATCACGGTCTAGGTCTGCTAACACATTCAATCAGTGAATGTATGTTACGGACATATTATTATTAATATTATTGTTTTTTTCTAGTAATAGTTTCCTGTAATGTACACATAGGTATGGTGATGTGTATTAGGTGTATATATATACCATGTGTAAGATAGGATAACTGTCTATGAGTAAAAAAATTCGCAGCACGTATATATATATATACTAATTGGTTTTTTTCTTTAGGTTAAACAAAAATATCTAATATTTACCACTTATATATATATTTCTTTGTTCAGAATACTTGATGTTTTTTGATCCCGCAACTGAGTATATCTGTATCACATTAAATACAGAGTGGTAATAATAAGATTAAGATCTCATGGTGCTACTAGTGGTTTTAAAATATTGATAATTTTTTCTATGATATTTAGCATATGTGCTGTATATTATTGTTAATGTTTTTAATGTTTGATAACACTGAACTACATCCCCAAGTAGATATGTGCCACACGACTGCTAATATGGTATAGGATATTTGAGTTGAAATATAGATGGACACCAATAGCGAGTGTATGTGGGCAGCGGGGACACTCGCTTTGTGTCAATGGAAGTTATATCCGGCTTCCGCCCATGGTGCATATAACGGATGACGCACTTCCGCCCTCAGATGGGCTGGGAAGGTGGGCGGTATGGAAAGTCGTATGGGAACGACGCATATCCGCCCAAAGCGGATGGAGGAGAGATTGTACTTCCGCCCATAAGTTAAGAGAAATAAAAGGTGGAGCTGGTATGCCGCACAGCCAATCCCATGAATAAGTCTATTCGACGAAACATGTCGGGGCGTGGCTATGCGGTAACCGTCTGACGGATTATTCGACGTCACAGGATCGAATTGAGCAGCGAAGGAGTAGTGAGTGGCAGCGGGAAGGTGGTGAGATCTGACTGGTTTATTGAGGGTCCGCCGCGACCTGTACACTCGCTGTTCGGTGCACTTTTGCCTTTGGAGTTGCAGTGGTTTTATACGCTTATTTAAATTGTGTTTTAGGTAATTGCAGTATTTAAGTGCGTGTTTGGTGTGTAATTAAACTGATTTTACGTTATCACACTATTTGGAGCTTTCTTTTACATTTGCATATGGATTACAACTTTAAAAACACTTGATTTGAATTGGGAGGATCGCCCGCAAAGCTGTATAAGATCTTTGCACACGTCTTTAAGCCAAACACGAAAGTGTGAGGCAACTTGCTGTGGTGAGTGTCCATCTGATGGGAGCGGGATCACGAAAACACTAAACACTGTGTGTGGTGGAGAATTTGGAAGAAGATTGTCTCACATTTGGATTGAATTTGTGTGGACTTTATTTAGTTTACTTGTGCACATTATTCACTTATGTCACAGGGTGTATATATTTAATTGATTAACAGTAACCTTCTCCCAGTCCAATCACACGGACACAGGAGGGGGAGGGTATTGTTTTTTAGCGCCGCTGTGTGAGGTTATTTTTGATTTTACACTATTTTGTTCATATTTTTATTTAAAGTGGCTGCTGCATATTTGGTATAGGTTTAGTTTTAACCCTTAAGCGCGGTGGTGGTATATATGGGAAGGGCGCAACTTAATATTACCAGTTTTACACAGTATTTTTATTTAACCACCTGCTGCTATGGAAGCTATTAATTTCCTGTCTAATAGACAGATGAATCCTGATAATATCTTCTCAGCAAACCATGATATGGTAGAGAGTGAGGAGGATTACTCAGCATTATTAAAAAACCTGGATAACCTGCTTGAAAAACAGGTGAAGACATGGTGGGATGTGTTTACATTTGAGCACTATGAGAGGGAAAATTTGATCTTTAGAAGCCTGCGGTGGGAAGTATCACCACAGGATGGATTGAGTGAGCCTAAGTATATGGATGAATGGCTCCATTTCTTTAATAGAGTAGGGAGGGAACTGCAAGGTTTGGTTTTAAAAAGGAAACAAATCAAACTAAGTAGACTCAATGAAAAAATTAAAGATATACAAGAGAAACTAGAACCTGTTAATGAATCTAATATGGTAAAGGAATTTAATAACAATATGAAGAAAAAGCTGGAAAAAGTAGACCGTGATACACAAAAAAGGAAAGTTAAAAAAGGGCGCAACTTAATATTACCAGTTTTACACAGAGTTTCTTTCTTGTCCACCAAACAGATTTTTTCCCTCCAACCTTCATCTTCTTCCGGCTCGTCGAAACGCCCTGTTTGGGGCAGTGCAGGACCTGCTGATGCGTGGGGTAATAGTACCTGTGCCGCTGCCAATCCTGGATCTCAAGGCCCTCAACACCTTTGTAAAAGTACGAAGGTTCAGGATGGAATCAGTTCGCTCTGTGGTTGCTGCACTCCATCCGGGGGATTTTCTGGCGTCCTTGGACATCAAGGACGCATACTTGCATGTCCCCATATACGTCAGGCATCAGAGATTTCTGCGCTTTGCAGTCGGGGACGACCACTACCAATTTGTAGCTCTCCCTTTTGGCCTGGCATCGGCACCAAGGGTTTTCACCACGGTGCTCGCCCCGATTCTGGCCTTGCTGAGACAGCGAGGAATCGCTATTGTGGGTTACCTGGACGACCTCCTTCTGAGAGCAGCTTTAGACTCAAAATTAGAGGAGGATGTGGCTATAGCCAGTCAGACCCTTCGAGAGTTTGGTTGGGTACTGAACCTCCAGAAGTCGGCGTTGGTGCCGAGTCAGTGCCTGGAATACCTGGGCTTGATTCTGGACTCCTCAGAGGCAAGAGTTTTTCTCCCTCTGGAAAAGTTGCAGACTCTTTGGGCTGCGGTGAAGCTCTTGGCATCCTGCAGGTGGTCATCGCTGAGCTTTTGCATGCGAGTCCTGGGTCTCATGGTGGCCACCTTTGAGGCGGTTCCGTATGCTCAATTCCACACTCCAGTCTTGCAAAAAGAGATCCTGTCCAAATGGGACAAATCTCCGTTGTCCCTGGATTGTCAGATCCGGGTGAGCCAGCTAGTCAGGGCTTGCCTGGTCTGGTGGCTGAGATCTCCGGCCCTTCAGTCAGGGAAGTCGTTCCTTCCCTTTCACTGGACGGTGATCACAACGGATGCCAGCCTGACCGGTTGGGGGGAAGTTTGGGGCGTACAGTCGACACAGGGTCGCTGGACACAGGAAGAATCCCGCCTGCCGATCAATGTGCTGGAACTTTGGGCGATCAGGCAGTGCCTCTCCACATGGTCACAGAGGCTGCAGGGACATCCAGTCAGGATCCAGTCGGACAACGCCACGGCGGTGGCGTATGTCAACTATCAAGGAGGAACAAGAAGCTCGGCTGCAGCATTGGAGGTCACTCACATCCTGCGGTGGGCAGAGCGGAGCGTGCCGGCTCTATCGGCCGTATACATTCCGGGCGTAGAAAACTGGCAAGCGGACTACCTAAGTCGCCAGATGCTGGACCAAGGAGAATGGTCGCTACACCCGGATGTGTTTCGACTCCTTTGCCTGAGATGGATCTCCTGACTTCTCGACTCAATCGGAAGGTATTGAGGTTTGTGGCCAGGTCCAAAGATCCCTGAGCGGACGCGACAGACGCGTTGGTGGCTCCGTGGGGACAGTATCGGCTAATTTCCCCCCGCTAAAACTTCTTCCTCGTCTGCTTGCAGAGTGGAGACCGAGGGAATTCTGGTGATTCTAATTGCCCCAGATTGGCCTCGGCGTCCCTGGTATGCCGACTTAGTACGTCTGGTGGCGGATGTTCCTTGGCGACTGCCGATGCGAGAGGACCTTCTGTCGCAAGGTCCTATACTTCATCCTGCTTTACAGTCGCTGGCTTTAACGGCTGTTGAAAATCAGGTACTAAGGGACCGAGGCCTGTCAGATTCAGTAATTTCCACCATGCTGAGGGCACAGTAGTCATCTTCTCGGAAGATTTATCATCGCACGTGGAAGGCCTACATCTCTATGTGTGAGGAGATGGAGTGGCGTCCACGGACATATTCGGTTTCCAGGATCCTGCTGTTCTTACAGCGTGGAGTGGATCAAACACTTGCCTTAAGCACCATTAAGGGGTAGATATCAGCCTTGGCTGTCTTCTTTCAATGACCCTTGGTGGCTCATTCACTGGCGAGTACGTTTGTGCAAGGGCTTTTGACATGTGGCCTCTCCGGTTCGACTACCACTGCCTCCGTGGGATTTGAATCTGGTGCTCTCTGTACTTCAGAAACCTCTGTTTGAGAACATCAGAAAGATTCCCCTTTTGACACTCTTTCATGAAGTTGCCTTTCTGGTGGCTATTACATCAGTCAGGAGGGTTTCTGAGTTGGCGGCCTTGTCTTGCAAGTCTCCCTACTTGATCCTCCACAAGGCTAAAGCGGTACTACGCCCGCAACCTTCGTTTCTTCCAAAGGTTGTTTCGGCTTTTCATCTAAATGAGGACATTGTGCTTCCATCCTTATGTCCTTGACTGTCGCACCCCAAAGAGGTTGCTTTGCATTCCTTGGACGTGGTCCGAGCTCTGCGGGTGTATCTGTCTGCTACGGCTCTGTTTCGGAGGTCAGACTCACTGTTTGTGTCAGTGACTGGTCCAAAGAAAGGCCTGGCGGTCTCGTCGGCCACCATTTCTCGGTGGATCTACAGATCGTGATTCAGGCTTATGCCCTAAAAGGGCGGGCGCCTCCCTTTCCTGTCACGGCGCATTCAACCAGGGCAATAGGTGCCTCCTGGGCCTTCCGACATCAAGCGTTTGTCTCCCAGGTGTGTAAGGCGGCGACCTGGTCGTCCGTTCACACTTTCACTAAGTTTTACAAGGTTGATGTGCATGCATCTGCGGATGCTTGCTTCGGCCGCAAAGTTTTGCAGGGGGCTGTTTAAGGTTGAGGAGCTCTGGTTATTTTGGGTGGAAGTTTGTTTGCTTGCTGTTCCCACCCCTCGTTCTTTTTTACACTGCTTGGGGACGTCCCTAAGGTCAAGAATAAAGGAGCTGTGTCCGTCCATGAACGCAAGAGAAAATAGGATTTTTGTACTCACCGTAAAATCCTTTTCTCTGAAGTTCATGGACGGACACAGCACCCACCCCTCTTTTTTATGTTTGTACTGCTTTTTGACGAACTGAGCTGCTGGATGCAGGGTGAGGGGTTATAGCCAGATGGACCACCCCCTGGGCGGTACTGTTCAGCTTTGCTGTTGTTACATGTTTTGCATGTCTGCCTAGTCCTCTCCTGATAGACGGCATATAAACCCTAATGTCAAGAATAAAGGAGCTGTGTCCATCCATGAACTACAGAGAAAAGGATTTTACGGTGAGTACAAAAATCCTATTTTTTAGCACTATCATTAATGTGGGTCTCAGTCCACCTTTGATAAGCTAAAATGCAAAGGAAAGACCTCAGTTTCATAACTTAAATAAAAAAGGTGTGGCTACAATGTAGGTAAAAGAAACATCATGCAAATAATGTAAAGAAAACAATTTATTTGAATTCTAATTTGATTAAAAAATAATTAAACAATAAACATAAATTGCAGTATTAGTAATGAAAGGTATATCTAAAGACCAATTTTTTCGTTTTCAAAAGGGCAGAAAAGGGTTGACACCCAATCTTTTTTTGATTTTTAACTTTCTGACCCAGAGACACAACATGAAATAAGGAAATCTCTCCAAAGTGAGGGAAGGCTTCAGTGACAACTTACAATTTTGTATTTTTTTCAGTTTCTGTCCCGTAGCCAATGGCCAGCACTATAAATAAAGAGGGCAAATCTCCCCAGCATAGACACAGAAGGCGGAAAAAAAAAAAAACAGACAGTGGTGCTTATCCTTTCCTAATCTATTCAAAACCCAACAAAGAAATGTTTGGCTTTAGATGCATTTTTCAGAATATGGTATTCCTAAAGTGCACATGCAAATGCCGACAAGTGATTAATAATGTGCGGCACACTGGAAAACAGTGCTCATCAACAGTGTGACAACTCCTGCGCCGCCTGTCCCCAGTAAGCATGCAAAACGCAAGCTGCCACCAAAAGGATCATAACGTGACATCACATTACATGGAGCTATGCAAGTGATGTAACAGTATCACCTAATCTGTCTAGAATCTGTGAAAATAAAACAGGGTAAATAGGCATGGTGGTAATAACAGGAAAGGATAACTGGACAAAATAACTGAAAAAGTAAAATTACATCTATATATAATGTAAATAGACAAATAGAAAACAGGAAAAACATAGCCTGAAGGGAAAAATTATAGATGAAAATATACACAGTAGTACATGAGAAGATGCACTAAAGATGCAGAGGAAGTCATGGAAAAGAGAGGTACTATCGACATATTCACACCTGATGCTTTGAAAGTTTTCCTCTTCTGTATTGTGTTTGTTTCGCATTTTTGAAGTGCATTTACTTGGTGCTTTCAAAATTAAAGGGGAAACAAAATGTACCTGAAATCCCATTCTAATACTCTGTAAACGCTTGTAATACAATTCCATACACGTTCATTGTTCAGTTTTAGGTAGTACAGTATGCACTGAACAAAAAAAAGCTATGCTGCTTCCTAAATGCAATATGTTACAACACAGTAAAGAATGAAGAAATTCTCAGTTTAGAATATATTGAAAGGCAAGTGTGGTGTGTTCAGATGCTTTCTTCAAATGTAATATGGATGCAAATTTAGCCAGTAATACCTTTAGAAAACATGCAACTGCAGTAGAAAATGATCTTAAACATTTTTTTCATCATACTTATTCGTAGATATATTTATTTTTCTTTATTTAAGGGGCTTCCACAGCAACAATATCAGGTCGATCCCAGAACATGCATTTACTGGCAACCCTTCACTTATCACTATGTAAGTTTACAATTCTTTTTATCAGCGTGAATATTTGTAATGATTTTACATATACATTTTTTAAATCATTGTGCGTTGTAAAATCTGTGTTCTGCCAACTATTGTATAACTATTTAATTGTTGATATTTTAATTGTTAGAATTAACTGAATGACATGGAATCAGCCTGAAAAATCAGCAAATCCGCAAATTTCATTTTTGATTCTCATAAATATATGCTTATGGATTTGTCTCCTCTAAGAGAAAAACAATTGCTCGATATCCAGATTTACATGGCTCTTTGCAGATCAGACAAATCTACATGCAGATATTCAAGAGAATTAATTGATGAATCAACAATTCTTCTGATTTTGATTGTTCCTAGTTATGAAATGTACAGATATTGCCTTTGAGAGAGGTATCGTGATACTACCAAAACATAACAAGTAAGTTGAATAGTAATGAATATAAATAACATAAGTAAGGCTGGCCGTATCTCTTTTTTTCGATCAGTCAATGGGCTGATGAAAATTAAAAAAAAATGTATTTCCCTATCCACACAAGTGAGGTGGATGGAAGAAATCCTCCCCGCAGTGACATTGTAATCTGACAGTGGGACTACCCCGCTGTCAGAATACACTGATCAGCGGCTGCTGCCATTTGGTTGCAGCCAGCTAATCAAGGAAAGTTTTACAACAGTCTTGTTTGAGGTAAGTCGATATTTAGATCAACTTCTGTCAAGCAGGAATAGTCATACATGGATTGAAATTCATTAGTCTCTGTTTAACCAGCCGAATTTTGATCCATGAGCGAATTTAATCTTTGGGCAATTTAGGTCTGCTCCCTAACACTCTGCTGCTGCCAAGATTTGATCTAGGTGGGTTTATCATAAGAATAGGAAGTAGAGTATAGTGTAAAAAAGAAGAAGGGGATAAAGTTGACATGTCCCAGCCTGACATAATCCCATCATACACAAGCCGTAAACTATGAATGAAGAGTACCGAGACAGTTGTTTCAAATAGTAAGAACCATTAAATGACAAAAACAAAGTTTTACCACAGTGTGGCTCTATAATCCTGTAACCAAAACCACATTTCACACTGGAATGATTGGACAATTGAGCAAGACATAAAACAGTTCACAGTGCTGGCAAATCAAAGAAGACAATTAAAATTCACATGCCAAATTGCACAAAACATTAAACATCTAACCCAAGGGTCAGAACACCCAAATATACAGTCTATCTCCTTTCGTAATACGAACATTCCTAAAAAAAAAGTGTCCTTGGCATTGATCAAATGACAGCAAGGTCTGGGCATTACCTCTAACCTCTAACAATGTGCATTTTTCAATTAACACCTAGTGAATGTCTGTTTTCTAAAACAGACATGAATAAAGCCAATTATGGTTAGTCACATCATAATTGGGTATAGTGTTTTTTCTGATGTTTCTCCGGTGATTGGTGATTATGTTAATTAACCACAGACATTGCCGTTCCCATGCATATAATACAATGATGAAGGTACTAGGAATATGCATACATATGTATGCGCTGGAAAAAGTATTGCATAGTTAAATTTTCTTGCAGTGTTATTTCTATAGTTAGCATGTTAGCCATTTATTATATTTTTTCCCCTTTTACAATAAAACCTTTTTAATTGTGTAATTTTAACCGAACCACTTAAGCTGGTCAAAGATTATTCATTTATTTTTATTCTTTTTGATCAGCCAGCCAGATGATTAAAATAAAACAAATGGATTTGCCCCATCTACACATTCGAAGTGGAGGTGGTATTTCTCTCCACTGCCCTATTGTATTCTGACAGCCGGACTTCTTCCAATCAAGAAGAAATGATTACTACATCGACTCCTCAACTTCTCAAATAGGAAAAGGCATAGACAGATACAAATTCATCTGGTCCCTGTCGTACATGCTGAATTTCGATCCATCTATGGCTAGCTTAAGTTTTAATGTAGTGTCTTGCCTGATAGTTCTTTATTCTTTGATGTACCAACATCATAATTGCAGTTTCATTTTTATTAGATTTATTTAATGCACAAATAATAGTATGTAGTTATTTTTTCTTTACAATATAAAAATATATATATATATATATATATATATATAATTGTTCTGTACTTGATATACTGAACCCTTCTCATTGCCAGTTTAGGTGGCCATGAATCTTCCAATTTTTGAGGCATGGAGAGTAAATTTAGTTACCCAGAGAAAACCCATAAAAACATGAGGAAAACATGCTGATTCCGTGGAGATAAGGAAGCACAAAAAAAAAGCAGGGTTCTACTTTAGCAGGGTTATTTAAAATGTAGGTATAATGAAACCAAATTTTCTAAAAGTTTAACAAAACTTGTATGTAGGTTACGACACCTTGGAGGGCTATTCCAAATTTCTAGATATCTCCAAGTTTGTAGTGTTTTGAGTAAGACACCTTTGTGGCTTTGTATAGATTCCACAGTAGTAATTGCTTTAAAAATAGAAGGAAATCAGAACAAAACCAGAGATGATACCATTAGCAAACACTCTTCACTTTTCATTTTATGGAGACAAGAATTCTATTTGGTGACTATGGGCAACATTTTTTTATTTTGCATTTTCTTACTTATTTTTAATGAAACTACCCCATATTTGAAAAAGTGTGCAGCTGAGGCTGCATTTGTCATGCAGAGGTTTTCCAGTGGAGTTCAGGTGTTCTCTTTTCATACATTGAGCAGAGTTCAACAGAGCAGCCAGTACAAAAGGTGAGTATTGCCTCTCTTTTTTCACAGGTATGTGCTTGCTTCATAAACTTTGTTGATATAACCAAGTTGCTTTAAATGATGCAGCAAGGTCTTTTCGTTTTTAGTTCCAACTGTAGCTCTTTTTGTTGGTGGTCTCAAAGGAGTTGATTTACTAAAACTGGAGAGTGCAAAATCTGGTGCAGCTGTACATGGTACCCAATCAGCTTCTAACTTCAGCTTTTTACATTAAGCTTTGACAAAACAAATGGAAGCTTTTTTGTTTCTATGTAGAGCTGTACCAGATTTTCACTCTCTACTTTTATTAAATCAACCCCATGGTGTACTAAAACTGCTTAACTTATATGATTCTCTTTAATTAATGAAAATCTAGAAAGATGTCAGAATCTACAGAAGGATTTAAAGGAAATACCTGCTATTACCTAAACTTTATTGACTGAAAGGAATGTTTTGCAGTGAAAGGAGGTTTACTATAATTATAGATATGATTACTTGTGTGATTTAAATAGTGTTTCATTTTGTTTTTTTGCAGACATTTCTATGACAACCCGATTCAACATGTTGGGAGATCTGCATTTCAGCACTTGCCTGAGCTCAGAACTCTGTGAGTTTTTAGGACAATATAAAATAAATAGCTGTAAATGTAACATACACGTCTGTCAGGAATGTCTCTCTCTCTCTAGACAAGGATCACCTCCCACATAACCAGGATGTCCATGTATAGATAACAAGTATAATGAAATAAAGATTGCTTACTGTTGTCTGAGGAAAGAAAAGGGTGGTGAAAAAAGCAACTTTATGCTAGAAACCTTAGTAGGAAATTAATTACAATATATATACATATATATATATATTCACAGACTGTAAACACTTCTGCCTATTCTTTATGTTATAATAGCTCACATTATTTAACCAGAGCAATTTTTACATTTCCACAATAGGCGTGTTTATTTAGCGATAACTTTATTACTTCAGATAAAATTAAACATGTATTTATTTATTTATTTATAACTAGTCTTTCTTTTGTCAATATCTTTTTTCCAAAAATGATTTTATTTTCTATGGAAATTTTTGTCCAATTCAAAAGGACATTAAATAATGTTTCTGGTACAAAAAACAAGAAAAGCAGCATTTTTTTTTTCATTCTTGTTTTGTGACACTGAATAAAATTAATGAAAATGTAAAAAAAAAAAATCAGCAGAAAAATAATAGCTAAGAGGACAGGGGGAAGGAATTAATAAGGGCTGATTGGGGTTAACTAAGGGTTAAATAGAAATACATTTTATTAAAAAAAATAAAATAAATAAACTTGCAAGGTCATATGCAGATCACACCTTTGATTTACATAGGAATTTAATTACATAGGAATGAAATAACAAATACAATGAAACAATACATTCATTCAGTTTATTTACACCATGACTTCAGTGGACTAGTTAAAGGGGAGTTCCAGCCTTTTTTATGTTTATTAAAAGTCAGCAGCTACAAAAAGTGTAGCTGCTGACTTTTAATAAACAGACGCTTACCTGCTCCACTGTCCAGCAACGCGGCCGAACGGAGCTTCGCTCCTCTCCCCCCCCCCTCTCCCCCCTCTCCGCCGGCGCCTCTATTCTAACTGTGGGCACCCGGCCGTGACAGCTTTCGGCTTCACAGCCAGGAACTCACTGCGCATGCGCGAGCGGCGCTGCGCAATCTGAGTGGACAAGCGATCGCCTGGGACCTGTCACGTGTCCCAGGTGATCGCCTACAGGGAGGGGCTGCCAAAAGGCGATATGACGAGTCGCCTAAGCGGTCCCTGGGCGGAAGGAGGAAGTGGGACAGGAAGTCCCACTCATACTAAAGCCCCCACTCCCCCCCCAAAAAAAAAATTACATGCCAAATGTGGCATGTAAGGGGGCGAGGAGTGGTTTAAGCGGAAGTTACACTTTTGGGTGGAACTCCACTTTAAAAGTGTAATTTTACACAGCAGCTGCTGCATTTTGACATTTATTTGACCAATAATTTCCAGTATTAGCATTAGCAACAGGGTATGCAGTGGCAAGAAAAGAAGACCTGGATGTAAGAGATGCAACCTAAAATAATTGTTGAAGTGTTTAAGGATGTATGTTATAAATTCTAAATCCTCAAGTGGTTAAACCAGACCTCTACCCTCCCAAACAGAAAAATTAATGACGCATGCCCAAAAATGCCACATAGGTCATTTATTAAACAAAACATTTTTGGTAAACTTGCATTTTTTTTCTTCTTCCAAATTTTACTGAAGCACTGGTGATATACCCAGTGCCTCACAGGTGTACCCTTGGGAGTCTCCGTCACCAGTGCTTCAGGAAAATCTCACCTGGTCTTGCCCTTGTGCCATTTGATATTGGGAGGCTTGTACTAAACAATACTTAGCATGCAGCAGATCACAAGCACCAGACCACATACAATGCATGTGCCAGATCTCGTAAAGCTATGCACCAAAAGAAATCTGGCACATGCATCTGGTACAGCTTGGTATTGTTTAATAACAAGGTGCCTGGATGTCATACTGCGCAGGCAGGAGCATTGTCATGGTGGGCCATCACAGAACAAAGAAGAAGATGCCAGCAACCAATGATATTTTATTGTGAAAATGGAGGTGTGGGACACAGGAGGAAGAATTTCCATGAGGCCAAACAGTAAAGGAGGAGGCAAGCAGTTCTCTATAAATGTGTTTAAATATTTACAGTGCAGTAATGGTGTTAGTAACAGATAAAGGAGGATGTAGGGAAGGTCCATTTTAAGAAGCTTACCTGCAATCCTTCAGTAAAATGGGATAGCATACACGATTAGGATTTTTCTTTTGTGGGGAGGGGTGGTTAGTGATCTGGAAAAATAATAAAACGTTTATGCATTTCCATATCTGTCTCTTAGTTTGTAGAGGGCTCCCACTTTTGTGTGTAGGATCTTATATTGAAATCTTTACACTAATTATTTGTGAGCAACCAACAAATTCAACTGGAAATCATACTTTTATAGCTTTGTCTGGACATTTTCCAGGCATTTATTAATGGTCAATAATCATTTAGAATGCTTTCAAAAAAGTTTGGCAAACATGCAAATAGGCTAAGTTGGTGAGGATTGTGGTTGGTTGGAAGAAGGTTTGTGTGGAGGTGAAATCCAGGGAGGTCTGGTGTTATGCTATGGCATCTGAAATTTTGAAACCTGAATAATGTTTTCGTACAAATTCATTTTATTTATGTTTTATCTTCACTTCAAAGGTAAAGTGCATTTTTAAACAAAGCACACTTATCCATTTTGCATGTTTCACCCCCCACCCCCAATAAAAGTACCACACCCTTTGTCTCTCCAGAAGTATACTTCTTTCTATGTCATTGCTGGGGCCTGACGCAAAAACTTGTTTGTGCTGACCAAGCTTGTGGAGTTGATCCCCATAGATTTTATGAAAGGATGTAAACGTTGCAGTGGGCCATGGGCAGGGGACATATATAAGTATAATGGCAAGAAACAGTATGTGAATCCGTTGGCATTAACTTGTTTTCTGCAGTAATTTGCCATAAAATGTGATCTGATCCTAAGTCACAACAATAGACAAACACAATGTGCTTAGGCTGATATCACACAAACAATTCCAATTTCTCGTGTCTTTATTAAACATACCCATTAAACATTCACAGTGCTGGAGGAAAAAGTAATGAAATTAGTTTGGAGGTGTGGTTTAGAGCTACTTTGATAAAAGATATTCAGACATTTTAAGATTGCTGTTCATAAGAAGCATCAGATGGTGTGAACTATGCCTCACAAAAGGGAGCTCTCTGAAAACATACAATCTATCTGTGTAAATCAAGTCTGGGAGCTCATTCACAAAAGGGGTGCTGTGGCCTGTACAGTATGAATCAGCTTTTTTTTTATGTGGCTGGAGCTGTGTGCAGGCAGCCTATGTTACACTATAGGGACGTATACAAACACAGCCGCAGGTCCTAATTTGACAGATGTGTGGGTGCAGGTGTACTGTATGGGCCAGAGAACCTGTGTGAATGAGCCCATAATTACGTGTTTTTATTTTCATATTTTTTTACAAATATATTTTTTTATTATTTTTTACTTTTTTATTATTTTATACAATTTAATTTTTTACAGTTTTTTTAACAGCCCTGTTGGTGGGGCTTTGTAGAAATATTAGGGGTCATCTTACTTTCAAGACAGAGAAAATGATTGAGGACACAGTTAAGAAAAGGAAAGGCCCGGGTTTCAGCTGCTGCAGGGGGAACTACAGGGGATTGTTTCCAGTAAATGCCGCCCCCGCTGCCTCTCCTGCTTGTCAGCTACCCTGGCTCCCTGTTGAACTGATGGAGCCCAGGCCCCATACAGAGGGACTGATGGTTAACCCCTTTTTAGTGTCCCTGGGCAGAACACCACAGAGAAAGCTGCTGTTCTCCAATGAAACATTGGTGCATGCCTGAAGTTTGCCAAAGAGCACCTTGGCAAATCACAACGCTACTGGAAAATGTTTTGACTGATGAGACAAAACTTGAATTATTCAGGAAGAAAACTCAGCACTATGTGTGGCGTAAAAAGGGCACAGCTTACCAACATCCAAACAACATCCCAAAATGAATTCCCAAATTCACCTAAATATCCTACAGGATGTCAGGGTAGCTGTCCGCCAGCTGAAGCTTAGTACAAGTTGGGTGATTCAGTAGGACAATGACTCTAAGCATCAAAGTAAATCCACCACAGACTGGCTTCAGAAAAAGAAAATGTGCCTTTTGGAGTGGCCCAGTCAGGGCCTAGGCATTATTCCCTTAGAGATGCTGTGGAATGACTTCAAGAGAAACATTCACATCAGACATCCTACAAATGTGTCTGGGCTGAAGCAGTTTTGGAAAGAGGAACGGCCAAAAATTTGTCCTGATTGCTGTGCAGGTCTGATCCAGAGCTGCCAAAAAAGCTTGCTTGACGTCACGCTGACAAAAGAGGTTTAGTCAACTATTAACTCAAAGGATTCACTTACCTTTTCCTCCAACCTTATGACTGTTCAATAAAGACACATTATATTAGAATTGTTTGTGTGCCATCAGCTTAAGCATATTGTGTTTTTCTATTGTTTTGACATAGATGAGGATCAGATCACATTTTATGGCAAATTACTATAGAAAACAAGTAAATTCCAAGTGATTCACATACTTATTTTGCCACTGTTTACATCAGGGAATGGGAAGAGAGGGATGGGATCCATATGTTTAGGGGCAAAAAGGCCAAGCACACTTTGTATGAAAGTCCACTTATTGCCTAATTCTCCCTTTTTTTAAATATACAATTTTTTTCATTTTATTTAAATGTCTAATTTCCCACAAATAATACATTGATATATTAATGATAATAGCTTTGCTTTCTATGTCTTAAGGCTTAGTTTACACTTAAGGTTGGGACATGGTAAAAATGTGCAGTTGAGCTGCATTTTACAGACCCCCAACTGTTTCTCCTTAAAGGGTTAGTTCACCTTTTTAGAATTTTTTTTAAAGGTGAACTAACACCATACACCCTCTCCAATCCCTCAGTCCCTGATGTACTCACCTCTATGGGTGATGAGCTGTCAGAGCTCACACACCCGGTGTAGTGGTCCAGAAATTTAATATACCCGTTCTTCTACCTTTTCTTTCTGCAACACTTCTGGCATAAATCAGAACAATGCTCTGTGACAGTGCTGACCAATCAGACTCACTCTAATCTCTCTCCAAAGCCCTTCAGAATCTTTAAATCCAGGGACCACTACACCGGCTGCATGGGCACTTACAGCCCATTACAGAATAAGTACAGTGGGGACCGGGGGAGGGTGTACGGTGTTAGTTCACCTTTTCATTTTTTCTAAAAGGAGACCAAAGGCAGCAGAAGAAGAGGTACATATGCTGCAGCTGTGATGCTTCGCATCACGGAACAGTAGATATTTTCCCTGCTGTCACATTCAGTGGGCAGTGCTTCCCACCAAACACATCCCATTCAGTTGAATGGGGGCATCCCGCAACCACATTTATCTCAGCTGGTGGCAAATTTAGTGGATTAAAACGGGCCATGAGGAGGCAATATAATGCCTCCTCACCACCTGTCAAATGCTCTCTGAAGAACGACCCAAAACATCTTGTAAGATCTCTGGGTTTTTAGACATTACTAAGAGGCTAGATGCAATCTGTAGATTATGGCCGAATCTAAATGTACTTGTGTGAAATCTAAGGTTATTACTGTGTTTATCGACATATAACACACACAGGCGTATAATACGCACCTTCATTTTAAGAGGGAAGTTTCAGGAAAAAAACTAACATTTTAAATAAAAAACTTTGAAGCAAAATAAAGGGGTCAGTGCCCATCAATGCAGCCTGACCAATGCCCATCTGCAGCCTCAAAATTACCCATCAATGCAGCTTGATCAATGCCCATCTGCAGCTTCACAATTGCCCATCAATGCAGCTTGATCAATGCCCATCTGCAGCCTCACCATTGCCCATCAATGCAGCTTAATCAATGCCCATCTGTAGCCTCACAATTTCCCATCAATGCAGCTTGATTAATGCCCATCTGCAGCCTCCCCATTGCCATGAATGCAGCCTGATCAATGCCCATCTCAGGGAGGGGGGGCGGGATGAGTGCCGTCAGATTACATACAGCGAGAATCTCCTGTTTACTCCGCAGCCTCTTTAATAAAAAGTCCCGCCTCCTGGACCGGCTTCTATGATAGACAGAACACTGGTCCAATGCCGCCCCAGGAGACAGGACTTCTTATTACAGAGGCCGCCGAGTAAACAGGAGATTCTCGCTGTATGTAACCTGACGGTGCTTGTCCTGCCCCCCTCCCCATTCTCTCTGAGGCAGCCCAAATTGCAGTATCGGCGTATAACACGTACACACTATTTGAAACCGATTTGCAGGGTGAAAAAGTGAGTGTTATATGCCAATAAATACAGTATATACAGGAGCACCTGTTTATTTATATCCAAATGATAAAACCCTTGGTAGACTGCTATTTAACAAGAATATCTATTTTTCTTAACATTTTTGGAAATTCAGCTTGCTTCTCAGCTTTGGCCCAGGTTCACACTGGGCTGCGGGAATGAAGCCATGCGAGTTCAGCTGAACTCGCACGATTTCACTCCTGCTTGTCAGTCCCAATTTTGGCTGCGATTACAGAGACATTTGTGCAGTTTCTGCACAGATATCAATGTAAATTGTGGGCCGAAATCGCAAAAAGTAGTACAGAAACTACTTTTTGAAATAGGTGCAGCGCCGCAGATGCGGCGTCGCACCGATTAGGACAGTGCCATTGCCTGTAATTGCTGGCAAATGCCACCAATTTGACATGTCAAAATGCACCAGTGTTAACCATGGCTTAATCGTCTTGTTCATTAAAATATTTAATGTAACCATTTTTGCTTGATTTGCCTGCATTTTGTTAAAGAATCAGCACTTGAATTGATATACTTTTCTCTTGCTTGTAGAATTCTAAACGGAGCCTCTCAAATCACTGAGTTTCCTGATCTCACTGGAACCACAAGCCTGGAAAGTCTGTAAGTGCTTAGCAATTGTGTTCAATATTAGTGCCACTCTACTGTATATATGATGTGATTAAAATAGATTGACTTTTTTTTATTTTACAGAACTTTGACGGGAGCGCAACTGGTCAGTCTTCCCAATGTTATCTGTGATCAATTGCCTAACCTTCAAGTGCTGTAAGTGTTACTATGTACTGTTATATCACTGAGCTGATTTTCTAGCAGATTAGATTGTTTTATGCCTGCCATCATCCAACATTTGTCTTGCTCATTCAGTGTTTACTTGGCAACCAATATGTCCAGCTATGACAGATCATTATTTTTCAGCACTGCTCTTTGGCCACAAATACTTTCTGTGCAGCATTTAGATTTGGGCACAAAAATTCTCATCTCAAGAAATGTATCGGGCCAATCGTTTATGTCGTAACTTGGGATTAAATTATGCTTAGTGAAGAGGAAAAGTTTTTATCCATTATTATTATTGTTATTTATTTTTTTGCTTAGTTTAAGGTTTAAATTTAAATGTTGAGAGATGTTGGTGTTTAGTATTAGAAATTGATTTTAGGGTGTAGCTTGGGTTGTTAAGCTTACGTGGAGGTATAGATTTATGGTGTTAGATGAGAATAAACGTTATTAATAGGTGTTATTTGAAAGAGCATGGATGTTTAATTCAAATCTAGCATACCATTTTATGATGATAGGCCTGCCTGGTGAAAATGGTCTGTATCTAGATCTTATATAGTATACCTTTTTTAAATGTAAAGAATTGAAAATTTTCAAGGAGAGATAAATATTTCTACCAGAAACAACATAAACATCACTTACCAGAGGGCAGCTGACCTTGACTTCTAAAAGTAAAAAGTGTAAGTTAATAAGATGTAAATATCATCTGTCCTGGGACAAAATCTGGGAGATTAATAGAAAGTGCGGCCCCAGCATTTTTAACTTGGGGTGCATAGTTTGACAGACCTCCACTGCTGTTGTTTGCCTTTTATGAACATAGTATCCCTTCATTCTCCTCTCCAGTGTCACTGAGCTAGCTAGTCAAATACAAGCAAAAAATAAATGCTGACTGGAACCTCACTTTAGACACATTATTCATGTAAAATAGCAGCTTGATCGTTTGGCTATTTTGGATGGTAAATGGCATATTTTGAGACAACAGAATGATCGTGTTATTTGAAGAAGAATGGAGACATGAAAGCATTGCACGGTGTATTTCTGTTGTATTTACAACAAGTGTAAAGCCCTCTCTTTGCCTTTAGTGTAAATATCAGACATCTATGAGCAGAATACTAGGCCAAGGGCTCTGATAATGACAGATCTTACATATCTATTACCAGGATAACCTACAGTTGGCTAGTTAAGCCTAATATTGACTGTAATATATAACTTAAAGGGTTTGTTACCCCAACACTTCATCTATCTGATATGTTCCTGCTGTATCATGTACTTGTATGAGAAAGTATCCTGTTCTCTTGTATTGCTTCCTTTTTGTGAAATCCCTGGTGTCCCTACCGGTCCCTCTGCTTTCCTATTAAAAACTGACCACACTAAGCAGGAGAACACACTGTGGTCAGTTCTCTAGCTATACTGGGAACCCAGCCTGCTCTCCTCCAATGATTAGACTTGTCATAACACGCCCCCGCTGCACAGCCATTCACTAGGAAGCTCAGTGTGCTGCTGCTGCTTCTCCTCCCCTCCCAGCTCTTATGCAGCTAAGAACAGACGGAACAGATATTGTGATCATTTAAAAAAAAGGGTAAAAGGTATTTCTCGTGGGGGTTTTTTTGTTTTGTTTTTTATATATCTATACAAAAATGTTTTGCCTTTCATTTCTATTTTAAACTGAATGAGTTGTCTTACAAGGTGATTGTTTACAATCACTTTAAGGCATATGTATATTTACAAATTACAATGTATTTGTAAATCTTTCAATATTCAGTACAGTAAAAGCTTGGATTGAGAGTAACTTGGTCTGAGAGTGTTTTGCAAGACAAGCTAATTTTTTTTTATAAATTTTAACTTGATAAACAAGCAATGTCTTGATATTTAAATAGCATCGTGTCACAACTGAGTATAAAAGAGAAGAGAGGTCCTCTTAGTGTAGCAATATGGTTACATTTAATGAAGGTACAACATTTAGCAACTCACATGGTTGATGATTAAAAGAGGCAAATCTAAGTACAGGCATACCCCACTTCTAAGTACACAATGGGTTTTATTTACTAAAGCTGGAAAGCGCAAAATCTGTCTCACTTCTGCATAAAAACCAATGAGCTTCCAGGTTTTATTACCAGGCTTAATTGAACAAGCTGGGGTTAGAAGCTCATTGGTTTCAGAAATTAGCCTGATTTTGGACTTTCCAGCTTTAGTAAATAAAACCCATTGTGTACTTAAAAGTGGGGTATGCCTGTATTCAGGCATCTGGGGTAAAGCTGTCCACATAGACCATCCTCTGCACCGCCATCGACATCATACCTTCCACGCTGTGCTCCTCGAGCGCTTCAAGCCTCACTTTCAGATCGCTCTACTGCAGGGTAGTCTGCCCGGTGACGATTGCAGGCTGACAGCGGTGAGAGCCGGTGGTGAGGAGGATGGTCTATGTGGACAGCTTTACCCCAGATGCCTGCATACTTAGATGTGCCTCTTTTAATCATCAATCATCTGAGTTGCTAAATGTTGTACCTTCATTAAACGTAACCATATTGCTACACTTAGAGGACCTCTCTTCTCTTTTATACTCTGTAGCTCCTTCTGGATTTTGTTTCTAATCCCCTTGTGGAGGCTTCCATTTGTGAATGGACATTTTATGGTTACATAACCTGGTCACATTGCTATAATCTTTTTATATGGATTATAAACTGAAGGACTTATGAATAAATGGTTGTGGAACGAATTATCTGAGTTTCCATTATTTCTTATAGGGAAATTTGCTTTGATATACGAGTGCTTTGGATTACAAGCACGTTTCCAGAACAAATAATGCTTGCAATCCATGGTTTTACTGTATTTGCAATCTTTCCAAAGATTCCTCTAATGTCAGTCATTACAAAACTACACACATATCCCTTCCGACGTGCTGCTTCTAACATTCAAACATTTTTTCCCAAAGAAAAGATAAAAAAGGTTGAATAATTAGTATATATGATTATTAAAATACATTCAGAAAACCATTATTAAAGGAAAAGTATTTGCTACCAATAAAAACAATAAATCATGTGAACAGAGCAGAGCTTGCCACGAAACTGACACTTGGTTTGATCTCATTGTTTGTTTGGCCGTTCATGTTGTGAGCACAGAGTCTTATGGGAGAAGGAGAGAGTCCGATTTCAGTGCACATTATCTGTACACTTTAGAAAGGAATTTAACAGTTTTCATTTTGCTGGCATAGCTGCCCTACATTAAATCCTTCACCCAGCTCAGAGCATGCAATGTTTTAGCAGAGGGAGGGAGATCTTTTTATGGAATCTGTCTGAGCTTGTTAAGTTACGGTTCAAAGGTAGTGAATGGTCCAAGGAATATTGAGTGCAGCCATGAAAGGACAAAGTTTGTTCTATCTTCCAATTAATTAGAAGAGGGAAAGGCAGCAGCACAGGAGGCAGAGCACTGAACTACTGCTCATTTGCTGGAGGCATATTGTTTGTCTGCAGCTCATTGTTTATGAAAATCATTGACTGCAAAAGTGTTTTCTACATACCATGCCATTTTTTTTTCTGTACACAGTGCAGTCATGTTGTCTTCTATTCACATTTCCAATTAGCATTCACTAAGGACAAAGATTCACTGGTGAAGACTGCCCAGGAATCTGGGCACGCAGTCACTCAGTATGTTCCCAGGCTTAGCTGGCTTTGCAATACTGAGATGGTGTTCCTCTACCTTACCTGCATCCTCAGACACATCTCACACATATTAATCTACAGTATGTCAGTGGTTAGATTTGCATTGCGTTAAATTCTATTTTGAATTTCTTTCCAGTACTTGGTGCATCATTTTGGCTTCCATGAATTACCAGTGGAGTAATATAGTCCAATGCATGGCAAACAAAAGCTAGCAGTCCAGTAACTGGCAATAAAGCAGGCACATATGTTATCTCAGTAACATATAGTTGAGTGAAATCTGTCTACAAAAATCCAAATAATAAAAAACTGATAAAATATGCAATTCAGTGTGTATACAATTTTACCCAAGACCAAACACTGGTCTACGCTAACTAAACTTTCTTTTTAATATCAATATCTTCATAGAAACTATTTCCTCTTAAACTTATGCTGTTTCTCCTAATCAGTGTTTACTACATATATTATCTTACTACATGTTTTTCACTTTTAACCACTTAAGCCCTGGACCATTTTGGCTGGTTAAGGACCAGGCCACTTTTTGCGTCGCTTTAACTGCCAATTGTGCAGTCGTGCGACGTGGTTCCCAAACAAAATTGACGTCCTTTTTTTCCCACAAATAGAGCTTTCTTTTGGTGGAATTTGATCACCTCTGCGGTTTTTATTTTTTGCGCTATAAACAAAAATAGAGCAACATTTTTAAAAAAATGCAATATTTTTTACTTTTTGCTACAATAAATATCCCCCAAAAATATATATTAAAAAAAAAATGTTTCCTCAGTTTAGGCTAATACATATTCTTCTACATATTTTTGGTAAAAAAAATCGCAATAAGCGTTTATTGATTGGTTTGCGCGAAACTTATAGCGTCTACAAAATAGGGGATAGTTTTATGGAATTTTTATTAATATATATTTTTTTTTACTATTTATGGCAGTGATCAATGATTTTTATCGTGACTGTGACATTATGGCAGACACATCGGACACTTTTGACACTATTTTGGGGCCATTGTAAATTTTACAGCGATCAGTGCTATAAAAATGCACTGATTACTGTGAAAATGACACTGGCAGTGAAGGGGTTAACCTGTAGGGGGCGCTGAAGGGGTTAAGTGTTTTCTAGGGAGTGATTACTACTGTTAGGGGACATGGCTTGCCGTGTGACATCACTGATCGTCGTTCCCTATGACAGGGAACAGACGATCAGTGGCAGTCACACTAGGAAGAACGGGGAAAGGTTTGTTTACACTTACCTCAACCCGTTCTTCAGCTCTGTGACCCAATCGCGGGACACCGGCGGCGATCGGGTCCCACGGGCGCGGTCATGGAGCACAGGACCAGGTTGCGAGCGCGCCACTGGGTTCTTAAAGGCGACGTACAGGTACATGCTTGTGCCCAGCCGTGCCATTCTGCCGACTTATATCAGCGTGAAGAGGTCCTTAAGCGATTAATGCAGAGAAGCTGCACACTGACCATCCATAAGAATTGATTTACATAGAAATATGACTAGTGACAAGTTAAAGTGATTGTAATCGACCACCTTGTAAAATAACTAAAATAACCCATGCAGTTTAAAATAGAAATGAAAGGCAAACCATTTGTGTTTAGATAATTATAAATACAAATATAAATAAAAATAATTATAAATTAATTATAAATTAATTATAAATTATAAATACCTTTGTTCCCTTTTTTATAAGTGATCACATTCCCTCTGATTTCAGCTGCATAAGAGCTGGGGGAGAAGAAGCAACAGTACTCTGAGCCTCCCAGTGAATGACAATGTGGGGGGTGTGTCAGGACAAGTTTGATCATTGGAGGAGAGTACACTGAGTTCCCAGCATAGCTACGGAAGTGAGCCCACTGTGGTCTCCTGTCCAGTGTGGTCAGTTTTAAAGGGGAAGTAAACCCTGATGGGTTTTACTTCCTCTTTGTTTCCCTGCAAAGGTAAAGCATAATGGGCTACTATGCATCGCATAGTAGCCCATTATGTGTCACTTACCTGAAACCGAAGCCTGTGATGTCCCCGATTTCCTCGCTGGCTGGAAGCGTCCATTCTACACTCCTCTTCCTTCCGGGGCCACGAACTCCGGCTCTGTAACTCTGTGCACGTGGGAGCCGCCAGTCACGGCATGACCCCATCTAGAAAGGGCATAGCGTGCCATTTCTATAGTGTGCATGTGCCGAATACACCGGCGCATTCGCGGAAGACATCACTGTACGAGGTAATTGGAAATATCTCCGTGTAGGTTGAGATATTTCATTAAGGTAAGCCTTAATCTAGGCTTACCTGTAGGTGAAAGTGGCAGGAACACCAGGGATTTCACACAAAGGAAGCAATACAAAGAGAATAGGATACTTTTTCATTCAAGTGCATTGTACAGCAGGCACATTTTAGGAATATGAAATGTTGGGGTAACAAACACTTTAAAGCTATAATAAACCCAAAAGCAAACCTTTTTTATATTGCAGCTTACCAGCTTATATGTGATGGCTGCATTAATTTTTTTAGGCTTTCTTTCTTTTATTTTTATCTTGGCTTCAATTTCTTAGTGTACTTAAATCTGATAGTACATCTAGCACTCCCCTCCCCCTAGACTGGCAATGTTCATTCTTTTTTTATCAGTTTGTGCACAATTAATTTATTAACATGCTTGTAGAGGTTCTAAAAGTGTTCTGGTTCCTACCACAACAGAATCAGATTCTTACCCTACTGGACCTCCACCTCTAAGTGTGTCTGAGGCTGCTATTACCATCTCTGATTCAGACTCAGAGTCTTCACATCCTTCTCCTGAAGAACCAGTTTTTTCAGTCATTTCTATATGACCCAGCTTTATGAGGACCCTTTATACTTTGATGCAGTGTGTTTCACTCTGCAATTGGATCAGCTTGCTTTTCCAGGCATAGGGTCTTTTGCTCCAAAGGGCTTCACAACACACTCAATATAAATCCTCTATTTGAACTGTGATCAATCTATCTTCCTCCTGACAGTGTGAAGAAGGGTTTTCTTTTTAAAAGATACTTTACTAATCAGGGCAAAGGATCCTCATTCATTTTAAAGTAGTATCTCGTAGATGATCACAGTCTACCTCCTACTCAAACTGCAGATTATGGGGTCAGAAATCATTTGCTTCGGTTGCGTAGCCCTTTGCAGGAAAGTCTGTTAAAAGTTGGAGGTTTTTTGCCCTGCTAGTCCCTTAAGACTTGTAATACCCAGCAGTTTGGAGACTCAGACCATCTTACTAGCTGTCTCTTCTGGCATTTTTGCACCCCATTGTGCATTTTCCAGAATTGAGTTCCCTGCATCCTGGGGTCTCAGATTTTTACCCTGGTAGAAATCTATCCTTTGGTGCAGTATTCCCCTTTGATCCCACATTCCTTCCTGCAGTGGAAACCCTTTTCCATTATCCTGGGGTGCACTGCTGCGAAGCTGGGCTTTTTCAAGAACTATCCTTTCAGTGGGATTTCCTGACTTGCTGGATCAACAAGGCTCAAGAGGAGCTCCGGTCATTTGTACAAAAATTAAAAGTCAGTAGCTACAAATACTGTAGCTTTTGACTTATCAAACATACACTTACCAGTTCAGGGATCCAGCACTGTCATCACTGGGCCAGTTCTTAACCAGTCTTGCTTGTGGGAAGCTGGCAGTGATTTCCTATAGCTTCACAGCCATCTCCACACTGTGCATGTGCAAGTCGCGCTGTGCTTTCTAAATGCACCCACAGCCACCTGGGACATGTGACTTGTCCCAGGAGGTTTGCGAACGTGGAAGGTGGGCGAAAAATCTCATATATTTAATAAACTGTCAGACGGGCTATCCTGTGACTACTACACCCCTTGATACATCTTTGGGTGTGAGTTGAAAGGTCTCCTTCTCACTCCTTCTCACTTTCCTCATCCAGTCACTCCTTTATATGGATGTTGTGGATCACCTCGCCCTCTCTTTCTGAAGGGATTTAGGTTTTCCACGCCTCTCTTTTCGAATTTGTGGTTTCTTCTATCTCTCCATTTAGAGGACTGTCATCCCCTTACATATCTCTTGAGAGATTTTGTATCTATCAGGTAAATCGTTCATATTATCGACCCCTAGCTCCCTGAACTAGTTAGAAGTGTATGCGTTGTTTTGTTTGGTTATTCCTTGTCTATTCTACCTCTCTAAAGTCAAAAGTTAAAGGTGTTTCACCTAGGCTTCTTGCTGTTACCTGGTTGGTCTTTTTATTTGGACATACCTTGTTTATCTATTCTTTCTTCTCTAAAGTCAAGGGTAAGGATGTTTCACATAAGCCTATCTATGGCTGTTAACAGCTTGGTCTTTTTGTGTGGACATACCTTGTTTATACAAACTTCCTTTCCATGCAGTCGGTTAGGCATTATAGGCTTGGACTATTCCCCAGTAACTCCATTTTTTGTTGACCACCTTAGCAGATGGCTTAATGTTTTCTTTTGTTTAGGTAGTTTGTTACCATTCCGCCTTTTGTCTTCATGGTGAATGTTTGGTGGTCCTCTGCATTGTCAGTTGAGGACAATAATTATTCAGGTAGCAGTTTCCATTTAGTAGTGATTACCTGTCCTGGTCTGAAACACACGGTTGATCCTTTGCCTCCTTTTTTTAACCAGGGCAATTTCCATATTTATCTTGGTCCCCTTTTTAATTTGGCCTTTGCTAGGTTATTGGTTCCCTCCAATCACCTTTTAGCAAGATTCCACATTCGTTGAGTATTTTAGTGGTTGTTGTCCACCCCTCAGTTAGACTGTTGTGGGACATTCCAAATGTCTAAAGAATTACTATCTTTCTGTGTCCTTTAATGCAGTGGTCATCAACCCTGTCCTCAGGGCCCACTAACAGGCCAGATTTTATCTATTACCTTGGGGAGATGCAGACTAGAATACTGCAATCACTGAGCAGCAAATTATATCACCTGTGATGTATTTCAGTTATCTTGCAAACCTGGCCTGTTAGTGGGCCCTGAGGACAGGGTTGATGACCACTGCTTTAATGGATGCTAAAGAAAATAAGATGTTTGTAATTACTATAAAAGCTTTTTTTTTAAGTTTAATGAGTTGTCACATACCTGACTGTGGAGCCCGGAATGACGAGGGTGGCCTCTTGCATAATTCCTGTTCAAGCACCCCTGGTGGTGGAGACAGGCACTGCTAGGGCAATGGAAGGGTACTGGTGCCAAGAAGTTGGTTCAGCATACTTGAAATTGGAAATGCTGAGGTTAGATGTGTAGAAGCAAGCAGTAAAGTCACAAGCCTTCGGTAACTGCTAGGCAGATAGGCACATAATCACAATCAGAATCTAGGTCAGAGACAGGCAAGGGTCGGAAACATGCTGGTAGTGAGGTAAAGAATCAGTAGGCAGAAGCTTAGTCAAAAGTCCAGGTCAGGGTTGGTAACACAAATCAGTAGCAGACATAGCAGGTAAAGGGCATCCAAAGAGAAGCGTCAGATGTAGCCGGGTCAGTGGCAAAATCAGCAAGTTTTCTGGAATACAGAATGCAGGGATCAGATCTGAAGACAATCCAGCAATGAGGCTAGGCAGACCTTAGGTTTAAATAGGCCACCGGGTGCCAGGATCTGTGGGTGTGCACACATGCACCATGGTGTGTGCAAGAGTGTGCTCACTCACATTCTTGTCCTCGCACATCTTGGTAAATTCCTGTGCTCACAAGTATATGCATTTCACTGCGCATACACACGAAAATGAGTAGTTGCTGCACGATGTTCCTGACATGAGTACTGTTTCCTACAATCTGAGGCATGGCAGCTGGAGGCAGTGTTAAATGGGCTTGTTGATAGTGTCTAGGCCTCCTAAAATGGACAGTTTGGCCCAAATGTCTAAAGGAATACTATCTTCCTGTATCCATAGGTGAACTTTGAGGAAAATCATCTACAGTAAATACAAAAAAAATAAAAAATTCTGTAATGAAAGCACTATTTGCACTCCTAATCATGAATAGGATAGGTTTGACCCTTGCATGCTAGCATTTAGATAAGGTAGTTCTTATTACAAGCCACCACCCGAGTGTGCCTTGGCTTGTTTTGTAATCTGTCTACTAAGCATCCTCTGGAGTAACATGCCACATGTTTTGACATAATTTCTCCTGCAGTACTTATTGTAGTACTGAATGTATATGCTTGAAGGGTATATCTACACAAAAATAAAAAATCTATTTGGAGAGGGCCCTGGCAGGTTCAGTTACAGTTTACAGTATTATTTTGAGCACAGAAAATAACAAGGGCAATGTGATAAATTGCTCAGCACAGAAGAAAAAGAAGCCACTGGGTGCATGAATCTGCCTTCTTGTGACAGTACAGTGGGAGTCTGTATACAATAGTTGGCTGGCCAAACTTTCTGTTTTGTACTACATTAGTTGTTCAGTTAACCTACAAAAACAATGAATCAATTTTCTGAGATTATAGTTTATCCTGTTACTAGGAGTATAAACCACGACCTGTAGATAAGTCACTTTATACTCTGGGACCGGAAAGAAGAAAGAGAGCATTTGATAAGAATGAGACATGCATGAGTTAGCTGGAAACTCTCAGTCTGTGCACTGGTTTATTTTCTTTTAAAATGCTCCAGGGGGAAAAAATAAAATAATTTATGATGTCAGCTATTAGATCATGGTGAATATATCTGATGTTTTTCCATTTGACATTTGGTGTATTAACACTGATTGCAATTTATTGCTTTATTACCACTGTGAGTGCTGTAAACCATCCACAAATATTCTACGTACATTTTTTGTTTGTTTGAAGGGAAAAACAGTGGTAGTTATAGACTCTTCTTGTTGTTTGGTCTGTAACTTATTTCCATGTGCATTGGGCAGGATCCAAGTTGATGTTCTAAATATGAAACAAACCTTCACACTGAAATGTTGGGCACATTGTGATACTACCCGAGCCAAAAATGTGCAGCATTTACAAGGAGAAAATTATTAGGTGCAGATTCTGATTATATTTATTATATTCATTATTTTACTCTGTTATTAGTGTTTGGACTTTTACCATCACGCTGTTGATAGAAGTCTCCATAAACACTTAGGAAGATTAGTAAAAATACAGGCAGAATATATCCCAAGATTTTTCTCTTTCCATTGTTTGTCTATTGTCCAGATGTCATGTTTTATGAACATACCTTGTTATTCCCTAATGTTCCATTTTATAGTATTGGATAAGGAAAATTCAAACCCTTCCAAAAAGTATTGTATTTAGCAATGAAACATGCGACTAGCATACAAAACAGGGCTAAAGCTGGCCATAGACAGGCAGATCTACTAGAAAATTACAATAGAAGCATTTTATTAAAATGATCGATAAGCACCAGACATTTTTTCCGGCTCCTGCCATGCTTTATTTAAAACATGGGTGACATTTTTTTTCTTCCATTTCTTGTACAAAAAGTATTGATTAATTGATTGGAAAGTGAGATCTTCAGTTGTGCTAGAAAGTCTATTCAAGGTACTTTGTTCTCAGAGTAACCTTGTGTCCTAAGTTGCCAAATTAACTCTAAAAAGTTGGTTATATAGTGATTATTGCCTAGTGGATAGTGGATAGCAAACGAAAGACAATATAAAGTCAAGAACTTGTTAAAATTTGACCAGTTATGTTGATTTCAAAATACATAAACGATGACTGTTGGGTGGAGAAGCTCAAAACAAGGCCAAACCATGGGAAACATGGTCTAATGGCTCAATGTCACTCACTCAGAAAGAGACAATACAATACCTTGTAAGAACTTTGAAACAATGGCATACTTATTGGCGCTATCCTAAAAAAATGGCCTAGGGTTCAAATGAAAAAATACTGCACACAGAGGTGGAGCTATATAGGGCAGCAAGAGGTGGTATTGCAGTGGTCTATTCACTGGCTGAGGCTCAAGCTGTGACCCCTATTGATTTGGGGCCTGAATCATTATTATCGTGCTTGCAGAGGCTGCAAAAAAACTCACCAAGAGCAGTGTTCATGGAAAGTCTCCAGCCACCAAGGGAAACAACACAGGCACAATGATGTTCTACCACTCATGCTTTTTAACTAAGGCATACACACGGTTTATTTGTCTTTGTATATTCCATTTCCTACATGCGTTAAAGTTTCATGTACATATTACATTATAAAAAATGTAGATCTGTGTTTGAATTAAAAAAAAACAGGTAACCATGAAGCAATACACTAAAGTTCACATTATTCACCTGAAACCATTCACTGATATGACAACTGAGTGTGGTTATTGAGCATGTCCAATGTAAACACAGTCCAGATGTGTGTTAAATTGTTACCTGGCTCATGTCCAGTCTCCTAAAACTATGATTAATTGGGAATACTCATATTTATTTATTTGCTATAGTAAATTTTCTGTGATGCAAGGTAGCATTAGAGCACTTAAGGGGAAATGTAATACTCTTTGAAGATGCCGATGAAGCACAGAATGCTTTTCACCTAAGTCAGTGGGAGTTTCTGCAGGATGGGATTTCATTGGCTGCTTTTCATTTCTCTGTATTGAATTACCAACTTGAATTTCACTTCTTCATAGATTAGCATACCAAGATACACTTTTTTATATTACATATTCAATTTAATAACTGCTTTACACATCCTAATATATGCATAAATGTGCTATATTTTAAACATATACAAACATTTTAACCCAAAATGCTTAGTAGTTATGTGTGAGTTTGTATACGTAAGCACAAGTTAAATATCACCAAATATTCATGCTTAACCACTTCAATGCATGGCACTTTCACCCCCTTTCTGCCCAGGCCAATTTTCAGCTTTCAGCGCTTTAACATTTTGAATGAGAATTGCGCGGTCATGCAACACTGTCCCAAACAAAATTTTGATAATTTTTTTCACACAAATAGATCTTTCTTTTGGTGGTATTTGATCACTTCTGCGGTTTTTATTTTTTGCGCTATAAACAAAAAAAGACTATTTTTGTTTTTTTACTTTTTGCTATAATAAATATCCCAATTTTTAAATAATAGTAATAATAATAATAATAATTTTTTCTCAGTTTAAGCCGATATGTATTCTTCTACAAATTTTTGGTAAAAAAAAAACTTAATAAGGGTATACTGATTGGTTTGCGCAAAAGTTATAGCACCTACAAAATAGGTTATTGATTTATGACATTTTTATTATTATTATTTTTACTAGTAATGGCGGTGATCTGTGATTTTTATTGCGGCGGACAGAGCGAACACTTTTGACACTTTTTTAAACCATTGACATTTATACAGCGATCAGTGCTATAAATAACCACTGATTACTGTATAAATGTCACTGTTAGGGAAGGGGTTAACACTAGGGGGCGATCAAGGGGTTAATTGTGTTCCCGGACTGTGTGTTCTAACTGTGGGGGGATGGGACTGACTGGGGTAGGAGACCAATCAGTGTTCCTATATACTAGGAACACACAATCTGTCTCCTCTCCCCTGACAGGACGTGGATCTGTGTGTTTACACACACAGATCTACGTTCCTGCTCTGTCACAAGCGATCGTGGGTGCCTGGCAGACATCGCAGCTGCCGGGCACGCGCATCGGCTCCTTGGTGATGCGGCAGGCACGTGTTCCCTATGCCGGCAGGAAGCGGAGGACATCATATGACGCCCGCCCGGGATGGGAGATCCCCTCTGCGGACATCATATGACTATGGGCGGGATGGAAAGTGGTTAAACAGGACAGTACAATTAAGACAGATGGTTATTAAGGTTATTAAGCACTGCAAGATTATTATTTGAGAAAGTAATGTGCATACACTTTCAGATAAGTAAGGCATTACATTTTTTAATTTAGAGTGTTAGAATTGTAAAATATACAGTATATATAATATATTTATATTATTTTATTATGCCATTTTCAGATAAAATAGCCAATACTATGCACATCATATATGCAAAGGGCTTCCTGCACTCCAGTTTGTTATAGTATCTACTCCCACTGCATTGTCAATCGGATGACAACAGGAATCCACTTGTATTATGGGCAGGGCTTTTACCACCCCTTAATGCATTAGCTTTAATTCAGAAAGCTTTAACACAAGGACAAAAATCTTATAAGCTAATGCCAGATCCTGCACTTTGCACCACTCCTGTCTCCAGAGAAGTTGCCCTTAAGCTCAGCCAAGCCATAAAGCATTCGGTGGGACCCTGTAGACTCGGAGCCTGATGTCTTTGGAATCATGCCTGTGCTTCCTAGTGCCCTTTGATGATTATGGGCTGCCTTAAGCCAGCCATAGTTGGAACAAAATTCAGCCAGCTCAGCAGAAATAGAATTTTGATCCAAGTGTGAGCAGGCTGGTTGTACTATAGTTGATCCATCGATCGACTTTTGTAAAACCAACCTGTTTGATTTGTTTTATGCAATCACTGTTGGTTTCTATAGTTGCAAGCATTGATAATTTTTTTATGACAGCTGGGAAACCTCCTGCTATCAAAATACAATAGCTCCACAGGAGGGATTCAGTGTTGATGGCGAAATAGAGCAACCATGGGTTGAAGGAAAGAACATTGGTTAAAATATGGCCTGCCTAAAGCCGGGTACACACTGTCCGCTCTGGTCGGAGCCGCTGTGCTAACAATGCAAGATTAGTTTAGCGATCTCCCCCGCTGAGCTGTTGTGTTGTGACCCCGCCAGAACACTTTTTTTTTAAATCAGATTCTTTTTATTGAACAAAAAAAACATTACATTTTCATAAACAAAAAAAATAAGAGAAAAAACAAAACAGCAAAAAACAAATAACAGAGGAGATTGTGGAGGACATACGTTTTCCTGTAAAAATATTCAGTAGCCATATTGTAATTACAACAGGATATTGCATGAATTGACATAACTCATAAGAATAAAGCAACAAATCTTGAAAATTACATATCTGCGTCTGTCTCTTTGTATTGTATTGTATTTGGACCGTATTCTCATAATATTATACTGGTCCCCGGCTCCGCTCCCGGTCCAAAAAATTGAATATCGGTCGGATCCAGGGTGCCTCCCAACCCTAAACAGCGGGTCGGGATTCACAGTGTCTATATATTAACCGTCACACAAAACTAAAACATATAACGCGTCACTGTAGAGCAAGACAACGCAACATCAAGACTACTATTCTGGACTGTTCCACAAGCCGAGCCTTATATCCATTGTACATTCAGTGACCCTTCCTGTCTATGTTAGCCAGCCACCCTCCTGGGGGAGCCAATGACTATATCCTGCCACCCAACACTCTATTTTGGACCAGCTGGAAAGGGGCCAAACCAGGAACCCCCAACCAGGGATCCCAAATATTTAAAAATTTGTTTGTACTGCCCCTGTGTTTATAGGTTAGCTTTTCTCTTAACAAGGTGTCATTGATGGCACTAACCCATTCTGCGTGTGTAGGTGGAAGCGCAGAGAGCCATTTTCTGGCAATAAGCTTCCCGGCAATAAACAGGACCCTGAGAATGGCCGTATATACATAGGGTGTGTATAACTCTTCATCCAACCATCCCAGTAGGCACAACTTAGGGTCCATCTTAAATGTGAGATTATATACGCTATTAAAAGAAGTGAGCACATATGACCAATATCTCTGCAGTTTTGGACATTTCCAGAGCATATGTACATGGGTACCATTGTCCACCAGACAGCGAGGACAGAGTGGGTCATCTCTTCTATGCCATTTGTGTAATTTGTATGGGGTACGGTAAGATTTGTGCACAATGAATAATTGCGTACGTTTTTGGGAAGAAGAAAGGGATACCTTGGGCACATTTTCCAGTATGTTCGACCATTTCTCATCTGATATATGACCTATATCTTCCCCCCATTGGGTTCTGCAATTCAATGACATAGCTTTGGACACCTGTGATATTAAGGAGCTATATAGGGAGGAAATCTGCCCCTTCCGGGACGAAGACGTCACTAGTCTTGTAAGTACTGTGGGTCTAGTTAACTCCCATGAGGTCAGTGCAGCCTATGCAGAGAGCGCATGTCTGAGCTGAAAGTACTGGAAAAACAAGGCATTCGGTAGATTGTATTCCCCTCTCAGGGACTGAAAATCCCTCAAGAGGTTACCATGATCTAGCTGTGAAATGCGACGCACACTACATCTAGACCAGGCGGAGAAGCCCTGTAGTTTATGCAGTTCAGCAGAATTCTTATTATTCCAGATTCGTAAACACTCAGAATACCCTTTGTACTGGAAATGTTGTTTGGCCTTCTTCCATATCCTATCCATAAGCATCAACGTGGGACATTCAGGCAATGCTCCAAACTCTCCCACCTCTATGCACTCCACAGATCCCCCCCTATAGTACTGTACATACAATATTTCTAATAGGATCAGAGGACCCGGGGTGCTGCCAGCCCGTTAAATGCTGCAATTGAGCTGCTATGAAATAGAAGTAGGGGTTCGGCACTGCCAGCCCACCCGAGTCCTTCACCTCCTGTAGTGTTTCCAGTTTGATACGAGGTACTTGTTTCCTCCATATTAGGGAGCGAAAGATAGTGTTAAACTTTTTGAACACATGAATGGGAATCCAGATGGGCGCATTGAGGAGTGCATACAGTAGTTGTGGGCTCCAAATCATCTTTATGAGGCTACAGCGGCCCACCACTGACAGGGGTAGCTTAATCCACGCTCGCTGTTTTTTCTTGAAATTTATGAATCAGTGGGTCTATATTAAGTCTAACATACTGGTCCAGGTTAGGATGAATGACTATGCCCAAATACCGAAATGTGTCCACCACCTTGATTTGTTCTGCTGTTGGGGGGAGAGGCATCGCCAGAACACTTTGATCATTGCTCTCTGCCATTGGCTGAGAGCGTTGATCAGAAGTTGGTCAGCTGCTGGTTTTCCAGCATGCATGTCCGACAGAAGATGGCCGAATGGCCAGACAGACCGACATACACATTGGCTGAATGTCATACGTTTTTTTTTTTATCCGACATTCGGCCTGTGTGTACGGGGCTTTAGTCTTTGGCTATGGTTTACTAGTCACGTCTACAAACTTTTCTCTGTTTGTAATGGAAGTGCAGTTAGTTCAGTTATTAGTCATAATACTACCACATTATTTGAGGTTATTTTTACAGATAGAATCCTGCTACGTATTTTGGCCTGGAGCTTCTACATGGCCCGATTTGTTTCTTGGTTGAAAGGCATAGTTCCACTTTAGATCAGGAGAATGTCATTGATCTGTTTCATAAATTGACAACACTTCATGCTCATGTTGATGTTCAAAGCTTCTGAACTATTGGCATGTTTTAGCTATGCTTTCAGTTTTACAATTATCTAGTAATGCTTTCCTCTTTGTACTTCAACACACTGTTTATTATTTCAGAGACTTGTCGTATAATCGTATCAAGGACTTGCCAAGCTTCTCTGGATGTCAGAGACTTCAGAAGATGTGAGTATGTATTACATACGCAGGTGTTTTTTACTTAAGCCTTCTACACCATATCACTTCAAACATAACATCTTTAACCCCATTAATACTACAATGTTTGGGTTAAAGGTGATCTGATGGTAGAGAAAGGTTTGTTATGGAATTTCATGCTTCTACAATCTACTTATCATTTCTCTGTCATTTCAGTGATCTTCGTCATAATGAAATCAATGAAATCAGATCCATTACCTTTCAGCAGCTGATTGTCTTGCGATCCCTGTAAGTGCTCTGCAAATCCCCTGCTTGTTTAATCCCATTTTACTGTGCTGTTTAAATAGCTATAATTAAAGTAAACACAAATCACTGTACAGTGAAATCTCTTTCTATGCAATTCAAGAGGCCAAATAAATTTGGTGTAGCTTGCACTGTGTAAAATGAGGGAAAGGGAAACCACACTACTTGCACTTATTCTGTTTAGATTTGTTTACTATCTATTTTTACATGGAGGAGATGCCACAAAACATTATACATATTTATAAAAAGTTAAAGGAAAAACTTCCAAGACAACAGAAGTATTTCTCCTTCATCCTACACACATACACACTCACAATAACACAGCTCATTCACTTCACTAAAATTGGAATAAACTTTTAATGTAATAAACAAAATGATTGAATTTAACGGGGCAGACTGCATCAGGTACTGTATCTATTACATAAACATAGCATATTCTATTATACTGTCACTTTTTACAGTACTTGAAACTTTGGATTACTGTTCCAGTAAAGAATGTTGTGAGGTTTAAGATGAATAATCCACTTTGTTATGGTAGATTTTAATTATCTGATGCATTATCAAATCATAATCTGCCAGTGGTAAATGGACCATATTAATGTTACATTTCAGTAAACGTTTTTGAAAACTCATCCTAAATTTCACTATTAGCTGTAAACACTAAGCAATTCATGGCCCTAATAAATGTCATATGTATAAGAATTTTTAAATTTTTTTTGCAACCAGTGACTTGGCATGGAACAAAATAACGTACATTCACCCAACATCATTTTCCTCATTACCATCTCTCATCAAATTGTAAGTAATTTTGAAAGGATTTTGTTATTCTGTCTTCTGCATTTTCACTCGTAATTGTAAAGTATTTATATATATGGACACTAAAGCCCTGTACACACGATCGGATTTCCTATGGATTCTAATCCGATGGATTTTTCCATCGGAAATCCGATGAAGCTGACTTCCATCAGTCTTGCCTACACACCATCAGTCAAAAATCCGACCGTCCCAAACGCCTTGACGTAAAACACTCCGACAAGCCGAGAAAAATTAAGTTCAATGCTTCTGAGCATGCGTCGACTTGATTCTGAGCATGCGTGGGTTTTTTGTCCGATGGAGTTCCACACAGATGATCGGAATTTGCTATCGTTTTTTTTCCCATCGGATAAATTTAAAACATGTTCTATTTTTTCTCACCGATGGAAAAAAGACATATGGGGCCCATACACGATCGGTTTGTCCGATGAGAAAAGTCCATCGGACTGTTTTCATCGGTAAGACCGATCGTGTGTACACGGCATAAAGGTTACACTTATACTGCAGATTGTCAATGCTACTAACACTTCATTGCTGCTCAATTAGAGCCAGTGTACAACTACCAAATAGGAAATACAGTATGCACAACATAGTCCAGATTAGTCTTATGAACCCTTACCTGATAATTGTCTTCTTCTATTACAAGACAGAAAACGGGCTGTCCTATGCTGGTACCAGTGGCTTATTGTATTTTTTTATTATCCAAGGAATCTGGCCCAAAATAGTAAACAAAATCTTTTTTGAGCGGCACGCTCCCAGCACAAAAAGAGAAACACATATATGTAAAAAAGGCCAATGCAGTGAGGCTGCATATATGTGTTACGTCGGCATGAAGGGGTTAAGGTCACTGTGTGCTTTTTCATATCTCTGATGCATGTTCACCAGTCCCTAACTACACCATTTTACAATAAACAGAAAACTATAACAGAAAACCTTTCGCAAAGTAGTGACTTTTTCAAGAGGGTCATGCAAGGCTAGCTATTTGGCACTGGTTTGCAGAAATGGTTTGCAGAAACGTGAAAGTCCACTCAGCCTAGTCAGTTTCTATAGGCAATAATTCACAAAGTAAATTGACTCCAGTCATGCTTAAAATTCACCCAAGCTCACTGCTGTAATCTTGTAATTTTTGTTTGGCATACAGAGATGTAAAAGAGTACAGTCTAGGTACATGTATCAAAAAGCTGTCAGTCATAAAGACAAAAGCAAGGTATGCCAACCACATTCATTATCTGAACAGAAAGAGTTGTTTTGGTAAAGAAGCCTATAGACAAGTGCTAGACAACCATTTATTTCTTGGGAGCTGGCCTGCCACACATTATTTTACTTAATGAAATAAACAAGAACAAGTTGTATCTGTGTTTTGTAAAATTGCAGTGGAATGAGGACCTTCTATGAGTTTTTTATTTAAAGCGGAACTAAGTTACACTTTGTAGAGGTGGACTCTTGCTATAATGTGCAAGTATCCACAGCATAGCACACGTGCTTCCTAGTGTGCAGTCATCCAGCAATGACAGGTCAAGGGTCCGGTCACTGCTCTATCCCCTGTCATCTTCCTCTCTGCTTATTTTGGGTTCCATGGCGTTTGGTCAGGGCTTGCGATGTCCTCAGCACCCAGCTCTATTCCTGACATGCTGAGAATTAGCTGAGATGTACACTGCTGTGTTCAATAAGTAATGTATAGAGTGCATCTATGCTGCAAATCCTGATTTTACTTTTGTCTCTGCTCATACAGACAGCTTGTTCATAAAGGAAGTAAATAAAACACTTATACTGCATATTTTTAGCCTGGCCAAGAGGGACTGTTTACTAGTAGCATTCAGTACTACTTTGTTACAGACATTAGCTACCCACTGGCAGCCTTTACTTATGTTGCTAACTTTTTTTTAGTGCAAAATATACAAAACGTGTTCTGTAAATGAGCATTAAGGTGCTATGAAAGAGAAATTAAATCTGTAGCTCAGTGACTTTTGGCAACAATATTTTTCTCACGCTTACATTGTGTGCATATTTCAACTACAACCCAGCATAATCTCCTAATAAAACAGAACATCAGAACAACACGTAGTTGGTGTTTGTTACTGAAAAGTAACTTTCACATTTTTACAATCACTATGAATTGTTTAAATAGTTTTTACAAGAGCAGAAATTAGGATGGAAAACTAAAACATTTGTTGCATTCCAGCTAGGGGGTTCATCTTAAATGTGGTTTTAATATCTAGACCCATTGTTGCAGTTTTTTAAAGTAAATAAGCCTAAAATAAAAAAAGGCTTACATGCTTAAATTAATTTATTGTAAATGTCCAGGTTTTGTTGTAGTATTGCTGTAGCAGAGTTTTTAATCCACATTCCTCTTGGGCTAATAGGTTTTTCTTGACATGCTTTCAGGTAGTAGTATTAGTGTGACTGTAATTATTGAAGACACACTATGTGTTTGGGAGAAGATTTGGACTTCTGATGGTCCTAAGAGTTGACTTGGAAAACACCGTACTATAGAAATATGTTGGTGACATGGTCTACTTAATCTTCTCCTCAGAGATCTCTCATCCAACCATTTGATGTCATTTCCTGTCACTGGGCTGCATGGTTTGACTCATTTAAAACTGACAGGAAATTCCGCCTTACAAGAACTGATCCCTGCAGAGCATTTTCCAAAACTCAGGTGAGTACTTCAATTTTTTTGTTAATCATACAAGAAGGATGACCAAGAAGAGATATTAATCTTCTGTTTCTTTTTTGTAATTCATTTATTTTGTAAAAGGTCAAGTAAAATATAAATATTAACCAAGTACATGCAATTATGGCATCAATACAATCTCTCTTTTTTTTTTTAATCATGTAATTTTTATTTGAACATTTTTAACCTTTTACAAAAAACACATTCATTCATCTTCTTACTCCTAAACACTTTATATATATACCGTATTTATCGGCGTATAACACGCACTTTTTTCCCCTTAAAATCAGGGGAAAATCGTGGGTGCGTGTTATACGCCGATACTCCGTCGAATTCCCCTGCTGAAAACGAGCGAGAGGAGCGAGCGGAGCCGAAGCCGAAGTACAGTCGGCTTTACTCGGCTCCTCTCGCAGTCCCGCCCATCTCTGACTGCGCCGCTGACATAGAGAAAGCCGAGTGTACTTCGGCTAGTCTCGGCTCCTCTCGCAGTCCTGCCTGTGACTGTGAGCAGAGCCGAGTCTAGCCGAAGTACACTCGGCTTTCTCCGTCAGCGGCGCAGTCAGTGGAGATGGGCGGGACTGCGAGAGGAGCCGGGTCTAGCCGAAGTACACTCGGCCCCGCTCGCTCCTCTCCACAGAAATCGGCGCCAAATTTTAAAAAACGCCAGGACTGACACGATCGCAAAGGCACTGGGCAAGGCTGCAGATGGACAGATGGACACTGGGCAAGGCTGCAGATGGACAGATGGACACTGGGCACGGCTGCAGATGGACAGATGGACACTGGGCAAGGCTGCAGATGGACAGATGGACACTGGGCACGGCTGCAGATGGACAGATGGACACTGGGCAAGGCTTCAGATGGACAGATGGACACTGGGCAAGGCTGCAGATGGACAGATGGACACTGGGCAAGGCTGCAGATGGACACTGGGCAAGGCTGCATGCTGCATTTAAATGTAAGTTTTTTTTCCTTGAATTTCCCTCCTAAAAGTTTTTTTCCTTAAAATTCCCTCCTAAACTTGGGGTGCGTGTTATACGCCGGTGCGTGTTATAAGCCGATAAATACGGTAATTGTAAAAAATAATGCACTACTTTTACATCTTTATAATTCTTAATTTTAGTTTACTATATTAAAAAGAAACACTTCAACCTTGCTATTCTATTTTTTAATTATACCTCTCAAAAAAAGGGGGGAAGGGATTTATCTCTCCTAATTGTTAACATTTATCTATTCCTTTCTTAGTTGTTTGCCTTATTTAGCCGGGGTCCCCATATCTCCTTAAATCCATCGTTGTCCCTTCTCTTAGTATATACAGCAATCTCTTTCTTAATTGTGATATCTACTTCTTTTAACCATTCTGTATGTGTCGGTGGGCTCCTTGCTATCCATTTCTTATTTTCCTTGCCAAAAACAGACATCTGATTATTGCCATCCGGCCTTTCCTAAAAATACTTCCTCCCCCTATATAACTCAGTTTACACACAATTAGATCTAGCTCAAGGGTCACTCCAAAAGTCTGTTTTATGGTTTCCACAGAGACCGCTAAAGCAGTAATCCAAGAAATGATGTCCAGTAAAACAGTCAAATACCGAAACATAACCATGGGGAATTCTGCAGACTTATTTAGCAGAGACTAATACAATGGTTAACCTTGAAATGAGAGGCGACAAACATTGTATGATCAAATAAACATATCAACTGTTTAAAGCATTGAACAATTCATCTTGGTTACTACAAGAATGGACCAATGTTAAAATTGTCATTAGTTTGATTGCTTTTTATTTCTAAAACACAGCACTGACCAGAATAATAGGGTAAAGCATAGAAAAAATAATGTATAGAATTACCAGAGATTGGAAGGTGCAGAGTGTTGCATAAGGCAGTGCAAAGGTCAGTGATGGTTGTATGTGGCTTAACCCATAGCATCTAATCAGATATTACAAAACTGCACTAAGGCTGCTAAAAGATAATTATTTTTAACAGGAAAAGGTTTATAAATTTTTAAGTAAAAAAATACAAAATGCAGCACATATTTGTGATATGGTATGTCATACAGGCAAATAGAAGTTGACAGAGTAAAACATATCCACTAAGGGATGTAATGATATGGAAAATTTAGCTAGTTGTCTGAACGGGAAGAGCAAGAAAGATCAAGGGAAGTATAGGAAGGAGGGTCATCCATGAAGGTACATATAACTCAGAGGGTACTGCAGTCATCTGCTTCTCTTTTGCTCCTGAAGAGGGCCTTCCAGGCAGGGTAAGATAATCAGTCAAGCATTTATAAAGTCTGCTCCTAAGCCAATTTCTCTAGGACAGTCCCCTCCCTGGTAAGTACATTTGTATAAAGGTAAAGTATTGTTAATGGCATCAGGCCATATATCCATAGTGGATGGGGGTGGACAGCGTTCATCTAAGGAGGATCCCTGGCCTTGCATAAAATGAAGAATACAAAAATATTGGTTAATGTTGTCAGTTATTCCTATGAGCAAGCGGTTTGTTCCCAGTGTCAGACCCAGAGTGTCGATGATACCTTACAATATTCTGTCAGAAGTTCTGGATTTAAGGACAGGCCCATACCACATGAATGAAATAACCTATTTCAGAATTACATCTGTGACACAGTGCCCCTACCCTTGGGTAAATAGAGCCCAGTCTTTGTGGGGTATAGTAAGCCCCTGAAAGATGAATTTTGTTCAGCTGTCATGCTCATTAACCACTTAAATAAATCTGATTGCACAAAAACACTTTTAAAAAGAAACAGAGAGGCCATTTAAATCATGAATGGATTTTGCGCATATACCATGTGTGGTTAGACACCATGATAGACCCTCATCTTGGTATCATGCAGAACTTCTAAAAGTCAAAAAGCACTGGGCGTTTTTTTGTTACCTCATACATCTAATCTGTGACTTAGCTACCATTAAAAATAGCAAGCTACTGTAAAATTAGGGGTTGTTTAGCTTTAATCAGATTTTACTATATTGCCAGAAAAGTTTGCAACATATTTTATTGGCCTTACCTTTGTGATGTCTTGCCAGATTTATTTCATGTTGCCTTAGTGAGCAGTTACTTTTATACTCTACTGTATGTGACGATTAGAGACCTGTTTCTCTCAAATTGTACACCTTGTGTTTTTGTAAAGGCTGTCTATAATTAACTGGTTCCCGGCCGGCTCCTGTACATATACGTCGGCAGAATGGCACGGCTGGGCAAAGTAACGTATATTTACGTCACTTTGAAATTCCCGCCAGCGGCGCGTGCGCTCCCCTGCCGTGAGCTCCGTGCCCTCGGGACCCGCGATCGGGTCACAGAGCTGCAGAATGAGGAGAGGCCAGTGTAAACAAGCATCTCCCCTTTCTGCCTAGTGACACTCTCACTGATCGTATGCCCCCTCTCATCGGGAGCAACGATCAGTGACGTGTCACTCGTAGCCACGCCCCCTAACAGTTAGAATCACTCCCTAGGACACACTTAACCCCTTCAGCGCCGCCTAGTGGTTAACCCCTTCATTGTCAGTGTAATTTTCACAGTAATCAGTGCATATTTATAGCACTGATCGCTGTAAAAATTACAATGGTCCCAAAAATGTGTCAAAAGTGTCCGATGAGTCCGCCATAATGTCTCAGTCACAATAAAAATCGCTGATCGCCGCCATTACTAGTAAAAAAAAAATAATAATAAAAATGCCATAAAACTATCCCCTATTTTGTAGACGTTATAACTTTTGCGCAAACCAATCAATATACGCTTATTGCGATTTTTTTTTAACAAAAATATGTAGAAGAATACGTATCGGCCTAAACTGTGGAAACATTTTGTTTTTTTATACATTTTTTGGGGATATTTATTATTGCAAAATGTAAAAAATATTGATTTTTTTTCAAAATTGTCGCTATATTTTTGTTTATAGTGCAAAAAATAAAAAACGCAGAGGTGATCAAATACCACCAAAAGAAAGCTCTATTTGTGGGAAAAAAAGTACGTCAATCTTGTTTGGGAGCCACGTCGCACGACCGCGTAGATGTCAGTTAAAGTGACGCAGTGCCAAATCGCAAAAAGTCCTCTGGTCTTTGGCCAGCTAAATGGTCCGGGCTTAAGTGGTTAAATATTTATTTTTTTTAAATTTTTTTAAGCAGTAAAAAACTTTATTGAAAGTTTTAAAAATTCGGTACAGCAATAACTGTCAATTAAAGCGCCACAGATCAAGTATCATACATTAGTGCAATACAAGCAGAGAAATATAATCTGTATGAACCTTACAAAAAGTACAGTCCAGTGACAAAAATCTTAACAAAAACGTTTTATGGCACATAAAAGGAGGGGAGGGGGAGTGAAAAAAAGGAGGCCAAGTGGAATCTAACCATGCAGACCAGATTTTATCATATTTGGCTGGGCAGCCTCTGCTCATATAAGTCAGTTGATATAAGGGGAGCGCAGATCTAATACAGCTCCACACCATATGATAAAAAGTGCAAGTGACATTCAAACACTTGTTTCAGAATGAAGAAATAATGGGATTTATGCGGTGCAACCTCTGAGAGCTATAATATATCCTCAGGGCCGGCCCAAGACATTGTGCTGCCTGGGACCAAGAATGAAATGCTGCCCCCCCAAACAAAAATAATCACGCCCACCAAAAGGCCCCCACATTCATTATTTTATATCATGATAACTAAAGGGGACCCGTCATGGCTCTATACATGTATAGGAGTAAAAAGAGGACCTGTCGTGGCTCTATACATGTATAAAGAGGACCTGTCATGGCTCTATACATGTATAAAGGATAATAAAGAGGACCTGTCGTGGCTCTATACATGTATAAATGAGTATAAAGAGGACCTGTCATGGCTCTATACATGTATAAAGGAGTATAAAGAGGACCTGTCATGGCTCTATACGTGCATATAGGTGTATAAAAGGACCTGTCAGGACTCTATAGATGTATATAGGAGTATAAAGGGACCTGTGCATGGCGGGCGGCCGCAATGTCTTTTGCGCAAACTAATCAATGTACGCTAATTATGTTTTTTTTGGTACCAAAAATATGTAGAAGAATACATATTGGCCTAAACTGATGAAGAAATTATTTTTTTATACATTTTTTGGATATTTATTATAGCAAAAAGTAAAAAATATTGTTTGTTTGTTTTTTTTAATTGTTGCTCGTTTGTTGTTTATAGTGCAATAAATAAAAACCGCAGAGGTGATCAAATATCACCAAAAGAAAGCTCTATTTGTGGGAAAAAAAGGACGCCAATTTTATTTGGGTACAGTGTCGCATTACCGCGCAATTGTCAGTTAAAGCGACACAGTGCCGTATCGCAAAAAATGGCCTGGTTATTAAAGGGTTTGTAAAGGTTCGTGATTTTTCACCTTAATGCATCCTATGCATTAAGGTGAAAAAACACCTGGCAATGACTGCCCCCCAGCCCCCCTGTTTTACTTACCTGAGCCCGTTCACTTGCTGTGCGCGTCCCCCAGCGTCCTCTTCTCCACGGAGTCTGGCCGTTAATTGGCTAGATTGATAGCAGTGCAGCCATTGGCTCGCGCTGCTGTCAATCACATCCAATGACCCGGGCCCTGGGGGGGGCGGGAACGAGTCATACACGTTGTGTCTATGGACGCAGCGTGTATAACAGGGAGCACGCCCGCAAGCTAACCCCCTTGGGAGAGTGCTTCCCAGAAGGGGGTTAGCTGATGCAGGGAGGAGCCAAGACAGCCGCCGAGGGACCAGAGAATCGGGGCCACTCTTTTCCAAACGCACTGCACAGTGGAGGTAAGTATAACATGTTTGTTATTTAAAAAAACAAAAAAAACAAAGCCATACAACCGCTTTAAGTGGGCAAATCTTTCCGGTTCCTAAGTGGTTAATCAGGGCTGGGAAAGGCAAGTCCCTCTCAGAGGCTCTCATGTCTCATACAACTTGTGATGTGTGTTTGTACTTACAGTTTTGCTTCGGACTCCACCACCAGATGCGGGTTGTCACCTGCCACACGTTGCGGATTGTCGGCTGCCACATGTTGCGCATGGTCACTTATGTCACCTGCCACAAGTTGCGGGTTGCCACTTGCCACACGTTGCGGATTGTCACTTGCCACGTCACCTGCCACACGTTGCGGATTGTCATCTGCCACACGTTGCGGGTTGTCTCTTGCCACGTCACATGCCACAACATCACCTGCCACACGTTGCGCATTGTCACTTGCCACAACGTCACCTGCCACACGTTGCGGATTGTCACTTGCCACAACGTCACCTGCCACATATTGCGGATAGTCCCGTGCCACACATTGCGGATTGTCACTTGCCACGGCGTCACCTGCCACACGTTGCATATTGTCACTTGCCACAACGTCACATGCCACACATTGCGGATAGTCCCGTGCCACACGTTGCGGATTGTCACTTGCCAAGCGTCACCTGCCACACCTTGCGTATTGTCACTTGCCACATGTTGCGGATTGTCACGACGTCACCTGTCACACGTTGCAGATTGTCACTTGCCACAACGTCACCTGCCACACGTTGCAGATTGTCACTTGCCACAACGTCACCTGCCACACGTTACGGATTGTCACTTGCCACGGCGTCACCTGCCACACGTTGCGGATAGTCCCGTGCCACACGTTGCGGATTGTCACTTGCCAAGCGTCACCTGCCACACGTTGCGTATTGTCACTTGCCACACGTTGCGGATTGTCACGACATCACCTGTCACACGTTGCGGGTTGTCACTTGCTGTGTCCCAGAGTGAAGGCAGCCAGCAGAGAGATGATATAATCTCTCTGCTGCCCATGGCTGCACAGTGAGGGTGAAACTGTGGTGATGCAGGGCGGCGGGGAGAGATGACATCATCACTCTGCTCCGCTGCCCGCTCACTTGCTGACTGCTCCCAACCCCCCCCCCCCGCTGCGAGTGCTCTGTCCGCCCCTGTCACCAAAAGCAGCGGCGCCGGGCTCCTCACAGGGAGCGGTGCCTGCAGTGCTCACTCGCTGACTGCCCCCTCCCCCCGCCTGTGTCCTCACAGGCAGCGGCGCCGGTACACCGGGCTCCTCACAGGGAGCGGCGCCTGCCCATGCCTGCTCACTCGCTGACCCCCCCCCCCCCGCCTGTGAGTGTCCTCAGCGGCGCCGGGCTCCTCACAGGCAGCGGAGCTGGCTGGCTGGCGGGCGTCAGTTTGCCGCCCCCCTAACAGTGCCGCCTGGTACCATGGTACCACCCGGTCCCATCATAGGGCCGGCCCTGTATATCCTATATAAAAATTTCAATTGGATTAATTTATCCTTGGCAGATATCATCAATTTAGTATACTGAGCTACCACATCTCTCCACTCCTCTTCATAGAGGGAAGGGATATCAGTTTTCTACTTCTGGAACAGTAGAGAGGTCCTAGCTCTGTAATGAGTTATGAGGAAGGCATAAATTTAAGAAAGGGGTTTGTCAAGATCGGAAGCCTTTAGAGGAGATTCTAATGAGTTCTGTTGGAGGATAGATGTTTGGGGGAATTGGGTCCTAATGGCATACTGCAGTTGTAGGTATCTGAAAAAATACTAGGTAGGAAGGGCAAATTCTTCTTTAAGTAAGTCATAAGAGTTCAATTCTACGTTGGGAAGATATGCCTCAGAGTGTAAATACCTAATCTTTTCCAAATCAAGGAATCCAGGAGATTGGATTTTTTTTTTTTACTTTTGGATAGCGTTAAGAAGGGTTCAAGCTCATTAGGGTTTTTAGTTGCCTGTGTCCCAATGAGGAGATTTCTCATCACTTCCTGACCCAAAGACACAACAGGAAGTAAGAAGAAATCTCTAAAGTGGGAAAAATGCTTTCTTAGACAGTTTTCACAGCAACAAATGTCCCTTTTGGAAAAATTCCCCGCTTTTCCAAATTTTGCATTTTCCTTGAACCCCCAGTTGATCTTAGGGTCAATGGTGACCAGAGAGTCATTCTCCCCAGTAAAGGCACAGATAGCAATGAAGATTTCACAGAATACAAAAAACTGATGCTTTTTAATGGGTTACCTGAGCTTAGTTCAAGACTAAACCAAGGTAAACATTTGACTAACAGCAAAATACAAAAATACAAAAGAACATGAAAAATGTATTTGTGGCT